>JAAONU010000007.1:34065503-35265503 GCA_012932295.1 Cyclina sinensis | reverse complement strand
AGAATCAGCGAGACAAACACTTTTCGAGCTACCGATTATAAAAACACTGCTTACTGATTCATCTTCCGCAAGAAAAAGTAGTTCCATATCGTTATCGTGTGCAAGATAGCATGACATCTCAATTTCTTTGAGACTGTTTTGGAATTGAATTTTATGTCATTGTTATCGTTTTTAGGGCAATAGTTTCTTACTTTAATAAATGTAACAATTTACTAAGACATGGGTTCAATCGAAAGACAAGTTTGATTTACTCCAGACGTTTTCCTATTACAAACTTAATAACAAAGAGCAAAACCGATAAACTTTGTTAAATTTGCCTCGGGAGAGTCCTTTAAATCAAATTTAACAGAACATTCTTTGATTGATTGATTATTTTGTTTCAGAATATCTTCGATACTTAAACTATATATCTGATTTTTAAGCGGTGTGAAAAACATAACCAATATACACATCACCATTTTATTCATTTTTTTGCCAAATCAGAAGTTGCTTATTGTGAGGTTTCCCTGAGCTGACTGTCAGACAGACTTAAAGAAAATATCCAAGACCAAAAAAGAACAACGAACAAAGAAAAACTTTTTATGCTCCATTTTCACAGTTAAGCTTACAGAAATGTCGCTTAATGTAAGTTTGCTACACTTTGTGTTCCACCAATTCCCACTCCTTGAATGTTAATTAAAATGCAGACAAGTAAATTATTCTTTATAAACTAAAATCAGGAAATGACTCATGTGTTTGTTTAATGTACATGAATACACGTCGAACCCGAGGCTAAAACTGCATACTAACCGAGTAAAAATGACAAAACTGACAAGAATGTTAAGATATGAAATATCAATAAATGCAAGTTGATGCCTTTCTTACCATAGCACGACTACCAATAATTGAATGCTATCAAGACGGTAGCTCTTAAATATTCTTGTGAATGTTTTCATTACCGTCGTCCTCATAAATATTATTTTATGAGAACACAGGATACCGATATAGAGCTCATGATATGAAAGTCAAGCAACTTCCTCAATGAATCAACGTTTCTCTTTCGCGTCTTTATTAAGTGTCGCATTTCCTCACACTTGGCACACTAAGAATAAATACAAATTTCCGTATTTGTATTATATAACTCGTATAAGATTTTTTCGACATTTCTCTTGGTGTTAAACAGAGAGAACCTCTTTCGCCTTAATTATCTTTACAATCTATGAACGATATAAGGGAAACGTTCGACCTTTAAGTTGAAAACATGTCTGAAACCGATATTAATTTGTTATACATTTATAAATTTCTTTCTGCAGATGAAATTGCATTGTTTACCACTGATAAGCAGAGTTTACAGTTACAGCTTACTCATTTAGCAATTTTGTTATAAATGGCATTTGCAAATAAATACGATCATGTGATCAATATGTTTAAAGTTGGAATTGTATTTTTTTCATCACCAGAAGATTCAATATCACATATAATGTGTAAAACTGATTTTAAATATGAGAAATATCTTTATTAAATACAGTGTTCGAATGTGTCAGAAAAGACTATTTAAAATCAAGACCTTCGTCACATCCTCTTCATACTAAAAAAAGAAAATAGAAAAATATATAATAAGAAATGTGGTTGCAAGTAAATACCATTTTCTACTCTTTTTCTCCACCTTCCATACATTTGCATCATAGATATTAAAAGAATAGCACTTGGTCATCTGTTACAAAATTTGTAAATGTGAATTGTCTAATACAACTGTTACAACAAGAAGAAACAAAGCAGTATGTTTGTATTGTGAAATGAATATTAGAAATGAAAAGCTCATAGATATTGCGCTTTTATAGCAACTTTTAATAATTCATCTTCTATTTCTCTTTCTTGTCTCTTTTTTGGGGCGGAGTCCACCTTGAGTATTTATATGATATCTACACATCTGCAACTTCTTTGACACTTTGGTTAAACACTTGATTTTTGTTTACCTCAGTTTGTCATGTTTTGCATGAAACGAGAGAAATAAACGGTTTTTTACTTTAAAAGAAAACAACATAAAACGGTTTTGGTTAATATAATTGTAAGTGGCCAAACGATTTAAACATATATAAATCCTGATTTGCCAATTAATTGAAACTGTATTTTAAACTTTTTATAAAGTCTTTGGGCTAGTTTTAATTTTGTTATTTACATTCACAATCCTAATTGATTGTGCTAAAAAAATAATGTTGTTTTTTTCTGATTAAATTATAGGTTTAAAATGGTAAATTATATCATAGATGTTCTTGTTAGTAATTCAATAATCTAACAATCTAAATGTTGTCTCTCATACTTAATACCTTGATGATATGCTATGTAGGTTACAAGAACAGTAATTGTCATTCAAACGAGATATCTAAACGTGTTACAATTCAATCACCAAACATCCCTACAGATATTGAGAATCATTACATTCTAGAAC
Organism: Cyclina sinensis; assembly: GCA_012932295.1. Classification (NCBI taxonomy): domain Eukaryota; kingdom Metazoa; phylum Mollusca; class Bivalvia; order Venerida; family Veneridae; genus Cyclina; species Cyclina sinensis. The sequence goes on along the minus strand of JAAONU010000007.1, from coordinate 35,263,075 downwards.
ATACATTGTAATAAAGTCAAGTCAAGTCAATTTATTTGGCAATCGGCAAAACATTTGCCTTTGGCCATTTACAATTGTGTGCATGAAAATATGGCCAAGACAATAATATATATCTATATACCATACAAACATAACATTAGAAATATAACATTATTTAAATTATACGTTATACCAATCAGTAAATATATTTTCAAACATTGCACCTATTTTACAATAATATGAAAGTACACTTTTATCGTACAACTGTTACTAAGTCATAAAAATTACAAAGCATTTCTAGTTTCCATAGCCACTTTAATAAATTTTGCTAAACATAGTTGTAATTTCTTACTTTTGGCAGACATAATATTGTTGAATTTATTAATTGTAGGCCATGCTGTGTTGATTTGTAATAAACGTTTACGCAAGTCCTTGTATTTCGGACACATTAGAAGAAAATGAAATTCTGTCTCAATTCGCCTTTGATTGCAAAAAATACAGTATCTATTTTCTCTAGGAGTATTATCATATCTACCAGTTTCTATTGCTAAGGTATGTGAGGATACTCTAAAACGTGTTAATTGTATTCTTAATAGATCACTTTCTATATTATCCAAGTACGACTCATATTCAAAGCTAGTTTTGAATTTGCTGTAATAAGACAATTTATTTGTACTTGAGATTGAAGCTAACCATTTTTGAATGTATTGGTCTCTTAATCTACGTCGTATTTGAGGAAAATATTGTACATTATTGTCAAATGAAGTCCAAATATTCGATAAACCTAATATATCGAGTGACTGTTTTATTCTACCAGCCCAGATATTATTATATAACTGCACCTGTTCACACTGTTCTAAATAGACATTGTTGATTGTATCACTGCATAAAAACTTCTTAATCCTAATCCAGTATTTAAATGACCGTTCAGTAGCTATGACGGATAATGGGTACCGACCCAGTTCACCCATTATTGCTGTTATAGGAGTTTGTTTACGAACTCCAAGTATCCTTCTACAAAAATAGTTATGTATATTATCGATATCTTTATATCCATATATTCCCCATAATTCAGAACCATACAGTAAAATAGGACTAATCATTCTGTCAAAAAGCAACAATTTTGTTTTAAGTGTAACATTAATCCTTTTGAATAAAGAAAATAAATTGTTTGTAGCTCTCAGCGCTTGTTCACTTAATGCCTTAACTGCAAATCTCAGATTTCCAGATTTAACTAATTTTACACCTAAATAACAAAACGTGTCAACCTCTTCTAGTATTTCGTTATTTATATACCAGGTAAAATTATGATTCTGTTTTCTTTTTTCAAAAACACAAACTTTTGTTTTGTTAACATTTATTTTAAGACCCCAACGCACTGAATATGCATGAATGTTATCGAGTTGCCTCTGTAAGCTATGTTTATCTGACGTAAAAACAACCATATCATCGGCGAATAACAATAAATAAAAAGACAATTCATTAAGATCAGATTCAGTCAAATTGTTAAAATCTAGTGAGTTGCTTACATCGTTCGCAAATAGAATAAATAATAGGGGAGATAAAGGTTCTCCTTGTTTTAAACCAATAGCAATGTCAAAAAAGTTAGACAGTTCTTGGAAACCGGTTGTAGGATTTATCCATCTAACACACGAAGATACATTTCCATAAAGTGACTTCAAAATGGTCAAAAATTTACAACTAATACCCATATCAACTAGTTTCACCCACAATGCATCTTTCAAAATGGTGTCAAAACAACGTTCATAATCAATAAAAGCGCAGAATAATTTACGTTTGCGTAACAACATTTTTTGAATAATTGAGTGCAATATAAAGACACAATCAATCGTACTACGTTTATCTCTAAATCCATATTGCGAATCATCGAGTTTATTATTTTCCTCACACCACGTATTTAGTCTATTTCTCAGGCATAGTGAAAAGATTTTACCCATCGAATTCATAAGTGTTATCCCGCGATAATTTTTTGGATCATTACAATTTCCCTTTTTGTAGATCGGAACGATTACCCCTTTCGTCCATTGTAGAGGGTAAGTCCCTGACTCATATATGCGATTAAAAATTCGTACAAGATATGGGGCAATAAGATCTTTTGAGTCAATAAATATATCTGGAGGTATATTATCGATACCAGAACTTTTATTTCTAGAAAGGCTTGAAATGGTCTTTTTAATTTCTTCACAGTCGAATGGCTTATCTAATTGTTCTATGCTTATATTACTGATATCGTTATGGTCAAAACTATCATACATAACATTATTAGTTAGATTTGAAAAATATTGCGAAAAATCCTCTGCGGTTAAATTATTGTTGGAAATAGTATTCTGTGAATTCTTAGCACGTTTGACCTTGTTAATATATTTCCAAAAATTTCTTGGACGTTTTTTACTCATTTCATTTAATTTTTTTCTTTCTATTCGTTCATGTTCTAACCGTGCCTTTTTCTTTATTTTCGAATACTTATTTCTACTAATCATCATTTGCAATTTATTTTCATCTGTTTTATCGGTATTAAATTTTCGTTTGTTTTTATAAAAATCGGCTTTTGCTTTTTTGCACTCTTCATTAAACCATGGTACATTTTTTTGTTTTTTGTTTTCAGTTTTTTCATTTTTTGTCATATAAATAGTTTTACTATAATTCGTATTGGCAATATTTACCAATAATTCTGAGAACGACGCTATACATTCATCCACTGAAGTTTCACCCGAGTCTAAACTCGAAACTACATTATCTAAATAACTTTCTTGTTCTAATAACATTGTATTTAATATATCTCTTTTATCACTATCATATATAATTTTATTTATTGAATGAGGTAACTTATGCATATCATATGCATTATCTTTTTGTGTTTTAAATGAATATTTAAGTGGACAATGATCCGAATATTCATTTATATCAAGTATTTCAAAATTTTTTAATAAATAGAAATTATTGACATTTGTAATAAGATAATCCACAACGCTCGAGCCCGCTGTGCTACAATTAATCGAAAAACACGTACAACTGCCACTTTCTAGCCTACCGTTTACAATATGCATATCATTTTGTTTACACAGGTTCAAAAGTTTACCACCAAAGCTATTTACAGATTTATCATTCGAATGCCTAGTCTGCAGAATATTTAAATCACACATTGTAGGCATATCTACAAATCTATGTAAATTAATATTCTCAATATAGTCTTTGTTTTCTCCAATACGACAATTTAAGTCACCGCTTAAAAATACTACACCTAATTCACTATATGTAATAATATCATTATTTAACATTTCAAAGAAATCGCAGTCATACAACTCCGATTGAACATTTGTATAAACGGAAGAGTTTTCTGGAGGTATATAACATGAGCACAGATACACATCACTATCTATCTCTAACAAAGAACCCGGCAATTTTAGCCATATAATACCTCTATTGTCAACCTTTATCATTTCGATTTTATTTTTTAGCCATGTCTTATAATATACAATCAAGCCCCCGCTATGACGTTTCGCCCTTTTGTTAGACTTGGGGCGGTGGCACACAAAATAGTTGTATCCATCAATATCAACACTACTTTTATTTGATGACCAGGTTTCACTAAACAAAAGAATATCATATGTGGAAATAAAGTTTATAAAATCACCATCACGAAGTTTATTTGTCAATCCATTCACGTTCCATTGTAGAAACGTAAGTAACCGATTGCCACTGTCCTAATTTGAGGTGTCGCCTGAATGCACGCTTGCCTGCGCAGGAATATTGTCGATAGTTATCGTCTGCCCGTCTATGTACAGCCTGTCGTAAGACATCACAGCATTCTTTCCTGCATCCTTTGCCTGTTTAAATGTAGGGTAGAGCGCCGTCCTACGTTCGCTAATTTCTTTCGGGTATTGGTCTTTGACCCTGATGTTTGTATTTGTTAATTCGGTGCTCGCGGCTTGTTTAACCCGTTGTTTATCTTGAAAAAAATTGTATTTTACCACAATTGGCCTGGTTTTACCGTTATTGTATTTGCCCATTCTGTGCGCTCGGTCGATTTTAATTGTATTCGCATCTTCAATTTTGAGCGAAGTTTGACAAAAGTCCGTGATTGTGTCAATGCATTTTTCGTATTTTCGTTCATCGTATGTTTGCTTTTCCGGAATGTTGATAAACACTAAATCGTCCCGCATTGTCCGTGATTGCAAATCTAAAATTTCCTCGTGCAAACGAGTATTCTCCCTTTTCATTGCCTCATAATCTGTACGGAGTGTTTCACAGTGTTTTTTGTCCGCTTTTATTTGCTTTTGCATGTCGGTTTGTTGTTGTTGTAGCTCACTGACAGATTCTGAATCAAATATCCGGCTTCTTTCAATGTCTGTCAACTTATCCGCGGCACTCACCATTTTTGTCTCCAGAGTAACAACGCGTGCATCAATGCCCGTAATTGTCGAATTCATAGCACTGATCTGTTTCTCTATCCCGTCAAGTTTTGCGAGCTTACTTTCGATATTGTCCAGTCGCTTCAATACAATTGCTAGTGAAGATTGAACTTGTGCAAAATTGCTCGATAACTCTGTACTCATATTCATAGCCTGCATTTGGACCTGTGGGTACCCGGAAGCTTGGTTGGATCCAGGGGTATTTGGACATGACATGTAAGCCATAGGGTTGATCACAGGAAATTGTCCAATTTGGTTATTTGCTTGTGGAGATAAGTTAGTCTGATATACTCCTTGTACAGGTGGTATCGGAAAATGACTTACATTTTGGTCAGCCATGGCTACCCGCTTGACCGGTGAGTCGATAACGGTATCCGGAGAAGATTGAAAATTCTTCCTTTTTGCACCAGTTTTTTTGTTTTTAGTCATTTGTTACACTTACACAGTATTTATTTCAACACACTGAAACTGTTTATGCACATACCCACTGTTTATTTAGGTACTATATCCACTTTTTTCACATTTTCATTATCCGTTTTGAAAAAGACGTCCGCCATAATTCACGCATGCTTACTATTTTTTTCCAGTGGCAGATGATCCGATAGAGTATATTGATTCAATTGCATAGCGTAGGAAAATTAACAAGACAAAAAAGAGAGCAGATTCAGTACTGATTTTTAAACCTGTAATATTTTTGTCTTACTTTAAAAGATAGAAAACGTTACACATACACATTAAGCACAACAATGCAATTCTCCTCAGATCGGGAGAAAATTTCGGCCTTTTGTATTGAGTGCAAATGCTTTCTTTTACTTAAATTTAGATAGTTAGATACTTAAAGAGCGCCATTTTGGAGAATGTAAGTAGGTCCAAAACATATTGTCCTTTGCACTGAAAAAATGTCACATGGAATGTTATTGATAAGGCAAAAGCATTTTCACACAGATATTTTATTTCGTTGACTGGTGAAATAACTTTACAGTTACTAAGACGGGCGAATGTACTGCTTGATTAGAGAACATTCAGAGAATAAAAAGAAAAAAACTGATGAACAACAATTGACTTTTATATTTAAGTCGTTCTAGTCAATATCACTCTGACTTATCTCAGACTTAATAATTTAAACCACCAAATGTCCCTATATTGTAATGTTTCATGTTTCTTGACAAGCGCCTGCCTAGTATGGTCAGTATTGGCTTTTGGCAGCATTAAGTTGATATTGATATTGAGTCTTTTGTTTGAAATGAGAATGCAAATGCTATATTGTACAAAACTAGAATTATTGAAATTGTAGACATAGCACTATATGTTTATGTGTTTTTCAAGGTCAGTTTGTGTTTAATTAGTGTAATTGATAATTGATAATCTACTTTTTTTTCAATAAATCAGTAAAACGTATTTGATTAAATACATCAACTTGGAAAGCAATTCATCGAAAAAAACTGCAAAAAACTGGCTTGTCCGTACCAATGTATAAAATATAGCCTATGATTTAGAAAAACATTCAATAATACGAAGTCAAAATCTACGTCACAGATTGTGCCAACTTTTTAAAAGAGTGTCTTTTTGTTATTCTGTTCTTGCATTTATTTGAAAATGATATTAATTTAAATATTAGTAGAAAGAGATTTCAGCAAGAAAGGGAAACCAATAAAGAATTACGTTGTCTGTTCAAACAGCGATGACAGGGTGATTAATGTCATATTATCTTTTCTCAAGATTTAATTGTCTTGTTTTAGTGATCCTTTAGCACAATAAAGTATCACAAACAAGTCTAAATGACAGCTATAGTATGAAAACATCTCCCTTCATGGCTCAGTTACATTTTGTGGATATAAAACCTAACAAATTTATTTATAAGAACTTGTTTGTCTTTTACACAATAGACGACGAAGATAGAGTTAATGTTGTCATATTATCAGAAAACTTAACGCAAACCTGAAGTAACATTTTTGCAGTTTAGAGTTTTTTTCTTATCTTGATTTGTTTCAACACTTTGGTTGAAAAGTGGTTTAAGCTATTATACCATTGCTACTTAAAATAAATCTGCCAAGACTCATATAAATATAACATACCTTTTTGTTTTCTTTTTTTTATCTCAATATTCTCTATTATGCTCATTTAAATGTTTATTTAAAAAATAATAAGCAATATGAAATAATATATCTAAAAAAAATTAAGATATTTACACTGAGTTCATTTAGTCAATTTTATTTAGAAAGTTCTTTAGAGAAATCTTCATGAACCTTCTTGTAAATAATCTAGATTTTCGTTATAATAGATCGAAGACTTTGTTCTTTGTTTACAAATTCTAAGTTAAAACCAATGTCTTTAACAAATAAGAGGTTTCACACTTCACCAAAAACCTATTTCGAAAAAGCCTTTTCTTTGTCTCAAGAAAAGTGAAATTGCACATAATACATATAGAATTAAAGCAGTCCCATAAAGAGATTTTTTTGTTTGAGTATCATGATTAATCCCAAAATGGGTGATAGGTATAATTATGTAGAACTTTAACGCAATTTTGAAAAAAACTGAAACGAAGAGAGAATAAGAGACTGATATATTAGGGGGTTTTATATCATTTTTCTTAATATCTTTCCTCCTACCTTGACAATTAAATCTAAGAGCACGTCAGTGCAACTAACAAACCTAACCTAATGATTGATAATTTTAAACTGAATGTGGATATAAATTTTGTATCAATGTCATTTATAGATATTATACTGATATATGTTTTTACTATATTCTGTTTGTTCGAAAATCTGTTCATACTGTTATTAATTTGATGTCTCGCAGAAGTATAGATCATTAAAAATGTATTCAAATATTGAAAGCTAGATTTTTTAAACAAAAACGCTTATCAAAACAGCTTAACTAAGTTTGCTTCGGTCATTCGGTCTTAAACATGTCAACAAACCAATACACACAATCAAGAAAAGAACATTTTATTAATTTATCAGTAAAATTATAAGATAATGCAATATTTCTATTTCTACACAGAGAACACATTCTTTCTATTCTACAGCTTCCTCTAAAACGTTTTAACCTTCCGACACTAACTAATTGTTCCCTATGTTGTATCATGTAAATGTGCCTGGGCGAAAAATAAAAGATATGTTCTGTTCTGTTCTGTTCTGTTATATCTGTATTCAGCTGAAGTAATATAGACATCTCGTCATTATTTTGTACGGGTTCAAGTTATATGTAATAAGCCTTGTTTTACCTAGTATTGGGATTACCTGAGTATTTTCTTATTTGCAAAGAAAATGTAGGCGTAATGTCATCTTTTCCTCTTTGTATCAAAAAAGTTGTCATTCTTTTTCTGACTTCTTGATTTAATTTAGAGTTTCCAAAATCAAGGCTGACGGAGACACCTGCTGTTGTCCGCCAGGATAGCATTTGTCCTTTATTTATTTTCTTTCAGGAAATAGTGTTATGGATACAAAACCTTGCAACAAGTCAAAAGAAGAGATGTTTGTAAAATTTCGGATTTTTTTCCGCTGAAAAGGAAAAACTTCCATTGAGGGTACATTTTGAAACTGCCACAGAACTGTAAGTTGTATTATCTAGATTCCATTTCCCATACTCTTGTAACAATGAACAGAGCCTTAGAAAATTATTCATAGAGAATTGTCAAACTTGCACTGAATGAAACCTTAGCTATCTCTTATCATCAGCTTTATTTCATTTGCTCTCTTATGAGATCACGTTTATGAGGACGATGGTAATAAAAACTATCAAGAGATAAACTAAAAGCATTTATAGCATTCTATAATTGTCACTCATGCATTTAGATAGAGCGTTGGTTTTCTCTTTCCGATAGTTTTATGTCACGAAACACAATATAAGCTCTTTTTTCTAATTTTCTTTTTAATTTTCTTTCATTAAAAATTTGGTTAGGTTATAAGGTTTGTAGCTTGCAGGATGGGGTGTGTAAAATATGAATAATATTGATAATCCTACATTTCATTCATTAATTTAGATTCTACAGGTCAATTTCACTGAACTGAATTTGAGAAGTTTCCAAATAAGATGCAACAATTAAATACATCTGACACTCCTATTCCAAATTAACTTGGCGAACATTCATAGTTACAAATTCAATTTACTTTGTGACGCCATAAGCTTGGGTTATTATATTTTTAATAGGCACATCCACTTAAATGAATTTCAGAAGAACCAGTCTTTAGTTTCTGTTTCTGATTTAGATTTTAATTGGAAAACGTCTGGAGAAAGCTGGTGTCTCACGACTGATCAAATACTATAGTTAGTTGTAAATCCATTAATTTAAAATAATTGCTTTTCAAACGATAGCACTTCATATTTAATTACCGAACAGTCTCAAGAAACTCGGATACCATGCTCGCTTGCACATAATTTCGCCAACGAACTTTTTTCCCCGCCGATTTGTAGCTCATACTTGCGATTCTGCATGCAAACAGGTTCAGAAAATGTTAAAGTACTAGATAAAGAAGTGATTTTATTTCAAAGCTTTCAATCTTTATAAAAAATATTCGTATTTTTAGATGGATTTTCAAACCAAAAATAGGCATTGAAAGGATATATTAGTAACATATAACGAAAAAAGTCCTGATTTTGAAACCGCGTTTATGAAGAATATAAGTAGGTTTCAAGCCTAGGCGAGAACTATTTGTAATCCATTGCTTTTTCTTTTTGACAAAAATATATGTTGTTATTTTCCTAAAATGTGACAAATTAATTTTCATTTTGTAGATTTTCAAGTCAATTTGTCCTTGTTGGTATCGAAGATAAACTAAAAGATAGACACTGATAAATGTTTACACTTACTACCTAGAAAATTCGATATTATTCTTGCTTTTCACAACTGGAAACACTATTAGAGCAGTCGGGAGGCGCTAACAAGCCTATCTGAGGAAAAAAATGAATGAATGATACTCTTTTCATGGTGGATCAATAATACTTAATCATCATTAAACCTTACTTGTAAATTTTCTGGTTCGGTGTCTCTAAACAATGCAAGAAAACATTAACTTAGTAGTTGTTCATAAACTTCCATTTATAAACATCCCAGTATTATCTTTTTCTTTTTTTAAAAAAAATATGTATCAACAAATATATCATTTTTGGAATATTTTTAAAAGTTTTCAGCACCTACATGGGCACTTAAAGTGTACAATACCACAAACTTTTTACTTGAACATGCTTTTTCTTACATTTAATCAGCCGTTTTGTATTGTCCCATAGTTTTTTACTACACGACATTGTGTATATTGAAATATCCTGAAAGAAGGAAGGTTGCTTGACAAAAAATTTATGAAAATAATCTTAAGCATGTGTAGTATTAATAGCTACATATATATCGTTAATGATATTTCTAATTCTTGCTTTGACATTCTTACTTAAATTTGTCATAAACTAATTCAGTATAGTTAAGTGCATAGCTTCTTTTTGTACGTAATACTTTAAAATTGTACGTTTTTTACTGTAATGTTTCTCGTCCTCTACTTCCTCTGACTTATAATTTAAAGCGTTTTAATTTTATTTCTTGACTATTTATTTGTGATGAGGAACATGTTTTGCTGTATAATTTTAATTTAACGAATCATTACATGGTGTTAATGTGTCAGACCAAAATTCTAAGTATAAATGTAACTGACATTTAACGAATCATTACATGGTGTCAATGTGACAGGCGAAAGTTTTAAATATAAACGTTACTGATATTTAATGAATCATTACATGGTATCAAGGTGTCAGACGAAAATTCTAAGTATAAATTTTTTTAAAGTTTCTGATATTTCACGAATCATTACATGCTATCAAGGTGTCAGACGAAAATTTTAAGTACAACTTCTTACCTGGCTGCATTAATATTACACTATATACGCTGTAGAGCTATTGTTGTCAAATTCTTTGCTGGATAACGATTTTATCTAAATGAACATTTCCTGGGTGTCCTTATCTCCTTAAGCTTGTTTACACAACAAAACATGAAATCGTTACATTTTCAATTATCTTTTTATTTTATAGAAACTGAGCCAATTAAATATACGCGAAGTATATGTTATAATTTAGGGTTTGCCCTTTTAACATAAGTAGTTGCCACTGAGGATTATCTGAACGCTTTAAAAACCATCTCTTTCGAATATAATAAACATTAAATTTCTGGTATGGACGTGTTACCTTGCCTGGTGAGAAATTATAATACCTTTATCATTGTTTATGCCGATAGTTGATATGTCGTGTATTCTTTATTTCTTTAAAAAAAATATTTGATGAAGTTATTATCATATGGACTATGTGCTCAAAACATTTTATACCTCTTTTGAATTTCTCATGTTAAAATATCTCCTTGCTATGGTCTTTAACAAACAAATCTTAATTAAAAACTCTTTGAAAATAAAAAAAAAGACTGAACCTGTTCTTTTATAGCGTCTGTTGTAGTCCCAAAATAACTTATTCGCTCCAATTTCTTATACTTTATTTTGAAATCAAACGCCAGCAAGATAGTTATGTGAAATATAAAGTTATAACCATCCTTATATGGAAAGTCTTAACTCATATTACCTCATATTATCTCATTCTCAAAGCTTCTATTTTATTCCAGCTTAAAAATTCATACTTTATGGTAAAACATTATCTTGGAATAAGTGCCGATAGCTGCTATTTCTACTAAAAATAACTTTGAACAAAAACGGCTGCAGAGAAATGTGTAAAATTTCTTAATGCGGTCGAGATATATTTAGAAGAATAAGATAAACAGTTGTAAAACGTAAAAAAAGATGAGAGCAAAACTATGATGTAAATAAGAAAACAGAACTTATCATAATATGAGTTAAGAAAACAAAAGTCTTGAAAGATAAGCTCAAAACAAAACTTACGTTAACCAAAAAACAATATGAGAAAATAAAGCTTATCAATCGCAATTTCTTCAGTTTATCTGTTCTGATGAAAATAAAGTATTGTCACAAAGTTTAAACGTTGCATGGAATGTCAGGACTCTACATGAATTCGATATAATAAATTCCTTTAAGGTCATTGTCTCTTTCTTAACTCATGATAAATTGTTATTCTGTCGGTACCTACAGATTTAAATATCCATTCCCCAATAAAGCTAGACAAAAATTAGACACTCATCCTATTATAGTCATTTGAAGAGTTTGATGAATAAGCTATTTTTGTGCAAGTTTTGCATAGTTATTTGAGGACAAACACAGCCAAGTGTTATATAATCTTTGTATAGCTTTTTAAAACAAACGCAACCAGGTTTTTGTAGCCTTTGGAAGGTTTCTTTTGAGAACCCCAAACCCGGTTTTGAATACTATTATAGGGATTACAGTTGTTGAATAAAGTGACAGCTTTATTCCATGCTGAGGACTTTCACAAAAACTTAAATTACAAGTAGAAATAAAATAGCTTGTTCCATCTTAACAGTGCGACAGTGCAACCTCTCAGGGTTAGGGATATTCATTCATTTCAACATTATATTAACAACATTATTTCAAAGAAGCTTAGGATTAAAGTTTTAATTTGTTAATTATTATAGTCCAGTACAACGCTTTTATCAGTTCTTCTTAAGATAACATCTTCTAAATGACAGAAAACTCCAAAAAGTGAAAATATTCTTTGTGGTCAAAGAACCATAATTTTGTCTTTTCTTGACACTAGCCACAATAATTGGATGCAATCAATAAGAAATACATAAATACATTTTTATTTTCAGTTTTCATTGCCATTATTTCTCATAAATATGTCCATGTTATGGAATAAAGGAAATAGAACTAGTGAAATGATCCAGATAAGCTGACAAATTTTGATAAACACTCTAGACGATAAAATCAGAATCTGCTTTCCTCTACATCATTACTATATTTATTTGTATATATCTATTTCAGTGTAAACCATGATTTCTTATAAATAAAAAGCACCATGTTTTGTTCTCCTAGCTTGCTGTTTTACAACAATCTGATAATTCTCTGGCAATTGTGCCTTTATAAGTTTTTTAACATTGATTGGGAGCAAGTTCTTTTAGCTTATATTGATCCCTCTCGATGAGTTTGTCTTTGGTTCATACCAGTACCCGCTCTGAAAGTGAGGAATATGGAATGTATTTGGAGACTCTCACCCCTGAAGAGATTCTAACCAGCAAACTGCGGGATCCGAAGTCCAGCACTCCAACCTTGCGACCATTGCATTTTTTTGCATGTGAGAAAAGAAATAAAGATCTATAATTTCACAGTTAGGATCAATAAAAGTTTAAGACGTAGAGAGTTGAAGCAGAATACACGAAGGTATCATTTGAATATCAGGAATCCTGATTCCGCACCCAACTAAGTAAAAAGTATGGCGCAAATTAGCAGACTAAAAAACGAGATTTTATGAACTTTGCCACAGATGTCCCTAAATATAGACTCTACATAGTTACATCGTATTTCATAATGACCTTCCTCGTCACAACCATTTTCATCAAAGTCTTGATTTAGGGATATTGAATCATAATAATAGCTATATTGTCTTATACTGGTCTGGATTTCTGTGAGAATCGATTCCTAAATCCCTAGGTAGCAGCAAAATTACTATCCATCATGAGTAAATAACATATAATTTTCTAAAAGAAATTAATTATGTCAAATTTGTATTACGAACTGACATTTGAAATAATGAGTACACAGCGAGGAACGAGCATTTGGATTCCACAATAAACAAAGATACCTACATGAACTGTCTTGGGAGAACAGTTTTCTGGGAAAAAAGACAGAATTAGAGAGTCGACTATCTTCATTATTTGTTTTATACAGGACGAATTAAAAATAGACAGTTTAAATAATATACCGTATTATTAAACCGTCTCCGTGCTAGAGGTGGCGTCCTCTTGCAGTGCTTAAGGTTGAATGTTTGAGTTCTGTCAGAGGCTTGTTCTGACGAGGTCGGTTGGTGAACCGCCAACCAGAAAGAGAATCGTTACCGATTGCTTGTCCATATGGCGCTTTGCACATAGGATAAGGGATCAGGGAGTAAATATGACCAACAATAGAGGCATCTCATAAGCCCCGGAGGCTGATCCTTTCTGTAGATGTGACACTATAATAGTCAAGCACAATGATAAAATTAATCGACTTTGGTTCTTGTTGGATAAAGTCACAATGATTGTTCTATACCAATTTGTTTATGAAAAAATATTCTCATAGCGAAATTTCAATAATATTCAAGTAGTTTTGTCTTTAAAAGGAAGATTAGCAGAATTTAAAGAAGCGCTATCTGAATAATTGAAGAATGTTAACGATAAATACTATTTAAATTGTTCGAACTCACTGCAGTGTATTTGTCGTCGGTACCGGTTACCCATATAACCGACGCCACCTGCAGAGATTAGTTATTTTATGCTTTTTTTTGGTGGGGGAATCTGGAGGGGGATGCAAAATACAGAAAGCATCCCATTCCAGAGACTTCCCTGTTTTTGTTTGTTTGTGTGTTTGTCCAGCGCGTTACCACTGGTCCACTTATCCGGTCCAACAGTCTGTTTGATAATCCTTTGTTCAATATTTATCAAAAAATATGAATGCACAAAGTTGCTTGTATTGTCATTTAGCTTTACATGTTACTACCATATTTATATAATTATTAGAAGTTTTATCATAATTAATTTCATAAGCTTTAAAGCAGTATAGTTCTTTGCAAACAATAACGTACTTTTCAAAATTTACCTCAGTGTCTACGCAATTATTATGCCACCGAAACGTTGTGACGTAGGTAAAGCATCTTTTGATACATAATAAATCCACTTAAATCAGAATATGTCAACATACGAGTGAACGTACTAACTAAATCAGAGTATGTCAACATACGAGTGAACGTACTAACTAAATCAGAATATGTCAACATACGAGTGAACGTACTAAATAAATCAGAGTATGACAAAAACATACGAGTGAACGTACTAACTAAATCAGAGTATGTCAACATACGAGTGAACGTACTAACTAAATCAGAATATGTCAACATACGAGTGAACGTACTAACTAAATCAGAATATGTCAACATAGAGTGAACGTACTAACTAAATCAGAATATGTCAACATACGAGTGAACGTACTAACTAAATCAGAATATGTCAACATACGAGTGAACGTACTAAATAAATCAGAATATGTCAACATACGAGTGAACGTACTAAATAAATCAGAATATGTCAACATACGAGTGAACGTACTAACTAAATCAGAATATGTCAACATACGAGTGAACGTACTAACTAAATCAGAATATGTCAACATACGAGTGAACGTACTAACTAAATCAGAATATGTCAACATACGAGTGAACGTACTAAATAAATCAGAATATGTCAACATACGAGTGAACGTACTAACTAAATCAGAATATGTCAACATACGAGTGAACGTACAAACTAAATCAGAATATGTCAACATACGAGTGAACGTACTAAATAAATCAGAATATGTCAACATACGAGTGAACGTACTAACAAAATCAGAATATGACAACATACGTGTGAACGTACTAACTAAATCAGAATATGTCAACATACGAGTAAACGTACTAACTAAATCAGAATATGTCAACATACGAGTGAACGTACTAACTAAATCAGAATATGTCAACATACGAGTGAACGTACTAACTAAATCAGAATATGTCAACATACGAGTGAACGTACTAACTAAATCAGAATATGTCAACATACGAGTGAACGTACTAACTAAATCAGAGTATGTCAACATACGAGTGAACGTACTAACTAAATCAGAGTATGTCAACATAAGAGTGAACATACTATATGAACTTCACGAGTGGTCTCTGTAACACTGATATTGATAAAATGCTAACATGAAAGCGTCCATATATCAACTAAGGCGAGTTTCACAATCTCTGCTTTCCATTGTACTCAACTAGAAACACATTGTGAGAGTTTAGGTAATAAAGTACTACCAAGACGTATATTTAATAACTTGCGCAGTTTTAGGATTAAATTATTGTCATTTTAGATAGCAGAAACAACATATTGTTTCCTGTTGAGACAATTTATATGGTGCTTCAACTGTATCCTCTCCACAGCGTTACGACATCCATCATTTTTAATAAATCTGCAGCCATTTTTTTCGGAGGGGACATTGTATTCATTCTAAAGAAACGCTGAAAAGTAAAAAAAAGCATATTTCAAATTAAATGAACAAAAAAGTATCTTTATGAAATTTGGCATTTTTGTCGGTACTCGGCTTCTGCAAGCGTGCGTGCGTGTGTGCGTGCGTGTGTGTATGGACTAGTGAAACAATACATTCTTTACAGAATAAGAGGGCCGTGGTGTCCTTATATCACTCACCTGAGTATCACCACCTAAAACAGCAATGCCGCTGAAGGATTCAAAGAAACTTCACCAAAAGCTGTAGTTAAATTTACACACAAAATTGTACCTCTTTTCCAAATTTCATAGACACAGCTTCAAAAAAAGTATTAAAGTCAATGTAGTTCAAGGTCAATGTCTGCCAAGGCCAAAGTGGAAATGCATAATTATAAGTCTAGTTCAAATTACCATACTGTAGCTGCAAATACAAGAAAGTAGGTCAAAAGGTCAAGATAGACGTCGAGGTCACATAAAGGTCAAGGACTCAGTGAAATGTGTACGGGAAAACTCTTTAAAAATTGAAGGAAATTATTAGTTTTTTTCTATATTAAGTCTAAATTGAATGATCCCTTGGGCATGGTAAAATTAAGCCTAAGGTGATAAATTTAAACAAACTATACAATGCTTCATACCAAATATCTCAGTTCCACGGCCTACAATATCTGACAAAGAGATTTTTAAAGATTTTATTTTAACATAAATAGGACCCTTGGGTGGGGCTAATTTTGACACCATGGACACAATTACAGCAAACCTGGTGGAGGTCTACAAAGCAACGTTACATACAAACTATTTAAGCTAAAGGGCAGGAAGATTTCACCTATATAAGCTTATATCAAATCAAGTTAACCCCGAGGAGACGCCATTAATGACCCAGGGGGCATAATTTTGGTAGAAGACTTCTTGGTGAATTCTTCACACTTCTAAAACATTAGATTTGATATTTTAAAAAGAAATGTTAGTGGAGGAGTGGGAAGCGAAACCGCGATCCCTAGAATACCAGTTCTGCGCGATACCATTGAACCACTTTTCCTGCAGGATGTCGGCTTAAATAGACAACATGTTGATATGTGACAACAAAAAGGCGAAATACAGTGGTTTCATTTCAAATGTGAAAGTGTATTTGTTCCACACTGGAAATGTTTGTCTTATTATATATAAACGTGTTATGCTGTTCTCTTTTTATTATTTTCTCTTTTTAACTCTATTTACGATACCTATTTCTAAAATATATGATCGTAGCTGAGTTCTCAAAGATTATATTTTACAGTGTAAGCATAATATCCTGTACTTGTAAAGACATATGATACTATATATCGTAATAAAATTAATTGCTTTGTTTACACACTGGCGATATTTATACCAACATGGACAGAAACATTAAAGCAAGAGGACAACTATCAATATCGCAAGAATTATTTCACCAAGCTGTGATAGAATTCAATTATTCGGCATAACCCACCAGATGCTTTTTAAGCAGCCAACTGGTTTTATAGTAGACGTTCATTACATACGGTCATACCAATGGATCTATTTCCTTTCTTCTCCTTTACGATCATTGTTTTATGGGGGGAATGGCATAAAACGATAATCAAGACAGCATTCACTTTTGTCACACGTGCTAGTTACAGAAAGCATATTGTTTCATTTGTATTACTTCAATTCAAGAAAATCCTGCTCTCATAAAAATAAAGAGGGTATTTAATGCTTTCAGAACAAAACAGATATTTTAGTATAAATAGACACTAAAAGCTAAAACGACATCAAGTATTTATTTTTAAAGTATATTTACTTTTTTAGTGTTCCAGTGATGTCATTTTAATTTTTAGAAGTCGCTTGGGCAAACCAAATACACTTTTGTCCAAATGTTTATGATTTTACAAGTAACACCAAGCTACAAAACAATGTCATGGTTAATTATCTTTAAACCTTTGAAAACCTAAAACAAGAACTAAAAACATGTAAAAATGATTTGAAGTTTGACACATTAGATGTATTAAAATACTCATGTGAGGCATTACTCAATAGTATCAAATCGTTCTAGCGTTCAAAGGACAACACTAACCGCATAGCAAAAGTTGACTAAATTAATTTAGTTTTATTCACTTTGGTTTGTCTTTCAATATGGTATCTGCTCTAAGAGTCTTTGACATATTCGTACTCAAGAATGCCTATTGACTATAAACCAAGAGTCTTAAAAGATAACAGCTTACTGTTATTTTTCGTCTACAAAATTCAGAATGACCTAGTTTTCGTAGACAAGCACACTTGCATGATAAACTGTCTTCTTTCTACAAACCATTTTATTTCATGCTTAGTTAAGTCTGTTTCAGGAAGGTCGTTGAACTGATTCAGATCGGATTTGTTTGACACTCTTGAACGATTAAGCCAGAAACATGTGTTTTGCCGTGTTATTTGATATATTCTTTCTTTTCTTTCTTTTGATTTTTTTATATTTAAATCGCTAAAATGAAAGTAATACTTTAGCACATTCTAAAATTAATCGATGGCAGACAATATATGTATTTAATTGGTTAGTTCTTTAAAAAATGAAAACAATTGATAATGTAAAGAAAAAACATAAGTTCTAAATATACGTATACACACTAACAGTGTTCAGCTGAAATAATGCTTCGTTCAAAATATGATTCACTTCCATATGAATTTGAAGGAAAACAGGGTGGTGCAAAAACTGAGGGTATATCTCTTTAATGGCACAGTAAAGCCGGAAAATCGAAAATTGACAAAGGGTTTTGCCATTTTTTCCGCATATGATGGGCTATCGTCGTTGTTAAAATGAAAGTATAACTGAGTGTAAAGTATGACTTATAAATACATTGTTCAGTAACTAGCCATATTTAAACAGTTATCTTATATTTGCTAAGTAAGAATAAGGTAAGAAGTACAGCGTACATGATAGCGTCGAATATCGTTTTAAAGATATTCTTTTTCAGATTCTGAAATGCTAATGTGCTATTTAAGCTAAGAAGTACAGCGTACACGATAGCGTCGAATATAGTTTAAAAGATATTCTTTTTTCAGAATTCTGAAATGTTTTGTTTATAAATCAGAAGTTTGATCATGCTTGAAGCATCCGAAAGAAAAGATTGTGTATAATTATTACAAGATGAATAGCAAGAAAAACAAATCAACCTCTTAGAGCCAAAAAAGTGTTAATCATAAGGAAATGTAGGGTATAGGAATATCAGAAGAAACGAAGTTGCTTAAGCCTGACCAAAAAAAAATTGAATATTGATTTAACTATAAAATTCGGACAAAATAAGTTACTTTACAAAAAAAAAGTTTATTCTTTGATACTTTTTTCATAATTTTCTAAATAGATATAATCTTAATTCAGAACAAACAAAATATATATCTGGTGACATGACCTCTTTAATGAATATACAAATACGTTTTATCAAATAACAAGGTGTTCGTAATGGCTTCTTGGTTTTTTACCTGCTGTGTTGATTTGTCCATTTACCCTTTGTATGAATCTGATTTATCTGACCGCGACAACAGTCTGTTAAACTATCAGAAAAACGAACGATCATTGCTTGCTTTTGTTGCTGTTTTTGTTTTGTTTTGTTGTTGTTGTTTTTGTTTTTTTCCAAAAAGTTAAAAAGGCATTTTAAGATGTATGCAATGGCATTACTAGAAAAAATTAATTTCAAGAAAAGTTTATAAAAAGGTCAAAACATTTCTTAATATTGTTTTTGATGTGTTCTCCACTGAAAGTTTTTTCTTTAAAAAAGCTTTTACGTAACCATGCGCTAACAGCTGCACTCAATCAAGTACACATCATTTGAAGGCGCTTTGCAACATTAGAAAATCAATGTTATGAGATAGTGACACGATCGTGTCTACTACTTTTGTGATTTTTTATGCCCGTACACTCATTACGAAATGTCATGTTTTAACATTTCTAATACAGTACATTATTTCTTTGTTAATAATATCAACATATGAGTATGTTATTCACTCATTATCGGTGGTTATTTACTCATTACTTAAGATATCTAGATAACGGGTCACCGTGAAATCAATTCTAAACAAAATAAGAAAAACGTTTCCATAATTCTAAATTCTAAGACGCAAGAACTTACTTTATTTTCATTTTAACTAGTCTCTCCTCTTACCGTACATAGCCCTGTTCACAACATTCTGAGAACATATCATAATTCTGAGTAGCATTTTGTAATGTACAGTAGCATAATGCAATTCTGAGTATATATTGTAATTCTGAGTAGTATTTCGTAATTTTAAGTGGCATAATGTAATTCTGAATACATATTTATTGTAATTCTAAGTAGCATTTTTGAATATGGATTAAAACTGTGGAATCCCGCATTTAAAAAGTTTTGACTGAAGGTTCTCCAAAATCTTTTTGATAAAAAGATATCTGAGTAAGGTGCTCCTTCTTCGCTGTGTACTAATGTGTTCATATGTCAGTTCGTAATACAATTTGACAATTATTTTCTTTGAAAACTAATGTTATTTACTAGTGGTAGATCAGTATTCTCTAGCATCAATGGCATTACTGAATCGATCCCCCCTTTGAAATACAGACCAAAAAGATAATATAGCTTTTATTTCCATTTCAAGATAGAAATACAAAAAATAGCAACCCCCTCAAACTTTCATTAAACTATGAATGTATATTTTTAACAAAACTGGATTTCTTCTAGAAATAAAGTTTATTTGTTTATTTACTAC
This sequence comes from Cyclina sinensis, assembly GCA_012932295.1. Taxonomy (NCBI): domain Eukaryota; kingdom Metazoa; phylum Mollusca; class Bivalvia; order Venerida; family Veneridae; genus Cyclina; species Cyclina sinensis. Next base: position 35,242,819 of record JAAONU010000007.1, on the reverse strand, counting down.
TGTCACGAAATTTCGTCTGTCGTATTGCAACAGATAAAACCTCGGATCTTCCTAAATCCAAAAATGCTTTACTGACAGTCTAGCTTGAAAACCCAACAGCCTTGACCACTAAGTGAAAGAATCGATTTGCTGACGCACCTGTCAGAGGTTAAAATAATATTAGTCAAATTAGGTGAGCACTCGATCATAGTACAACTAAAGCTAATACTTGATAGTGTCAAATGATTTTACAAAGATGCCACTGTGTCTGACATCTATACTATCTAAAACAGCTAATTTAGGCAATTACCAGCTTCCACGAGACAATCTGTCATTTGTTACAAGCTATATCTGTAATGATCTTTAGAGATGATCAATAGTCAATAACCAGAGTTTTGCTCTGAATACCAGTGAGATAGAGATTCTAGGTATAGTATAGTATCAGCAAGACAAGGTTCTTAAGATATTATACATTTATAAGAAATATATCAGTCTCGATTTCTAGAGGAAGACCCCTAAGATGGTTTATATCAAACTAAGTTCACTCGCTATGTACTCATTATTTCAAATGTCACTTTGTAATACAAATTGGTATAATTAATTTCTTTTAGAAAATTGTATGTTATTTACTCATGATGGATCGTTATTCGCTCGCTACCTAGGGATTTTGTAATCGATTCCTACAGAAATCTAGACGAAAATAAGACAATGTAACTATTATCTCAATTCAGAATTCCCTAAATCAGCAGTTTGGTGAACATACTTGTGCGGCAAAAGGTCGCAATAAGGTAACTGCACAATACAGGTAGCTATTTACTATATTTAGGAGCATAGTTATGAGACCAATTAGGTATAACTTATAATTTCGGAACTTTCTGAGGAACTGTTCACCAGCTTATATGTCAGACACGTTGTTTTTAGTTAAATTGTTTAAGTTATTTGACAGCAATACTTGCTTTTGAGTGCTTGACTGGTTCTTGCATCAGACTAAATCTAATAAGTGCGAAGAATAAATCTTTTCAAGTTGATCAAAGATTTACTGATACACATCGAATACATACAAGACCTTTTTTAGTTATTGTTATGTTGTTGCATTTCAAAGATAGTTTAGCATGACTTTTTTGTTGTTGTTGTTTTTCAAAGACTTTAAAGTTTGAGTTTGTTTTTTTTAGTTGTTGTTTAAGGTTTTCAAAGGTTCAAAGATAATTAAAAATGGCATTGTTTTTTTGCTTGCTATTACCTGTAAAATCATAAACATTTGGACATATAGTGTGACTGTTTCTTTTTCTGTTGTTTTCCATCTGGATTTTTTCTCTTGAAACATGAATGAAATAGTGTAACAATTTCACAAAATTAAATGTTGTATATTCATTATAGGCTGTAATTTTTATCACATCCAAGACGAAGGCGATCGATTCCCCAATAATAATCTGATTCAAAATATGACGATACGACAATTCCACTAACGTGATAAAAAGATCACATCACGAAGTTAGGCATGCACGTCACGACATTTGAAATCCACATCACTCACTGTTAATGTGATGTGGATTTCAAATGTGTTGTAGTGCTTTACTTATTTCGTGATGAGATCTGGATATTTCGCGAAGTGTAATTGTTATATCGTCTAGCAGTTTCAACAGATGGTGAAGTGCAGCTGACATATCGTGATGTGGATTTTAAAAGTCGTGTTCGTGATGTGATTTTACTTTTCGTGACGTGGCTTCGACATGAAAATACTGCACGACATAACAATGAAATTTGAACAGTACATCACAAACTTAGCTGACTACATAACAATCTGAGAGAATATTAACAAGGCAGATTTGGCGTCCCATTCACCCAAAAAAGCCCCAACGACAGTTCTTCATAAAAACAAAAAAGGCAGTACTTTAAAAAAGAGAAGAGCATAGTATTTAACAAAAAAGATATTATCTAAATTGATAGAAAAGGTATCATATTGTTCAGGTCGTAATAAAAACAACAGCGCTGTATATAAATGCATTATGCACATATCATAGGTATTGCAATAGTTTTTAATTTGATATTTTCCTCGAGCATTTGGTTTATACATTCAAAGAGACAAAATGTATGGTCAGATCATTTTAAATGTTCTCTTCCAATATTTCACTGTGTAAAAAAGTAAAGTGCTTGTTTATTAAGGTGAAAAGGCCAGTCTACCGGGCTTATGAGACACACATTTACTCCCCGATTCCTTATCCTATGTGCCAGGCGCCAGGAGGACAGGCAATCGGTAACCATTCTTTAACTAGCTTGCGGCTTACCTACCGGCCGCATCAGAACAAGCCCCTGACAGGACTCGAACCTCCGACCTCCCGCTCCGTAAGAGGACGCCTTAAGCACTACGCCACGGAGACGGTGTACGTACAGGCTATCTCACGATCCGAATGCACTGCAATGCCAAAATCCCCGTCTCGCTTTTGAAATTCAAACAAATTTTACATGTTTGGCCGTGATGTTTGGGTACCATCTTTTTTCGATTATTTTTAATCACGCAACCACAACCAATGAACAAATATAACCAATATCTCTTTAACATTTCAGTTCCTCTACCAGAAACGGCATGATTTCAATTTTCGAGTCTGTTTTAAGACCATGATAAATTGCCCTTCTTTTGTCGACTCACCGGATTTACGTTTTAAAACCTTATGTATTTCAAAATTTACTTTGTTCAGAGCGATAGCAGCCTTTTTCATTACTAGGATGTTTTGACTTTTACGCATAATTTAAAGCAATATTCCATTAACACACACAAATTGGAACATCAATAACATCAATAAAAACTCGATTAATAATTAACTATAACATTCTAGAAAAAAGATACAAAAAATAAATAAATAAGCAAAAGTATATACTTCAAAAGCAAACATTATATAAATTTTTTGACATTAAGAAATGAAATCAGTGCCCTGCTCAAAGAAATAAGTACTGCCTGTAACAATTATGTAATGTTATTGTACGACATTTTAATGGTATATTTAATCAATATCCTTTTTTCTAACGTAAACAAGAATTTTAGATAAATTTCAAACAAAGTGTGTACATCCATTTTGCTTAATTTCAGAAACTACAAAAAATAGAATCGGCCCCATGTTTTCCCGAAATCGTCCATTTTTTCATGAATCTACCGGAATCGACTTTGCATTACCGGAATCGACCTATATTTCAATTATACGCCAAGTTTTTTAAAGATATACAACATTGTTTATTTATATATAATACAATTAACGTTATAACAAAAGGAATTGAAAGTGTCTTTGAGTAGAAATATTGTTTATTTATATAAAATACAATTAACGTTATAACAAAAGGAATTGAAAGTGTCTTTGAATAGAAAGATTTTACAAGAGAAAGAAAATCGACGAGTTGCGGAAAATTAACACCAAATTAAATAACATCTATCTACGTGCATATAAATCCAGCCATTTTTAAATGGCTTAAATTCAACATATTTATGAAATAAAGATCGATTCTGGTGTATATCCGTATGCGTAAATTTCCCGCAACTCGACGAAGCTCAGGCTCCATCCTCAATTTTTACATGACGTTTTGAAATTTATTAAAAATGAACCTAAAACTATGAAACTCTAATTCAACAAAGATATCGTTCATTCTATCAATCTATTTTCATGATGGAGCTGTGTCCCTGTCGAACTGCTGAACAAGTCTTGGATTATTTATCCGAATTTAACGAAGTATTGACAGAAAATTAGATGACTGGACATTTTTTACGGACGAGATAATCTCTGAATGAAGTTCTTTCCACAGATATTTCCCACGGGTATTTGCAGTGCCAAGATAACAGTCTAATCTAGAAAGAAAGTAATAGTGCCAGGCGCAAAGGGTCTGTTAAGTAATAAGGAAAGACGTATTTTCTCACACTATGCAGTGATAGAAATGTATTACCGGGTTCTTGTTTTGTAAAATACGAGAGAAATAAAATAGAGAAAAGAATCTACAAAACAAGTTTTCTTTGAAACAAAACTGAAAATTTAGATAAGCCGTGCAAACGTTGTTTTAATTAGGAAATCTGATCTGTTGTTTTACAGAATTAAAGAAAAATGTATGATTTGTGGAACATACCTCTTTCTTATTGTTTCATGTTAAGCCCAATTCAGATATCTTTCATCATTTAAGTGCCCAACTATTAGTCATTCTCAAGACATAGCATCCTTGTATACAAGGTGAGTTTATTGAAAACACCTATCATTCTCATATATATTAAAACGAAGTTTTATCTCGTTTAATCTCGTTTTAATAATGTTACTTTAAGATGATATTTGTCATGACATGTCACACTTTTAAGTTTGTTAAAATTTGTTTAATTTGTTCGTTTTTAAATGTTTTATGTACTTGGTCTTCGAAATCAATTGTGTTTTACCTCAGGCTGTTTTCCATACAAAAGCCTAGGAAACGATTTTCAGGTCCGTACTAATGTAAATCTATAGCAATGTAATGTGAGAACGGAAGAAAAATCTTAAATGCATAAAAGGTAACTAATCAGTTTGGTTTTTCTTCTCATGATTCTTCGTTTAAATGTTAATAAGATTACGCCATATTTTCTTCGTCTTGTGTGAATGTGACGGTCTATCATAAGTAGAAATTTTAAGGTTAAATAACTTAAAAAGATTTACTTAAACAGTGCAATATATCTGAATTATATGTATAGTGCAAAGTTTTATTTGTTTGTTTTTTTCTGAACTCCTTTTTGTCTGTATTTTTGTTGTTGTTTTTTAATTGCTAAATGTCTGCGTGTGCATGTAGGTGATAATTTAAAGTAAATGCAGTAGATGAACTTTGAGACTTTATAAATATTTAAATGAGAAAGTATTTATGTGTATGGTTGACATTATTTTTGCCTTTTAAGTGTGTTACGTAAGACTTTCAAATTAATTGTTAGAATTAAAAGATTTGTAGATCAAAACTCATTTATCTAGGAACTGAATTTTGAATTTATTCCCTTGATAAGTGGCTTTACTTATGTCTGGTTTTGAATTTGAGGTTGGACTGGAATCTTAGTTTTGATTTATTTACAAATGTCATCAATTCTTGTGTTGTTTTTTTTTTTTAAATTAAAACACGCTCTTTGCAAGGCAGCTGTGCACGAATGTAAAGAGTTTAATGGCCATCGAAAGAAATTTCTCTCAGTTTATTTGTCTCGAATTAGTAGTTCATGTAGTGCCAATGATTGTTAAAATGGCTCTTTTTAAAGAAGCAATCAACTTTTCAGACAAGCAAAATTCATGCTGACTTGCTTCCATTAAGAAGTGTAAATTAACTGGAAAGTGTTTGTCCATGAGTTAAACAGTGGCACGACAAACTGCAAAAATCATTTTCTTTATAATATGTCTTTATTTCTGTATGATTCATTATACGTTACTTACTTTGAGAGGAAATAAACGACACAATATTGATGAATTAACCAACTATGACTCCGTTGACAGACAAATGTGTGCGTCTAAGAAGTCATAAATAGTCATTTCTGTCAGTCCCGCTTAGAATGATTCTTTTTACTGCGATAACTCGTAAAAAGTAGTTTCAATTTTTTTAAAAATCAGATTAAATTGAGTTTATCTGCAGACGTTTTTCAATTATAAGTTCATTAACGTAAGGAAATAAAACTATAACTTATTTCTTTGTAGCTTATTTTATTATGATGAGGCAGACTTGTTGTTTTCTAAACTTGCGTTAAATGTGAGCTCGAAGAAAAACAGTAAAGTAGACTGTTCCCAGTGTCTACGTTGTATATTCTCAATACTAATTGTCACCGAAACAATTTGCGGTAAACGTTCTGTTCTGTCCTAAATATAAACAATTCTTCTGATTATTTGCCGCGACTAACATACAGTAAGAATCTATCCATAACACTTTCTTTTATTTAAGGGCTGTCTTAAGATAATTTTGTGTAAATTTGATTGTGTTTGAAAATAGTCGAGTTGTTTTGATAATTTTACATCAGCTGATGACGTTTTTAAGCACAATTTGAAAAATTTGGCATACTCTTTGATAAAATTAAAAAGTAAAAGTTGCCATTGTTAATACAATTAACAGGTAAAAGTTGCCATTGTTACACAAAACCTTTACAGTGTTTTTCAGACATGATACGATACTGCTGACTGTTCTCTTAGAACAATATTTTATGAAATTTCCTCTACTAAATTGGAATCAAATAAAAATTGATTGATTACATATTATATATAATCATATTAGCTATATTTTCTAACAGCATTGTAGGTCATGATTGAAGATTTAAAGATTTTTTTTTTCAAACCATAATATACACATAACCTCGCAAGTTAGGTCGTTAAACAGTTTAATATTTCCAATATTTATCAGGAAGTAAGATGTTTTTGGCCCATTACATATTGTTATTTTCTCACCATATCAGACTAAAATATAACTTAGTAGTAACTCTGTCGATAACAATGATTAATGGTACGTTTAATATTTTACAACCGTAGCTAGCATAAGGTATATAGCCATAAATCTCCGACACACTTTCCCCATTTTGTAAGGGGAATCTTTCAAATCTGACAGCAAAGATCTGTTTTCCTTAAAATTCTCGATAGATTTTCACGCCATAATGATGAAGATAATTTTTAAACAAAGAGTTTATCTTCAGGCAAGAAGAAAAGGAAAAAGTAAAACTTTGAAAAAAAAACAACACTTTCCATCTCATGTTTTGTCATTTTCTGCTTGAATCTGAGAATCACTTTCTTTTATGTTGTGATAAATATACAGAAATTAGAAAAAAGTATTTGGGCAATATGTCATGGCCTACTATGCAAAAATTTATAAATGTTATGACCTGTAAAAGAAAACCATATCTTGTTCGTGTATGTAATTATATCAAATATGCAACGGGGATACGTCAAAATGCCTTGCCAGATGTTACTGTTTCTTAATGCTTTGTATATCCATGTAAGCTGTTTGTGTTGTGTTTGTTCTGCTATTATGTCTTTGCCATACGTGTAGATATTTCTGTAAATGGCCAAAGATAAGTATTTGTCGATGTTGAAACTTGAAACTTGTTTTTTTCCTAAAATTCAAAATTAAGCCGCATTAAGTTTTTTTTTCTTTTTCTTTTCTTTTTGTTGCTTTTAAACCTCATGTCCTTGCTCATTGTTCAAGGATGAAAAGTAATCGTAAATATTCTAACATTTGTTAAATTGAATCAAAGTCGAAAATGCTATATTTTCATTACTTTCAAAGCAAGGCACCAGATTTAAAATACTGAAGTATGTAAAGTTGGCTTGTACATTGTACATCGTAGTTCAGCTTGTAATTCGCTTTCCGACCGTCTTCTTCTGAAAAACGAATACGATTTCAAGGAATGAACTATAAACACATTTACAAAATTAACGCAAACATCAATTTTGCGTGCAGTATTTTAAGTAATATTATTCAAATATTGTATATGCTGGCGTATCTGGGCTGAACTACAAGCTGAATACCCAACTACTAGCTTGTAATTCAAATATTGTGTATGCTGGCGTATCTGGTCCGAACTACAAGCTGAATACCCAACTACTAGCTTGTAATTCAAATATAACGTATGCTGATGTATCTGGGTTGAACTACAAGCTGAATACCCAACTACTAGCTTGTAATTGGCGAATTACAAGCTGAACTACGATGTACAATGTACAAGCCAACTTCACATACTTAAAATTCTGCACGCAAAATTGATGTTTGCGTTAATTTTGTAAATGTCTTTATAGTTCATTCCTTGAAATTGTATTCGTTTTTCAGAAGAAGACGGTCGGAAAGCCAGTTAATTTTAAATACGACCCAAAACATCAACAAAACGTCCAAAATTTATTATCATAGCCGAACTATTTGCTATCTTAGTAAAATATTTTTGCAGAGTCAATATTTTCTAAAAGATTTTATGGTGCGATTGTTTTTCCAAAACAGTATAAGCCCCTTTGTCGGGTAGTTATTTTCAAATGGACTAAGACATCTGTTAACTGGACTAGACTCAGTTAAGCCTTACTTTAGTGTCAGACCGAAACAGACGTTTATAATGTAGCGGACAGCGAAAATAAAATTATCTCGGACAAAACCAATAAATAGAAACCCATATATCTGACATAAAAGTCGGATCAAACACTTAATTTAGACAATTACCGTCGTCTTTGAGACCAGAATATGCAAACTCAATTATTTTAGAAATAATCTAGTGATACTTAGTAGGAGTTTGACCTCATCTCGTTTCAAGCGGCGCACTTACGTTCGTGGCTAATTTTACAGTCGTGTATGATTTACAGTTATATTATGAAACTGTTTTTTCTACTTTGTCTTTAACTTTTTTGTTCTTTCTTATATGTATGTGTGTTGTGTATTTGTATGTTCTGACGATACTACAGTGAAACCAATCTGGTTATAGCGGTTTAGTTGCATTGCTATGTAGGTGAGGAACGCCCTTATTGTATACACAATTCAACTTTTCAAATTCTGTTTGTGTAACATGCGATGTTCAAGCGCTTTAAGCAGTTTTATCTTATCTAAAACATGATACAATTTACTACAATTCTTGCATTTGGTAATTCTTGCTTTAATGCAGTTTCAGTTTTCGCCAAATTATGATGCAATTACTACAGCCTTGTAGATCTACCTTGTTATAGTACAAGTAAGTATTTCAGACGACAATATCAAAATTTCCAGATTATAAAGTGTGTGCATGCACGTAGCTTAGTTTCAGGGGACAAAGACATTATACAACAAATAAATACAAATTTCCCATGCTTCCTCTTCGAGTTGATGTCATATGATGTTTTGAAATTTTAAATCATAGGTTTCAAGGTGAAAGAACAATATTTCTAACTACCTTTTAATCAAGGTCGTGTTCCAACCTTTCCACGCATTTTCGTGATCGGTCAATTTCCCTATTAATCTGGTAAACAAGTTTTGGATTTTTGTTTTTCATTTTTTGTTTAATTCAAACGCGTTTGACATATTTTCCATGATTTAATTGCCCATCTACTTGCATAAAATTAGCTTTTATCAATGCCATATCATATCTCTATACTAAAAGTGGCTTTATTGAAAATACCTATCATTCTCTTATATATTAAAATGCAGTTTTATTTTATTTTGATTACGTTATTTTCATGTAGTTCTTTTGTCAATGAATTTTATGCTTTCCAGTCTGTTTGATTTATTGTGTTTTAAATGTGTAATATGTATGTTCACTTGTTTGCGCTTGCATCAAAATCTTAACTTTACCTCAGCTGTTTTCCAGTATACGTACAATTGTTTCAGATGTTAAAGTATATTCGGGCAGTTTGCTTTCATCTAAATGCCTTATAAAAGACTACGAATCACCTTCCAGGCCCGTACTTGTGTAAATCTGTCGCACTTTTTTTAATTTGCTAATTAAAAAAGAGAAAGTCTTAAACCTATGAAACAAGTAGATTAACGCTTTTCCATATTAGGAAAATGTTTGGAAAATTAAAGAAGGAATTTGATAAATATTACAACATTGTCAAGATCCACTTAACTCATGACAATCTGAACTACTTAGCAATGCATAGAGACATTGTAATAACTAATTGGGGGTTGCAACTGACATTAATGTAATAGACAGTATTATTACTTATAAGTAAATGAGGGTCTCATACCTGATACAAAAGTCGATCAAACCCTGAATTTTCGCAATAACCGGCTTTTTGTTGTTGTTGTTTTTAACACAAACGAAGAACAGCTATGTGTTTGAAATAACAAATAGATGAATATTAGAAATTAATTAACGACGTTATAGTACAATAGTAAAGTCTCTAATACCAGATATTAGCGGGAGACAACAGGAAAAGACAAACTAGTAGCAGCCTGAAGTCTACACGTGCAAAGAGGAAACTAGATAAAATAATTTACCATGGTGTAAATTAAAAAAGACATAAAACATTTTTAGAGTAGGCACTTTTAAGTAAAACCATACACCTTTTCTTGTTCAGATTTCTTATGTTACCCAAGTTTATTTTTAATGACCAAAGACGGTTTACAAGGGAAGAACAATAATCAAAATTTTGTAAAATTTGTTGTTGTTTCGGTTTTTCCTTGTTTGTCTTCTTCTTTGAATTTGTTATGGTAACCAAAAATAAAACAATTAGACTTTTATTTGTGGTTTGTTAACTAAGTGATTTGGTGAACTTATAATAATATATATATATTTTATATATAGAGAGAAACGTGTATATTATCAAGAATGATGTACTAGTTCAATCTTTCTCCATAAATTTCCGTGATTCAGCTATTTTTCTGCAGACCCGATAAAAAAAGGTCTTAGAATATTTATCCGAATTTAATTTTATATTGACAGAAAATAAGATGACTGGACATTTTTTACGGACGATCTAATATCTGAATGAGGTTCATTCCAGAGATTATCCCCGCGGGTGTTTGCAGTGCTACATTATCAGAATAATCTAGAAAGAAAGTTATAGGGTCTCTCAAAATACTAGAAAAAGACGCATTTTCTCACACAAAGCCAACATAGAAATAGACACATTCTTGGTTTGTATTGTCCCAGGATGGAACATTAAAAACAAGAAAATTTAGTATTCAGTGCAACAAAAATTGTCATAAGCGATTTAAAAGTATTAGAACTATTGGGTGTTGTTAAGTTCTAAGTCGAAATATAAAAGAAAATGTACGGTTGTGAGACAAATATTTTTATTATTTAATGTAAATGCTTTAAGATAGCATCATCATAAAAGTATTTGATTTTCTTAATATCTTATCATCCTTTAAAACTAAATGACCATTGCCACGCGAAAAAACGGCACTCGCCTGGTATAATACAGTGCATTGGAAATCAGTTTAAAAAAATACGGCCTATTTCCCACTCTTTTCAAATGCAAAGTTAAGTAAACAGTTAAGAGTCAGGATATTGTTGGATATTGTTCTTCATAGAAAATGATTTTCGTATTAAATTTCTTGGCGACCGTTACAGTTGCAATATCTTTGCGAGACAGGTTACTTATATTACGAGCAATTTACCCGAATAAAAGGCCATCGCTCAAAGATGTCAGTTATGTATCTTGTAAAAGAAAGAATATGTTGGAAAGGTCAATAATTTTACAATTGTTAAGGTTAAATTTTAAACAGAAAACCTACCAACTTGAACTAAGATGATTTTTACGTAATATAAGGGTATATAACGTCATTATTAGGATTTTAAATTTTGCCCGACATGTTCCTCTTAAATTCAGTGTTGTTTCGTGTCTTGTTGAGGCAGGAGGCTGAAATATTCCGAATTTGCTTCTACAAAACATGTTAAAATTTCGATACCAAAATATATGCCCGGGTACTTTCCGTTTCACTATGATCAAAAATAAGTTAATGAGAATACCTATCATTTTCTTATAAATTAAATTGCAGTTTTATCTCGTTTTCATAATGCTCCTTTTACAGGATCATTTCTTTACATACTTTTTGTCATGAAATTTCATACTTACCAGTTTATTAAATTTAGTATGTATTAAATGCATTTTATGTGTTTTCACTCGGGCTGGATCTTCAAAATTATTTTCATTGCCAGGCCTTTTTCCTACACAGATGCGAGTGTTTCAGTTGTAAACATATATTTAAGTCAAAACAGTGTACCTATCTACTATCTGCCATTGTCAAATAAACTACTAAATATAAGTTTTCAGTACTGTACTTGTGTAAATTTATAGTACTGAACGATCTTCATAATTTTATAAGGAAACATACCTATAACCGTAGAAACACAGCAGGAGATTTAGCGGTTTGGTTTTTCTTCTGATAACTGCACTTTGATTATTTTTTTACAAAATTACTCAGTGTTATTGACACCTTTCGTTTTATTTGCAGATATAACATGTTTATAGAATTTTGGGTTTGTTTAATCGATTCAATACAGAAACTGAATTTTATGTTAAGTGAAATGTTAAAACTAGGTATGACTTTATGCTCCTTAATCGGAAAATGTTAGTAAACATAAAGAATAAATTTTTATATATTAATTACATTTCCTTCAATACATCGTCGTAGATTTGATGAAGTTATGACAGCCTAAGAAAGTTTGAACTAATCAATATTACATAAAGACATTGAAACAACTAATAGAAGGGCTGCTGCTTAACTGATTAAATGTTGACTTATAGAGGATATTAGATGAGTGGTCATGTAATACGTGTAAATATTGCCGGGTTTTTATCGTGTTTTAATAATGAATGTAATAAATCCCCTATTACAATACCAATATAATGATCCATTTCATAGCGGTTTTGTAAGTGAATTGTGACAAAAACGCACAGAAACTGTTTGTTTTGCCCGCATACGCGCGATTGTCATAAGAGTATTGTTTATGACGTTGACGTCAGTGTTATTAAACTTAGTTAGTGTGATATCAAAAATATGCACGACTTTATAACCAGTCCAAGACATCGTGTTTGGTCTAAATCAGTATTAAGAGGGCCTCTTATCTGACACTCAACGCAATCAAACACTTCCTCATCTTTGAAACATGTCACAAACGAAATACAGACTGTGCTATTATCTAACAAAATAAATATAAGTTAAATACTTGAAATTAAGTCACAACGTACTACAAATAGAACAGCTCTACGTAAATCAGATATTATTGTACTTTTTTATTTTAATAATAATTAGCGTCTATTTTTCATTTGATGCAATGCAAGTGATATCCGAAATACATGGGACTTCGTCACTTGGTTATGTGAAAACAAAAAACCCAAGTAGAAGTGTCATGCCTTGATGCCAGTACCTCAAAGCAACACCGAAAATCGGCTGACAAAGAGTAGCATAGAAAATATGGTCTATACGCTGTTGCAATATAATTATCTCATATTAGTGGCAGACCAACTTGCATGAATAACAAAATTAATTACCATCAGTATCAAAAATGAACCACTTACTATTGGTTCTTACAAAAGAAATCTGAAAGATAGACAGTTACTTGGTTGCTCAGCTGAACCAATGATAACATGCAGTCAATGAGACAAGAGTAAAAAGTGACAGATCTATGACAGAAACGGAAAATTATAAAGTAAGGTTTACTTCTGAAATATTTTAGAATTTCTGAAAGATGAGTTCGAGAAAGCGTTATCAGTAAAATAGCGACAATTTCTCTTATAAAACTAACAATCTGCAAAACTAGAAAATACCGTATCTCTTTATAACGATGTATACGTGACAAGCTGTACTAAAGTATATATTATTGAATTTAACCGTCACAAGTTTAAAACAAAAATGTCGTCTAGAAACCGAACATAGTTTTATGATCAAGAGTGCCAATGGAAATGTCTTATTAAACGGTTGAGAGTAATTTGCTGTTCTAAAGTAAGGTAATCATTGAATAGTTTGTTTTTCTTTTATCATATTTTACATATATACAATACATCAACAAGATATAACACAGACCGCTAACAGCTTCGCACTTCTTCCGTATTTAATTACTTAAACAAGCACCAGCATTTTTTCTAAATGATATACATTTCCTCTACCAAGCACAGTATGACTCTAATTTCCTAGTCTGTAAAAGTGTGTGACAAATTTGTTTCGTTCTGCAAAGTAATCTATATAACATCTTCCTTGCATTTACAACTTTAAGGTCGATCATTCTTGTTAAAAGTGAAAGCACGATGTAAGAGGACAGAATGCTCAAACGCTGCGAACCGTATAGTCAGATAAAGCATATGTTATACCTTGCTTGATTTTAGAAAATGAAAGTCCAAGTCTGATAGGAAAAAAGTGAAATTTAACGGAAACGAAAGAAAGCAGAAGTCTGACACATACTTCATGGACTTGAAACTGGAGCTGAACTACATTTTAAAGTTTAGTTTCTATTCAGACATTTAAGAAAATAGGTCAATGTTATTTTTGTATGACTTAAGAAAAACAATGGCTAACACTGTATGGTACACGAAAAAGGAAATTCACTCATGGGTGCAAATTATTATATCCGGAAGCTGAAGTCTATTCTTCTGGCATTAAACTATAAATGTAAAGCTAAAATTGTACCGGAAAAAAATGTAACAAATGAGACGCTTGTTTATTTATAGCTTGTTTATTTATCCTCCCGCTAAAGGCGAAGGGGATATTAGAAATACCCTTCGTCCGTCCGTGCGTCCGTGCATCCATGCGTCTGTGCGTCCGTCCGTCCGAAACAATTTTGTCCGGAACATAACTCCAAAACTACTTGAGGGATTTTATTCAAACTTCATACACTAACAGAGCACATTGGTAGGTAGTGCAATGTGCAAGTCCAATAACTCTACTTTGCCATTTTTTAGAGTTATTCCGCTTTATTAGATTTACTTGATAAATTTTGTCCGGAGCATAACTCCAAAATTGCTAGAGGGATTTTATTCAAACTTCATACACTGACAAAGCATATTGGTAGGTAGTGCAGTGTGCAAGTCCAATAACTCTACCTTGCCTATTTTTAGAGTAATTCCCCTTTATCAGAATTACTTGATAAATTTTGTCCGGAGCATAACTCCAAAACTACTTAAGGGATTTTATTTAAACTTCATACACTAACAGAGCACACTGATAGAAAGTGCAGTGTGCAAGTCCAATAACTCTACCTTGCCTATTTTTAGAATTATTCCCCTTTATCAGAATTACTTGATAAATTTTGTCCGGAGCATAACTCCAAAACTACTGCAGGGATTTTATTCAAACTTCATACACTGACAGAGCACATTAGTAGCTAGTGCAATGTGCAAGAACAATAACTCTACCTTGCCTATTTTAGAGCTATTCCCCTTTATCAGATTTACTTGATAAATTTTGTCCGGAGCATAACTCCAAAAGTACTTGAGTGATTTTCTTCAAACTTCATATACTGAAAGAGCACATTGGTAGGTAGTGCAGTGTGCAAGTCTAATAACTCTACCTTGCCTATTTTTTAGAGTTATTCCCCTTTATCAGATTTACTTGTTTACATTTTAAAAATCCTATCATATATATGTATATCTCATTCTTGAATTCTTGAACTTATTATCCCCCGCCAAAATTGGAGGGGATATTAGAAATGGTCTCTGTCCGTCCATGCGTGCGTCCGCCGTCCGTTCCAGTTTTGTCCGGAGCAAAACTCCAAAAGTACTTGAGTGATTTTCTTCAAACTTCATATACTGAAGGAGCACATTTGGAGGAGGTGCAGTGTGTAAGAATAATAACTCTACCTTGCCTACTTTTAGAATTATTCCCCTTTATCAGATTTAATTGAAAACATTGTCCGAAGCATAACTCCAAAAGTGCTTGAGCGATTTTCTTCAAACTTAATACACTGACATAGCACATTGGTAAGAAGCGCAGTTTGCAAGAACAATAACTCTACCTTGCCTATTTTTTGTGGGATTTTCTTCAAACATTATTACATTGAGTGTTTGAAAGTACAACCTTCAGGTAGCTTCTTCCTGGCGGGGGGATTAACCATGTGTAACATGGCTCTTGATATAGCTTGTTTATTTATAGTATCAAGACAAAAGAAGTGAAACAACTGTAGCAGCTTGCTGTTGGTACGTAAAATGAGAATATTGGATAAAATAATAGGAGTGAATGTACAACAGACACAGAAACATTCATTTTCACGAGAAGACACATTTTAGAGACACAATAAACGTTTACTAATACAAACAGTAGATTTTTAAAAAAAAATAATATCGAAGTGCAAAACAGTTAAAAAAGAATAAAAAACAAAAACAGATCACTTTGTACAAATTGATGTCCTTTTTTTAGATTTTCTCAACTATTTATATTGAAAATAACAATTTAGAATTTTGCTTGTGGTGTATCAAGTTGGTGATTTTGAATATTGAACATCGATGTTTTTAACACAGAACACTAAAATAAGGTGCAAACAAGAAGAATGATACACACAATAACTTCCTGTTCAGGCTGTCTCCATAAATTTCCGTGATTGAGCTATTTCTCCGCCGATCTGGTGAACAAGCCTTGGATTATTTATCCGAATGTAACGTTGTATTGACAGAAAATTAGATGACTGGACATTTTTTTACGGACGAGATAATCTCTGAATGAGGTTCTTTCCACAGAAATTTCCCACGGGTATTTGCAGTGCCAAGTTATCAGTCTAATCTAGAAAGAAAGTAATAGTGCCAGGCGCAAAAGGCCTGTTAAATAATTAGAAAAGACATATTTTCTCACACTATGCAGTGATAGAAATCTCTTGAAGGATTCTGTTTCGTCTGTACGAGACTGGTATGAGAATTCAAGAAACAAGGAACATGGTTTACCATAAAACAAAACAAAATTCATTAAAGAAACAAACCCTAACATTAGAAGTATTCCGATTTCTTTCAAATAAGGTGAACATGTATCATTCGAATTCTTATCCGATGTCAAGATGTGAGTATAACATTCTGAGTACAACACAAAAAGAAAACATTATTTTTTTTATCATAAGTTCTTCTCTAATTATTAATTATTGTTTACATTTCATAGCAAATGAGCGAATGAAATAGATATGCCGTGTGACATCCCCATAGTAGTAATTCCCTATAGAAGAAATAACGTGCGAAATCACATCAAAGAAAGGGGAAAAAGACTTTTCACTTCTTAGATGGGTATATATGAGTAGAGTAACTGTTGTAATTTATCGTTATACCGTATTAAATTGTACTCCATTAGAGAACTGTTTTAAGTTGTGGCCAAAGTGCCCCTGAAATTTCCATGAAGTTTTATTTGCATTAATGGTGTACACAACGAGAAACAATCATTACCTATCACTGTAAAAAGACATGTTTGCCTTGGAAAAAGTTGTTCTTCTATTAAATTAAGTTGAATATGGTTTAAAAAAAACTTTATGTTTGACCAAATTATAATCTTTGTTAACACTTATACTGAAAAGTTCATTTTTTATTTATATCCAGCTTAGAAGAGCATTTGACGCTAAATTCACAAGTCTTTGATTTCTTAATATCCCATGAGTTGTGAGCATTTCTCTTGACCATCATGCAGCTCCCTCAGATTGACAACTTCTATAACTTTAAGTAGATCATCTTTGAGAGTGGGAAAATTTACTTCTCTGAGCTTATACAATATAGATTTCTTTTTTTAATTTTTATTTAATACCAAAACATGAAATATCATATTTATTGTCACAGAACAGAACTGAACAGAGCATAACTATCATGTTGAACTTATTCTTGTTTGGCAATTTAATAGGTATTTCTTAGCTTTCTTAAACTATTGTATGGATTTGAATTTTTGGATTTGATATTTATTTTTGTGTGTGTGTTTTTTTTTTTTTGTTCTTAGTTCTATGTTATTCAAGAAATGGTGAATTATGATCATAGATAAAAACAGCAAATGGTCATCTAAAAGACTTGTCAAATCTTCCGATACTCCTTGTAGAAAAAATGCTGCGTATTCGTTAACATTTCTGTACTCATGTGGATCTCTGGAGTTGTGTCTTACCTAGTGTGAATATAGGATTAACAACAGACCATGACTACAACGTACTTGTACAAGTTCGGATTAAGGAGAAAGAAAGAGGCCGTGAGAATATTGTGATTGCTTAAAAATGTCATCTTAGAATAAAGGAAAAGGAGTATTGGCACATTTACTAAGGTACAGCTTTTAACCAAAAAAAGATAATGTTGTATGATGTCAATTTAAAATAACAAAAACTAATAATACGATGCTAATTATAATGAAAACATTTGTACAGATTATGATTAAGATATTAATGAAAATGATGACTACTTTAATGATTACAATGATGTTGATGTTTATTTTGATCGTATTATTTATTATTATTTATTATTATTTATATTTTATATTTATTTATACCACTTCTGCAACAGCTGTCACTAATTGCTTTTGCTAATGCTGTTACTACTACTTCAGCTACTATTTTCATATTATTACAATTTATAAGGAGATTGTGGCTTTACTGTGAATGAAAATGGACTTTGTTTTAGCTTACTAGATCTAAATAAATGAGAGTGAAATGTGAATTACTTGCGTGATAAATGTGAGTAAGACTTTAGCAGAAAAAAACTCAGTAACAGTCTAAGTTCAAATTTCTACGTTATGATTTTAACTTATTTAGCATTCATTTCTTTTTCTTCCTTTTTTCTCCAATCTATATATTTTTTCTCGTCATAAAAATCTAATAAATTGTATCTGACATATTTGTTTATCAAGAATGTGTTAGGTGTTTAACTGTACTAGGACTGTGGTATAAAATTTTTGAAGTTATTCTTTTTTATTGTAATCAACTAAATTTTACACCCTCACTATTTTATTTCGACGGCAGTACCCGTTGTAACCCTACTCCGCTAATAGTAAAGAAAATGTCAATCATGTGCGAACAAGCGCTTTATGCTTTTAATTACATTAATAGATTATAATCGCGTCAAAACATAATATAAACTACACTATCAAATGGTTTTAATTTTACAGGATCGAAAACGCTTTCTGATCAAAGAAGTTTTCGACAAATTAAAGAATCTGATATTTTACGTTCAATTAACATACAACTATTGCTGATCAAAGTAAAATGTTTTAAAAAGAATTATGTGGGGGTGCGGATTTCTAACTTGAGATAATGTCACAAAATAAGGCCTATTGGGTGCAAAGCTAAAATCAAAATAGTTTGATTTTGTTATTTGAGATGTTGATAAATAATTATTTGTTGTGCATAATGGTGACTACGGCGTGTTTTTTTCTATCAATGGTGATTCATCAGAAATTAGAAAGATTTGGAAAGAGAGGGACATGTAAAAGATAGTCAAACACAAATTAACAACAACAACAATTAACAGTACTTGGTATGGCTTTATTTACTTTTCGACTTATGAGCACAACATATCATCTATAGTTTACCGCCATTCTGATTTCATCAATTATTTATTCAGCAAACTTAAGAAATAAAAATTCGATATATTACGAACCTTCACCTGCAGAGCTAACAAAGACGTTCTCGATTCCTTCATTGGACTTGTAAAAATCGCTACCTTCCGTTTAGAAAGACTATCTCATTTTACAATGACAGTGTGAATTGGATATCTTAAGCAATGCTATTACGCCTAATTCTCTTGTGGGGCGGGGTGGGGGTGGTGGAGGGCGATGGGTCTGAAAAGTATGCAGTGGAAAACGCCAGGAAGAATTTGATGTCTTTTTGTTTACAGTTGTCAAAATGAAAGATTTCTGTTTCACATATGCTAAATAGAATGCAGAATAAAATTCAAATGAAAAATAATACCGAACAATTGCAGAGTAATATACAAGTAATAAAGATTATATATTTGTTGAATAAGTCAAGCACTCATGCATGTCGAGTTCATAAGTTATACGACAAACGGGTAATGGAATGGTTTTACAGTTTGCAATATAACAGTGTTAAATATCATGTACAATTTTACCTATCTTATTGTATTTTCACGTGCTATCATTCTTAAATTAAAAAAGTGTAAAAACCAGAACGCATAATTTCCCCTTTTTACGTTTTTAACAAACACAATTTCTGTCATTTGTAATACAACAATGTTATGAAAAACGCACTCTTTTTTACACATGTTGGTTTCTGCGTTTTTGGTTGTTGTTTTTTTTTTCGCATACAATAGATTTATCATTTGGAATATAAGAGCGTTTAAAGTTAAGCACGCTTATTTTCCCCGTTTTACGATATTTTATATTGTTTTTTCTTATAATTTGGAATATAACAGAGTAATATATAATTCTCTCATCTTATAGAATTGTCACGAACAATGTGGGGAGAAAATCAAGCACGCTTATTTCTCTCATCTTACAGTATTGTCACGAACAATATGGGGAGAAAATCAAGCACGCTTATTTCTCTCATCTTACAGTATTGTCACGAACAATATGGGGAGAAAATCAAGCACGCTTATTTTAGCCAGTTTACGGTTTATTCACATTTAAGTGTTTGTCATTCAATACTTCACCACATCAATCACAAACTATTATAATATATCAACATTGTAAAACGTGTTATGATGAAATGATAATAACCAAAATTCAGAACTTGGATATACTTCTATTTTCGTGGTAAGTTTTTATTTACATTTATTTAAAGGTACATGTACATTACTGTTATAAAAACACAACAGAATAGAACAGATCATATTATTTCATTAGAATGACGAACATACATTGACAATATGATTATAATAACTGAACAGTAAAAAGGTTTATATAAGTTCAAATTATACATCAAATTTTACATACAACATTTTTGTGTTTACGGTATTATAAAACGATCTGAAATTAAATTATTTTAGAGCATATGGATTAGAGTATATGAAAAAAATAGAGTGAGTACAGAACGTTTATGTAGGCTAAAAGAGACATGTTCAAGTATTATTCGAATACAAAGGAATAATTGTATAAATAAATAATTTAAAACCTCTACAAACCGTGTTTAAATGTTGCACAAATAAACGCATGAATTTCAAGTAACCCTTTTTATCTTCGTTTAAACTTTTCGACAGAAAATCTATGTCAATAAATAAAGATCAAAGTTGTTTTTATTAAAGTTTTGATTTGATTTGATTCATTTTTACATCATAACTTATAACTTATATTGTCTGTACCGGTTTCTAATGTAACAAATTCCTCTGGAAGAGTAAAATTAGAAGTGTGTGTGTGGGGGAGGGGTGCGTGGGGCCGCGGCGGGGGTGGAAATGGAGGGGCAGTGTGAGCGACAAAAATTTCCATGTCTGATTATTATTCATGCTCATTGTATAGTGCGGATGCATGGGTCCTCGGCTTAACCTCCTTGCATTCATGAAAGTGAAGAAGAGGACCCATGGATCTATGACGTTCTTTCATAAACACGTTCCCGTAAAGTGTTTATAAAACAAATAAATTTGAAAAAGGGGATTAAATATTAACAGGTTTATATTTAACATTCAAATAACTCTGACTGTGAAATATACCTGTACTTTTTAATTGAACGTATAACTGCTTTAAAGTAAGACATGTAAATTATTTGTCACGTGATATATAAATTTTTTTGGTTAAATGGTATAAGTTGTACGCTCATGTACCTGTAATAATGGTTTGAGTGAATAAAGTGTATGTTCATTTCTGTTCTGTTCTGTTCTGTAATGTTTTCACTAAGTGCAAACATATATCTCACTGAACCGTAAAGTTTAATAATGTAAATCTACTGTTCCCACAAATGAAAAATAACTCTTTTTTGAAATCAGTAATTTCAAACTTTATTTTTTGGTTCAGTGAATTAGAAAAAATAAATATTTTTTCAATTGAATTTTGCTAAAATATGTCTCTACCACCTTAATCTTTATTTTCTTTTTAAAATCGTGCGAAAGGCGATCTAGCCAAACAGTTTAAGTGACACACTCATCACCTTTCAGTGACCTCAGATAAACACATCAATAATTCAAAAAAGAAATTGGTACTTTTAAATAAAAACGAATAATAAAGATTTGTCCGTAGATTGGTTAAATTCATCCAGTAAAGCTTTGTTTGGAATAACTAGTTTACAGATGAATAAGACAGATTTCTGTAATTATGATTACTATTCAGCGGAAGACATTAACTCACCGTGAACAAGTTGAAATTTGTGAGTGCCTTCATGTTAAATGGTCGGTAAACATCGGCAATTTCCGTAAATTCCGAAATTTAGACAGAATCACCGTTTCTGTGAATTTTAGCAATTCTTTTCGTGACAAACCATATGTGCCTATGCTCCACCTGGGTGACAGTTTTGAATTATATCTTAAGCCCTTTTTCCATTCTTGAGATGAGAAAGACTTGAAAGTTTGTAATTTTCTTTTACAAAAATATCATGAGTATCTATTAGGAGTGTATTGTTTTTAGAATTTTAATCAATAAATAATGAAATATACTTTATGCATTAGAGGATTTTAGTAGGAAAAACGGATACAAAATTTTCAATTCTTATCAAACATTTTTTTTCCAAGTCAGAAACGTATACACAATGTTCAGAACCAAATGTACCAACATCAATATCGGCGGTGTATTGTTTCAAAAGACAAGAAAGAAACATTAGGCATGGTAATACAGATGACAAACATAGCAGAATAATAAAATAAAAATATAAAAAATGTCGAAATAAGCTGATACCGAAACATTATTATTGTATAATGTCAGTAGATGTAGGGAAACTTAGTAAGCTTGTTTCATTTTTTTTTAATTCATGCGGGCCAGGAGAAATCTTTTCAACGTCAAATAGACCGAAAACCTATTTGTGTAATGTGTGTGTTCTTGCAAGTTTTATGACTGATAATTCGTCAAAGGGTCATAATAGTTGCACTCTAATTAACAACGTCTTTCTTTGCCACCGCGTACTTGATGCATTGTCGTTTTAAGGTGACTTGAACAAATGGGTTTGGGGTTTTGAAATGAAGGTGGCTGAGCATGGCAACAAGTGCATAGTGAGGTTAATACCGTCTGTTAAATAAGTTTACCTACAGTCAATTGACTTGAAAAGTAACAAGTTATGTCGCTTCATCAACAATTAAATAAGTACATACTTAGTAACTGGTGTGCATGATCAGTGGGTGACAAATAACTGTTCATTCATTCGTTTGTTCGTACCTTTATTCATATATTAACTCATTACTTCTTTATTTCTTTCTACATTTCTGTTATTTCCTTCTATTTCTTTCTTATTTCTTTCTTTCTTTCTATCTTTCTTTTGTATTCGTTCGTTAGTTTCCTCACTCTCTCACTCACTCGTGCATGCAAAAAATATTTTATTTATTTATTTATTTATTTATTCATTTATTTATTCATTTATTTATTTATTTATTTATTTATTTATTTATTTATTTATTCATTTATTTATTTATTTATTTAAGAACTATAAGGTAAGCCAATTTTAAAAGATAACAATAAAAGATTAAAGAAACTCTGTGTGTACATAATGAAACTATAGAGTCTTTAGGAAAATACTATACAGTATCAAATTTTCATTTTTTCTAATTTCATTTTCGCGACTGAATGTCATAAAAACGGGGAGGCTTGGTTACCTTATACTTAAAAACACTTTCTTAAAAAAGTAAGTACGTGATAAAAGATAGTTTAATATTACGAGGTCCTATTAACACAAGATTCATATTCGCATTTTGAATTTGGGCACGCTGTGAACCTAGACCATGACGAGTTCAAAATTTTCATCATTTTATTCTGATATTTGTAATGCATGCGCTTTTTTTGTGAGCGGAGGAGGGGGTGTGCAGGGAGCAAGTTACTCTGAAGAAGTAATCTTTATTCATTTTCCTCGTTACTGACATGGTGGTAATGGTCGGAGAGAATCCTTGTCCAGCCTTACAAACATATAACATCTAAAACATGAAGTCACTTACATGGAAGTTAACAATGTAAAAGTACGATCTTTTTTACGTAGATTACGTTCAAACACAGCGCTGTAAAATGTTATTTTATCATTCAAAAAAAGGAGAAAAGTGTAAAAAAAGCCCTGCCTCCCAACAAAAACTTTAGTACCATTTTAGGTCTTGGGTCTCAAGAACCACAGTTTACTTGTAAATGAGGGTACGTTCATAACAATAATATACAAAGCGTTTTTGAAACATTTGGATACGAATCCTAGGCGGAGGTCCGGGTGAGACTCTCTGGCAGGAATATTTAATACTTTAAATCATTTTTACCACACATGACTTTAGCCAGTAATGAATGTACTGTCTCTTTTTTGAAATGACTGGTTCGATCCTAAGTCAGATCTGATAAACATAAGATTGGACTGCTTTCACCTTTTTCGAACTGAACTTGAAGGAATAAGTATGTAAAAACGTGTATCTCTACTGTGTTTTTTACGAGCTTTGCAGAGAGCTGAAAGAGCGATGTGCTAGAAACATCCTGTCCTTTAGTCGGTCAACTCGATTGCAGACGACACATTGACCAATTCAATGAACACAAACGTTGAGTTATATTCATATAAACTGAAATTGTCTCTATCTGTGACGCATTTGTACAGGTCAACATTCGGTCGGGAACAATTAGCATTGTTTTTACAAGAATACCTCATAGATCTCATCTGCTTTTGACGATAATTAACTCTTCTTTGTTGGACTAGGCAAAACAGAGCAAAAAAATCCACTCTTACTTCCAATTTCCGGTATTCGTTCAGCAAATGTACGAATCAAGTAGATGCTTTAGACCGAGACACACGTGAGAGATCTGTTGAAGCAATTAACCTTGAATATATCAAAGATCTTGATCAATGTTGTTGAGCGCTCTTAAACTTTCTGAAGAACACTATTTCTCTGCAGGGCGCAATACTAGGGAAGAATATTTATAAGGTGAACAGAAACCCCTGAAAAAAACTTACCTTATCTAACATATACAGTTGGCTTCTTGTTGGTATAAAATACAATCAAAGGAACAAAAGTCTTTACATTGCTAGAACAAAAAGCAGAAATATGTCAAGAAATGAGAAGAATTTGTACCACAAAATTAGAAATCACTAGACTTGCCCAAGAGTGTTCCGCTAATCCCATGGCCAAAATTTGTTAAGAAACAATACAAGATGTCCAATAAACATAAATGCTTGTATTTTCACATACATTCTTAGTTTTAAAAGTTCAACCATTATTTGAAGAAAGCCCTGATAGGTCTTGACGTTTAAGCAAGCAATTTTGTACCGAAGACTGCAATAACCTTAACATCTTTAAAAAAACTATGTTGTGTCTAAGAACACATCCATCTAATTCCATGATCTACGAATCGCCATGTTTAATCAGCGTATTTAGTGTTTACATTACCTCCTTTCGTGCAAATTTACATCGATTCCCTGTAAAAATTAAACAAGTAATGGGCCAATTATCTCCAATGAAGGTACTCAATGGCAATTAGAACAAATATTCTGATGTTTTATCTATAAAAAAACATTGTCTCTCGTTTACTCCGCATGGAAAATCTGCTGACAGTCTGTAGTAAATTCTCGTGTCCTAAGATACGGCCGTGTACTTTTCAAGTAACTGGAATTATTGGAACTGTTTTGAACTGTTTTTGTCTACAGAACGAAGCGGATGTATCCAAGGAATTATAATGAGGCAATATCACTTGTACGTTACTATTTCCCTTATACACGTGTTTATTTTTATTATTATTTATTTAAGATTTTTAATTTACCACTGAAGAGGTTTTTATAAGTGTTTTATCTTTCCGTGCAGATCTTAGTGCCTGACAGCACTAAACAGGTTAATTTTGTTTTATAACGAATTAATTAGTCACTTATGTAAAAATGTGATTTAACCAGAGGCAAGAGATAAAATGATGACTACAGTATGATATAATGGAAGACTCGATTATCATAAGACAAAGAAAATATCTACTTAAAACAGTCCCAAATTACTGAAAATTCTTTTGATTTGTATAGCTATATTTAGAAATATTGCACCCCTGAATGCAAATGCAACAAACGATGGAAGGCTTGGTTCACAATTTTTAACAATTAACTATCCCTGCCATAATGTTCACATTCCACTCGTGTCTTTGGTTCGTGCCTCTGTCGAACATAGACCTTTAAGTGGAAATGCAAACAGTCCTATTATGTTCTGTTCTGTTGTATTAATATCGAAATTCAACTGTAATCAAGTAACTGTAAATGATTCAAACTTCAGTTATATATGCAATATTTGTCTTATCTCGTAAGATTATTCCTAGTAAGATCAGCTTTCGTTTTTGAAAAAAATCACTGACAATTTCTGCATAGATTAATGCCCTTCTTCGAAGGAAAGAAAAGAAGGAAGGAATGTTTTACTATGCATGAATGTGTAAAATAGAAATCGATTAAAATTTCAAAATTCAATTGGCAAAAGAAATTAAGGAGGCAAACAATTTGAACATTTAAACAGTAATCACTCCATGGCCAAATAGATGACATCTAAAATCTGACAGCAGTTATCGTGTAAAATCAAAGGTTTCGATAAAAGAAAACATCTCTAAGTGTAAACGATTACATGCACAACTATTTGTAATTTAACTATTTACATTTGTGACTGAATAAATAACATTATAATACAAGATAAATTGAATAAAATATCTTAGGCCAAAGAAGAGCTTTCTTTTGAATAAATTCAAACTCCTGGGAAAACGAAACTTGAGGTTAATATCGTTCAAAAAGGTCTCATGTCACAATTATTTGAAATATGTATATAAAATGAAAATATTAACGTTTATAAAATTCTTTTGAAATGTAAATAATGTTATATGTTTCCATTTATTTGGCTTAACCCTAAATAGAAATATATTAAATAAACGCTATACATAGAAGCGTGAGAAATATATATAGAAACTAGAGACGTGTCCATAGGGCAAGGATGCCCCAATATTCATCTGTAGTGTCACAAAGGATCCTGTACAATTACAGGTGCGTATAAAGTCTAAAATGCTATTTTTTTAGCTTTATCAGGAGGTATAAATATGCCGATCTCCGATAAATTTTTGTCAAAATATCCAGGTGCGTAAATTCACATGCTGACACTATTGTTAGAAAGTTTCATGTCTCTAGCAATTATATGTTTGGAGTTACAGGCGACAAAAGTCTATAAATGCTATTTTTTTGCTTAATTAGGGGGCATAACTATGCCAATCTCAAATAAATTTGCGTCAAAATACCAAGGTGCATAAATTCACAAGCTGACAACTGTTTTAGAAGATTTCATTGCTCTAGCAGTTAAACGTTTGGAGCTACACGCGACACAAATCTAAAAATGCTGCTTGCGGTTTTTTTTTCTTTCTTTTTTTTTCTTAATAAAGGGGCATAACTCTGTCGATCTCCAATAAATTTGCGTAAAAATACCCAGATGCGTAAGTTCACATGCTGACAACTATTCTTAGAAAGTTTCATCGCTATAGCAATTATACCTTTAGAGTTACCGGTCTACGGACGGACAGTGGGACAGCGTGAGAGCCGGACGGGCGGACAAGGGCAAATCTATACCCCAACCCCCAAGTGGTTGGGGCATAAAAAAGTTTCTTCTAAAAATATAAGTGTTCTTCTTTGTTGAATGATAAAGTTGAAGTAGGTCAGGTACCAATAAATTATGTCCTTAGTATAAATTCAGTTCAAATTTCTTAGTTTATGTCCATATGTCATCGGATACTTATAGCTCATGTGCTAAAGGGCTCAGTGTTAGGTACGTTCTCTCATTGGAAAGAAAATTTGTTACTTTTGGTTTGGGGGGAGGCAAACTTTTAGATATTTCGAATTAGGCGTTACCATGTAATTTTTTTGTGACATAAACTTCACACATTATAGGTAGTTTTTTTTGGAGAAATAAAAGCTTGGAAATTGACAAATCATATGAAAACCATTAAAAGAAAGAAAAATCTATAAAAAGTTGAACGTCTACACTTCCTCCCCCTGCAAAACACACGCGCGCGCTCACACACAAAATACGCATTATAAACAACCCGTAAACTGCTGATAAATGTAGTTAAAGTAACGTTACAATGCCTGGTATAATACTTCAAGCTTCACAATTTTGAAGACCTTTTTTCAAAGATAAAATATACATGACGAACAAGATTTACATATATGTTACAATTATGCTTGTAAAGATAGTACCATCTAAATGATGAACGGCTAAATTAACCCCACATCTACAAACCCGAACGATGATACATCTACTAGATGCAAATTACCTACTGTTACGTAGGTAGTCACGAGACCCTGCGCATATCTTAATTATATACAATTATATTTGATGTCCAGTATATGTTCTAAATTTAGATGCTCATTATCTGTCATCTTAGTACATGTTTATTCTATCTTTGCAAGTGAAACGGATCTTTTACATTTCCTACTAAAATATGAATCATTTCTCGTGTAAAGAGAAATCAGATGAAACTCATTTATGCATTTAATCATCCTGCAAAATATATTTTTTACTCTTAAGGCAGTTATAAATTTAAAGAACTTTAAGTGTTCAATCAATACAAAATAACTAAATCTAAACAACATTTACGAAGCCTTTTAGTTGACATAAACATAGCTCAAAATACTTAACAACCACTTTAAGTGTGTATGCATCCTTAAAAAAGTATTAGACTTAATTAATTATCAGAATACAACAAAACAATACATACAGTTTATCATAGATTTGAACCAGTAAACTTATCAGCCACACGCTTTGAGTAAATAATATATACTCATAGAACAAGTATAGGATATAAGTGTACTAGACAAGGATCAATAAATTACAATGACATACGTACGGACATATAAACAAAAATAGCACATAACATAATATTGTTTTGTTTTGTTGCGTTATCAAAACGTCCATTTGTTGCCAAGTGATGTGCAATAATACATTGTGTAGTAAAAGTTACTGTTGTTGAATTTTAATTCAAATTAAAAATAATATCAACATACCGTTGTGTTAATGATATTCGTCCTCTGTTTCGATATAACATACATTGCACAATATCTGTTTCGTCCCATTTGAGTAAATCTACGAATTTTGTTGATCTCTGACTAAGTAGTTTATTGCTATTTGAGATTTTTAATGTTTGTAATAGATCGAATCAGTTATGGCACTAATTTATTTTTACTACAACTTAACAAGTTGAAGAACTCTTTCACCCACTGAAATATAAATAGAAACACTTAAGTATGCAGTTTGCTGAAGTGACGTCAAACTTTTATTTCAGGCACAAGTAAGACTTTTTGTTGCTCTACCTCAAACACGTAGCATCATAGTATGTCAGGATATAAATATGTCAGTGTCAGGAGATTAATTCTGTTACACCACTTTACATTGAACAATTTTGAGCCAGCGGAAAATAAAACTTGTAATAATATATGACTTATCAGTGATATTTTGTTATTATATTTCATGTAATTACATTTTTGCAAGTGCATTGAAACGTCGTAAGGTCATGCAAGGTTGTATAACTTAATGTTATTTTTGAATGGAATTGAAGGGCTTCTACGGTGGTAAATGTATCATGTATACATCTATAGAGGAAGAAACAGTTTTATGTACTTAACATTGTAATTTTCTAAATGTTTGTGTCAAAGAGAGATTTAAGATTTGTGTTCATGCTTAATTTTGCATTTTACGTTTAATAAGATATTTCCTCTATCCGCACTGGTAACAAGTATTTTATGTCTTTTGAACGGTGACATTACCTGCGTCACCGTTTGAGACCAGAATGTATCCACGTGGTGTAAGAACATACCATGCAAAAGGGTCTGATAATGATTTAAATAATTCAGTGGTTGTTTCTGCGAAGATAAAATCAGTATTGTTAAATTCTACTACAAATGAACTGCTTGGGGACCTATAATGTTTCAAAAGGCATAAGTTCCTTAACATATTGGTCAACTAACTACATGGTTTTATCCTGATGTATCATTTGATAGCAAGTTTTTATTACTAAATCTATGCTATCATCAATAGAGTATCTTGACGAATAATTAAAGAGTAGCAAGTGTTTCCTAGTATAGAGGCAAGCAGATGTTACAAATAATGAAGTGATCTCTTTTCATGAAGGATTCTTGTCTTCAGTCCGATCGTTGAATGTACTAGTTCGTTTGTAACATGTCTGAAACTTCTCATTGGTTCCCAGGTATGCTTACCTGGTTTAATATGAGATGCTGTAGCCATCAGTGTGTAAATTTATCCGACAGTTGTACACGAGCGTTAGTTGTTGTTTAATGTTCATCTTGATTGGCTGTCAAAACTGATATTTGGAAATATACATTAGTATGAGCACGGTATGTAAAACCTTTGGCTATAATTTTGTTATGCTATGTGTCAATAAAGTTTCTTGTATTTATTTTGATCATGAAGCATAAATATTGACGGAAGGTGCGTTTAGAGGTATAAGAACAGGTTAACTACATTTCATGTGATAACTTGATAATTGAGGAAATTTACCCAAGACATATAGGTTATCTTCTTATAATATATTGGTTGATCAAACGATCACGTAATTAAAGTGTCGCTTCATCAATAGCGTTCGTGAGAAACTGCCATGTTGTGCCAAAACGTATCAAAACAAAGCAGTCAAAACAGTAAACATTACCTGTTTTCTGTGGGGGTTTTTTTCGCTATGCCTGAGAAAAAAAGCTCGTGTATATTAATGAAAGATGACACAAGTTTTTAAACGGTGTTACACAAGTTTATACAAACAACATTGCGTGAAAAAGGGTCGTGTGCTTTAATGAAGATGACATGATTTTAAACAGTGTTAAACAAGTTTGTACCGACAACATTGCGTGAAAATGGTTGTGTGTACATAAAATTTTAAACACCGATACAAAAGTCTGTACAAACAACATTACGTGAAAAAAAGTCGTGCGTGCATAAAAATTTAAACGGCGATACACAAGTTTTTCCAGACAACATTGCGTGAAAAAAGGTCGTGTTTGTTAATGAAAGATGACATTACATTTAAAACGGTGTTGCACATGTATGTACAGACAACATTACAAGAAACATAAAAAGTTTACATATGATAATTAACAATAACAACAAACATATCAAAAGAAAAGAAAATAACATCAGAACGACCTTTATTTGGAATAATTTTCGTTTCTGTAAATGAGTAACTCGGCTTATCTAGAGTTGGTATCGAACAAATCCCGACATCACTGTTAAACTCTTTTCTTTAGTTTATATAAAACATGAAGAAATGATGTAAAAAAAAATTCAACAGTAAGGTTTTCTGTATTAAAGTCCTCATTAGGCAAAAAGAAAAAAAAATTGTACATCAACGTTGTCCGAGGTTCCGTTGTTATGATATTTTGGTAAGTAAAAAAAGGTTAAGCTGTCATAAAAAATAAATGTGAATCTGCGCAATGTCCATTAAGACGTCTTTAAAAGACATTCGGATAGACATGTAAACAACTGCTTATTAATTGCTCAAACGTTTGCAGACAGTAAGATGGTGGCCGAAACTGACTGACCACAATGAGTAGCTATAGGTCACATCTAGTTCATTTAGTTTTAAAGTAATAAATTCAGCCTTGCCATTCTGTAAAGAGTACAATAAAAAATAAAAGAACGTTTTTCTTTTCATTAAAGTCTCGCCTTTTTCTAGTTTGGGCAAAAGCATTAAAAGCAAACGAACGTCACAAATGAACGTCACGTCACAAATGAACGTCACAAATGAACGTCATACATGTTAACGCTGCTGCGGGAGTAAAATTTGCTAAAAGTAAGCTTACAACGTAATTTTTATGTGTACATGTATCGAATTTTCACTTGCTTTAGTCAAATGACTTTCATAATTAGAACAGTGACTATTATTGAAACATTTTGATAAATAGTTTTCTGGCTGAGATAATTTATTGTTGATACCAGCTGTCACATATGTGTTTTTAGTTTTAAGATTTTAGATTTTATGGGTTGTGTGGGATAGTGCATCCCATTCCAGAGACACTTCTGTTCTTATACATACTCAGTGTCTAACATTGATAATGGAGTCCTCGGTTTAACGCCTCAAGACCTCGGTTTAACGCCTCAAGATCTCGGTTTAACGCCTCATTTAAAAGACAATTTAAAGCGTGATGGACGAAGTCAGACAACAGACCTTGTAAAGACACCACTTTTCTATCGTTATTTTTTATCCGTCATTTATTTCACCTATTCATTATTTTCATTGCTATTTTTCTTTTATTTCAAAATAGTAAAAAAAGCGATGAAAAAATGTTTAATTAAGCATTTTACAGTTACGAATTGTGGTAAATAAGAATGTAAAAAGAATGAAACAATTAGCAGTTAACATATTGACTATAGTTACTATAGTGATTCAATGTATGGTGTCCAAGGTGAATCAATTTTAAAAAAAAGAATATTTGGCTGTGTCTTGCACTGGAATATTTTATGTATATTGCAACATATCTGAAACTTAAAATAAGTAACTTCTCATAAGGACTTTGGTAACAACATTTTTTAGGGAATCATATTAAAGTTAAATGCTTGTTTACGACTCGTGTTATGGTGTCACCTATGCTGAAAAATCCAGCCTTCCGGGCTTATGAGACACATAACTAGTAATCACATTTACTCCCCGATTCGTCATCCTATACCCCATGAGAAAGGGGGACAGAAACATCTAGATTCTGAAAGCGGGGTTAAAACCTCTATTTGTAGCAACTAAAATGGCACGTTTTTTGGTGTAAATGACGCTAAAAAACCCTAATCTATAAAAGTGGAAAAACGAAAACGTAAAGTAAAATTTTCTGACTTACAGTGGAATTGTTTTATGAGTGAATGGAATGTTAAGCGCTTTGTTTACCTTTAGAATTATACCCCTTGTATAGAAGCTTCAATATCTTTCACTCTGGCGTCAGAAAAATCCCCATTTCGGCGTCAGTTTTTATATCTGTAAAGTCAGCTTAAGATCTCATTGTTCGCCTGATAAGATCAAATCTAGGGCCTTTCTTAAGTATCAAACCACTTTAAAGATCACCCTCTGATCATTATTTTGAATTAAATTATAATAATATAAAATCAGACACAATTCTAGTCCAGTAAAGGGAAAGGAAAATAATTTTTAAACTATTTTGTATTGAATTAGTCAGTGAAAATAAATTCCCACGCCATGGTTTTGGTGCTAGTATAATGTCTTAGGTCATGTCAGTTTTTTGTTGTTGTTGTTCTTCTTCTTCTTCTTTTTCTTCTTTTAATACTTTTGCCAAAAATTAAAATGGAATTGACAATTTATTCATTCTACAGGCACGTCCCAACGTTAATACTGTATGGTGTATTAATCAAATTTTAATTAAACTTTTCCTTGAGCATAAAATATGATACTATTGTTAATTACAATATCAAAGAAAAGTTCTTTTCAATTTATTATATGATATTTATTTTCTTTTTAGACAGCGGAGAAGAGCTGGTCAATATTCATTTTTATAACCAGTTTTCAATTGGAAAACTTCAATAGCTATATTTATAATATAACAATTAATTCTTTCGGCACTATTGAATCGTCTACTTTCTGTTTACACGTCAGGTTATAACCTCATAAAATAATAATAGGATAAAAAAAAGATAATTTTCAAGCATTCAGGGTTTTTTTTTTTTTAGCTGAGTCGGCAAAAACGTTCCATATATTTCGTCAAACAACCAAGAGTTGTAACTTGTACATGTAACACGGACATTTATTTTTCTGTACTAAAATAAAGAATACTGTATTTTGTGAGAGGGTGAGTATATCTATATTAATACAGAGACATAGATAACATGTTATCTATGTCTCTGATTAATACGTTCTGATACATTGATATATGTTTGCACTGTTCGAGGATTATGCTATCATTATGTCACCATGGGCTTGTTAGCCTAATTGAAGGAAATAAAATTGTAAGTCTGTCTGACGTTTTAACCTCATTATGTAATGTGTTGTAATTTACACTTATGTGAATATGGTATATATACTTTATTAATGCAATCAAAACTTTTTGCAGAATAAAGGTCATGTAACAACAAATTATTTATTCCTTCAAGTAAAATCTAAGAGATTATTAATATGATGAAGTTTTGTAAGACACCTTTTCTCTCTCTTTTCTCTGTTAAATAGAACTTACGTCGCTCTTTATCATTTCTATGTCTTAAGATGTAAGTTAAATTTAAATTTTATAACTTTTTTATAGTGAATTTCTTTTAAGATATGAAGTACAAGGGGACATAATTTTTGGCACCTTAACCAGAAAAGAAAGCTCATCATTAAATCAAGCAGAAGTTCAAATTTAAGGTTATTTTTTCTGTTTAATCTAAAACATTTCAGGCGCCTTCAAGATATAGTTAACCTAAAATTTAGAGAAATGTTCCTACAAAATGTTACCATTTTGTCACCGTACAGCACATATAACGTCTGTCATTTATGGAATACTTGAATTTCTAAATAAAGGAATTTTATTCAACAACAACAGACCAGAATTGTCCGAAAATCCAAATTACATGAAACGTCTGTTCATTGAAGATTTTGCCATCAATTTGTAATAGTGACAGCATAGATTGATTACAGCTGTTTCCCCGAGCCATTTGCGTGCAAACAGAGAAATAGGGACATATCTCCGTCAGCAAGAAGTCAAGACTGATTGATCTTTTTGTTCGGCTACATTATAATGATAACATTGTGATTCCTTGCGTTTTGTTCGTTTATTTGGACCGACGCAAAATGAACGCGAAAGTCCAAGAACAGCAACGTTCTATAATAGAATTTTGTGCAGCTGCCATGCATGTACAGTTCGGTTCGGCTTGACGTAGAACCAGAATTTTGTGCAGTTGCCATGCATGTACAGTTCGGTTCGGCTTGACTAGACCTAGAATTTTGTGCAATTGCCATGCATGTACAGTTCGGTTCGGCTTGACGTAGAACCAGAATTTTGTGCAGTTGCCATGCATGTACAGTTCGGTTCGGCTTGACGTAGAACCAGAATTTTGTGCAATTGCCATGCATGTACAGTTCGGTTCGGCTTGATGTAAAACCAGAATTTTGTGCAATTTCCATGCATGTACACTTCAGTTCCGCTTGACGTAGACCTAGAATTTTGTGCAGTTGCCATGCATGTACAGTTCGGTTCGGATTGACGTTAAACAAGTGTTCTTGTAGACCTGGGATTGATCCATCACGTTCCAAATATATTAGCTTTATTCAGCACTTCAAAATGTAAATGGTTTAGTTTCTGTAAAATAGCTCTATTCAGCACTTCTTTCACTGAGGCCTGGATCAGTTTATAGTGGTCTGTGTATTTTTTAAACAAGTTAATCTGTCAAGTATAACAATTAAATGACCACTTTGCATAAAGTAACAACGTCGGCTCAACTAGTGTCTGAACTTATGCATGAGTCATTTTGCACGACAGCTAAACGAACTTAATGTGACG
The DNA here is from genome assembly GCA_012932295.1 of Cyclina sinensis. NCBI lineage: Eukaryota > Metazoa > Mollusca > Bivalvia > Venerida > Veneridae > Cyclina > Cyclina sinensis. The sequence goes on along the minus strand of JAAONU010000007.1, from coordinate 35,207,973 downwards.
AAGCACTCGTTTAAGTTATTTTTAAATTGATGAAATTCGGTGCCAGTTTAACAAGGGCTTTTTTCAGATTACAGAGATAAATGTTTTATAATGTTCGTAATGTATTTACATAAATATGTATGTATTTTTTTCCAATATAACACATATCTTATAGAAAAATCAAACTAGGTTGCGTAACCTCATTATTTCAAACTAGACTTTTGAAGATAAATATATCTGATCATTCAGTAATAAATGTCTTTTTGTCTATCAAGTTAAGCAATGAACTGAGAAAAATAATAGATCTGGTGAATTCTCAGAAAATGTCTTTTATAAATATGGTTCTTATCTGTGCAATTTGACGATATTTTTTATCATAAATGTTTTAGCAACGTATCTGAAAATATTATGAGATAAAACAAGCACAAAATAATAGTTTTTAAAGATATCCCCGCTGTTTTATTATAATCGTACGTAGATAAGAAATGGTTGAGGTTGCAGAATACTAAAACAAAAATCGGTTAGAAATAGAGCAATAAGATTAGTTCATGGATTTTTTTTTTTCGTTTCTTTAGTAACAAACTTACTTTCAAGACCTTTAATCCAATAAATTTAGTCTCTTGTTTAGTTTAACGAAAGAACTATGGCAGCATTTATAACTTTTATAGTCAGGATTTTTAAGCTTGTTTAGGCATATGGCTTCACGTGCTTGCATTTTAATGTCCGATAAAGTAAACAGAATTTATGTGAGTTGTGTTAAATCAGTTTGAATAGTTTACTTGTTAAGAATGTGCTGACAAACACTATCAGGACGTCAGAAATAAGAGAAAGAAAATAATTACAATGCTGATAACGATGATGAAGACGATTGTGATGGTCATTACTACTAGTGTAATCATTATTATGATGATCATCGCAATGATGATGTTGTTGTTGATTATGATGATGATGATGATTAGAAAATATTTGGCCTTTTTTTCTGACCTTGTTAAAGATGAGCCTAATGCACTTAAAGTCCCCACCTTTTGTACAATGAAGAACAAGAAGGTTCATTTTAGTAGCAGAATCTAACAGGATCAAAGTCCCTGAATATATTAATTAATTTATCAAGGATTCATCGGAAAGTATTCAAGATCATGTCTTGCTGAAGCTGCTAAAAGTTGTCTACATATATATTTATTTTACAATAGAAAAAAAAGCTCATATTATTGGTCTAAAATGTTTGTAAACCATTGTCAAAAACTTTTATATATAAAATAAACAAGCTTAGTTTATTTTATATTAAGTAATATTTTAAATGGCAGATCACAATATTTAGAGAAAAAGTATTGCGTTGACGCCTGTCAGTCTGAGAAACAGAAAAAATGTGATTATATCTTGTCTATTTAGTTTTTAAGTCATGAAGTGTTGACTTGTATATATTTCTCTTTCATGTAAATTGCTGTGTCGATGGCATATCGATAGAACTTTCTTCAAAGAAGTTTAAACATGCCTATTTATGGGTTACAGAGCAGTGAAAATTAATCTCTTCGAGTCTTCCCGTTGGATGGAAATGTATGACAAACATACACTACACGAAAAATAATGTCATACAATACGGAGTCAGTCGCTAACTTCAATCCATCCTGATGGTCTATAAAATTTGTACTTTTCTACGTATAGGATAGAGGCTATGAAATGAGACATTCAGCATTAAGAAATCGAAAGAGGCAGCATAGCGACCGACAAATATTTCTTAATGCTTGGATTTCACTTCATTTCACTTTAATTTGTAAAAAAAAGGAAAATAGAGCGCTCTCGCTCTTCATAATTAAGTGGAAAAATCACAATACTTCATGGATAAATCTATAAGAAATTTAAATATCTTTGCATTCTGATTGGCTAGAGTAGTAGGACGAACACTAATTATATTCTAACTTGTACTAGGCTTTCCGTTTTGTTCTTGAAAATCTAAAAAGACTAAAAACTTTAACGACAACCTCTCATTTCCTCTGATACCAGATGATGCTAACCAATAAATTCAATTTTATTAGTTCTTTAGAATTATTTACTGCACAGAGAAATTTCTTTTACCTTTTAATTTACTGCTTTACATACAGAATTTGTAGAACATATATGCAGACTGACTTACAAATTATGTGATAAATCTCTCCCGTTATAAATGTTCCAGCGACGTAGGAGTGACTCCATTCTAATCATGTAAGACACTTTGAAATAAAGCGTTTCGTGTTTATTTATTTTTTTGTTTTTAACATTGCAACATTTCTTCAGATTTATTAAGATTGGTTTCAGACCCAGCAATTAATGTTTTTCGTTAAGTAATGTTAAGCTTAAGTCCCTTTCTAACTACAGATTTATCTTTTCTTGACTGGAATTAATATATGATCGCCAGCAGAGGAAAATGTTGCTATCAGCGAGGTAAAAAAAACATTTAATATATCAGTTCAATAACATAAATTAAACAAAAAGGAACATATAGCCTGCAGACATGCTATATTAAATTAACTCCGTAATTTTTGTGTTAAACCTGACTAAACTTACAGTATATCTCGCCAGTACAATTCAGAATAACTCAAAGAATATTCAAAAACTTCGATTTAATACGAACTTCAGAGGCTCTCCGTCGTTTGAGAATCTTTTTTCTTTCATAGAACATATGTTACAAAGATAGGATAAGCCTACGAAAGTATTGATCTATAATCCACTAAAAACAACTCTTTATAATACTGGGGGTTAATTATATTACACGCTCCTGTTCATTTACACTCGCTTGCTTGCTTGCTGAGTGCAGAAAGAAAGAAACTGCCTCTATTCTGATTACTTCATGACTTCACTGTTCACCAGTTGTGTGGATTAAGCTATGAGAAACGAAAATATATAAAGTAAGTGCTTTTCCATACGAATAAGTTATTGGGTTCTATTTATTTAGTTAGTTAGTTAGTGAGTTAGTATTAATTTCTTCATCTTTCTTTCGTTTCGTTTTCTTTCTTTCTTTCTTTCTTTCTTTCTTTCGGTTTTGTTGTTACTTTCTTTCTTTCTTCTTTCTTTAGGTTTAGTTGTTTATTTGTTTGTTTGTTTGTTTCTGTCTTTCTTTCTGTCTGTCTTGCTTTCAGTTTATTGTTACTTGTTTTCTTTCTCTCTTTCTTTCTTTCTTTCTTTGTTTTTTCTTTCTCTCCCCCTTTCTTTAGGTTTTGTTCTTTCTTTCTTTTTTCTTTCTTTTTTTTTCTTTCTTTCGTTAGGTTTTGTTGTTTCTTTCTTTCTTTCGGTTTTGTTGTTTCTTTCTCTTTAGATTTTGTTGTTACTTTCTTTATCTCTTCCTTCCTTTCTTTCATTCTTTCTTCCTTCCTTCCTTTCTTTCTCTCTTTTAATCAACCTTTTATTCCTTTGTTACTTTCCTCTCTCACTGTTCCTGTTTTTTTTAACTATAAACTTAAGTATTGGGAAAAAAAATCTTGCCACAAAGATTCTAGAATTCTAATTTTTTCCACATGATAACTGTATTCAGAGCACTTCTCTTAAAGTACCATTTTCTATCGTACTCATTAAAGACAACTAAAATTGGATGTTCAGTCTGAGAAATTTATTGCTTTAAGCTGGGAACTCTCATGTTTTTGTATTGACATAAACTGGTTAAGGATTCTCGGTCACATATGTTTACATTATTCTCTGTTGGGGTTATTTGGTTCATTAAATGTAACATTTGCGTTTTTTAATATGTTCTCTACTTGTTCTCATTGTTTGGTTTGTTATCATGGTTGATTGTGGTTGATTGGTTAGCTGGTTTTCAGATTGACTGATTGATTGATTGATTGATTTGTTTATTGATTGATTGATTGATTGATTGATTGATTGATTGATTGATTGATTGATCCTTCGGTTGGTGAATTCGGTGAAGACTGTTAATTGCAATAATAGTTAAAGGTATTTTTTAAAATATTTTTGTTCTTGCATTAATATAAAATGAATGCATCCCCTCCACGGAACTCAAGGTCTTTGATTAAAGATGGAGAAATTATTTGTTGTCACTACAAAAATGCAGGGTAGAGTTTGTCTGGCTGTGTTGCCCTCTTAAATAGCGTATGATATTGTTCATAATAAGGCGAATAAATGAAAAATTGGGAATTGTTTGTTGTTGTTTTGTTGTTGTTGTGTTGTGCTGTTGTTGTTTGTTTGTTTGTTTGTTTTGTTTTGTTGTCGTTTTTTTTTACAAGAAAAGGCCACACTGAAGGCCATCTCAAATTTATGTATCGGACGAGACAGCCCTTAAAGCAGCGTAAGCGAGCTGAAACAGAAGTAAATGATGCTTACTTCATTTTCAGTCTGGAATAAAAGATAGAATATTAGGATATTGTTTGCCTTTTTATACTAATTATATAACTTAGCATTGTTTAACGAGAGTAATGCCTTGTTCATCAGGAGGCGCAATGTGCTATAAAAGTGGCCGGCTATTATTTATAAATTCATTGCTTATAACTAGTTTTTTTAGTATTTTTACGAATAACATTATAAGGTTTATTGTAGTGGTTCACTGCAACTATTTAATCGAATGGTAATATTAGCAATTATCATTGGCATTATTTAAGCCCTTCATACTTTTCATACGCTCTATTAATAGCGCATTCACTCGGCGTCTCTACATGTGACGTCACTTGAGATGTAAAAAAAAGAGCAAAACTTTAAACGTTTTAGAAAAAAGGAGCGGATGTGGTCCAGTGGTAACGCGCTGGACTGGTTAACCAGGGGTCCCGAGTTCGATCCCCTGCTCCTCAACTAACATTACTAATAGTCTTTCGGATGATTAAACCGATGATCCATGTGTCAGTGCTATACACTGAGCATGCAAAAGTAACCAGGGGTGTTTCTGGAATGGGATGCTTTCTGTATCTCGCACTACACCCACAACGTCTTCAGAGGGCGTCGGTGATATGGTCAACCGGTACCGACGATAAATAAGCTCAAAGAGATAGATAGACGTTTTAGAAAAGTTTTATCCATTCCATTTAGATTTTGCAGAAGGTCTCGTGACTACACACGTGACCATAGCTAGTTTGCATTAAGAGGATGTATCATCCAGATATTGAAACCGTTGATTTGATAAAGATTTATGGTTATATTTAGCCGTTTGAATGTTGTGTTTACTTGTTAGAAGCATAGATGTTACAGATACGAAAATCCTGTTAATTTAGTTTATTTTAAGTTTGTAAGTGAAATTGGATCTATAAATAGCCATAACTAGTAACAGTGCTGATCTATGCCCCGCTATTTGCTAAAACATGCATTATCCATACATGCGAACTGATCGCTTTGTAAAGAATAATGATATTGAACAAGGTGCATATATTTTTCTGGAATGCTTTCTATCTTGTGGAGTTATATGTGTTGAATGCCGTAATAGTATCAGTCGAATCTGATTTGAGAAGAGATTTAATAAATAATTCATAGCGTTGAAGGAGTAGGCCGTTAGTTAATGCCACATGGACTACATGTCATGTATGCATAAAATACAATAGCAAAAGACATTCTTCAACAAATAATTATGACAGAAGTATATGAATTACAGATTGTTTTTTTTTCATATTGAATTATTGCCGGAAATAACCATGCAAGACGGCAATTAACCAATTTTCATTATCAAAGCAAAGGATTGCTCTGTTTGTGAGATCACAAAACAATACGGGTATGCTATATTTTGAAGGGGATTTCCAGGTCAGATCTTACTTAGACACAAAGAAAATTAATACACGAGGGTCGTTTAAAAATTAATTATAGACGGCTTGACATCCGATATTGCCGGCCGACCTCACTTTTCGGACGAAATAATTATCTTTTCGATAGGATCATATGTTATACTACAAAAATGTAGAAACTGAAGTTTCTTTTATCTCATTTGCAGAAATATCTGTTTGAAAATCACAAAGACAGACCAGGAGGTTGCGCAAAAATAGTACGTCCAAATACAAAGATATTTATACATGTGTGCACTTTCGTTTTTAAGTTTATAGCAGCTGACATGCAAACTGCATTTATTAAATGCCATCAGAGCACACCGGATGAAAGGATCTTTTTCGTTTGTACAAAATACAACCAAAGTTAAATAATCACTTCCGTATTCAATTTGTGCTACGTCATATCCAAAGCAAACGCATTGGAATCACCGTGTTGAACACCCCATGCAAAGATTTCATATATCGTAGGTTAATTACCATTGCTCTTTTCATGTTGTTGCTGACGTAGAGTCATGTATGATTTACACACATTTTCCACGATGCCTCGCAAATCCTGTTGTTATTTATAGCACACATCTATACTCTCGTCTCTTCAAGTACAGGTGTGTATACCTAATTACTAGTAATAAAGCAGTAATTTTCTCCTATTATCAACAATGTATCCGTACCTAAGTTCTTGAGGATGGGTTTTCGTTTGACCTGCATTTACTTCTGTTTGAAATTCGACAAAGTTCAAAATTATTTCATTTTCGAAATATTTCGATAACTAACATACCTTATATTAAGAGCACAAGTCGTAATTTCGATTTCTTTACATTTTTTCTGATTTTCTTGGGGAACTTTATATTTGCAGTAAACCTTGTTCTGCAAGTAACACAACAAATGCTCTGCTTATATGATACCGTTCTTTTATAACATGTAAAAGGATTATCTTAAAATTTAAAAACAACAACAACAACACAGTAGATGATATACCACCGGCAAGACCCATCGAAATTTAACCAATTCCTCTTAAAACGAATGAAGATTTAAAACATTACAACGGATTAAACAAAAGTATGTTTTGATAGAGTTGCATTCGCTTGCACAGCAAGACAAATTTTCCCTCATAAGACCTCATTTCTTTGACTTGTACATATCTCAGATTTTTTTATAGATTTTTGGGGTTGAAAGGAACAAAATAGATTGTTTATTTAGACTTGTACATTGTTGAAATGTCCTTGAAATAGTGAATTTTATACGTTTACAAAATATAAGAAATGCGTTCGTGCGTGAAATGTAGACGAATATTAGAAGAATCGTCCAAGTTAACAAAATCATAGTTTTTTTTTTTTTTGAAGATGTCATAGATATAAGAGTATGTGATGTTTAGTTAATTTTCAAAAGCTTTACATAAATTGTACTGTTGTTATTAGCAATTAATTTTGCTGGTAAACTTTTTTTTTATGCTACCCAAAGGGAGAGCATATAGTCGCCGCTTTGTCCGTCCGAATGTCCGTACGTCCGTCCGTCCGTATTTTCTTGTCCGGGACATAACTCTGAAACTACAAGAAGTATAAACAAGAAACTTTGTAGGTAGATAGATCTTATTGAGTAGAAGTGCAGTGCATAAGAACCATAACTCTATATTGCCTATTTTTAGAGTTATCGCCCTTTGTTCATTTTTACACTTTGAACTTTGTCCGGGACATAACTCTGAAACTACAAGAGGTATCAAAAACCTCTGGTTTACCTGTCACCAGCCTACTTCAGTGACCATGACACTGTCTGGAAAGGACTGCCACACTCTGAGTTGATAGAAAAATAAATGATAAAATGGTAACCGTCTTACATTCTTCATTGCATATTTAAACAGTTTAAACCTTTTCCAGCAACTACCAATAACATAATAGCTTTATGCTGAATTTGGCAAAGACCTCTGTGTCCAAAACCTATTCGGGGAGCATCACCCGGTTTGACCGGCTCTTGTTTAATCCAATGTCATTTCACGCGGACGACGGACAAACACTAAAACAAAAGCAAATTTAGAGTACCTAAGGCTCGGTAGAACAAACAGAAGGTAGTCCTCAATGAAATAAGGTAGGAGCTTCCATGAGCTGTAGGTCTTTGCTTTTCTACAGCCGTAACTTAAAGGTTTATTCCGTGCTTTGATTTATAAGCAACATGTAAGTAACTGATACAAAATAAGAAAATACTTTTTTTACAGCAAGATTTATATCCTCGCTTCACTGTTGCAGAAATAAGTCAAGAAATTAAAACAAAATCTGTCTTACAATTCCAGAAATCTGGCAAGTTACTCTATTTCTTTGTTCTGACCTTTACACAATATAGGACTCGTGCCAATATTCAGGTAGTTGTTAACGTTAGATCTGGTTCATGATGGGAAGGAATAGATTGGAAGTAATTAGTAACATTAAGTTTGGATTAAAACGTAAACATTACAGAAACATTTTCAATTATGTTGTTTATATCACATAGATTGTCTGACTGTGGTATCAAAGTACAGGATAAAGATTTCCAGGTATCTTAATTTGTTAAGAAATTTTATTCAAATGGATATGAATAGATACGTTGCAGTAACGTACAATGTGATTTATATGTGATCTGAATTCAATAACTTAGCAAATATTATGCTAGGATGAATCAAAGGGTAGTTAATAATTAAAAGAAATTGTATATTTAATATATGTTATATATATTTAAACTCTGTTTTGTAGAAATATGGCGTTAAGATTCGAAAAAAATGTTTAACGGTGTATATTTTGGCCACAGTGATATGAACTCTTTCCGCGCGAACATTTTTATTTTCAAAACTGTGACCAGTTCCTTTATCTTAGAGTATTAGATGATTATTCAGGTTACAATCGAGACAGTTGTTTGGACTGTTTTATGAATATCTGTGCGCAAAATTTTTCAGAGATAAACCGAGCAAAGCCCATATTATTTGTTAGATTTTAAATGAACACCTTGGAAAACTTAACAGTATCTTTCAATGTAGAAAATTAACAGTCAAGTCAAGTACGATTTAGTAATTATCCAATGTCTTTAATTCATTATTGCAAGATCCATCTTTTCAGACGAACCAAAAACAATTTTATGCTCAGCAGAGAGGCTTCATATAAATTAGTTTAAAAACATATTGAAGTAATTACTGTAAAGTTTTGTTATTTTTTTTAGATAAAAACCTGATTTAGTGAACTCAATTAGTTGAATGGCAGAAAGAAATCAAGTAAAGTCAATTTGAAACAACATTTGGTAAATAGTTCATTGTAGTGTAGGCTTCAGGTATGATGTATACACATCTTGAACACAAACCTGTTGTTATTTTCACAAAATCCGTGATTGTTATTTATAGCACACATTTATCCTCCTTTCGAGGACAGGTGTGTATATTTTATTACTAGTAATACAGCAATAATTCTCACTTATTATCAACATTATATCCGTAAATCTGTTGCTACTACCTGAGATATTCAGCTGTAATACTTCATCTTTTTGGCTAGCCTGGTTGCAGGCTATATGATCCTTTTCTTTTAATGTTACTGCATTGATATATTTAATTTTTTTACCTCTCTAATAGCAACATTTTTTCCTCTGGTGGCAATTCCAGCCAAGAAAAGATAAATCTGTAGTTAGAAAGGGACATAAGTTATTTAGCTAACATTACCAAGGAATAGCATTGATTGCTGGGTCTGAAACCTGTCTACTTTTTGGCCTACTTGTTAGTTTGTGAGCTGTTGTTGAAAAGCCAGTCATGGAAAGAGCTTTGCATTTGATTGAGCTAAAAATAGTTCTGTTTCTGAATAATTAGTTGGCAATATCATAATTACAATTTTGAAGGTAGTACTTAACATTTACAAATCCGTTTCTCATGTTTACGTCTTTACCTGATGTTCTTGAGCGATAGGTGGTGCCTAAAAATGCTTTGTAATTTTTGAAAACTGTCAATTCATTAAGAACACCGAGATCCTGATGTTTCTTTTTAACAAGAGGGTCATGATGGCCCTAAATCTCTCACCTGAGTGTCATTGCTCATGTTACAAGTATCGTTATTGGTTGTTATGGGTGTTCATTGTTCGCAAGTTTGAATAAGTTTGCAATAAGTTTGAAGACTCCGGGTGTAATGGAAATGAAATGTGTCAGACAGACAGACAGACGAACAGACAACCATGGACAGGACAAAAAAATGTCTCTACCAGAAGGGCGGGGTTGGGGGGGGGGCATAACAACGAAAACTTGAAGGTCTAGTCCTTGGTGTTTCAGAGGAGCAGATTTTTTAAGTTTTCCCTATATCAGTCATTGTGTAGAATCAAATGACCCCCGGGTGGGGCCAGTTTTGACCCCAGGGTCATGATTTGAGCAAACTTGGGAGAGGTACTCTAGACAATGCTACATACCAAATATCTAAGCTGTAGGCTTTTTGGTTTCTGACAAGGATATTTTTTAAACTTTTTCCTATATAACTAAATGTAAAACAAGTGACCCCCGTGGCAGGGACATTTTTGACCTAGGGGTCAAGGTTTGAACAAAATTGGTAGAGTTCCACTAGACAATGCTGCACACCAAATATCTATACTCTAGGCCGTGTGGTTTCTGACAAGATTTTCAAAGTTTTTCCTATATAACTCTATGTAAAACATCTGACGCCTATGGCGGAGCCTTTTTTGAACCAGGGGCAATGATTTGAACAAATTTGGTAGAGGTCCACTGGACAATGCTGTACACCAAATATCTTAACTCTAGGCCATGTGGTTTCTGACAAGAAGATTTTTAAGTTTTCCCTTATAAATCTACGTAAAATCAACTGACCCCTGGGGTGGGGTCAGTTTTGACCCCAGGGTCATAATTTGAACAAACTTGGTAGAGGTCCACTAAATGATGTTTCATACCAAATATCTAAGCTCAAGTCCAACTTTTAAAATCTGTTTTTCGCTCCAGTGGCCCAGAAATGCAATGGACCAGAACCATTTGAAAAATATTGGTAGAGCTTCATGCAAGGAACATCCCAGGCAAGTTTCATTAAATCTGGCCCAGTGGTTTCAGAGGAGATGTCGTTTGAATGAAAAGTTGACGACGGACGGACTGACGACGGACAAAGACCGATCAGAAAAGCTCACCTTGAGCACGTTGTGCTCAGGTGAGCTAAAAAGCTTTCGTAAAAGCAAATTTGGATTATTTTGATTTGAATGGTGCGTTTGTATATTCTGTGCATTCGAATATTTTAAATTTTAACTGACTGAATGGATGCAAGTGAACTTTTCAAGTAAGATTTAAAGGATTTTATAAAAGTAAACATTTACAACAAAATCAAATTGGAAACGACCTATGTTATTTATTAATATAAAACTTGCCTTAAACGATCAAAGACTCTATGTAAAATTGTTTTCTTGAAAAGATGTTGTTTTTTTTTTCTCAATAACTTGTCAAGGTATGACTTTTAAACCCGAAATGAATTTAATACCGTGTACCGCTGTCAATACATCATCAAAATTTAATTCACATCTCTATAAGGAATGATCAAAGGTTGTTAAGTTATGCATATACTTTGACATATCATTATTTTCACTTTCACAGCTTGTTCATTTTTTCTAATGTTAACCTTTGTTTCAAAAAACATCAGTGCATATCTCATTTTTAAACTTTCACTATAATTTTGAAAGGTAATAATTTTTTCCGTACATACAGTATGATGTGCACGTGTCGTTGTTAGCAAAACAACGGTCAAAATGTGAATGGCGTCTATGATGTGTGTGATATCATGTGTTATTACATGATTTTAGAACTAAAGACCAAAGCAAACAAAGGTGCCTAAAACTGCAGATATAGGTGTATTTTTGTTTGTTTCTTTGTTTTGTTTGTTTGTTTGTTGGTTTTGTTGGGGTTTTTTTGTTGTTTTTTGTGTTTTTTGTTTGTTTGTTTGTTGTTGTTGTTGGTTTTTTTTGTGTTTTTTTTTTTTTTTTTTTTTTTTTTGGGGGGGGGGGGTGTTGTTGTTTTTGTTGTTGTTGTTTTGTTGTTGTTGTTGTTGTTGTTGTTGTTGTTTTCTCCGAGAACTCGTTGCAAACTATTGCAACTACATATAAAATAAGACAAAGATACAACAGTTTTGTTTGAATCAAGTTCCTCAATGTGTTCTTATATGTTTTTTGCAAAGATACCAAAATATGAACATGTATTAAATATTTCCTTTCAAAAGCTTGCTTGTGCCCTTTTGGTACTTACTGAAATTTAACTAGTAACGATATCTCAAACAAAAGTGGCAACAAGTAAAGGTGATATATCATTTGGTACTTTTCCAGCATTTACATTCTAACAAAATTAACATTTTTACCTGCGAATATTGTTGTTCGAAAGTTTGTTTGTTCTAACAATACGGTTCACTGCGTGCAAAGGTTTGTTTATTTGCAATCTGTGTGTTCCAAAATGAGAAAACGTGTTTTACAGTAAGATTTGCCTTTCTGCCTCACTGGTGACAGAAATGAGTGAAAAAATCAAAAGATTTTTTACAGATCCAGAAATCTGGCAAGTTACACTTATTTCTCTGTGTTGACCTTTACACAAAACAAGACTCGTGCCAATATTCAGGTTGTAGTATACGAAACTTCTGGTAATAGATTAGCAAAAATAGAACAAGAGTAATCTAATTGCCATAAAGTTGAATTTTGTTTGTGTTAAAACGGCGAGAGGCTTAAAAGGTGCAATGTTTTAAATTCTTTGATAATTTGAGTGTTATGTGAATTTTATTTACAAGTACTTTTAAACCTGGATATAGACAGATATGAATGTGATAGGCAACAGAAAGGATTTTAGATTCTAAGGGTTTGTGAACCTTTATTTTTTACGTCAAAGTTTATATTTTATAATGAGTTTTCGATTGATTCTAGGGAATATAACAAAAAGACTCTAATTTTAAAGACATTAACTAAGATATTTTGATTTATTTGTCAGTTATACAGTTATTTTAAAAAGGGCTGAAACAATGTTCAACATTTCTTAGTGAAGCACTATGATCCTTCGTTGTCAAACAGATATATTATTGTTACCCGCTGGGAAATTAAAAGGTTAACTATTAAAATTGTAAAAGAAACAATGAATGACAGTGTTATTTCTAAGTGTATCCAAAGTCTGAACCGTAAATCCATCTGTAATTCAAACAAATGAAAGCAAAAACAATATTCAGTTAACTTTTGAAACTAATACCCTTGAATTCTCTGACTGTCAGTATACAAACATCTACCCCTTGGCCTCTTGTCACGCAAATGTCCAATATGTTCAAAGAAGCTGGCTCGGGTTGTTTTAACTATACATAATTCATATAAATGGTCAATAAAACCTTTTTTGTACAAGAAGACTTATTTCCTAGAAAGTCAAACAACTGTTTGTTGCGTTAAAACTGAAGCATTTTTCAATAAATAATTCAGAAAGTTGTAGGAGTAGAACGCGTGTGAATGTCATCATTACTATACGTGTCACTCGTGACAATACACATAGACGTAACAATATGGCATCTATATCTCAAGTACTTCTGAAATTAATGTTTTAATATTCCGATCGATATTTAAGCTATATTAAAGTCAAAATAACCTTGATTCATGACAATCAAGGCAAATGCTGAAAACAACGAGAAATGTCAGAAAACTTGTAATTTAGAAATAACAAAGACTATTTTTCACCTCCAAGTGGACAAAATGAAAAAAAAAGTTATTTATACCATGTGAATATTAATTTTCTCTGAGCCGGCCTTATTAAGGCTTTGTACAATATTTTATATTTAGTCAATTGGAGTAATTCTCTTTTTTTCAAAATGAATGTAATCAAAGTCCTATTTTCTATGAAAAATGAACATATTCTCAAATTCAAAATAGGCCTTACAGTTTCGCGAGAATCAAATACAATGTAATTGATACAAATATGCCAAAATATCTGATCCCGACTTAATGATTATTGCGTAAAAACGCGATATAAAAACAGCTTTGATCTTTTGGTTGGATGCTGAGATACTAAATCTGTTTTCATTTATAAATTGGCGAGTGTGTTTCCGATGACCTGAAAAAAAATCTCTGTATATTTATTTGCTATTCTAGCAAAACGGAATTATATTTCTCCACTGAATTTTTATATCACTAGTTATCGATCTTTCCTTAAAAAGGTTCTGATGTATCTGATGTTATAGTATGTATCAAATGTGTTTGTTTGTTTTTGGTTGTTTTTGTTGTTGTTGTTGTTTTTTATTTGAGGGAGAGTGCGGCGAAGCAGAATATTTTCAAACGAATTAAATAGATTTTTGACATATTTGTACGGTCGATCTTTTCAAATTTTCAAAGGTAATTCTTTTAGTAAACGGGTGAAGTCAGGTTCTATTGAACCATCCTTCGTTACTTCTACAATTCTGGCATGCTCTATGTCTTAGAGCAGGCTTAGTAAATGTACAAACATTATTGTGTCTGTAAGCTGTTAGTTAGTAATGCTGTAATGCTTGTTCCTAAATCATTCCTTATGGTTTTCTGACAGCTATGTTTATTTCATGTATTGGGACAGGCAATATGCATTGGATTCTCACAGCAAACCTTAACTGAATAATATAGCAATCAACATGTCAGTATTCTATAAATTAAGGAAAGACAGTTGCCGAAGAACTAGATATGTAAGTCGTTTAATGACTTTATGGTAAAGTAGGACTTACGATGCTTCTTAGTGGGGTCAAACGTGGGTTCCCAACAATGGGTAACACGCACTAAGTCTTGTCTGAAAATTCCCTGCAATAGTTTAAATTATGACGGCATCAAAAGCTCTGTCTTTATACCATCTCTCTGAATGTTGCAGTTAAAGGCATTCATTCTGTTATTGTTAAAAATGAAAATAAACATATGATGGACAGTTGTCAAGTAGAAGCCGTATAAGCTATGAACATGCTTGTATATTACAGATTAAAAACTTTTTAATCTGATTTCGCTTTGCCAGGACATAATGGACATAATTGCAATTCTTTTGCAATAGCAAATCTGCAAGTATCAAAGTTTCAGAAAAAAATCTGTTAGAATAACCTTTTAAGTTACTGTTGCATTATATATAGATGAAAATGTATTAAAAAGGACAACGAAGCTTTATTTACGGTTGAATTACAAGTTTTTGTCAAAGACTTTAGCTGATAGACATTTTAGTACAAAGAAATATTTAATACTAAATTTCTGATTTCTTTATTATTTATTTCATAACCATATACTCATCTCGCCGTTTGTCTCACCTGATACAGATTAATTTAAAAGCTGCGCTCAATCAACTGAAGAATTTCGTTAACTGCTCTTGAATATACTCAGTGCAAAGTCAGTTCGCAAAAGTGTACGTGAATAACGTGGTATGTAAATAGAATATACTCAGTGCAAAAGTCAGTTCGCAAAAGTGTACGTGAATAACGTTGTTTGTTAAAAGAATATACTCAGTGCAAAGTCAGTTCGCAAAAGTGTACGTGAATAACATGGTATGTAAATAGAATATACTCAGTGCAAAAGTCAGTTCGCAAAAGTGTACGTGAATAACGTTGTTTGTTAATAGAATATACTCAGTGCAAAGTCAGTTCGCAAAAGTGTACGTGAATAACATGGTATGTAAATAGAATATACTCAGTGCAAAAGTCAGTTCGCAAAAGTGTACGTGAATAACGTGGTGTATAAAAAGAATATACTCAGTGCAAAGTCAGTTCGCAAAAGTGTACGTGAATAACGTGGTATGTAAATAGAATATACTCAGTGCAAAGTCAGTTCGCAAAAGTGTACGTGAATAACGTGGTATATCAATAGAATATACTCAGTGCAAAGTCAGTTCGCAAAAGTGTACGTGAATAACGTGGTATGTAAATAGAATATACTCAGTGCAAAGTCAGTTCGCAAAAGTGTACGTGAATAACGTGGTATATCAATAGAATATACTCAGTGCAAGTCAGTTCGCAAAAGTGTACGTGAATAACGTGGTATGTAAATAGAATATACTCAGTGCAAAGTCAGCTCGCAAAAGTGTACGTGAATAACGCGGTATATAAATAGATTAAACTTTGTGCAAAGTCAGTTCGCAAAAGTGTACGTGAATACCGTGGTATGTAAATAGAATATACTCAGTGCAAAAGTAAGTTCGCAAAAGTGTACGTGAGTAACGTGGTATGTAAATAGAATATACTCAGTGCAAAGTCAGTTCGCAAAAGTGTACGTGAATAACGCGGTATATAAATAGAATATACTCAGTGCAAGTCAGTTCGCAAAAGTGTACGTGAATAACGCGGTATATAAATAGAATATACTCAGTGCAAAAGTCAGTTCGCAAAAGTGTACGTGAATAACGTGGTATGTAAATAGAATAAACTTTGTGCAAAGTCAGTTCGCAAAAGTGTACGTGAATAACGTGGTATGTAAATAGAATATACTCAGTGCAAAGTCAGTTCGCAAAAGTGTGCGTGAATAACGTGTTATCTTGGAATGTAAATATTTAGACCTCGCCTTAACTTTTCGTTTATAATCAAACGAAAAAAAAAAAGATTTTGATAACATATTAAAATGTAATCTTTTACCCCCCAGACTTGCTAGTATAAAGAATACCGCAGCGCAGACACCGTCGGATTTAAATTTACACCTCTTCAAAGGAATTTGATTTCATACCGGCACAGCGGTTGTAAGCTGTACTTAATTTTTGACAGATAGTTACATTCACTCGCACAGCAAGATGAATTATTTTTCTTACAAATCTTTTGAAATTTGTATAAGCTGAATTATTATTTCATCTCGAGAACTTATTGATATATTATTTGTGGGCGTATTTGCTGATAGTTTACAGTTTGTTGAATTTACGACATTTACAAAATCTGATTCCCACCCTTAATTAAAATAATGTTCTTTTTACTTGAACGGACTTCTGTCAAATACAAAAACAAGGGCCTAGATTTTCTCAAGCTTTTGAGTGCTTTTGATACATTTTGTTATAGCTTTTATGAAGGTACCTGCTAAAATTGAGAGGCTTATACCGTGTTATTTACTGAAATCAAAAAGCTTCAAACCGTATTGAAGGGTTTTTTGTTTGCTACAATTAAAGTTATCCATTCAGCTTTTTCCAAAGAACATGAAATAACAGGTATAGAGGCAGGCTATTATAACTTGTGCATTGTTGTGGGAGGTGATTGTTTTCTAAAACTGTAACAAAAAAGTTCACTTCGTGCTTTTTCTTATATGCCTCTTTGTCGGAACCAATGAGCCAAAAATAAGAAAATGTAACCTGTATATCCCCATACTGATGACAGAAATGTCTCAGAAAGCTAAAAAAAAATTCCTTGAAAATCTAGGTATCTGGCAAATATGTTGTTTTTGATGTAACCTTTACATAGAATGACTTCATGCCAAATCATCAGGTTGTTGTAAACGAAATCTCTGCCACATATGTAAATTGTGTTTGCTGTAAACATACAAACACATATACAGGGTCAAACTTTTTCACTTTTTTATATATTTCAAACAAGGTATGACTGAATTTTACCAGTCCGTGTAAAAAATTGGACAAAATAAGTCTAGAGACGTTGTTTTATCACTTCCTATAGTTAATCCTTTTTTTTCACTCTTATTGCATCATAAAAGCCCGGTTAGAGTGAAACTGAATTAAATGGTAGAGAATAATCTATCTATAGAAAGTAATAATTTATAACATATTCAAACACTATCAGATACCATTTCACAAGAAATCGTTACGTAAAGTCTTAAACCCACTGACTGGCACGCGGGCCACTTTGTTCTGCGATTTGCTGCTGCAGAACTATATAAACAAAATCTACTTTAGCATTTTCTGGATCCTAAAATTCTTTAGAGCAAATCAACTACTTCAGTTTTGGTATTTATTCTTAAATATTAAAATACATTTCAAAAGTATAAATATATGCATAGTGAGATGACATCACAAGTGTCGTGATGTTGGACGTCTCCAAGATAACTTTTCTGTCTGTTGTATTATCACTGTGTCCTGTTTGTAAACAGATATTCAGAGATATTAAATATTTCATAATTCAGTTGTAATTCAAACACTGGCCAACTAATACCAGAAAAATGCTTTTAAATCAAATTTATATAAACAATTCACTTCGATTAAAGAAGGAAAAGATAGAAGGCAGACATGTTGTCCTCATCAAAAAGTTCGTACAGTTATTGGACAAAGCTAGCCTAAACTGACCATCAGCGGCTAAATATTCCTGATTGTTCATTTCTTCCAGACGAGGTCTATAATTTTCCAGAAATATACGTTATTTACTGCTGTCCTATATTTCCGAAGCCAAATTACACCTTTTTGGAGGACCAAGTGTACAATTAATGTTATCAGGCTAGGTTCAAGTTCTATTTAAAGACTTCCTGTTAAAGAGCGACTGGTCAGAATGCAAAAGCGGAATTATGTACAGGAATAAAATATTTGACCTTTTTTCTTCAGAAAGACAATGGGCATTTATTTCAAGAATGAACTGAGTGACGGAGGATAAATAGCGCTGAAAACGTCTCCACCAGGGGGCGCTTAGGTGAGATTTCATTTTTCGATTACAGTGGGATTAAATTATCTTTTTCGTTTAATTTCATTTTATCTTTATTTCGTGTTTTTGTTATCCGATGTTGCGTCATTCGTAATGTCTTGATGTCATTCCTGACGTCATTTTATGTAGAGCTGTTTACAAGGTATTGAACGTCTGTTTGATTTGTATTATATATTAGATTTTTCACTTTTTGTTCTTTCTCTTTTTTTTCAGAAATTACAACGACTTATGAAATTTAATCATGCAACTGTCAGAAGCTCTAAACAAACTTATTTTTCTTGGCACTATTCTGATGACAGAAGTGCCGGGAATAATAAGTGGAGGATTCGGACCCATAATGCAAACAACAAAGGGCAAAGTTCAAGGTCTCCGAGTCAAGGTTCACGCAACAGACGTCGATATATATTGGGGAATTCCGTATGCTAAACCTCCTCTTGGGGAGTTACGTTTTAGGCACCCGATTCCAAGTGACCCTTGGACCGGTGTACGAAACGCAACTGAAAGACCAGCAGCTTGCTGGCAGGGAATGGATACTTATTTTCCAGGACATAAAGGCGCAGATGTTTGGAACCCAAATACGCCTCGAAGTGAAGATTGTTTATATTTGAATGTATGGGTTCCAAGAAAAGACTCCCCGGTAATTAGTAAACCGGTGATGATATGGATATTTGGCGGTGGATTTTTCTCCGGTTCTTCTGCGTTAGATATATATGACGCGAGAAATATTGCCGCTGACAATGACGTCATAGTTGTATCTATGCAGTATCGGTTAGGGGTTCTCGGGTATTTAACACTTTTTCATCGTGAATCCCCAGGAAATGCAGGGATGTTTGATCAGGTCATGGCATTAGATTGGGTCCAACAAAACATTCATTATTTCGGGGGAAATCCTCACTCCGTGACACTGTTCGGAGAAAGCGCGGGTGCAGTTAGTGTTGGTATGCATATGATGTCTCCATTAAGTCGCAGTAAATTTCACAGAGTCATTTTACAAAGTGGTGCTCCACAGGCCGCATGGGCTACGCTATCGGACAAGGAGGCTAAAAATAGATCTCTGATACTTGCGGAGAAGTTTCAGTGTGTTTACCCGGAAATTCCGGACATAATCGATTGTTTACGGAAAGTACCGGCGAGTGAATTTAATGAAAAAGAATGGGATACTATTGTCTCTGGTGTTGTTAGATTTCCTTTTGTGCCTATTATTGATGGGACATTTTTGCAGGAAGACCCTGAAAAAGCTTTACGCAATGGGAACTTCAAAAAGTGTCCGGTTTTGATAGGACATAATTTAAATGAGGCCAATTATTGGCTCATATATTTTTATGATATATTCTCTTTACATTCCGAACCTCAAGTAAGCCAAAATCATTATGACCTTTTAATAGACGACATATTTAATTACCATCCATATTATCCGAAAAAATTAAACTCTTTCGGAAAGGAGGCGATAAAATTCCAGTACAGGAACTGGGCGAATCCGACTGATCAGAAAATGAATGCATGGCAAATAGACATGGCTGTTGGTGATTTTAATTTTATATGTCCATGCGTAGATTTTGCATTGCACGCTGCTTCACAGGGGAGTAATGTGTTTTATTATGTTTTCGAGCATCGCTCATCCAAGCACCATTGGCCTGATTGGTCAGGTGTGCTTCATGCTGATGAAATAAATTTTGTGTTCGGAGAGCCAATGAACGACACTTTTGGATATACGACCACAGAAAAGGTATTTTCCAAGAAAATTATGAAGTACTGGACCAACTTTGCAAAAACTGGGTGAGTAAATTGAATCTGCTTGTCTTAAACTACTGATTTCAAAAAGTTGTAAAATCGATACGATTTAAATGCATCAAGACATCATACGAAAGAATATGACGGAGATAATTTTGCTTAAGTTGCCGACGTAATGATGGTAAGCGTACAATTTATGATTTCTACTTGTTTGAAAATCATTTTAGGTTATAGAATATTTGCATATTAGATCTACGTCTTCGGCCGATATCACTTTGTCAGGGTCAATACATTTTGATGACGACCTCACTGAAAAATAAAAAGTTTAATACCACTTATTGCACTTGGTTCTACAAAGAATGATTGAAATCCCCTCCGTTGAAGACCCTATGTATTTTTTTTATCCTTATGTTGACTCTTAATATATATGACTGTACTATTTATAGGCACGGGTACAAGAAACATAGCCTCTAAGGACTCTAGAACTGTTTGAACATGTTCAATTTAGAAATAGAGGTCGCGTCACAAAACTCTGTGTGTACCACGTGACCTGTATGACGTTTTCAACAAGAAGCCATACAATGACAATGAAATATTACACTATGGCTGCTTGTTGCAAACTGTGTTTTGATTTACCTTATGGACCTCGGCAACATACCTGTGGTTATAGAACATGTTCTTGATGAAATATTGTACAAAAAATAATCCGTTATATCTAATGACGTTCGTAAAATAACATCTGCTTCAGGTGATATTGTCTATAGAGAATGTTTTACACCAAAAGAGATGACGTAATAGTGACGTAATATAGAACCGAAAAATGTTATTTTCTATACAACGTTATGGTTTTTATTAGGGAGATAAGAATTAGATATGTACTGTTTTCTTATTACTAAATGTTTTATTGTAAAAAGTGCTGTCTTAGATTCATTCCCATGCCAAAAGAAGACGGTTTTATGATCGGGTTAGTTTTTAGACTATGAGCCTTTAAATTGCTCATTCCAATCTTAGTAAAATGGCCACAGCGGTCTAACATATATTCTCCAGCAACTTAGTTTTCGCCCTTTTTCTGCTTGCATTTTTTAATATTTATTTAAATGTATTGATGTCTTTATATGTATAACTGTTTTCTCAGATAGTACGTTTTCAACGAACCGTTGTATTCAATAACACTATGCTGTCGGCAAGCGGTTGTAAAAGCAAACTGGCGTGAAATTGCGTTTTACGGCATGGAAAACGAATCATTTCTTTAATTTATTAAGCCAGTGAATTCTCGTAAACTGGGTGAAAATGGGAACATAAATATTAATCTAAGTTTCGCATGTACAAAAGTACCTTTGAATTTCCGCTTAAATATGTACATGATTATCACAAAATTAGTTCCGACATCCATATAGTACGTAAATTTCCTCGTTGCCAAAGGCTGTTGCTCAAAAATGACTTTGGTCTTGGAAACAAAATCTACTTTTTTTTCAAAACCTACTTTTGTCTAATGCAATTTCTTTCAAAGACTTCGAAGTGTCGAATTCATGTGTAGGCAGTGATCCTAAATGTCAGCGTAATCATGTGTATTTCTGAGATACAAAACAGATGTGTTTACAGTTGAAAACGTACTTCCGTTATGTGTAATTCAGAGGTCCAAAACACATGTATTAGCAGTTAAAATTCAGAGGTACAAAATACATTGTGTTAACAGTTGAAAATGTACTTTTGTCCTGTAAAGTTTGGAGATTCGAAACATATGTATTACCAGTAAAAACCTTACATTTGTCCTGTATATTTTAGATATTCAATACACATGTATTACCATTAAATCTTTTGTATAAATTTTCAGAGATCCCAACAGGTCACCTGGGATGGTGTTCTTAGACGAATGGCCATTATTTAACAACGTTAGCCGGAAACATTTAATTCTCCGCCCAGAACTCATTAATCGCCTGGACAAGTCGTTAGCCATTGGTCAGGGCTCCAGAGCTAAAGAGTGTTCCTTCTGGAAGGACTATCTACCAAACCTTGTCATTAGAACAGGTAACGTATTTGTCTCTTAAAGTATTGTTAAGGCCACCATTTATATTTTTCTGCTCTGCATTCTGTGACATTATATATCTGGTTATCGTTATAACCGAAGCATGCCCTACTGTTTGGAACGAAAAGGAATAGGTCACACTGTCGCCGTGATGGTTTCAGTTAAAATTTGCCAACTGTTTAAATAATCTCTTGGCTTTCTTTTTTATGAAATTATTGATTGTTACCACTTGTTCACAGTGGATTTTATGGCAGATAGAAAGCACTGTTCATGATAATTCCAGTATAGGTCATTCATTAGAAACTGTCCATTATCATCTGTCACGAATCTTGTTCTGCAATTATCTTTGCAAGATTCTGCACGAAGCTTTTTACTTCAAAAACATATTTTTCTACTTTACAAGATGACCGTTATTAGAAAGCATGGCTATAATTTAGCGAGTACTTGTTCCTAAACGTGATTTGCCTTTTGCATTGTGAGCATCTGTTAAAGATTGGCATGAATTAAAAACAAATTAATGTCAGTAATATTCGTTTAAGAAAATGCACATTTATAATTATGTGTGTTGCATCACAATCAGTATTGTGTAAGGATATTACTACTATACATAATCCAATGTGATTCATGACTAATTCATACAAAATTGTCCGAGATATAAAAAGTGATTCCTTTACATGGCCATCACGACTCCTAAATGATTTGTTCGGACAAATGTGTAAGAGTAAAAAGTGTGTAGTTTTGACGATAAGCTGATGGGTGAAAGAGACCCAGTGGATATGCGAAGGACTTTTAATGCAAGTGTTACGAATCTGATTTCCCACTTCTCTGCTTACACTTCTTATTATCTTTCGGAAGATAAGTTAAATCGAAGTCCCACGTTTCGACACAATGGACAGAACATTTTGAAAGGACAAGGGTTGTCTGGAGTGAAATGCTTCCTGTATCTCTTATCTCTGCACAGTCTCCAGTAACCTAAAAAACCTAAAGTCTTGCGGGAATGTCGGGTATATGGGCAATCGGTTTTGACGATGATTCAATTCAGAGACAGTGGTAGGGTGGAAGGGTTCTGAGTAGAAGTAAATAGGGGAGCTTACACAGACCATTTGTGTTTATCCTTTAAGGTCTGCACAACTAAGAAGGTCTCGCGTGTTTTCTTCAAGTCCGCCGTGTCCGTACTTCGCAAATTAGGCGTAGGAGAAAGATAGACATTATTATATGTACTTCTTAGTAGCTAAGATCGTGTAGTAACTTGAAATAAAAGGCATTAGTTAGCAATATGTCTGACCTATGAAGGTAATCATTGGCAAATATCAGTCCTGCCGAGACGCAATCTTTCTCCATAACGACAGTAAATACAAGACCGCAACCTTATAGTAACGTGACATACAATTAATGCCACGTGACAGACGATTAATGTCACATTTATACCGGAAAGTTCTGACATAGATTGATAGACTGAGCGAAGGTTTTCTGCACTGCATGTGACCCGTTTCACTCAGATTGAATCAATACAGACGTTTTGATAATATATCTGTGAAGCTATTCTATGCTAGCGGTGATGATCGAGAAAGCCTGTCTCTCCAGCGCTATTGTTTTGTACCAAATAAAAGAAAAGAGCCGTAAAACTGTTTGTTCGCGGTTTTAAGAGAAATTCTGAATCTTTTTTTTATCAATCTGACTGACTAACATAATATATAATTTTCGAAACACTGCGTAAGCGATTATTTCTGGAATTGTTGAAAGCAAGGCAATAATATATTGTCTTCGCCTGTGCAATGCTTAACAATAATAAGAATGCATGTTTTTTTTTAACCTTACTAATAACGATACAGCTAATATTTGCTTTCAGGTTAACTTCTCATTCTCTCACAACCTAACAATAAGATCTTTATTTCAAGCACATTTTAAATAACTGTTTAAGGGAAAGTATTTGCTTCAGTGTTATATTATGAACAGTTGTATATATGCATGGAAAGTGAAAACAGACAGCAAAAGTTTCCCGCTTAAATAAGCAAATTACCTCTGCATATTTGAATATTTTGTCATGCAAAAAGCTATGGTCAGTTTAATGCGTGCAATTTGTGTCGTTTGAGCTACTTATATCATCTTAGAATGTGTTTGCTGTGATCCTTAACAAGTGAAAGTTCGTGAAGTTTTTTCCTAACCGATGCATGCAGCTGATGATTACATTTTGACTTCTTGTTAGTCAGACTAGTGTTGTATGGTAAGTGCAAACAAACTTTAAACCAAAACTTTATTTATATAATCTGTTAATGAATAATTGTTCTGAACGATAAGTTGTACTTTGTCCTTGTTCTAGATTGGATTTGTTTTTATATTAAATGTTTTAATTTGAATTTATGGGAGTGCCGTTTTATCTCCGATGTAAACTTCAAATAGTTTTGCCCAACCATTTTCAAGCTATTTCCTTTATTATTTTCATAGTCCTACTATAACAGAACTTAAAAGTCATAAGTAAGCGCGACACAACTGAATTATTTTGCACTATTTATTTACATTATTATCTCCCCTTAAAACTCTTCAATATAAAGAGCAAATATTCTATCTCTTTTGCAGCGGACATGTCGGAAATGGAAGTAGAATGGAAGCTACAGTTTAACGAATGGAGTACAAAATACATTGTTGAGTGGAAACAGCAATTTGACAGCTTCTTGTTGGACCATGGACTTAATCAGAACCGAAACTGCCCATCCCCCTAATGTGTTAAGTTGAGAATTAAGTTCATGAATGCAGGTTACAAAGTATGTTGCCGTCAAGATACCGTTTGAAAAAAAAGAAGTATAGGCCTGTGCCGGATGTGCACTGCAGGCATTGGTTTAATTTATCTGTAAGCAAACAGTTAAGGATAGCCCTAGCAAGCAGTACACTGCATGCATAGGTTTAATTTATCTGTAAGCAAACAGTTAAGGATAGCCCTAGCAAGACGTACACTGCATGCAAAGGTTTAATTTATCCGTAAGCAAACAGTTAAGAATAGCCCTAGCAAGACGTACACTGCATGCATAGGTTTAATTTATCTTGAAGCAAACAGTTAAGGATAGTCCTAGCAAGACGTACACTGCATGCATAGGTTTAATTTATCTTTAAGCAAACAGTTAAGGATAGCCCTAGCAAGACGTACACTGCAGGCATAGGTATAATTTATCTGTAAGCAAACAGTTAAGGATAGCCATAGCAAGACGTACACTGCAGGCAAAGGTATACTTTATCTGTAAGCAAACAGTTAAGAATAGCCCTAGGAAGACGATTAATGCAGGCATAGGTATAATTTATCTGTAAGCAAACAGTTAAGGATAGCCCTAGCAAGACGAGCATTGCAGGCAAAGGTTTAATGTACCCGTAAGCACCGTAAAAAGTTGAATTATGTGTACAAATGTTTAACGATCAAATATTGCAAAATGTGCAGTGCACGTCAAGGTGAAATGCTGTATATGTACGTTGTATGTATTAAGCAGAATTTAAGCACTAAAGGTTTATTAAAC
The DNA here is from genome assembly GCA_012932295.1 of Cyclina sinensis. Classification (NCBI taxonomy): domain Eukaryota; kingdom Metazoa; phylum Mollusca; class Bivalvia; order Venerida; family Veneridae; genus Cyclina; species Cyclina sinensis. The sequence goes on along the minus strand of JAAONU010000007.1, from coordinate 35,182,464 downwards.
AAAACTGGCAGACATTTTTTATGCAATACAGTTAGCTCTTGCTTTGTTTGACATATTCATTCGTATAAACTCATGGCAACGAATAGGATAGAAAAATTGATATTATTACTGTATTAGGGTTGTGCAGACATCCTCATAATGGGGTGAATGCTGTCGAATTTTAAATACGGGTGTTTTTTTTTTGTAAAAAGAATGGCTAGTTTTGGGTCAGACTGATAGCTTGCTAGTGGAAGTAGTCTGCATAATCTAGTCGACTGGTTCACAAAGTTCATTGTTCATTAATTTCCTTTCTTTCTTTATCTTTTGACATGTTTAAATTAATTTTATAAATAAACATCTCAAAATAGCACTGTGTTATTTGTTTTAATATGAAAAATTCTTCCACCGACAAAATAGTTCCAAGTGCTTTGGAAAATGAAATACTCTAACAAGCGTTCATGGGAATGCTTGTGTTGACGTAACAACAATGTACAGGTGTTCACAAGTTGTTACATCAAAACACGTGCATCGTGGCGCCGTACTCATCTACTTTGAATGATCAGCTGACCTCATTAGAATGTATTATACATGGCTTCCAATTTTGATAAAGACGACTCCTGTACTGTTGAATATATAGGAAAAAAATATGCTTGAGGTTTCAAAGAAATTACGCAAACTTGGTTTACATTCAGATATAAATCTTAAGTTCTATTATCTTTTATGACCGTCCCAAATCGAAGTACCCTAGAGGTCTGTATGAAGATGCATTCTAATTTCTAGAATGAATTGATCAATATTTGCTGAAATGCTTGCGGGTGAAATTATTTAAAAAGCACTGCTGTTTTAATGACTGAACAAAATCATTAACAGCAGCTGCTGAATCCGTTATTTAGGTCGTACTGATAAATAAATAACATACGCACAATAATGAACTTATTTTACAGCGCAAGCACATCTGAGGCAAGGGGTGCATATAATTAAATTACGTAATGAGAACAAGATAATAAATACATCTGTTCTGAGTTTATGAAGATTTTCTCTTTGTTTTTGTATCTGTTTTAAGTGGTTCGGTAGAGTTAATTTAAAACACGCCATTTTTAGATATTGGTTAATAGCTTGAAGACAAATACTGTATATCAGTTTAAAACTTTAAAAATGATATGGGTTAAATGATTACTTGGTTGAAATTGGCTTACCATATCTGCACTTAGTTACGTTATTGGAGCAATTCGACCAGATCAAATTTAATAAAATATTACCAGTTTTTAATTCAGTTTTAAGCTGTTATGATGGGTGACTGTCTGTCGTCAACATTTATTTTCAAACGACTTCTCCTCCTAAACCACTGAGCTTATTTCAGCAAAGCTTAACATGAATGTTCCTCAATTTGTCCTTTTCCAAATTCCTTAAAAAACTGTTTCATACCTGAACTGTGGTTGCTATTGCAGCCATAAGGAAAAAATTTGAAAGTCTTTTCCTCAGACACCACTTGCCCGACTTTAAAGTAATTTCACAAAATGTTTCTCGGGCCTACAGAGGGCGGGGCGTCTTTTCACTTTATGACTTTATAGAAAAAATTTTAAAATCTTCTGCTAAGAAACTGGTACGATTTCAAAACAATTTTACAAAACTGTTTCTTATGTGACCATCAATAAAATTCCTTCACGCCATGTTGGACCTTAAAAACCTAGCCGACAGAGGGCGGGTCCGTCTTCACTTAAAGACTGTATGGGAAACTTTTAAAATTTTCACCTCTGAAACTACAGGCCAAATTACAAAATATTAAGTTTCTGAACTGGTTCTTTATCAAATTCTTTTGAGTAATGTTGGTTTGTAAAAACATTTGAATGACAAAGGGCGGGACAAGTTTTCAGTATACGACTATATGAAAAAAAAATCTTCTCATCAGGAACCCATGGCCAAATTTCAAAATAAGTTCACAGAAATGTTCCTGATGCGGCCTTTTATCAAATTCCTTCAAGGCAAGCTGGTTCATAAAGTAAACTAGGCAGACAGTGGTAGGGCAAGTTTTCACTATACGACGATATGGAAAACTTTAAAAATCTCCTCAGAAACCCCCTGGCCAAATTTCAAAGTTATTACACGGACATGTTTCTTTGGTGGACCTTAGTCATATTTATTCGACCTTTGTTGGTTAAAAGAAATGTTTAAACACATGGACAATTTCAAGAAGATTTTAACCTTGACAAACTGACCTATGATCCATTTTTGAAAGTAAGGGCAAGGTAAAATCGAGCAATATCTACAGCGGTTTTCAGGTGAGTGATATAGGGCCATCTTGGCCTACTTGTTAAGTAATATTTGTAACATGATTATTCGAGTGTATACGGTTGAAATTGCTCCGTAACGGCCTTAAGCATTATGTATTTAATACACCAGAAAAACTGCTATTATAAATGTTTTGTACCACGGTTGTTTCTTGGAAATACCCATGTGCTAAGCTTACCTGGGTGGCCCAGAAACAATGCAAATTCTTGTCAGCTGTGGAACAGTTCTGTTTTTGTTTTTTGTTTTTTTGTTGTTTTTTTTGCGGGGAGGGGGGTGTTAGGGGGGTATCACTCTGAAAACAGAATATTTTCTTTTTATGTGTGCTGTATCTCTGTCCTGTTTGCTTCAAAAATTTTAACTGCCACACCAAAACTTCGATAGCTGCTTTTGCCTTATCACCAGTATAGAATACGATTAGCCTGTAGTCTTGTCATGGTCTTCATTGTTCCCTATTCAAGCAGAAGGTTATAGTTATTACTATATAAATGATAAATGGGCACGCGCAAATTGAATGATAGGCAAATTGTTTTATAAATAATTAATAACTAAATATTTAATTTTAATTTATAGCATTAAACTTTATACCTACACTGTTACGGAATAGGACATTCGATTGCGCGTTCAAACTGTGCCGACGTCCGAAAACTGTACACTTATTGGGCATTAATTTTGTACTGTATGTACGCTGATCATCCTTTTAAAGATATTTCTAGTTTTTTCTCAATATTTAAGTTAAATATGTTATCCCCGATTAGCAATAATGACCTCAGGGATATAATTTGAACAATCCTGGTAAAAATTCAACAGAATTTCCAAATTTCAGAGGTCTTAGCTTTATGGTTTCTGACAAGAAGAATTTGTTTACAGTTTCTCTTTGTCTATATAAACATTTGACCACCGAGTTTGGGCCAGTAATGACCACAGGGGCATATTTTGGACATTCATAGTAAAGGTCCCCCAGGCAATGCTACTTCCGATATTTCAGAAGACCCACCATATGGTTTCTGATAGGCAGATTCTAAAACTTTTTTCTATGTAGATGTTTTTAAAGTATCTGCTACCTGGGTGGAGCAAATAATGACCCAAGGGGCAAATCTGAACAAGAGCTATCACTACCGGCTTGACACAGTAATCTGATAATTCGAGATAGGAGCATTTGCTCCTTAATTTTTGAAACAATAATGTAGTAAAAATTAACTTAGTGCAGAAGATCATAAAATAACACATTTACGATGTTTTAAACATATATCATAACAGTGATCGGGTTCTTTTGCAATAAGTTGAGATATACATTATTGGAATTTGTTTAGAAAATGAACATTCAAATGTTTGCTTGTATGTTTGCTTATGGTTTTAAGCCCATTTCCAGCTCTTAATATATAGGCTAACCATGATATGCCCAACTAGGCTTGGTACTTATGATTCTTGCAAAGAATTATTAAAATCTAAAAAAATAGTTACTAACTGATTTATAAGCTAAAAATATCAAAGGTCCATAACTTAGTGATAAATCATGGCGGTGAAACGCGACAACAACATGCACAACTAGGCTTGTTACTTATGATTCTTGCAAAGTAGTATAAAATCTTAATAATGGTTGGTGAGAAACAGTCCGGACAAAGTTTGTCTACGGACTGCCGGACGGACCGACCGACCAACTCACGTGAATCCAAAATGTAGCTCCCAAATATTCTATCAGGGGATATAACAGTATTGCTGGTGGCCCTCTATGAAATTTCAGAACTTTAGGCCTTGTGGTTTCAGATAAAAAGAGTTAAAAGATGTTCTTATATAGTTCTATGTTTGAAGTTCACTAGACAATGACGTCGTCGGAAACCCACGTTCGATCCATTCCGTTTCACTCTATTCATCGACCGTGGGACAATTGGTTGGTAAAATTTCGTACTCGTAAATAAATAGTTCATTACCTACTTTCTTTGGTTTCCGAAAGATTTCCATAGCACAATCTTAGCCAGTAAAATTACTCGTTACAATTTGACTTTTGCGGCTATTTTTAAAGCCTGGGAGATACGTGTATTTTAAGTAACATGTCGTTATGCCTACTCTCCACACAGAAGAGTATCTATTTGTAATACGGAATCTCAATAGACGAATAGTGACTTCCCTTTGCTAATCAATATTCATGAAAACGAATAATCTGCAGTCAATTGTCCCAGGGTACATAATGTAGTTGTGCGGAATATGTTCCGGGGGTAACTGACGATGGACAGTGCTAAATACCAAGTTATATTGTTCTGTGCCTAATGGATTCAGTCGAAAAACAGGTTTCGGAAAGAGGGTCACCTAAGGAAGTTTTGTCAGATTTGGTGTAATGGTTTAGGAGTAGGTCATTTAAAGGAAAAATGTGACCGACGGACGACAAACGTCGAACACCAGGGTATCACTAAAGCTCACTTTGAGCACATAGTGCTCAGGTGAGCTAACAAGGTTTAATTCTCCTTATGGTAAATGTCTTTTATGACTGGCTTTGCATACTGATATAACTTTGATACGAAACATTTTAATGAAACTATTGGTTATTAAACTCAACTCTTGCAATATGACAGTTGTTTATACACTTTGTGACTCTGGTTTTAACAGTCATTTCTGCTGCCTTTTTTAAGTTTGTTTCTGGGCACAACAAGCATGCCATATCTACTAAAACTTCGCGCAGTTAGTAAATAACTTTTCCCTATCGATTAGAAACTGCACTGCAAGGGCAGTGATCGCTACAAGTAGTTTGGCAACAGGTATGCCGTAAACGGTTTACGAGTATGCTCACGACTTAACCATTTATGCTGCTTTTACTCCTGTACTGATAAAATGTTTAATAAAAATGAAATAAAAAAGTATATTACTTCGAACTTAAGCGAAGACTTGTACGATTTCACTGTGGAAAAATCGCTTACTCGCAAAAATATACATGGTTGCAAACATGGTCGTGTTTTATTTTCATGAAAACGCATCCACAAAATAGATCGCAGTCAAAAATAGTTTCTCTTGTTTTCTTCTACTTTCATCTTCTGGTAAATAGATTAACAACAGGCAAGTAGTTTGTCTGCAGGTAGGCATGACACACATTCTCCCAATTTCTTATCACTCCGTTGTTTGTCCGACTTTTTTTTCGTTTCCTTGAGAAAGATCAAAAGAATGATGAACTTGTAGCACTCCGTGCAGTTTTTTTAAATCAGATTATCTGACTTTTGAGTAAAATAAACCAAAGCTTTTGACCCTGCGTATCAAAATTCTGTTTAACGTTATTTGAACTTAACAACATGTATTTATAATTCGATTTCGAAGCAAAGTATTAAAAATCCCCTATAAAAGAGACAACAAGAGCCACAAAAAATATTTCTTAGATGTCTGTATTAGCAGCTACTACTATCAAATAAATTAATTAAATTTTATGTGATTTTGACAAAAGGCGGATGTCAGACATGATATGTTCATCTCTATAGTAGCACAAATAATCATTGCTACAATTTATTTATTTTAAACTTGTTGCAAAACAAGTCATTCAAATTTATTTATATATCGCTCTCGAGAGCCAAACATTTATAATGGAAGCAATATATTGTGAGAAAGCCAGGATTTTGACTAATTACACTCAGCTGACAAAAAAGAGTGTCTTTTCGCCGGCTTTGATTCGAGCACGGGACAATCAGAACTGAAAACAAACTCCCTAGACCTAGAGCTATTGAGACCCAAATAAACCAAAGCTTCCGAAGTCTACACATACACAGCATCTTGTAACAGAAGACCAAGTATCCACATGCTTACAATTATACATAAGGCTCAACTTGCAAAATGACCTAAATTTGACTTAAAAAGACACCTGGAACAAAATAGAAATAGTCTTTCATATCCCCTATCACGCAAAAGTATCTTTTAAACGTAGTCAGTAAAAACTTCCATAAAGCTTTATAATTATATGATCTAAGTTAAAATTTCAAAATTAATGACTATTTGTTTGTACTAATAAAATGTGATAAACTGTGCCAAAATGCTCGTACTGGTCTGAAATAAATGTTATGTGGATTTAGGAAAGACATAAGTTTTTTTTAATTCATGAAACATAGCAGACTTACCCTCCAATAAGGTGAAATCTTCTGCAATTAGTTTTGAGAGCAACCGATTCAGAAGTATTTGTGAAACCATGATGGCCCAAGATCGCTCACCTGAGTATGACTCCTTTTAACAAAATTGTTATGTACCTGATTATTTGACCCCAGATGACCTACATTCGAACTTGACCTAGAAATTACCGAAACAACTTTTACTTGTCTGACAAATTTCCAGGTTATTTGGACTAAAAATAATACCTCTCGAGTTTTAATAAGGTTTTCCCATATTTGGGTTCTGTGACCTAGTTCTTGAACCCAGATGACCCATATACAAACTTTAGCTAGAAATTATTGAAACAGCCTTAACTGCTGACAAATTTTCAGGATATCTGGACGGACGGACGAACAGACAGACGATAGAGAAGTGATCCCTATATGTCACGGCCACTTTGTAGTATATTGCAGCTACTGTGAAGCAGGCGACACAAAATTCGTTTACGGGTCAAAACGGCTTTTTTATTCAAGGGCCATTACTCAGTCAAAAATAATTCAACTGAAACACCCGTTAGATTTGCGCAAGTAATTGAGATACTGATCAATCCTGTAACATTTCATTCAAATTGCATTAGTAGTATAAGAGAATAAGTCCGGACAAACTTTAAAAAAAATCATTAAAGGGCCATAACTCTGACAAAAATCATTGAACTCGAAAATGCCAATTATATGCGCAACAAGACTTGGTACTGATCATTCCTGTAAAGTTTGGATGAAATTGCACCAGCAGTTTCTGAGGAGAAGTCCGGACAAGTTTTGTGACAGACAGACGACGGACAAGTGATCTCTATATGTCGCGGCTACTTTGTAGCAGGCGACATAAAAACACCCCTTTTTTCAACTGCTCCACTGGATAGTGTGGAGGCTTTTTGAACGGCTTTTGAAACATCCACACAAGGGAATTGCTGGAGCCAGGATATATTACTCCTTTGCTTCGGCGTTACATCCAGGTTTCTTAATAAAATTATTCAACAGGTGACAAAAAACTGATAGAACGCAGCATCCATATAATTCGTCTGCAAAGTATTCAACGCTGAACCTAAGTTTTATGCTCTTTTATATTTCAGCCGCATGTGAGGAAAGCTTCAACAATCCGTACGTTCTAGAAGAAAATTCGGGTACTCTTCCTGTAAAACCGTTGCAATACATAACACTTCTGATGATTGTTCTATTAACCATAATGTCATAGCAGGATGACCTCCCTTGCTTAGAGAAGCATGCGCAGAAATAACTTCCGCCACAAGTTCATGGACGGTAAAATGGTAAAAGAGAGAGTGCGATGGGAGGTTACGGCTGTAGACATGAAACAAATGTTTACTGAATTGCTTGTTCATCCGCGTCATCACTAAATGACTTTAACAAGAGGAAATGTAAAGGAATACAGGATTATATGCTAGCAGAATATTAATAGTTATTACAGCTGCAAATCTTATTTCGTGTAAATATAAGTACTCTCTGTAAATATATGGTTTCTTGGAGTGAATATTTTGATTTAAGAGTTTGTGTTTTAATAGATTTAGGCATTTTATAAACATTCAGCAAACAGTAATTGGATTAATATAAGGAATGTGTTACATGTACCACCGAGCAGACAAAAACTTTTTATTTTAGACCTGCTGTAATACCAAATGGCGAAATAGCATAAATATAATACATGCTGTTGCAGGGTGGTGTCAAACTTGTAAACCTAGTTAGTTTAAGATCAGTCAAAAGATAGTATTAAAACATTATATTCTGTGTCATGAGAATTTGTTTGGTGACACTGCTTCACTGAAAATTCCAACTGCAATTTAAAAATACATTGTCGATATACTTTGACCTATTTTAACATATAGAAACAGACCATTTTGTCTTTTTTTCTCTCACTGTTACAGAAGTCAGTATTTAATTACTGCAACCACTCCCACAGATACACCTTGACAAGTTGCACAAAGTGTTGTCTGCTTTTACCTGTTTGCGCGTGTTTTGGCCTAAGGTTAATTTTTATGTCAAGTTTAAGACATCAGGCTCCTAAGATTTCTGATCAGTACTCACGCCAAGAGGGACGTGATATGCCAGGAAAAGGACCTCACGGCATTCGATCGGAAGGATCTCGGTCCGTAATTGTATCCCAACACTTCCATGTTTCTCCAATGTACCTAAATAGACCTTTATGTATGTTAATTTATTTCAAAATGTGATACGTATTTGCTTGTCTAATTTTGTGGTACGAACAGACCAAACAGTTTTATGGGTGGTAATCTGGCGTTTTTCCTTACCTACCAGCGGTTGTGTAAATGTTTTGTTTGCTTTTTGGAGAAGAAAATGTATATATTCTGTGTTTCTTTTAGTCCACCTAAGTACAGGGTGGGCTTTCCGATAGGCCTCTGCCCGTCGTCTGTCGTACATCGTCATAATTTGAGCTTGTGAACATTACAGAGGCCACAATTTTGTCAAGCCTTCTTAAAACTTGTTCAGAATGTTCATCCAGATGATTTCTAGAGAAATTCGAAACTAGTTTATGTGGGTTCAAAAATGCATGTATTTGTCTAATCTTCTTGAAACTTGGTCAGAATATTTTTTCTTCTTACCTCTCATAGAAGTTCGAAACTGGGTCTTGTGAGTCCATAAACTATGCACAAATGTACAAATTATAGAAAACATTGTTTACACTTTAGAGGTCACATTTTTATCTAATCTTCATCAAACTTTCGCAGAATAGTTGTTCTGGTTATATCGCGGAAAATTTTGAAACTGGTTCTAGAAATGTTATCACTCTAAACGTCAATATGTTATCCCAGTTTTCATGAAAATTCATCAGATTGTTTTACACGATGATCGTAGCGGAGTCGTAAAGGATCAGGAAGTACGACACCAGTTCAGATCAGTGGAAAACCTTATTAACTCTCTAGTGCACTCATTTTGGTCAAATCTTCATGAAATATGCAGAAAATATTTTTCTTGATTATCTTCTGGCTGAGTTAAGAACTAGGACACACTGGGTCAAACTCTACGCCACTTATTGAGACCAGAGGTCTAGAGAAATCTTAATGATTTTTGGTCAGAGTGTATGCCCTGGTGATTTCTTTCACGAATTTTAAACCGGCTAATGTAGGGTTTAAAAACATGGTCAGATGGTCCTCTGTTGAAAATCAAGTGAATAGAGGTCAAACTTTCAACCCAATATTCCTTATACTTGTTCGAACATTTTTACTAGATTATCCCTAGGGAGAGGTTAAAATTGGGTCATATGGGCTCTAGACTGAATCTATGTTATATGGAATGAACAACTAGGTTGTCTGACTAAAATATCTTAACTCTTTATGACATATTTTACCATCAAGTGTTCAGTAAGAACACTGGTAATCATTTGAGTTATATTGAGCCATTATGGCCCCATTGTATCTTCTTTTTGTGTTAAATCTGACACAGAATAGAAAAATACATGGAACTAAATAAACTTAAAATGAAATAATTTGCACAATCATTTGTGGGGTTTACCTTTACTACAACAACAATATAATTTATTTCAAGTCTGTTTCTAAATGTGGAAACCTTGACTGAAAAAAAGTATATATACGTATGTCAGTTCACAGAGTGAGGCATGTGGCAGGGAAAGTTGCAAATAGTCCAATGTTATTGATAAAAAGCAAATTAAAATGAAAAATGTTTGTGAGTTCGTTTCCAGACGGTTAAATCATAATAAATGAAAAAATACCAATTATTTCCACTCTAATCATGCACACTTGTAACAAACTATTTTTAAATATGAATGAATCTAGACTGTGGCAGATGTGTGTATTTTCAATATACTAGTGTTTTAATGTTTTAATAAGCAATAAAAATTCTCTTTTCAATTTAGAACTTTGTGAGTTTCAAATTCGAACTATTTGGGCCTACTTTTCTGTTGTCAACAGTGTTTACCTAAATTTTATTGTTTATATTAAGTAAAGCATGTATTTTATAGGGTCATACCCTTAAATTTAGACAACATTTCATGTCCTTAATAATCATAGTACTGTGTACCATTTATCTGCTACTGACCTAGGTCAAGGACTCGTCATTCAAAGGTCAAGGACTCAGGTCATCAAAAATTTTAAGTACAATCGTTAAACAGAATGCACCAATATTGTCTTATGTAGAAAGTTATTGTGATACAATTTTTGTTGACTAGCGATTTATTACAATTGAACACTTAATATGAGTCTGTATGCCCTAACGAGAGGTTTTTGAACATATTTTCTTCTCGAAACCAACAACTATTTCTTTCATTTTATAGAACTGGGCCAATTAAATACAATGTTGATTATTATGACATAAAACACTGGATAGTTTAAAGTATGTCATTAAAATGATAAACACAGGGAAGACATAGATTTTTAAGTTTTTGTACAATTTTATATATTTGAAATGTTTTATGTTAAATTATTTAAAGAAATTGTTTACAAAAATTGTAGGTACATTTTTGTAATAGATCTTAGTGATTTTGCACTTTGATTGTAAAAACGTTGACTACTTCATACTAAGCAATGCTCATAAAATCATGTCATAAGTGACATACATGTTACATTCATTTTTTACAAGTGAACATTCTTCATGTTTGTAAAGATATCATGTTGCAGTTAAAGATATCATGTTGCATTTACTAAATCCTTCCATTTTTTGTTACAAAATGTGATCTTTGGAAGTAATTGTTTCACCATTTTGTCTGATATGTGAATATGTAGCTGATATGTGAATATGTAGGTTTAAATACATTTAGAAAAATTAGCATGTACATTATGAAGGAAGCATTAAGATTTTACACAAGTTTTCTGTTGTATTTGCATGTAGGTAGTTTTATAACATCAATAAAATCTTCAAACTGAACAATAAATATTTTATAATTGTTACCAATACTGAATGGTTCGAATCTTTGTAAATCCAAGAATGAATAACATAATACGTTTTAACAGACTTATAGCTCAGTTTGAAGATTCTATCACTATATACTTCTTGTATTTTTCTAATTGTTTTGATGTATCAATCATTATATTTAGAAATCTTGTTATATTTGTTTTTGGGACATCACTCTGAATCGACTAATATACAGCCATCATCTGTAACTTGGACATTTTAACCAGTGGAAGCCACTTTCCCAATTACAGCATCACATACGATGTGTTACTTACAAGAAAAAGTCTTTTGATGATATAATGATACAGTCGTTTCATAACTCAAAACAAGTTCTGTTAAAGACTTCAAACAAATTTATGATTAAATGTATACTGTTACAAATGTAGTTTTCTGTCTTAACATAAGTTTAGCAAAAACGGCTTTTTTGTGGAAAATTTGTTTGCTTTAAGACATAACGTTTTTTTTTTTTTGACTAATAACATTTAGATCAGAATCTTTTTACTTGCTATTTCATCACAGACCATGTTTGTTGTACACTAACAAAACTGTATTGTGTAAATTTTTGGCATTCTGTTCAAGTTTTGAAAGTTGTGATTAGAAAATTTAGAACTATAGATATCTTACATGTACTATTGTTACCGATCTTTGTTAATTATTCTGTTGAATATAGAATTCAATTGTAATAGGGTATTAGAAAATAAAATGTTTCATATACTATGATGCTTTGTTTACCTAGATAAACTTTATTTGCCATCTTTGTTGAACTGAATTCAGAATACGAAAAAACGACATCTTCTGAATGTTTCTTTCATAAATTAATCCTTTTTCTGAATATGAAATTTTGCAATTCATTAACTGAATTTTTTTTTTCATAATCTTCTGTATAATATAAAACTCTTTACAGTCAGTGTCATAAGCAATTTTGATTGATAATTTGTATGTTTCTTTCATAATCCTCTATCAAAACAATACTTTGGTAATCAGTAACGTTAATGTTTCTTTCATAATCTTTGATTAATAACAATACTCTGACAATCAGTAACTTTAATGTTTCTTTCATAATCCTCTATCAAAACAATACTTTGGCAATCAGTAACGTTAATGTTTCTTTCATAATCCTCTATCAAAACAATACTCTGGCAATCAGTAACGTTAATGTTTCTTTCATAATCCTCTATCAAAACAATACTTTGGCAATCAGTAACGTTAATGTTTCTTCCATAATCCTCTATCAAAACAATACTTTGGCAATCAGTAACGTTAATGTTTCTTTCATAATCCTCTATCAAAACAATACCTTGGCAATCAGAAACGTTAATGTTTCTTTCATAATCCTCTATCAAAACAATACTTTGGCAATCAGTAACGTTAATGTTTCTTTCATAATCCTCTATCAAAACAATACTCTGGCAATCAGTAACGTTAATGTTTCTTTCATAATCCTCTATCAAAACAATACTTTGGCAATCAGTAACGTTAATGTTTCTTTCATAATCCTCTATCAAAACAATACTCTGGCAATCAGTAACGTTAATGTTTCTTTCATAATCCTCTATCAAAACAATACTTTGGCAATCAGTAACGTTAATGTTTCTTTCATAATCCTCTATCAAAACAATACTTTGGCAATCAGTAACGTTAATGTTTCTTTCATAATCCTCTATCAAAACAATACCTTGGCAATCAGAAACGTTAATGTTTCTTTCATAATCCTCTATCAAAACAATACTTTGGCAATCAGTAACGTTAATGTTTCTTTCATAATCCTCTATCAAAACAATACTCTGGCAATCAGTAACGTTAATGTTTCTTTCATAATCCTCTATCAAAACAATACTCTGACAATCAGTAACGTTAATGTTTCTTTCATAATCCTCTATCAAAACAATACTCTGACAATCAGTAACTTTAATGTTTCTTCCATAATTCTCTAGTAATAAAAATACTTTGGCAATCAGTAACGGTAATGTTTCTTTCATAATCCTCTATCAAAACAATACTCTGGCAATCAGTAACGTTAATGTTTCTTCCATAATCCTCTATCAAAACAATACTTTGACAGTCAGTAAATTAATTGTTTATTCCATAATCACTAGTAATAACAATTGTTTGGCAATCAGTAACTTCAATATTTCTTCCATAATCCTCTAGTAATAACAATACTTTGACAGTCAGTAACTTAACTGTTTCTTCCACAATCCTGTAGTAATAACAATACTTTGACAGTCAGTAACTTAATTGTTTCTTCCACAATCCTGTAGTAATAACAATACCTTGACAGTCAGTAACTTTATTGTTTCTTCCACAATCCTCTAGTAATAACAATACCTTGACAGTCAGTAACTTACTGTTTTTTTCACAATCCTCTAGGAATAACAATACTTTGACAGTCAGTGGCTTTAATGTTTCTTTCATAATCCTCTAGTAATAGCAATACTCTGGCAGTCAGTAGCTTAAATGTTTCGAACGTAATCCTCTAGTAATAACACTATTTTGACAATCAGTAACTAAATTGTTTCCTACATAATCTTTTAGTAATAACAATACTTTGACAGTCAGAAACTTATTTGTTTCTTCCACAATCGTCTAGTAATAAAAATACTTTGACAGTTAGTAACTTAATTGTTTCTTTCACAATCCTCTAGTAATAAAAATACATTGACAGTCAGTAACTTAACTGTTTATTCCATAATCCTCTAGTAATAACTATACTTTGGCATTCAGTAACTTGAATATTTCTTCCATAATCCTTTAGTAATAACAATACTTTGGCAGTCAGTAACTTAAGTGTTAATTCCATAATCCTCTAGTAATAACAATACTTCGACAGTCAGAAACTTAATTGTTTCTTCCACAATCCTGTAGTTATAACACTACTTTGACAATCGGTAACTTAATTGTTTCTTCCATAATCCGCTTGTAGTAACAATACTTTGGCAGTCAGTGACTTTAATGTTTCTTTCATAATCCTCTAGAAATAACAATACTTCAGCAGTCAGTAGCTTTAATGGTTCTTTCGTAATCATCTTGTTATAACACTACTTTGACAATCAGTAACTTAATTGTTTCTTCCATAAGCCTCTAGTAATAATAATACTTTGGCAGTCAGTACCTTTAATGTTTCTTTCGTAATCCTCTAGTAATAACACTACTTTGACAAACGGTAACTTAACTGTTTCTCCCATAATCCTCTAGTAATAACAATACTTTGGCAGTCAATGACTTTAATGTTGTTTTTTTTCATAGTCTTCTAGTAATAACAATTCTTTGCCAATCAGTAATGTTAATGTTTCTTCCAAATTCCTCTAATAATAACAATAACATGGCAGCCAGTCACTTTAATGTTTTTTTCACAATCCTCTAGTTATTACAATACTTTGGCAGTCAGTAACATTAATGTTTTTTTCGTATTCCTCAAGTGATAACAATACCCTGACAGTCAGTTACTTTATTGTTTCTTTCGTAATCCTGTAGTAATAACAATACTTTGGCAGTGAGTTACTTAAATGTTTCTTTCATACTCATCTAGTAATAACTATACTTTGGCAGTCAGTAACTTTGATGTCACTTTCAGAATCCTATACTTTGGCAGTCAGTAACTTTAATGTCTCTTTCAGAATCCTTTAGTAATAACAATACTTTGGCAGTCAGTCACTTAAATGTTTCTTTCATAATCCTTTAGTAATAACTATACTTTGGCAGTCAGTAACTTTAATGTCTCTTTCAGAATTCTTTAGTAATAACAATATTTTGGCAGTCCGTAAATTTTACTTTAGTGTTTCTTTCACAATCCCCTAGTAATAACAATACTTTGGCAGTCATTAATTTAAATCTTTCTTTCACAATCCTCTAGTATGTAGTAAAAACTATTCTTTGGCAGTCAGTTACATTAATGTTTCTTTCACAATAGTCTAGTAAAAACAATACTTTGGCAGTCAATAACTTTAATGTTTTTTTCACAATCCTCTAATAATAACAATACTTTGGGAGTCAGTAACTTTAGTGTTTCTTTTACAATCCTGATGTTATAACAATACTTTGGCAGTCAATAACTTTAATGTTTTTTATAATCCTCTAGTATAACAATACTTTGGCAGTCAGTAACTTTAATGTTTCTTTCATAATCCTCAAGTAATTACAATACTTTGGCAGTCAGTAACTTTAGTGCTTCCTTAACAATCCTGTAGAAATAGCAATACTCCGGCAGTCAGTAACTTTATTGTTTCTTCCACAATCCTCTAGTAATAACAATACTTTGCTGGTCAGAAACTTAACTGTTTCTTTCCTAATCCTCAAGTAATAACAATACTTTGGCAGTCAGTAACTTTATTGTTTCTTCCACAATCCGGTAGTAATCGCAATACTTTGACACTCAGTAACTTAATTGTTTCTTCCATAATCATCTAGTAATAACAATACTTTGGCAGTCAGTAACTTTAATGTTTCTTTCATAATCCTCTAGTAATAACATACTATGGCAGTCCGTAATTTTAGTGTTTCTTTTACAATCCTCTAGTTATAACAACAATTTGGCAGTCAGTAACTTTAATGTTTCTTTCATAATCCTCTAGTAATAACATACTTTGGCTGTCAGTAACTTAAGTGTTTCTTTTACAATCCTGTAGTAATAACAATACTTTGGCAGCCAGTTACTTAAATGTTCCTTTCATAATGCTCTTTAATTTAAATATTTTGGCAATTAGTAATCCTCATAATCCTCTAGTAATAACATACTTTGGCAGTCCGGAACTTTAGTGTTTCTTTTACAATCCTCTAGTAATAACAACATATTTGCAGTCAGTAACTTAAATGTTTCTTTCATAATCCTCTAGTAATAACATACTTTGGCTGTCAGTAACTTAAGTGTTTCTTTTACAATCCTGTAGTAATAACACTACTTTGGCAGTCAGCAACTTTATTGTTTCTTCCACAATCATCTAGTAATAACAATACCTTGACAGTCAGTAACTTACTGTTTTTTCACAATCCTCTAGTAATAACAATACTTTGACAGTAATTGACTTTAATGTTTCTTCCATAATCTTCTAGTAATAACAATACTCTGGCAGTCAGTAGCTTAAATGTTTCGATCGTAATTCTCTAGTAATAATCCTATTTTGACAACCAGTAACTTAATTGTTTCCTACAAAATCCTCTAGTAATAACAATACTTTGACAGTCAGTAACTTTATTGTTTTTCCACAATCGTCTAGTAATAAAAATACTTTGACAGTCAGTAACTTAATTGTTTCTTCTATAATCCTCTAGCAATAACAATACTTTGGCAGTCAGTAACTTTAATGTTTCTTCCATAATCCGCTTGTAGTAACAATACTTTGGCAGTCAGTGACTTTAATGTTCCTTTCATAATCCTCTAGTAATAACAATACTTTAGCCGTCAGTAGCTTTAATGTTTCTTTCGTAATCATCTTGTTATAACACTACTTTGACAATCAGTAACTTAATTGTTTCTTCCATAACCCTCTAGTAATAATAATACTTTGGAAGTCAGTACCTCTAATTTTTCTTTCGTAATCCTCTAGTAATAACACTACTTTGACAAACGGTAACTTAATTGTTTCTTCTATAATCCTCTAGTAATAACAATACTTTGGCAGTCAGTGACTTTAATGGGTTTTTTTCATAATCTTCTAGTAATAACAATTTTTTGCCAATCAGTAACGTTAATGTTTCTTCCAAATTCCTCTAGTAATAACAATAACATGGCAGTCAGTAACTTAAATGTTTCTTTCATTATCCTCTAGTAATAACATACTTTGGCTGTCAGTAACTTAAGTGTTTCTTTTACAATCCTGTAGTAATAACAATACTTTGGCAGTCAGTTACTTAAATGTTCCTTTCATAATGCTCTTTAATTAAAATATTTTGGCAATTAGTAACGTAGATGTTTTTTTTCATAACCCTCTATTAAATGCAATACTTTGACAATTAGTAACTTTAATGTTTATTTCATAATTCCTCTATGTATTACTGACTGAAAGAAGTAGCTTTCAATTTAATTAAAATTATTCTACCACTTATTCTAGTACTTTATAATTGTACCAGAACTTTAAAACTTTAGTGTCATTTGAAATAATCAATACTATTATTTCATCTAAAAGAACTAATGCAACTGTAACGAACCTTCATTGTGTACTTGCTCAAGTGGGGACAGTTCAAAAGACAGCTGAGAATCTTCTCTAAGTTCATCATCACCCCTTGTTTCCTTACTAAGGTCAAAAGAATCCTTCTGGCTGGATAAATCAAGACTTTCAGATGATATCGGATCTTCATATTTTCTACTCAATGTTCCATTCAGACTGCTTGGTGTGAAAGTAATTCCATCATTTAATGAACCTACAGCTTCATCCTGACTAGAGAAAGTTAGACTGCTTGTCAAAAGATCTTGTCCTTCTGATTCTGTACCAACATCTTCTTTCACATTTCCAAAACTAGATGTATTAACATGTAGTTCCAGATCAGTATTTTCAAATTCTTTTTGTTTTCGTAAGGGGACACTTTGAGTTTCTAATGTTAAAGTGAACGCATCGTCAAACTCTGTCTGCAGACTATCCAATGAAACTTGACTATCAAGTTGTAAACTCTGACTGCTAAAACATGACATTGGTAATCTTATGTCTTGACTTATTTCAGAAACACTATCTATGTCTCTATCAGATCTAAGGGGTTGTCCTGCAGTTCCTTCACTTATTTCATCATCTTTTTGACTGTTTTCACAAGTTTTTACATCAGGTATCCAATCAGCATTCTCAATCATGTTTAATTTAATCTGGGCCATCATTTTATTTGATTTTTTCCGTTTTGCACAAGGGCTCAAATTATTATTGAATTCCCTTGACTTACGCTTCACTTTAGTGGGTTTAATATCAACTTCCCCATCAGAACCTTCTAATTCTTCTGTTTCAATATCAATTCTGTTGTTGACTATCTTTCTTGTTACAGCTGTGGATGACTTGACATCTGTTGGTCTATTTTCCAGTTCTGTTTCTACGTCTCTAATATTTGTCTGTCTTCTAAATGCTTCAGCATTGCAACAGAAGCTATCCTTTTCTATACCCCTTAAATCTGCTCTGTTTCTATGCTCAAACCCTCTGTCTCTAACAGACATAGACTCTTGGCCATTGTTCTGATAAGTATATTCTGAAAGTTCTGTAGTTTCACACACAGATTGCTTTTGGTTGTGATTGATCTCTTCTGCATCATCATCAAGGTTAACTTCAACTTCCAAATGATGATCTGAAATTAACAGATACATTTTTATGTACCCCCTGATTAAGCATCTTCAGATTTACACCTAGTAGTAAGTACAGTACTGTTCCACTAATGAGACCTGTAAAAAAGTGATCAGCATCTTAATAAAAAAAAATCAACATTTACATTGTATAGAAGAACTTTTTTCTTCCATAATGTTAAGCTTTGGGTCTTTCGATTTTTTGGTTTTCACATGATTCTGAAATAATTAAAGTGGTCTTAATAGCTTAATTTTACAATACCCACAGATTATCACAAGATAAAAATTTGCATTTAGTTGAAATAATCATCTGTTCATTTTATGATGCATAAAGATATTTCTTAAACTAAACAAAGTGACTTTCTGCAAAAGCTATGAGAAAAAACAGGAAAAGTATGTTTTTAAAACTGTTTAGGCATGATGATATTTCTTGAAATTAATGTTTGAGGTAGTAGTATCATTAAAGAAATGATTGCAATAAACTGTCAGTCAAAAGTAATTCATTTTTTATTAAAATTGACAGTATGTTTGATAAAAACATGTAACGAAATGCTACAAGTGTGATACTTTGGACTAAAGAAATGAAAAACATCAACTGTGATACTCTGGACTATAGTTACAAAACAAATCAATTGTGGTACTTCGGACTACACTCACTACAGTAATAAAATACACTAATAGTGATACTTTCTACTACTTAAAATCAGTTACTAGAGAGTATTAAACATTAATTTTCAACAATCTTATATATCAAATACCACATCAATTGGAATGAATATGTGTGATTCTCTATAAATGCCAGTAAAGTTTATATAAAAGTCATTAAGATTTAAACAGCGTGAAAAAAATCAGCTCAAATCAGTAAGGTACCTCCACCAGCTGAAAAGAAGTCATTCAGAGAAGACTGTTTAGTTGCTGTGAACAGCTGCTTTGGAGGAGGTGAATGTGACATCTGTAGACAGTTAGTCTTCACTGATTTCAATGTAGAAGACCTACGTTTTTGTACTCTGTGTTGAAGCTGTTGTACCTTAAAGACAAAAATACATTTTAATTAATCCTATTAGCAATTATTTTCTGTGTGAAAGTTTTCAATTTGGCATCCTCCAGGTCTAACGGTCCAGTAAACAGAATGCTAGCCAAAAATATGGGCTTATGAAAATACCATGATAGTTTAGGTCCTTGAGCAGTGTAACGATTTTGCTGATTCTGGCAAACTGTGAGTTGAGATATTGCCATGCACATACAAAGTTCAATATCTTTGATGATTGGTTAAGTAAATATGAATATGTCATGATTCAGGTAAAAATATCATAAGTAAGCAGTTTATCTCTACTTCAAGCATTCTGTGTGACAGCTGAATCATAGTAACTGCTTGGTAAAAACAGCTATAAAGTGCAATGGTTAGCATGAAGGATATTTAGCATTTGAATGAGGACACAGATTCTGGATTGATTTGAAACTAGAAATCTAAGTGTAGGATGATTCATTACAGCTTAGTGTATCCTTAGTTGATATATTCCAAAATGTACATACTTTTTATAGTTTTTGCAACTGAAAAGTGCTGGGACCAAACCTGGGATGGTAGCAAATCCAACTATCAAGATAAGATTTAAGCAAATCAGTCTCCAAGTGAAAATACCATAGTTAAACTTACATGGCATGTTAATAGGAGATACTGAGCTGATTTTGCTAACTTTAACATACATATAATTGTATAATATGGAAGGAGATACAATATGTATTGTATAGTTGTAACTATATATTATCTCAGTATTTCAACTGCAGACAGATCCATTCACAGAATTGACTTTATACAGTTGTCTGCCTTCTCAGATGGCGAATGTTGACCATTCAATATGTTAGCACAATATTCAACTTGTTCAAGTACAATCATTCGGACTGAATCCAGGACATTTGCCTCCAAGGGCATTTGCCCCCCAGTCTTTAGATGTATTACTGGACATATGCCCCCATATGAAATATCATCTTGGACATTTGCACACGAATATAACTGTATTTAAAATGTTGTGAATGGCGACTTGAAAGGCAAACCTTCTTCTTATTCCGTGTTGACAACCAGCCATCACAGTCCATGGTTTATTGAGAAAAGCCAATTAAACACTGTTAAAAAGAAGGCGCTATTTTACTGTTAACCATCTGTTTTCAATTTGTACAAATGGCGCACCACTTTCTAAGGGAGGTAAATATGATAAACTGATACTCAATAAAATACCGAAAAATACGTATTGAGTACAAATAAATAAAAGTGTGAAACACAGATACATTCAAAATAAAAACACTATGCTATAATGAACAGTGGGCCTAGAATACATTTTTAATTCAATTCTTGTGAAACGTATTGAAAATAAAAACTTGATCCCACTACTCCTTAAAGGATGATCCGTGCCGTGGTCCAGTAGTTACGTGGCTGATACTCTTGGAGGCACTGGTGACATGTAAGGTGTAACTGCCATTAGATCACTATCTTATCTTAGTTATTATTCACCAGACCCCTGAAAGCCTGGAAATGAAACTTTTCAAAGGGACATTTGCTGAACATAGAAAAGACGAACAGCAACTCTCGTTTTATTGCTCAAACATGATTTGTAAAATTATTATTTTCGTTAACAGCATGCTTTTATGGGCCTACTTATAAATATTGTTCGCTTTTCAACCAACTGAGACCAGGCTTTGGTAAGTGAACTTGTATCTATAGAGTAAAGCCGCGGTGCACAAAGATTTCGGGGCCAAATGTGAGTCTTCCTCATGTCAACACAGAGTTTACGACGGCCTATTGTGGTACATTTCCATGTATTAATCTATGTCACAAAGTTATTTGTAAGTATATGTACTCCCGGAGTATTTTTAATAAATAATAAATATAGGCCCATCTAATTATATAACTTCTCAGCTGTACTAGATTCCCCTATTCATTCTTCGAGTAAAGGTATTTTTCTTCAGGTATGTGTCCATTCCCCCTTCAAACACTTTATACCTTATACACCTAGTTCGTCTATGACCCATTAGTGAGAATAGCTTAATGCAGTCAACATTCTCTAAACTACGAACCACTTCCCTTTTTAATGATTACCTTAATAATATCAGTCATTTTGAATTCAAACAAAAACAGTACCTAAAACAACTTTGCAAGCAATCACACAGACTACATACCCAAATCATGGCATATAATTAATCGTCCGAATAGCATAAGCAGTCTAACAGAGAATTATTTGTCAGGTTCTGTTAAAAGTCAAATTTCGATAAAATCAACCAAAAGGCCCTTTTTTCTATTTCGATGCGTCACATCTTTACATAAATACAGTATTAAATAACAACAAAAAGTATTTAGATTTTGAAATGCTTGGTGTGCATATGTTTGGCAGCAATTAAACTGATTTACGTGTTACATACACAGACACTTGTTTAGAAGCGAATATAAGGCATTTATGAATGGCCATTCTCCAGTATTTAGTATTATATTATAATAATATTATATTATATTATAGTAATATAATATTAAATACTGGAGAATGGCCATTTATAAATGCCTTATATTTGCTTCTAAACAAGTGTCTGTGGTTACATATACCAGGAGAAAACGAGACAAAAGAACGAGTTCGAATTTTCTTAATATGTTTGAAATTTGATAAGAATAAGAACGGATATTTGAAAAGAAAAACAAATCTGACTTTTTATGAAACACCATTATTGGTAGGTCTTTCGATATTCAGCATTCAGGATACACTTGTATACACCGCCTACATACGTGGTCAATTTGCGAACTCATTGTCATTAGTTCAAAAGAAAAACTCCCTAAAATGATTTATCAAAAAGCTTTTTGTGACAGTATGTGTATACTATGTTAAACAAATGAGAAAAAAAGCTTTAAGATTGAGCACTGAAACGTTTCCTTATACACTAAGTTAACTAATTTTGTTAAAACAGTAACCAATCTCTAAGCAGAGTTACTTCCCTTATCGTAGCGTAAATGGTGAGTGCACACAGACTGGACAAAAGTAACAGAAAAAAATGCTTCTGCTTCATTAACATGAATAAAGTATTTCAAATGATGAAGGGTCTGGAAACATGGATTTCTAGAAAACCTTATCAAACGCTGTAAACTTCTTTGCTTTGAATGGATAGCTGTAGTCTACCGCATCATGGATACAGAAAAATTTACTGAAAAAAAATCATCTATAACCCTGAACACTTTAAGGGAAACTCACTCGACAACTAGTTAACACTCAACTTAGATTTTACTTTTTCACTTTGAGACACGATTAATGGTTGCATCATCCACAGGGTGAAAAAGCTTAATATGATATTTCTACAAGACACACATTTCATTCTAGAGTAAAATGCTTGTTTATTATAACATCCCCTCCATTAAAAGGGGTTGTATAACCGGTTTATAATTATAATCAACACCTTTCAGCCATTTATAGCTCACGGATCAGTCGACGATTCATTAAAAAGAAAATATATATACATATAGAAATTCTAGTTGTAATTGTAGAGAACATATCTAAACTATGTAACTGTTTCATTTTTTGTTACAGAAACACATCGTAATATATAGTTTTACACTCTTACCTGTAAATATTTAAACCTTTAGTTACAATGAAGATACTTTGTTTATATTGCAGATTTTCTAATATGGTTTTAAAAAGTCACCGTGTTCGCTGCGCTTAGATTTACTAAACTGTAGGGAATATGTTCTAATCCTGTTAAAATCTTTTTTTTTCTTTAATTTTTATGGAGTATAGAGGCATAAAATTATGTTTCTACATAGTATAAGTACATAAATTTTAAATGAAAACATTATTAAGGTAAAAATTGTGAGTCATGCTGTCGCTTTAATTAATGTAAGTAACTGCATGTAAATCATTCTGTATGAATCAGGACCAAATATAACTTATAATGCTACAAACTTTACATACACGAAAAACACTAACATTCAGCTAGTATATGTACCTTTAAGTATTTTTCAGCATTTCTAAATCAGAGCGCACTCTAATGGGGTCTAATGTGACCCTGGTGCATTTAATGCTTGAGCTGTTGACGATTTATTCAAAACTCTGTTAGAAATAACCATTTGAAAGACCCTGAAATAACGTAACGGCACCAACAGGATAACAAAAGTATAAAAATAGATATAAAACATTTCCAGTGCATTTTTACAGCAATATTTTGTGCATTCGCTTTACACTACCAGTCTGTTCAATTTAAAAGGTAATAAGTGATAAAGATAAAGATAGAGATGCAGTCATAAAGTAGCGCGAAAACCTATCTGTTATAACAACGATGCAAAATTTAAGAAGTAAATTACGTCAAAATAAGCTCAGGTATATTGGGGGGGGGGGGGGGGGGGAAAGCATTTTAAGGAAAAAATCGCCATCCAACTTTTAAATAGTTCGAATTTTCTTTTCAAGGCATATGATATGATCAGCAGTAACAATATGATGCAATGCCGAGGTTAAACAAATACCTTCATTCGGAACACCTCGGGCGGCTTCAGTAAGTATTTTTACGAAGTTGTCGGAAAAGGCCGATCGAGTTGTTACGATTGCAAATATCTTTACAACTTTAATTAAGTGTCGTCAAAATCTCTTATTGTTGGTTTCTTGAATGGATAGTAAGTAAGTGACAAAAAGCAATGAACAAAAGGTAGAATTTAGATCTTAATAGTTCTATTAAAATTTATGGAGTTTTTTACTTCTTTCCTTTCTTCCTAGTTTTTTTTTCTTCAAAGCTTCAATTATATTACTTTTTAATACAAATATTAATTAATCAATCACAGGCCCGGATTTACCGGGAGGGGGGGGGGCTTATGTGGCCCAAGCCCCCCCACCCCCCAGCTGGCCCGTTTGTAAAAAAATAAAAAGGCTCATTTTTAAAGACCCTAAATGATTATTTTGCAGTTCTTTTCACCTCGTAACAGAAATACAGTCAAACTTTCAATTTGCAACGGTCATGCAATATTGCGTAACAACTGATAACGAGTTCGCAACTTTATAGCCGTGTATATTACACAATGTACCGTATATTCGGTGGCATGGATTATTCGAGAGTTCTCAAAACTGATCATGATGTAAAGTTTTCAAGCGTCTAGTAACCTCGACGTATTTGATAAAGTTGTTAAATGAGCGTCTGCTGACCATGATCAGTTGCCTGATGTATTTTGCAAACTCCAATCGTACCAACTCGGCCTTTTCAGACAACTTCGTAAAAAGACTTATTGAAGTCGCCCGAGGTGTTCCGAATGGTGCAAACTCCACACAGCGGTTACTTCCCTTCCATACTTTCAGTACAGTAATCACTGCCATGTCACAGTCATGTCACGTGATGGTGGTCGAAAGTAAATAAACAAAATTTTTAACTTTTTTTCAAGTTACATTTTCTTTGTATTTCATTACACCTAGGCATGTTTAATCGATGCAATTCCAATTGTTACTAAACAGATAAAAAAAATCTTTAAAAAAAAAATGTTCATACATGTATATACCTAGCTGAAATCCAGCTAAGGTTAACCCGTGTCTGCAGAGATCTTTCCAAAGAATGAAGGGGAGATCACTGCGAGGAGATTGGATATTGTGATGACGCTGTTATTTGTTATGCCAATTAATTTACTGATAAATCATTTGTTTCAGAGGACTTTATAAATATAAAATAAAAAAAAGTTAAAAATTGTCATATGTTTTTTGATTTAGTTGAACATTTCAAAGAATACCAGTATATTTCTTTTTAATTCTCAGACAAATTTCAATATATTTTTATGCCTAAAATGCACCAAAATGAGCCATTTACTCCACCTTTTTAAAAAAATTTCTTAGGGGAGGCCCCCAAACCTCACCTACGCAAGGGGGTCACCCCCTTCCGTACCTTCCCCCAAGCCCCCCAGTCAGAAATTTCTGGATCCGGCCCTGCAATCAGTGAGCCAGCAAACAAAAGAACGAAAGTGAACAAAAAAATGATCGAATGAATGAATGAATGAATGAATGAATGAATGAATGAATGAATGAATGACTGAATGAATGAATGAATGAATGAATGAATGAATGAATGAAATGGCCAGTTTAATATACGTTATACATATGAATATGATAAATTATACACGCCGTCTTTTTGAGAACTCAAAACACGGGGCTCTCCTGCACTATTCTGAAGCCGTGCAGACATCGGATTAATCTCAGGCTTTTGCTTGTAGCATAAACTTTGAATTGATACTAACTGCAAGAAAGTCGGTCCATGAGTTGCTGAGATACAATCGTACAATGTGAGTGCTCTAAACAGCAAATGTCCGCGTTAGCGCTTATTACGGTGCCTTTATATTGTTATGACAATGGAACGCAGTAAACAGTTCGCTTTTTTTTTTCGTTTGATTTGTGCGTGCATACTGAACAGGGCCCTGTACCGAACGAAGTTCTTTACGGTGCGGCCCTGGTCAACACTTTCGGACATGATATTGTCTTAGTATAGTTTGCTCGCGCTCCTCCTACCTCTTTAAGATTGATAACCGTCTCTTTAGTCCAGATTTATTAATTCAATTCTTACAAGAGAATGCTAAAAATTACGAAAGCCATTTCGTATTAAATCATTGTTACAGGATTTATATTAAAAACAAATAAATCTGAGCTGAAGGCGAAAGGAAGTATTTGATACCATACTTAGGCCTGGATCCAAAGTTATTTGTTCAGTCATATTGAGTTCTTTTTTTTTCTTTTTTTTTAATATTGAGTTACCACTTTGATCTGGTTTTTAGACATTTTGAGTTACCCAGTAAAACTAATTTTAATTGCAATATCCCTTTAGTATGATTAAAATATTTTGAATTTTGCTTCTTGTAAAATAAATCAATCTTTATATCAAGGTAAGAATTTGTTAAATGAGTAAAATGCCCTGAACCCTCCAGTGAAATTTGTATAATTATAACGGACAATGACTCTGTGGTAATATATAAGGTTGGCGAGCTCGGCCCCCGTTTCTCTTTTTACACTCCTTTTTTACTACTGGGATACTAATTAAACTAAGGTCCAAGCTGTAACTGATGATAAAATTTAAAAAAAAGTCTTGACTCATTATACTAATTAGCTCTCGGTAGAGTTGCGCTACATAACTGAAGGGAAACAATGTAAACATCTTTTAAAGAATGAACTATTCAGCACCGTTGCATGGCATATATAAAGCAAAAATCAAATGATTTATCGAAGAATTAATTTACATTCAAAGCACTGAGAAATTTTGTTTTGAAGGGAAATAACCGCTGCAGGGACCTTATATTTCCTCACGAATTAACTAACTGTATTTGCTTTTGCAACTAATGTGTCAAAGTCCTTGTATATAAGACCCTTGCATGTCAATGTAGCATAGGTATTATTAGGTAGATTATATTTTTAGTATGTATACTGACATAACAATAGTCACAGTACTTAAACAGTGTATTCGATATTCCATGTGTGGATAAACCCGAAGAGAACGTGCAGCTCATAGAATGATCTCAATATCAGACGAACCGTATGTGTGTTTGGCTTCTTATACATCATACAGTGAAGTATCAGTCTAAAATAACATAGTCTTCAGTATTTAAGGTCTTTCTGTGGAGAAACAGTCTTTATTTGGGGTTAGCATTGTGCATAGTCACATTTACAAGCCGTTCAGGCACCATTTTACATGACACTTACAAAACGATGTGAAAGACGTTGCCATTCAGAAGTATATTCAATATCCTGACATGAAAAGGATACCTGGACTAGCATTGTGCGATGTGTTTACCGAAATTACAAAATTTACAGGGGAAGTACAGGGGAAGTAATCCTGTATTGATTTTTCAAGACGAAAACGATATTTGTCTAGACGAAATAAGGAATACCTAACCGAAGATGGTGGACAAGTAGTGTCCGTTTAATAGTATATGTATTATTTCTACAGATTACTCACTGTAGTTAATGGTTCATCAAAGATCATTAGACACAAAGTTAATACAAAAGTATTTCTTTGTGTCTAGGTCAATTAGAAAAAAAATGGGGTGGAGGAAGACCCTTCTTATTCTTGTATTCTTATGCTCCTTGGGTGCATTTCTCTTTGTTTATTTCTGCGGAGCTGAGTTGTGCTCAGTACACAATGATCTCACGTTAACTGTTCTACAGACTGACATTCCTGTGTCAAAAGCTTTAAAGGCATACAAAGATGGCATGTTGCCATACAATGATTTCGAAGACGGAGATATAGAACATTCTTACAATGTAAAATTAGATAAAGAAGATGTGATCGTTTTCTTACACATTCAGAAGACTGGAGGAACAACCTTTGGTCGACATCTAGTCAAAAATATGGATCTTGAATCTCCTTGTAAATGTTATAAAAGGAGAAAACGCTGTGATTGTTTTACTAAGAAGAAGACAATATGGTTGTTCAGTCGTTATTCAACAGGGTGGGTGTGTGGTCTACATGCTGACTGGACAGAGTTGACAACCTGTGTGGAACAAGCAATGAATAAGAAAGAAAAGCAGAAAAGACAAAGAAGGTCATACTTAGAAAGTATTTCTTCATCATTAAATTTGATTTAACATTTAAAAATTCTTGTGAAAAAATCTTTTGACTAGTTTGAGTTTGACTGCCTCTTTGAGTTCTAATCTGTTTTTGTGATAAAAATGCAATATGAAGTTTTTATTCAGATTAGATCATGGATTTTAAAGCCTGCAGCCTTTTGATAACAAATCCCATATTCAAGTTCTGAATTCCATAGCCTATCCTGATTTTTTTTTTTTGATGTCCTGCTGTTACATGTATTTGATGTATTTTATATTATAGTCAGTACCTTTCAGTTTACAATTATCTTCAGAAATAATTTTAATCTGGAGAAATCCACTTGCACTGAGCTGGGTTTGAACCAAGGTACATTCGGTTAATAAGCTGACAATTTACCATGTCACAATAAAAGCTAAAAAGTTAGACAAGGGAGTAGAAGTGCCATATTATACCTCTGCTACATAAACGCCCTCCTTCCTAGAATTCATCCTCAAATTCAAGTACTGAATGTCTGTCAGACTTTCTAAGGGTGCCATCACCTCTTAATTCTTGAGTTATTTATGTTGAGCATCATAAGTAACTCCCAAAAATCCACTTGTCCTGAGCTGTGTTTGAACTGAGGTACCTCCGTTTAGTAAGTGGAAATTCTACCATGTTGCCATAAAGGCTAGCTGAAAGGCAAGGGAGTAGAACTGTGGCATTATACCTCAGCTTCCTAATATATTGCCTTTCACCACACTTCAAGTATAACTTATATCCTGGAAAAGAAGATTTCTAAGCAGATTAACATCATACCTCTGTATGAATATAATGTTTGCTGTTCAGTAACATGTTTGTCAAGAAAATGTCTCATAAATAAAGTCAATGCTAGGGTTTTATCTTTGTCACTATTTAGCTTCATGTATACATGTAGGTATGGTTCTGTCCAATTCCTTCTCTTTATAAGATACAAGGACTTGAAATTTATTTGATTTTGTGACACTAACAGATCAGAATCCATATTAC
Source organism: Cyclina sinensis (assembly GCA_012932295.1). Taxonomy (NCBI): domain Eukaryota; kingdom Metazoa; phylum Mollusca; class Bivalvia; order Venerida; family Veneridae; genus Cyclina; species Cyclina sinensis. The sequence continues at coordinate 35,153,418 of JAAONU010000007.1, read as the reverse complement.
AGATGGAATGGGTTTTTTATTTTTATTTTACCAGTACTTAAGACTCTATGTTGTTTTAAAGAGGTCATCAGTCTTGATAATCAGATAAACACATTTTTGTTTAATTTTGCAATCTGCAGGTATTACTACATAACAATATTGAGAGATCCTGTAAAGAGATATTTGAGTGAATGGAAACATGTACAGCGTGGAGCTACTTGGAAAACAGCAAGACTTTTTTGTAATGGACGTAGTGCAACACATGATGAAGTTGCACCTTGCTTCAATGGCAGTGACTGGTCAGACGTAACTCTAGATGAATTCCTAAACTGTAAATACAATCTTGCCAAAAACAGACAGACCCGTATGCTAGCTAATCTTACTAAGATTAACTGCTATAACACCACTGGAATAGACAGTGAACGCAGGGGCCAAATTATGTTAGATAGTGCTAAAGAAAACTTACTTAAGATGGCATACTTTGGTCTAACAGAATTTCAGAAATATACTCAGCAGCTGTTTGAAGACACATTTAATTTAAAATTTAAGACTGAATTTACCCAGCTACCTGTTACACATAGTGATAGGACAAAAATTAATGACAAGCAGAAAGCCAAAATTCTAGAACAGAATAAATTAGACATTGAATTGTACCAGTTTGCCAAAGATCTGTTTTTGCAAAGAGTTCGGAAAATGAAAAAATCTCAAGGTGATGAAACTGAAGTCGGAGACTATGATGAGGAAGAGAAAGATGTATTTGATGATTCTACAGATATTAAAGATGATGATGATGATGATGAAGAAACTGACAGTTACATTTGAAAACATTTTATGAATGGTGCAAAATGCAAACTATATGTTACTGGAGGGTCTGCATTTAAAAATTTCTCTCTTTGTCATGCTTTGTAAGAATGTGTGAAATCCTAATGAGTTTATAGGGATGAAAATACAGAATTTGAAGAAACTCAGACATCTACATGTATATCAATTTCTTAAGCTGTTTTGAATGGTTTGAAATGTTTGAAAGCTTGAGAAGGATGATGCGTCACTTAACCTCTAGGAAATGCTTAGAAAGTTTTAGGTAGTCATATTATCTGGTATTATTGCCAATAAAAACAGGTTATATCCTGGCTAAAAAAATTCTTGTTCTGACGTGTATGAAGTATTTGTTAATATAATGCAAATAGCTTACCCACTACATGTACCAGTATGTTTTACTCTTCTGTAACCATGTGTTGGTGAATTACTTACTGCTTTGACCTTACTGTTCTGTACTGTGCTATATAATACTATATGTACAATATTTATTTTTATTGTCAATGTCATAGGTTCACAGCTGTTAAGACTTGCTGATTTCTCAGTGTCACCGACATGTAAGTGAATACTTTCCAGAATTTTCATGTGTAAAAGATTTTTAACAAATTGACTATATATTGTTCTGTTGAATTACTGAAGTCCAAACACAATTCTTCTTGTCAATTTGAAGAACCTGCTAATTTTCCATAGATTTTGATTTTGTTATATCAGGATTAACTTTATCATGTTTCGACTGTGATTGATATTGACGTACGACCAGTACTGGTTCATCCAACATAATTTTTTATAGAAATATTCTAAGTTACCCTTTCAAATCATAAGCTTAGTATTGTTTTGGGTTATAAAATGTTCATATCAGTAAATGGTGTTTTCATTGAAATTTTAAAGTTAAAAGTTTATTTTAATTAATAGTTAATGACTAGACTTTATTTCTCCATATATAACTTTATTCATTATCACTGCCATTAAAAATGGCCTTAACTCATCAGGTAACTTCTGCACTAAATCAGTATAAGCACATATTTACCATTTGTGGCACTAAATAGATACTTTATTGTCAGTGGTTTGAAAACAATTGCAAATAGAATTGAATTTACCTTATTCAAGTATAGGCTATAAAGTCTACATGTTTTTAGATGATAAAAAAATGCAGATTTTTGAAACTGGCTCTTGAAGCTTTTACAGTATGTTGAAGTTATATGCATTTTCAAATTGGTCTTATTTATTGATTTTTATGCCCCTGGAGGGAGCATATTGTTTTTGGTCGGCCTGTCTGTCTGTTTGTCACAAAACTTTAACATTTGCCAATGAAGTCTTTCCACCTACAGCCTCCAAGCTTCACAGGTGCATGCACCTTGATGAGCTCTACCTGCAGGACCCACTTAGAGGTCACAGGGTCAAAGGTCAAGGTCTCTGTGACCTCCAAATATCAGATATTAACTGTGGCCTTAAAACAGAAGTTCTTCCCTCCACAGCCTTCAGACTTCACGAATTTATGCACCTTGATACGCTCTACCCACAAGACCCATTAGAGGTCACAGGGTCAGAGGTCACCATGACCCCAAAAAGCAAATATTTACTTTGACCATAAAAGTCAATGCACCCCTGGGGGCATGGTGTTCATTCAAACGTAGTGCTTGTTAAACATGGAATGTTATGTGTGAACTGACTTTTAACTTTACATATGTACTATGAAAGATCATCATTATGTTAGGCTGTACTTTGTTTGTTGTCACATTCAAATGAAGTCTGCATATTGTAATTTATCAACTGCTATCACAGACTTTCTTTTTTTAAACTAGTCAGCCTAAGGATCTGAAATCGATCAGATTGTGTACAAACAAAAGAGACTTGCTTATCAATATGAAGAAGGCTTTGTTCTGTACCAAGAAAAAGCATTTTTTTTCCAGTGTCTGGTTTAGCAGTACACTGCCATTCTTAATTTGGATAAGATGTTTGTAGAAAATCACTTGAATAAATTTACACAAAACATATTGATGGGTTTCAGTGTTTCATGTTTAAAACTTGTTTAGACGTATATCTCGTCCCATTTTGGTGACATTAATACCAGAATTACTTATTGTGATGACTTCATGACACTGTCAAACACACAGAGAGAATCAAAGCCAGACCCTGCCAAACGCAATAGCAATACAAAGTCATGCTCAGGAAGTAGGGTACAATGTCTTGTATTTAGATTTTTTTTTTATAAGACTGATGAAAAAGTAGTTGTTTATAATGTTGTTACTGTTTTATACTGGTAATTTGTGAATGTGCCATTGATAAGACACATCCTGATATCAGCATGTTTGTGTCGGCCAGGAACGATAGAGCCAGTGTGAAAACGTTAAGTCGCAGATAGTTTGATCTGAGATATAGTTTTTCAGAATGAGGAAGTATTTCTTGTTTTTAAGCAACCTTAGAATATGTCATGACCAAATTTAATACTGTTACAAAAACTGGTTACTTTAACATCATTCTAAAATTTCAGGCTGTTTTATTTCCTTTCATGATACAAAAGTTGCTAAAAACCTGACATACATGTACTTTCTCACTCAGAAAAGAAACAAAACTAATTTTTTCTATATCGACTCTAGTGTGCCATGTCATCTCAACCATGTCTGTGCCCCAAGATTGTGTTCTTGTGTTTTGACTTGTATGAGTATCAGTTGATCTAGTGTTGAAATAAAAGACACAGTCTATCAAAGATTACTCAGTACTGATCATTTTAACAGTTTCAGACATGAATTGGAGAGCTAATGGTAAATTACACATTCCATGACTCGGGGGGAATGGACCGTTACTCCACACAATCATTGTCCAGTTTGTTAACATTATTATTGGTTAATTGCCTTGCTCAGTAATTATCTGACCAATGAAAACAAGATGGTCTGTAACAAAGTAAAGAAACGGTTAAAAGTTGAGTATAATGATAATGTAATCAAAATACCTAGTTCTGTAAAAATTAGACTGCCGCATAAAGAAATGATTCTATATAGCATTGAAAATGTGATATTTCATTTTGCTAAACTTGATAGGATAAATTCAATATTTCCATCATTCTTGCCATTGACCAGCTAGGAGAACAGAATTTATATTTTCAGCCATAGTCGAGACAGAGGCCATAGGTTTAACCATGAAACATTAAACCATAGAAATATTTCTATTTCCAACATTGACTATGTTAACAGTTTATCAGAATGAGGAAGACTTTTTTCTGAGTTGTGTACTCTTTTTTTTTAGCTCACATGTCATGTAGTGACAGAGTGAGCTTTTTTGATCACCTTTTGTCCGTTGTTCATCCGTCCACAATTAGTTTGTTAACACTCTAGTTGTGGTCAAATTTTTGCCTCAGTTGTCATGAAACTTGGTCAGAATGTTTGTCTCATTAATTTCTCGAACAAGTTAGAACATGAGTTATCTGGGTTGAAAAACTAGGTCACAGAGCCCAAATACAGAAAAACCTTGTTAACACTCTAGAAGCTACTTTTTCAGTCCAAATGTCCTGGAAATTTGTCAGAAAGGTTGTATCATTGATTTCTAGCTAAGTTTGAATATGGGTTATCTAGGGTTAAAAACTAGGTCACAGAGCCCAAATATTAAAAACCTTGTTAACACTCTAGAGGTAACATTTTCAGTCCAAATAACCTGGAAATTTGTCAGAAAGGTTGGTTCTATGATTTCTAGCTCAAGTTCGAATATGGGTCATCTTGGTTCAAAAACTAGGTCACAAAGCCCAAAAATAGAAAAACCTTGTTTACACTTTAGAGGTTACATTTTCAGTTCAAATATCCAGGAAATTTGTCAGGAAAGTTGCTTTGATGATTTCCAGCTCAAGTTCGAATATAGGTCATCTGGGGTCAAAAACAAGGTCACAAAGCCCAAATATGGAAAAACCTTGTTAACACTCTAGAGTTAACACTTTCAGTCCAAATAACCTGGAAATCTGTCAGAAAGGTTGTTTCAATGATTTCTAGCTTAAGTTCAAATGTAGGTCATATGAGGTAAAAAAAACTATGTCACAGGGCCCAAAAAATAGAAAAAAAAAATGTTAACACTCGAGAGGCCACTATTCAGTCCAAATATTCTGAAAATTTGTCAGAAAGGTTGTTTCAATGATTTCTAGCTCAAATTCGAATATGGGTCATCTGGGGTCCAAAACTAGGTCACATACCAGAAATATGGAAAATCTTGTTAACACTCTAGAGGTAACATTTCCAGTCCAAATAACCTGGAAATTTGTCAGAAAGATTGTTTTAATGATTTCTAGCTCAAGTTAGAATATGGGTCATCTGGAATCAAAAACTAGGTCACAGAGCCCAAATATCGAAAAACTTTGTTAACACTCTAAAGGCTACATTTTGAGTCCAGATTTCCTTGAAATTTGTCAGTAAGGTTGTTTTGATGATTTGTAGCTCGCGTTTGGATATGGGTCATCTGGGGTCAAAAATTAGGTCACAGAGTCCAAATATCAAAAAACCCTGTTAACACACTACAGGCTATTTTTTCAGTCCAAATATCATGGAAATTAGTCAGAGAGGTTGTATCAATGATTTCTAGCTCAAGTTTGAATATGGGTCATCTGGGGTCAATTAACCACGTCCATAACAACTTTGTTAAAAGCAGTCATACCGGTACTCAGGTGAGCGATACAGGGCCATCATGGCCCTCTTGTTTTCTTTTCTAAGCTGAACATTGAGATAAGGTATTGGTGAGGTAAAAGTAATTGAGTAGAGACAGTTTCAACCAGATTTTATTACAGACTCATTAAAGATCCTAAGAAAGAAATTATAGAATTAGAATCTTTTCATGATAGAACCTGTTGTAAACCATGAACAGCAAACTGATGAATTTACATACAAATGTATTTTAACGCTTAATAATATGTTATCATTGGATGAAATCCAGCTTGTTTTTAGCTGTATAGTTTATGGCTTTTGTGTGTTGATGCTTGTTTTGTAATATCCAGTTATGTTGTATGTTTTCTTGAGGATTTAGCATTTTTTCTACATGCACATTAAAGTATTAAAGAAGTATTATTGCTATTTGTATGTTATTTTCTATATATTTTAAAGTAACATTTTGTGTATTGATATGATATTTTATGGCCAGAAGGAGAGCATAAAATTATACTTTTTCAGTCGTCCGTCTGTCGGGGCATTACATCCAAAAACCTTAACATTGCCCATAACTTTCTTATTAGTAAATGGATTTATGTCATACTTAATACATGTACCCCTTTGGACAATACATATATTTATATACCTTGACACCTGAATGACCTTGACCTCGAAGGTCCAGTTGTCGAGGATACTTAATATTTGCCATAACTCCCTTATTACTGAACAGATTGAGTTAATGTTTGCACACAACAACCCTTTAGGAGATATCTTCCAAATGACTTTTTAACTCATCTGAGCACAGCTCAGGATGACCTTTTAGTATGAATGAGTGTCCAGTGTCCGTAATCCACAATTGGTTTGTTAACACTCTAGTGGTTACATTTTTTACCCAACTATCATGAAACTTGATCAGAATGATTGTCTCAATAATGCCTTCAGCAGGTTCAGGTTATGTTGGACCAAAAACTAAGTCACAAGGTCAAATCAAAGGAAAACCTTGTTAACACTCTAAAGGCCACACTTTTTATATCCCCATTTAAAAAAACAGGTATTATGGGAATGCCCGTGGCAGGCAGGCGGGGGGCATCCAGTTTTGTCTGCAGCATATCTTCTACATGCATGGAGGGATTTTAGTATTACTTTATACAAATGTTCACCATCATCAGATGTAGTGTCGCATCCATGAACCAGGTCTCTAGGTCAAAGTTCAAAGTCAGAGGTCAGATAAAAACGCTAGTCTGGAGCAAAACTTCTATATGCATGGAGGGAAGTGGAGTGTCGCTTGCAAAATTCAGGTCCCTGTGGCCAAGTCAAGGTCACACATTGAGGTCAAAGGTCAGATAAAATAATCATACATTTCACACATTTAGCAAAAGTGCATAATAATTACTTCAGCAAATACATGTACATTGTTCTGAAATCATAACCTTCTGGTTTTAAATAAAATGTTACTTTCTTTGGTTGCACAGTTTCACTTATGCTTGTAACATCTCAGTACTGAAGCTTAATATATGCCTGAAACAAGAATGAATGTCCACATGCTTTGAGAAATTGTAATTCAGATTTGCACAATTTATCATCATCAGAGAGTGCCATGTGCAAAATTCAAACCCCTGTATAATTTCATGTACTTCAGACCTGGTATAAATTCATGCTTACAATTTTGTCCAAATGTCAATTTTCATTGCAGCTATTCCCTTTCTTGGACTCATATACATGTATGTACTAATTTGTCTTCAGGGTCATTTGAAATGTATGTTTCACTATCCAGCACTAGGAATAGTCAAACTTGCTTCCCTACTTACACCTCTTTTTATCCATTAAGCCCACGTTTTCACTAAAAGCTTTTGTGACTGGTGACTTTGATGACAGTGGCACCTTTGCTGTTCAAGTGAAATCAAAACTTGTAAGAATGTTTGTCTTGATGATCTAGGTCAAGTTTAAATATGGGTAATCTTGGGTCAAAAACAAAGTCACAGGGTCAAAACACAGAAAAACCTTGTTAACACTCTAGAGGCCACATATTTTTTTTTCAAAGGACATGAAAACTAGGTCACAAGATCAAAACATAGAGAAACATTGTTAACACACTAGACACTAATATTTTCCCAAATGTCATGAGAATTTAATAGAATGTTAATCTTGATAATATATAGGTTAGGTTCGAATATGGATTATATGGGGTCAAAAACTAGGTCAAAGGGTCAAAACATAGAAAAAACTTGTTAACACTCTAGAGGCTACATTTTCTTGCCAAGTGTCATGGAGATTTGTCAGAATGTTTGTCTTAATCATATCTATTTCAAGATCGAATAAGAATCATATTGGGTCAAAAACTAGGTCAAAAGGTCAAAACACAGATTAACCTTTTTAACACTGTAGAGGCTACATTTTCTTACCACATGTGATGAAACTTTGTCAGAATGATTATCTTGATGATATCTAGGCCAGGTTCGAAAATGGGTCATCTGGGGTCGAAAATTAGGTCATGGGGTCAAAACAGAAAAACCTTGTTAACATTCTGGAGACTACATTTCCTTTCCAAATGTCAGAATGTTTGTCTTCATAATATCTAGGTCAGGTTTGAATATGTGTCATCAGTGGGCAAAAACTAGGTAGTCAGGTCAAAACACAGATTTACCTTGTCAACACTCTAGAGGCCATTCTTTGTTTAAATGGCATGAAAATTTGTCAGAATGTTTGTCTTGATCTCTAGGTCAAGTCTGAATATGGGTAACCTCGTTTCCTGAACCAACCTCATCCGATCATGGGTTTTAGAGTTATGGCCCCTTAACAATGGGACTCAGTTGAGCGATTAAGGGCCATGATGGCCCTCTTCGTTTTTCACCTTGACCCCTAAATGACCTTGACGTTGAGGTCAAATTGTCAAATAACTCTAACTTCTTTTAAAGGATCAACAATTTTTTCTCATCTGGTCCTCAGCTCAAAGGTCAGAGCACAACTTCGAGGGCATTGCCATCTTTTAGTGACAGTTCATGAACAAATTATGGGCTCGACAAAGTTGCCCTTTGGTCAACATATACCTAGTGTTTTGGTGATAAGATCGAATATTACAGCAAAAACGTTCTGGAGATGGTCTGGACAGTGCCACTTTGCTGAATATGGCTGAATACACGCTGTAATTTATGCTCGGATGCAAATGTCGTGGATTCAGAAAAAAAACTTATACATGTACCAAGGGCAATGCTCGAACCCGCGTGTTATATAGGTTTTGCCACCTTGTGTTATATGATCTGTCTGACCTATTCATTGTTTTGTTAAAGAAAGGATAGTTTTGCGTACTGTGATTATCTGGAATACTAGAAAGTAGCATGGGCTCTTTACGAGATGTTTGGGTACTCGTTTTTATTCGGATGCTTCTTCAGTTGTCAGAAATGGTTTTTGAAAATGAATAAGAAAAGAACGGAACTTCCCTCGAATGTTTGAGACGAGGACGGAATATTTTCTAGGGTAAATAGTAGCTTGTCCCATGCATTATATTCTAACAGTTAGGGGTGCATTTACAAATATCCAAGAAAACGGGATACTTGGTTTAAACATATTTTATTTTCAAAAGATAGAACATCATACACAGGTATCAGTTACACACTAAAAACATATAACTGAAAAAAGGGTTAGATCGCAAGTTCTAACAACCTAGTTGACGATCTTCCCCAAATAAGTTGCACATGTTTGATGGTTTTAATAGCTTACAGTAATGTTAGTTTATAGAATATTTTGAAAGTTTGAAAAAGGGCACATTCATACATTTAAGATAGAGAGAAGAACGTACAGAAAGGAAGAAAATATGTAAATGAAGGAAACATTTCATTTAATGAAAAAAGGAGATGTCTAGAAAGGTAAAAATCGGATATATTTAAGATAAAAATTTACCTTTGTATTAATTAATTGAAACGTGTTGTCGTTTGATATAGTCTTGTACAGCAGTAACAGTCGAACAGTTTGTCTTTGATCGAGCATTTTGCAATTAAGAGGATGAAAGAAGCGTAGCCTGTGAACAAGTTTTACTCGTTGTTGAAATATAATGGACAATTAAAGTAGTGTTCAACGTCTTCATTGGGATAACCACATGAGCAATTTCATATATTTTGCAAACCCTTATGAAAGAAATGTAAGTTTAAATTGCTACATTGATTTCTTAACGTAGCATAGAACACAGCTGTTTTTCTGTCACCAGTGAATAAGTACTTTTGGGCAGAAGAAGAGTTCGAGTAAAAATTACCTAGTGCCCTCTTAAAACTTTATGTCTAAATTACTGATTTCAAGGGGTAAATTATTCCAGAAGTTAACAGCTGAAGGAATAAATGACTGTGTGCATATCTGAGTTCGTTTATTTCATAATTATCTCAATTTCGTAGGTTAAACTCAGAAGTTGACGAGACAGGATCACAGATGAGCCGACGATGAAAAGAAAAAATAAAATGTTTATACATCAAGAAATTCTAGCTGTAATCGTGAAGAACATATCTAACCTAAGTTACTGACTCTCTTTTTGTAACAGAAAAGCATGAAAATATAAAGTTTTACACACTTTAATCGGTAAAAAAATACCCCGATAGTCATTGGGTAAATACTTAATTTATATCATTAATTTTGATATCAATTGATAACTTATCTCTCTGGCTCAGTGATGTAGATCGTCGCTCTATATTTTACTGACCGACAGGGCATGGGGTTCGAATCCTGGTACAAGCAAAACTATTTTTCAGTTTTCATGGTGTATAGAAACATCATATTATGTTTTTTCCATACCATATTAACTTCTCTTAAATTATAAAGAAAAAAACATCTGCTAAATTCTGTGAGTCAGTCGCTTTAATTTATTTTATACCTATAGTAACCAGCTTAAGATAATTTCGGCGATCAATATGGGTAACCAGTCGAGCTCACTGACGAGTATATGGAGGGAAACAGGCTTAGTTATTCCTGTCACTATTCGTCCTGCTTCATTTTTAATTTTATCAAGGATGTTTTGTTCGTATCCTAGAACAACTAAACAATATCAGATGTATAAAAGCGGTTCAACACTTTTGGCTTAATAAATTAGGCTACATCCATCCCAAACAATGGACGCATACTCAAAAATAGGTCTTATATAACCAATACAAATATGGTTTAAAAACTTCGGCACGCTCCGGCATGGACTGTCATACATTTCTAGTGAAATATTATACAACATCTTGCTAGGTTTTTGTCAAATTTCCTAAAATTTAGGTCAAAAACATTTCACTTGTGAAGAGGCTCGCTGAATAGCGTATTTCCTGAGCTTGTACAATGTTTTTTTTAAGAAACTACTGTTAAAAACTGAATTTGATATACTTGGTCATATGAAGTACAGTAGCTTTTAACTTGCACTACAAGTGCACTTGAGCTGCACTACATAAAAATGCACTTCAGTATTATATTTTCAGCTGGACGGATCTGTTGTAACGCATGGCTGTAATTCAGGGTTCAAGTGTCCGATCTTCCGCCCCTCCACTTACAATACTACAATACTGTAATTGTCTTTCAGATGAGACATTAAACCGATCTCATGTTTAACTACTATATAGACTAAACTAACGCTACACTAAAAGAACGAGGAGTTTTTTTTCTGGTATGTGCTGCTTTCTATATCTTGCACTATCCCCACAACCTTAAATAACTAAACTCTTCAGGGGTCGTATTAATTTACTCAAAAGTCATGCGTTCTAACAGCTCAAATTATAAGGGTGATCAAAGACGTAGATAGGGTGGACTGAACTAGAATTAATTTAATTAATACTAACTTAATTTAACCCCATTGTTATTAATATAATGTCTTTTGTCTGTCTAAAACAATGGAATCAGTCTGGAACGAGAGGTCATAACTGAACATCAGTTACAGTTCACTCCGCCTCTTTATGTGAAAGCAATCAGTGATTTTCAATTTTTGCCGTTTCACCTATAAGCATTTCTGCAATATTTTCAACTGGGTGAGTGAAATCATGAAGTAATGTCTTTTTTAAAGTGAATATGTTCCGCCTATACCACACTCGGTAGGCCTATGTGAAAATAAGTGGGGAGCCCAGGAGTGTAAATTTGTATCGAACTATAGGAAGGTATGTCCATAGACAGATAATACAAAAGTCTACAAAAACTTATATATTTGAGAAACTGTCGCCTTTCGGCTAATTCAATTTTTGTAAATGCTCTGAGGAATGATTAGCCCTGTACAGAGTGTAACATACGGGGAAGAAGAAAAAGAAAAAAGAATGCTCCCCGACGGGGAATCGAACCCCGGTCTCCCGCGTGACAGGCGGGGATACTTACCACTATACTATCGAGGATTGCATGTTTAACGTCTTCTCAATTTTAAATTTATTTTATAATATAATCTGATTCACCGTTAGACGTCTGAAAAACATATGAGAAAAACAAGCCTTCGAATAAACTTGATCAAACGTCAGAGATGTAAGTTTCGGTTATTTACAAATTTGTTCGATTATTTCACGGTATGTTTAACCATTTTCAATAGAAATAGAATGATAACATATTCGTTATTATAACGAACAGAACTGAATGTTATATCAAATAGACATAAGGTAAAATCATGTATTTTCGCGATATTTACCATGACCTATTTTTATGCAAAATAATCTTTTTAGTAAGTGGTCCACCTGGCAATAAATAACTGACAGTGTTGGACTTAAAGTCGAAGAGTAAGTGGTATCAGCTCATTCTTTGATACTGAACTTTATAAGTTGTTTTCACCAGACAGATTTATCAGTCTATTTGCTATAGTCATACAAGAGTCTTTGTTTATCCCTTCGCTACCTCATACGACTAATAGTGTCTTTAAAATCAAAATGCATTATATTTTCACTAGCAGGTCGCTTATTTCCAAATGTTGTCTTTGTTATATGCGGTTCTTGGTTAATGTCTTAAGCGGTCGAACTGAGGTAGCACTGGGATATACTCAAGATTAGTCCAGGAAACCTGGTCCAGGATATTGATGTATTTTCTGACTGGCAATATCCTCCACGACGTTTAGGGCACATAATAAATATCCAAATGAAAAACGTATGCCGAACGTCTAGTAAATGAGACTGTACTCAGATATGCTACATGTATATAAAACTGGGTTGGTAGAAACAGTGAAATGAAGAGATGTCATGGCGATATGGGCAAAATGGTGATTAATTAATCAAAATACTGGTATTGTCCAGTTTTAAAGACATAACATTACAAAATGAACAAAGAGTGTTACAAATATTTCTTCTATTTTGAGATGTCTGGACAACAAAAAATATGTATGGAAAATGTCACTTTGACCAGCGCGACCAAAGACTTTCAAGCTCTTGTTTAGGGAAAATGAAGATGATCAACGGCAAAATCTAGAAAAAATTGAAATATATTTCACTACTATTGCAGTTTTTAATGCATATTTTATTTTTAATCATAACTAAAGAACTTATCGTTTTGTGAAACCATCAAAATACATTTTACTGCAAGATAAATTGATGAAATTATCTTTAATTATTCATTTTGATTCTGTTTTAAGCATGGGGGAAATGGATGCTTACTTGGCAAAATGAAGATATAATACTGAGTACACACTAAGTTATTTATTATCATTTTGTTTTTGCTATAAAATATTTATAACTTATGGCAATGATAAAGTAATAAAATAACATAAATAATTGAGAGAAAAGATAATTATTTTTACTAATGATTACACCTGAAAACCAAAAACTTTCTTTAATGAAATAACAATAATTAGTGTTCAATTATAACAAAGTAAAAGCCACCATTTTGCCAAGCAAAATCTTTGTTTTGCTGAGACAAAACTTTAATGAACAGTAACTGTCACATGCACAACTCTGTTAATTAATATCAAAGTATCCAACAAATACATTCCACTTCTCTTGTTTTGTGTCTAAATATATTTCCATTTAAAGCTATTCATTTATGCCACATTATACTTTTGAATATAAATGAATATGTACGGTAAAGAAAACAGTGGTATTTCAACTCATGAAAACCACAACATTGAAAATATATACATTGTAATTATACCAGATTGGAGTTAACATTTGTTTTAGACAGGATTATTGTACTTTTCTCCAGTTTGCTGTTGATCTTCTTCATTTTGCAAGAGCTTGAAAACATTGAGCTTGAAAACTTTTGAAAATATAAGAAAAATTTACATCACTGTATCTTTATTCATTTTTTAAATATATGTCTTTATAAAAGGATAATATCAGTTTGTTGAATTTCTAATATTCATTTAACCCATTCCACCATGAAATCTTCATTTCGCTGTTTATGCCAACCAAAAAAATTTTACGTTATGAAAATGACATGGCATCATTTTAATCTAAATTTATTCCTTTGTATAATACAGAAAAGATGAATATGATCAAAGTAATATGGTTATTTTTTTGTTGTATCTTTTAATGGTTGATGCTATCTAGAAAAAAAAGAAAGATAATTAAACAAACATACATTTCATGACAGATACTACAGTGGTGAATTCTGGATCTATCACAAGTTCTTTATCAAGGTAATCATTTCAGTGCTGATAAAGGTCAAACAATGTCTTGTTGTTCTGCAGTTAACCCAAATGTCTTGTTGTTCAGCTGTTGACCAAATGTCTTGTTGTTCAGCTGTTTACCAAATGTCTTGTTGTTCAGCTGATGACCAAATGTCTTGTTATTCAGCTGTTGACCAAATGTCTTGTTGTTCAGCTGATGACCAAATGTGTTGTTGTTTAGCTGTTGACCAAATGTCTTGTTTTTCAGCTGATGACCAAATGTCTTGTTGTTCAGGTCAGCTATGCCACATATACATTAGTTCATAACAATAAGTTGAATAACAATCAATCCACATATTTGCTGTCTGTCATTGTCATTCACGAATGGAACTGGCATTGCCAGTACTAACTTCTCCCAAGAGTCTTCTGACTTCTCCCAAATCTTGCCTTAGGGAGAAGTCACTTCTCCCAAAATTTTGACCCTAGCAAGAGCCCTGAGCTGTTAACCCGAATGTCTTGTTGTTCAGCTGTTAACCTAAATGTCTTGTTGTTCAGCTGTTGACTAAATGTCTTGTTCAGCTTGATACGTCGGTACTTAATTTTTTTGTACCAGACTGCTGAGAAACTTTGAATAATTCAATAATTTATTGGTAACAATATATCCGCTTTTTTATTCATTAGAAAGATTAAGACGGTAAAGGACAGGCCAAACAAGGTTTTCATCACTATGTTTGTGGAGGAATTTTATTCAAATGCTATGAAATGTAAAAAAAAAGCAGCTAATATTTGTGTAGAATTAAGAATTATACTGTCAGCGAATGAGAGTGTAAAAACACTTTCAGAATATTCAAAACTATTCAAAACTATTGTTTTCATGTGATACAAACCTTGTCAAGTTGTAGAAATTTTAACTGTAGCATATCCACCAGAAACAAGCATATATTTAATCAATAAAATGTGTTAAAGAATGCTCCCTTGACATTGTTCCTATCCTAGCGTTTCAATGGTGACAGAATTGATCTAAAACAGAGTTACCAGCTGCAGACTTATCTGTATTACCCAATAAATAGCAAGAGAAATTCATGAAACTATTTTTCACTGCATAATTATGTAGTTGTAATGATTTTATATGTAGCCTGGCTAAGCCATACCACTATCTGGTAATAGCTACTCTTTGAAAGCTTGTAACAGTAGGAGACAGTTTTGGTAAGATTTTTTTGGTCACTTTTTAAGAAATATATTCAGTATATAATATATTTCAATTTCGAGTAAGAATACCAGAAAATGTGATAAAAATGTGAGATATTCAAATAATATTATCATTGTTTTAGGTTTAGGATACTGGTAACTGTAAATGCAATGATTATTTCACAAACATGAGACAAAACTCTGCAGATAAAACTCAGACATTGGTGTTGGCATTTTAAGATAGTGTGCTGAGTGAAAAATGCTCCTGAAGTTTTGTCATTCAAACCCATATAAACCAATGAAATTTGTGTTTTATAGATTACAGGAAGTTTCAGTAAGTAACAAACTTCTGAAATTAAATTGTTAAAAGATTTGGTAACTGATCTTTTTTCCCCATTTGAACAATAATTTTACTTACATAAGTACTAATTTAATTTGTTGTTTCTTTTTTTCTTTCAGTGAAAAGATGAAATAGCTTGTAACTGGATTTAATTAAAGTGAAAAAGAACATGTCAAGTTCCAGTTTTGATAGTGATGATTCAACTGCTTATGATCAGTTAAAGAAATCAAAAAGAAGATATTCAAGTTCAAGGTCACCTTCACCTAGAGACAAAAAGATAAAGCATTCACATCATCGAAGAAGATCAAGGTCATATTCAGGGTCACCTGACAGAAGTAGCAAAGTTTCTAAGACAAAACTATCAGACAGATATAATGGAAGGCAATATAATGAAAGATCAAGGTCAAGGTCACCTTATAGAGACAAAAATGACAGTTACAGAGAAAGAGTAAACCCAGGTAGAAAAAGGTCAATGTCAAGGAGCAGTTCTCCAGTGCAGCAAAGGTCAAGGTCACCTGTTAGGAAGGAAAGTACAATTTGGCGAAAGCCAAAGGAGAATGGAATAAATGACCAACAAGGGGAATTCTTCAAAAGGTATGTACATGTAATTAGGCTGTTGCTGTTAATTTCTAAATCTGTAGCAGAGATTTTATTCTCTTACACAAAAATAGCTAATAATGACTAATAATTTTGGATTTTAAATCATGTATGTCCTCTTTGCAAAAAGTAGTTTTCCTTGATAAATTTACTAAGCAGCTTTCTGTATTTCCAGACGCAGGACAGACCGTGAAAGAATAGGTTTGCTTGGAGCCCCAGAGGTTTGGGGCCGGTCTCCGTCCCCACCCAAATCAGAGTAAGTTTATTGTTACAGATCATTTCTTAATCATCATATGATATTAAGCATAATGTTTTGTCACACCATAATCACATGGTAACATAATCATAATATTCACATACAGTCTGTGAAATGCACATGTAAACTGCTGGTCCCTTGGTTGTAGAATTCATATGTAGCCTACAATCTTCAGACCATAGGTGCAAAGGAACGTGTAACAGTTGAGCTTCAGAAGCTTAGGTTATTCTTTTTTAAACCTTCTGAATTTGATTCTGGCCTTAGATTTCCTGTCGCCATATCCCTTGGTTATGTCTTTGCAGAGACATAGATGTTATCTATGTCTCTGGTCTTTGAAAAGTTATTTTGCAAACTGCATCTCTGACAATTAAGTTGATTTAAAATGTAAAAAAAGCCAAGATGAATTTTTGAAATGAAAAGTGTACAGTTTCCACAGCTTATAATTGAAACCTTGCCTGGTATTTGTAGTCCTGGTAGAGTGAGTAAGCTAGAACCGTCAGTTCATATTGACAGCCTATGCAACATGTACTTCCTCACTTTGGCACAAGTCCTGCTGATTTATGCAAGAAGTTATTCAAAAATAGTTGATCTATGTTGCAGGAACTGTTGATACACAAAATACCCATACATGTCTAAGCTAATATAAGTTGTAAGAACTCCCAACTAAAATCAATGTACTTAAGACTTGCATTAGTAAACTTCATGCACATAGTACAAAGATCAGGACGTCTACAACACAGATAGTACACTTATATAATTTCCTTTATTATATTACCGAAACATTATTTCATTACAGGTCTGAAGAGTCTGAGTCTGACAGTGAAGAGGAAGAATCGGAATCAGAAGACTCTGACTCCGAAGGTATGTACATAGACTTTTAAAGATATTTTAGTTCATTTGAGTATCTTAGACACAGAAGCAATAAAGAGCACAGAAGCAGTAGAAATGGGTTTTGACTGTATTCTACGTTAATTGTCAAGAGTGTTTTTCAAAGAAATGGGTTTTGACTGTATTCTACGTTAATTGTCAAGAGTGTTTTTCAAAGAAATGGGTTTTGACTGTATTCTACGTTAATTGTCAAGTCATAGCATATACGTTACTGTGTTCCAGATGAAAGAAGAAAAAAGAAGAAAAAGAAGGCAAAGAAACGAAAGAAACATAAAAAGCACAGTAAAAAAAGGTATTCATTACTTGTAACATTTTAAATATTAACCCCTTTCTTGTTGTATCCCATACACAATCGATATTCGTACTCAGTTCCCTGTGTTCAGAGCTCGAAGTGTGGCCTAACGATGATAGTTAGTGCCTCGTTTTCATCTGTCACTTATTTTTATGAGTGTTATAATCTATAACCTCACTAGGATTAAATGTGATGGAAATGGATAAGGTCTTCCTACGTGTACTTATATCTGTGTTTTGTCTGAATTTTTTATTAACAGTAAAAAGTCGAAGCACAAGTCGAAGAAGTCAAGGAAAAAGAAGAAACGTAAAAGTGAAACCGAGAGTAGTGACTCGGAAGAAGAAGAGAAACATGAGGCTCAGTGGGTGGAAGTCGTAAAAAGTAAGTTTAAGTGCTGGAATGTCCGTCAGTACAAGTTTTAAGTATTTTTTGCATATTCTTTCAAGATTTAAGCTCAACTTTGGTCAAGCTATTCATGGTCAGATTTTGAGACTGGCTTTGTTCATTGCCTGTAGTAAGATAATTATGTGCCATCCATGAATTATTTACTTCAAATGGCATGTTGTGCAAAACCACTTTGTCAAGGTTGATGAAAATGGACAGGGATGCTCTTCACATGAATCTCTACCAAACTTTTCAAAGAAGTCTTTTTCATGGAGAACTTCAGTTGCTATGGTATCTAGAATGAAATATTTTAACAAATCTTCTTGTCCAACGCCAAAAGGCTTAGAGCTCTGAGATTTGAAATACAGCATTATCAAGTGAACCTAGATAAGCAGTAATTTTTACAGTTTCTCAGTCAGAAAGGTCAAATATTTGAAAATGATAATTGAAAGATAATGTGTTTGACTAGAAAGATAATAATTCATAAAGTTCAGTTCTCCTATTGCTTTCATTATGCAAGTTTTGCAAGTGATTTAGTTGCTGAAGGTGATGATATTGGTAGTGATAATGGCAATGATGATGATGATGAAATATTTTGTTCAGTTGATTGTTGATGATGATATTGATGGTCATGGTAATAAAAGTGTTGTTACAACTTACAGAGCCAGTGACAAGTAAGGCGTCAGACTCGGAAGAAGACGATGATGAATTTGGTCCTAAACCGTTTAACCCGACTGCTGCGGGACTTTCACAGAAAGAGTAAGACTGTACTTGTTTCTCGTTAGATCAACCTGACACTGGGGAACCTCCGATAATAAGGCATTATAGGCTTGGGCCTACAGTGCATTTCAAGAAATAATAACATAAATGCTCAGTCATGCAATGAAAACTCAGGGTGGGGAGGTTAAGGGATATTCAGTGAAATTTTAGGCACCATTGATGTTAAGTAGTGGTAGGGGAGTAGAGGAATGGCATTTACATCATTAGATGATTGACCTACACTTTCATATAAGCCAAGCTCCTTTGTTGATATAAAGACCAACTTTAATTAAGAATAATGCCGTTAATATGTTTGTCAGAAGTTCACTTACTGTTGACACAATTTACAGTCCAGTTAAACAATATATAAGATACTTTATTGAGTGATTATTTTAATTGAACTTGAAAGTGAAGTTTTAGGAATACCTGAAACATGTTATAGTCTTGGTACATATAACTTGTAATAAACAAATGTTGTTTTTCACAGTTTTGGTAAGGCACTGTTGCCAGGGGAGGGTGCAGCTATGGCCGCCTATATTGCTGAGGGCAAGAGAATCCCTAGAAGAGGTGAAATTGGTCTCACTCCTGATGAAATCACACATTTTGAGGATCAGGGCTATGTTATGAGCGGAAGCAGGTAGGGATTTTGTTTTCAGATATTTGTAAAGCTGGGCAGACAGCTGTATGGGAAAAATAGCTTGCTCAAATAAGCTAGGAAATTGCCATATAAGATATGCAAGGAATATTTTTCAGTTGTACCCTAAAATTGCCAGTGTAGTTTTGCTAGATGAATTCATCTGTAATCATGAAATGAATACATCTGCTCAGCTTTGCAAGGAAATTATCACTGGTACGGGTCATGTATTCTGAATACCAGCACAGTTTTGCCGGCCAAAAAACCTTGGAATCATGCTGGTAAAATTACTGTGCAATTATGCAGGTACATTAAAAGCCTGCAAATAGGGCCAGTGTTAATGTTATTTTATTAGAATAACTAGTGTTAAAAACTGGTCTCATATGTTCTTAATTTTAGACATTGCTAATTTTCACATGATTTTGAAATAATCAAAATGAACCTCTTAGCTTGTCTTCACTACTTTTAAAAACAGGGGCTCAGTATTGTAAATTAATTGCCGTACCTCATTTCTTGAAAAAAGTCTTATTCAAGCAGTATGCTTGTGGTGTTCACTGTTCACTATTCAGTTGGTTTCTTAAATCAATACCCTTCATATTATAAATAGACCTGTCCAGATTGACTGATGGACAAGTTTATTCTAGAAATTTAGCAGTGTCAGGGTTGAGAAATCTAAGACAGGAATTTAACCAGTTTCTGACTTGTCTCTGAAAAAAAAAATGTTTAACAACATAAAGTTCTCTTTTATATAGTCAAAGTACAATTCTTGAAATTGGCAATTGGCCTAAACTTTTTCTATAGAAACAAATTGTCATTGTACGGTATCCTTTCTCCCTTGCACAAGTACTACTAGGACCAAAGAATGATATTGTAGTACACAAACATTTCTTTCTAAAATAAATTATTTGATCATGTAATGTCTGATGTTTGCAGCATGATTTATTGAATACATAATTATATATTTCATACAGGGGCTGAAGACCCATTTGTTCAGCATAACTATATTTAATGAGAACAATTGCTGTAAAGAAAATAATAAAGTAAAGAAGTGATATCAGATTACTTTGTGTAAAGGTCAGTAAGACCTATGCTATAACTGAAGTATACTGCAGTTATAACTGAGCTGACTATATCTGTATGATATTAATTTCAAATTTTGAGTTTAATTATCGATGCATGATGTGTCAAATTCAAAGGCAACTTCTGTTAAAATGCCTTGACAAATTAGCAGTTTCTGAGACTGTATATTTTGATTTTGTCTGACTTTCCTGCAACCATGAATAGTTCATCTGTTTCTCTGTAAGCAAGGGCTGCTGGAGTAAATCCAATATCGGCTTTTGAAATGAGATACTGAACTTTCTCACCCCTCTCATTCAGCTGATGAATTCTCTCAGGGCCGGCTACATAAATGTAGCCATGTTTGTCTACAAAACAGTCCAGTGGTCCTTTGATCTCTTTAAAAGCAAATATAACATAACCGTCCGGTGTTATATGAAACACTGTGTTATTTCCACGATCTGAAATCACCAGGTTAAGGTCATTAGTGATCGCAATATGTTCCGGATTCAGGAAAAGTGATTCACCTTCGATACGTTTCTGGATTTTCCCACTAGCATTCATCAGATGAATCTGCCATTGGTTTCCCATGATATTAATAGCCACCGCAAGGCCACCAAATTTATTGCTAGCTATAGCCGTACATTTTGCAACCGTTTGAATAGTGTCAAGTCTTTTCACATCACCTTTGTGTGCTTCAATTTGCCGTATTCGACTTGAAGCGGGAAATGTCACATAGGCATAGGGCACGTTTGGAACTGCACAAGCACCCAGTGGATTTGAAGGCACTTGAGCACTTGTCTGAAACCGATACTTTTTATCAAACAGCTTAAGTTTTTTGTTGGCCTGGTCAACTACGAATATATCACCGGTCGGTAAAAATGCCACACCAGTAATATTGCATTCATGCTCATCATCGAGAATCTTGACACAAAATGTTCCTTCTGGTATGGCTCGCCTTTTCTTCAGGCTCACAACTCTCGGAATCCATTCTCGATTAACAAACATGTTTTCTCTTGGGGTTTCGTTCACCTCTTCCCATCTTACCTGCTTTTTTCTCTTACTACAACAGCCACCCATGGTACTTCATATGATCGAACAATAAGTGAACTTCATAAGCTGTGTGCATGACACTCTTGGGGCTAATGTGGCTATTGTATATTTACTCTTTCATAAATCCTAAAAAATAATAAATCATTATTCAAAATCACAGAAAATCATGTATTAAATGGAAATTCGCTTTGGGCATTTTTGAGATGAAATATGAAGTGCTGTTTTTTCTTTGTAATGAAAATGTTGTTTTTCTTTGGCATTGAACCAGTGATATACACTGAGCATGTTAAAGAACCAGGAATGCCCCAGGTACTATCCCCCCTCAAACAGGTATATCAATTAAACTCTTTAGAGGGCTCGCCATGTTGGCAACTGGTACTGACAATGAATTGAATAGTTAGACTAACTCAGTATTCTTAAAGCTTCATTGTGGTCAAAGAAAAATAATTAAGATATAAATTCTTACCTGTTCATAATGACTTTTGTTCCATAAAGGGATTTTTTTATTTCATTTTTCCATACTGAAAGTTGAATAATATTGAGTACAATTGTGCCGTTAATTGTTTTTTTTTCTTTTCATGTAGTCATAGACTATTATTAGATTGCTTGGTTTTAAATTTCATTTTAACTTCTTATTTTCTTTTGTTTTAAAATAAGTGACAAGTTACCTTGCACTTAAACAGTGGAAACTAGTAGACCTTAAAAAAAACTTTGTATTAGTTTGCTATATTTATCGGCAGGTAAAGGATTGTAACTAGTACTTAAAATATTGATAAAAACATTGATAAATTTTAAGATCGTTTCCTTATATTTTTAGCATGACATTTATACATTTTGGCAAAAGAAAAATGAAAATCTGTAATAAAATAATACATATTGTTTATCTTATTTGTACAGTATCAAATAGATAATTAAAGTGACTGACCCAGATAATGATCAGGTAATGATGCATAAAAAAGAAAATGTTTATACATATAGAAATTCTTGAAGTAATTGTGAAGAACATATCTAAACTAAGTTACTCTCTCATTTTTTGCTTTTTGTTACAGAAACACATCATAATATAAAGTTTTTTACACTTTTATCAGTAAAAAGAATTACCCTATAAGTCACAGGGTAGATACTTTAATATGTCTCTGTGTCTCAGTAGTTAAGCTAGCTGCTCTTAGTTTTACTAACTGTAAGGGCATGGGTTCAAATCCTGTTACAAACATATTTTTTCTTAAGTTTTCATGGTGTATAGAAGCTAAAGATCATGCTTTTTACACTGTATATATTAACTTCTCTTTAATTTTAAAGAAAAACATTTTAAAGCTAAAATCTGTGAGTCAGTCGCTTAAATACCATATTTTGATCAGTACAGCTAAGTCCTTTATAACACTGTCAAACTGAGAAAGCACAGTGGCTGTTTTGTTCCATTGCTCACTTTATAATTAGAGGTTAACCATTGGTTGTTGCTTGCCATTATATGATAATTGCAGCCCTAAGACATGATAATGGCCTGAAGGTCGAAGGCTCATCTCGAATGATGTCCAAGCTGACTGAAGTATAATATCTCAATAGGCCTAATAATATAGTGATTTTTAGGATATGATTTTAGCTATATTGGAATGACACTGTGATGTAAAAACTGTTGTACGTATTGAATTTCTATACTTTGGTTTAAAAAAAACAACAACAACTTAATTCGTTGTTTTTGATATACAGTGAAAGGTTCACGTGATGAAATAATGAAAATAAAGTAAATTATGGATAGATCTGAATATTCATAATGTCAGATTTTGGGCTTGCACTTGTTTGCACAGTCACCATGCAGAAATGGTATCTAGCTACGAGGCAGTCAGAATTGTATAATTCCTCAAAACCGTTTGTTACAAATATTAATGCCTCACAGACTTCTCTGCTTTTTGTTGCTATAAATAGTGACATTGGAACTAAAGGCTCATTCAAGCACATTTACTAGTCAGTTATGTTGTAAATAGTTGCCTGGTATTTGTATTAAGACTTCATTAAAAACACCCACCGCTGGCATAAGTGTGTTTGTGAAAGTCAATAGCAAACCATTTTGATAAGAAAAGAAATTATTTTATTAAAATACAGTGGATCAGTATTTTTTAATTTCATTAAAAAGTTACAGAAAATTTATTCAGTTAATTCAAAAGCTACGAGATTGTTAGCTTGTCCTGTAAGAACTAAAAGCCCATCTTCTGCATCATAACACACCCCACATGGTGCAAACCCAGTTATCTCCCTTCTCATCAGTGCTTTGATTCTGTCTCCTGATGTTGAAATCTGATGAACTACTCCTGGACTTGTTATAAAGATTGATCCTTTATTGTCTGTACATAACCCTTTTGGTTCTCGTAACTGTTGGTATGTAAGCATTTCTTCTCCATTTGTATCAAAGCAATATACAGAGTTACTCCCCCTGTCTGAGATGAAGAATTTTAGATCTTTTGTGATTGCAATGTATTCAGGACTAGCTAGCTTTAAAAAATTGTTTTCAAGGTTAATGGCTTTTGAAAGTTTTCCTTTTAAATCCATCAAATGAATCTGCCAGCCAGTTGGATCTGAAATTACCACTGCTATACCATCATTGCTCCTTGAAATTCCATATGGGATCCCCTTTATTCTTATAGTTTGTTGTGAAGAAATCGATTGGCCATCAACTTTTAGTATGTTTATTCCATTGAACATCCTTGTTTTGAAGGTTACATGGACTAAATTATCTTTCACACCACTACATAGGCCCTGTGGGCTGTAGTCAACCTGGTATGAGTTGCAAGGTTCCAGTTCTGGATTGAAAAGTTTAATTTTTTTGTTACTTAAATCAGCAAGTAATAGGTAACCATTTGGAAGGAATGTTTGACCAACTACAGAACAGTCCCTAGTGTCTTTTGGCAATTTTATGGTAAAACTTCCAACTTTGTGAAATGATTTAGGTGCTGGTAAATTTTCATGAAGCTTGGCATTTTCAAGCTGTTTCTTAAGAATTCTGTTTTCGGCTTCAATTTGAGCTTTTCCCCAGGTGCCTGTATCCTCATTGTCATTTTTTATATAATCAGGAGTATAGGCAATGTCTTGTTCAAATTCTGACTTTGTAAATGAAAGACTAGAATATGATGAAAGAAGGCTTTGTGTGTTCACACTTCCTGTTTCAGTTTTTTCACTTCCTACCACTCTTTGCTCACCAAAGTTAGAAGAAGAAAGTGAGCCTTTACGATGGTCAATTATTTGAACAGATGGCTGACTTTCTGTTCTTCCTGCTGTTAAAGATGAGAGGATCTGAGTCTCTTTGTCACTGGGTGATAAGACTCCACGATGGTCAGTAACTTCCAGCATTCTGTTACTGTCCGATGTAGTTGAAGGTGAGCAGATCTGTCTATAGTGTTCATTAAATGGAGCACTCATTGTCCGCACTGATGACTGAGTTGAAATTACACCCATTCGCCTTTCTTTGAAAATAGCTGAATGATTGTCTTTGTTACTTGTGTTGGTGTCAGAGTAATAATCCGCAAGATATGGGTTTCCATTTTCATTGAAATAGTACTTTTTTCCTTCAGTGTCTAGAAAATATTTTTCTCCCTTTTTGTCCAAGTAATATGGCTCCCTGTTTTCATCCAGGTAAAACCTATCTTGGTTTTCATCCAAATAGAATGGGTCCCCTTTCTCATCCAAATAAAATGCGGCACCGTTTTCATCTAAATAGAAATTGGTACCAGTCTCATCAACATAGTATGAGTTTCCCTTGCTGTCATAATAAAACTGGTTCCCATGTTTGTCATAGTGTAAAGGATTACCAGATTCATCAAATTTAGGTCTATGTTTCAGTAGACGTCTTTGCCGTCGACGATGTCTCTTCTGCTGCCGCTCTCGTCTTCTCTGAGCCTCTCTTTCATCAGCAGCTTTGGCTGAGACAGCATTTCCCATAATCCCTTTATGCAGAAACAGAGAATTTCAAAATATTATCATTAAAAGATGGCTTTAAACAACCAGCAGCCTACATTGTTTAGGGAATTGATTTTTAATGGGTCAGCAACAACTGTTTTTTTTTAACTCCTTGGTAGCCAGTACCAAGTCAGAAAAAGTACAGTTTACTTCAGTTTTAGCAGGAACTTAAGAAAAATATTTGTTTCATAATAAGATTTAAAGTTATGAGTAATAAAAATTTAAATAATAATATTCATATAATTAAAGATTTTAAATGTTATTAAATTCAAAATAGATCTTTGTAAAGAGTATTGTTAACGTAATATAAATATATTAGATATAATATGTACCACACGAAACACATAAATCTTCAAACAAATTTAATGTTTTAACTAAAGACAACCGAAAAATATACAATGAAAATTTATAATTATAAAGAATTAAGGTTATAATTACTTCATGTATTTCCTGCTTTCCTGTTTAAGAGATTTTTATTGTAGAATATTTTGTTTTATTATATGGAAATTTGTACTTCAAAGAGTGACAGCAGAAAGGCTTAATTCTGATTCTTCACATATTGCAGTTAGAGCTTTTTCCCTTTAACTTCTTGAAACTGAAATTGAATTTGATTGTCTTTTGGCAGTCATGCATTATAGTACACATGAATGTGTAAAACTTGTAAAAAAAAAATGTCGGATTTCATGTATTGAGAGCTATTGGATCAATTGTAAAAGTTTAATGGTCAAAATCAGGTGGGCATTTTACCTAACCTTTGAGGACAACAGAAGGTCAACAGTTAACATAAAATTGACAATAGTTCAATATAAGTAACTTAAAGACTGAAATACTTGATAAAGTGAGTGTTTTTGCAAATTTTTTATACATGTATGTATATTAAAACTCCTTCAAGTAGAAATCAGGGCTTTCTAAGTATTCTCCATTGATAAGTTTGTCATGGTCCATGTGTTTGGTGTTTTCAAACATTGTGACATTCATGATTCTTTTTGAGGGACCAATTATGTAACCCCATTTATTGTCCCCATCATACGTTGAACTGAGGTCTGGAACCATCCTCAGGATTCAGTTATTGATAATTATAAAACTTATAATATTAAGATAGCATTATTATGCAATTGAACACATGCTACAGAACCACAGGACAGACCATGCAATACTAAACTTTCATTCTTTGTAAGAAATTGGTAGTGTGAAGGAAAATAGAAGTCAACAAAAATGATGATAATAATAACAATAATAATGCATGTTATCATGTAATAATGATAGTACATAATAGTAACTGTAATAATAATAAAAGAATGAATGATTTTAAGTCATTAAAAGTACAATAAACTGTGATGATGTATGTGACAAGATGATGGTTACGTACTGGAATTTAGGAAAAGTTTTATGACGTTTATGCAGTCTACTCTTTTCATGTTAGGACTGTTATTGGTGTAAATTGATCCCATCCAGTGTTTCTATCATCTGTATGAAATTGGCAAATTCCTGTTAGAATAACCCTGATGCTGCTAAATTTTTCAAATGAAGGGAATGTCGAGTTTGGATCAAGCAGCGTGGTAAGAAGCTGACTGATCCGTAAAATTGTTGACTGATGGCACGATTGACCAATCAAAACCTCTAATACATGAATGATACTTTTTCTTGCATGCCATATATATATTATGTTGCTGGAATAACTGTAACTTGGAACATTTTAAGGTGCACCTTTTTTTTTTTTTTTTTTACAGAGGAGAATAGCATGTTCATAAACAACATACTGCTTTGTTTACAAAAGAATTAGTGTTTGCCCTGCTTCTCTAGCCAGTCAGAAAGCAAATATATTTAAATTTCTTATAGATTCAACTGTGAAGAATTGCAGTTTCTCCACTTAATCATGAAGAGTGCTCTGTTTTATTTACACAAAGCACCGCCAACACACCTGCGCAGAAGTGTTTTGGCGGTGCGCACAAGTGGGAGTGGTTTGCTTACAGATATGTATGTCCAAATAAGGAAGCCAACAAAAAAGTGAAAGTTCTAAATGGGAGGGGCAAACACTATGTCTGATAGAGGCTCTGAAGTGAAGTTTTCAGCATTAAGCAACCTCAGTCGGTCGCCACACTACCTCTCTTCAGTTTCTTAATGCTGAAGATTTCACTTCATTAAGCCTCTGTCCTATACTTAGACATTGTCATGGGCAGCATGAGAGACCAGGTTATCATATTTGGTAAAAACACTAGAAGGCCCAGTTAACTTTGCAAGAAAATGTGATTGCAACTTTCTATGACAATATTTCTTGTGTTTTTCAGACATAGACGTATGGAGGCTGTGCGTCTACGTAAAGAAAACCAGATCTATAGTGCCGATGAGAAACGTGCTTTAGCAACATTTAATCATGAAGAGAGAGCAAAAAGAGAGACAAAAATTTTGTCACAGTTACGAGAAATGGTTCGAAAGAAAATGGAAGCACGGAAATAGAGGTCTTCAATAATTAAACTTGTGTGACAAACAGATGGAACTTTCAGGAATACGAAAAGGAATAATAAAGAAAAGGGAATGAAAGAAATAAAGACCCAGGTCCTTTGTTTTTGATTGAGTGAATGGTTTTATGAAGTTGCATCAGCATTCATGCAAGTTCTGAATTATTGCTCAGCAAGAACACAGTGTACAAATGTATATATTGACGTTTTTTTAATAATATTCAGAAGAATTTACAAGCCTTCCTTGCAAGGTATATGATTCCAATTTAGTACAGTATGTTAGCTTTGTGTAAACTACGTAGTCTATCAGTAAAGATCTCAGACTTTGATCGTAACAGAAGAGTGAGTCAAGGATTACAGTGACAATGTTAGCTAAGTCTAGTGATTTCAACTCATTGACAAAGTTGGAATATGTATAAACAATAGTAAAGATGAATGTTTTTTAACATGAATGAGGAGTTGACATGTTCTTTTAGGGGTAATTATGTCTCTTCCCACATATTGGGGTTGGGAGAGATATTGTTTTTGTACTTTCCGTCTGTCTTTATGTCACAAAGTTTGTCTGCACTTCTTCTCCATTACGGATGGTTGGATTTCAGTGGAACTTGCTATGATTTATTTGTTCCAAGCCTAGTTGAGCATGTCTTTGGCATTTTACGGATCAGTGGGCCTTGATTTTTGAACACAAATGGGCAGATCTTCATGGCTGCTTGTCTCATTTAAAAAAAAAACTTCATAAAAATGACTGTTAGCATGTGTAATTACATGTGTTATTGCTGTGTTCCAGTCAACTGATTCTTAGTGGAGTTATGCCCCTTGATTTTTCTAAATTTGAATACATTTGAGCATATCTCCGTAACCTCCATTCAGATTTTGAGGAAACTTCACAGGTTTAATTATAACTGAGAGTGCTAATGCTTTTTTTTTAATCCCCTTCCGCAAAGCAGGGAGGGGATTATAGGAATGGCCTCCGTCTGTCCGTCCGTCCGTAACAGTTCCGTGTCCGCTCCATAACTTTTAAACTGCTGAAAATTTTTTGAAATAACTTGGCACAATGGATCACCATTATGAGACGATGTGCAGAACGCAATAATTGGGTTGCTACCCCCAAGGTCAAGGTCACACTTAAAGGTTAAGTGTTAAAAAATCAACATAACTTTTAAACCGCTAAAATTTTTTGGAAATAACTTGGCACAAGTGATCACCATTATGGTACGATGTGCAGAGCACAATAATTGGGGTGCTGCTCCCAAGGTCAAGGTCACACTTAAAGGTCAAGTGTTAAAAGTCTACATTTCGTGTCCGCTCCATAACTTTTAAACCGCTAAAAAATTTTTGAAATTAACTTGGCACAATGGATCACCATTTTGAGATGATGTGCAGAACGCAATAATTGGGTTGCTACCCACAAGGTCAAGGTCACAGTTAAAGGACAAATATCCAAATTTCAAGTCTGCTCTATAACTTACTAACTTGGCTTACGAAAAGTTTTTTAATTACTTTGCACAAATGATCACCACTATAACATGATGTGCAGAACCCAACATCCAGGTTGCTACCCTCAAGGTCAAGGTTAAATGTTCTCCATAACTTTTTGACTTTATGGAAGATTTTAAATAACTTGGCACAAATAATTACTATCATGAGACTATGTGCTTATAATATGCATGGCAGAACATCAAGGTCATGGTTGGTTAAAGGTCAAGAATTACCGCTACGGAAGGGGATTTAGCTGTTCTTCAGACTGCCTTGTACATCTTATTCTGGTCAGATGTGTTTTAGCGAAATTTGGGCCCTTGATTTGTCCAAATTTGAATACAGTTGGGCATATGTCCATAACTGCTGGTTTAATTTTGACAAAACTTCAAAGCAATGGTCATTAGCAAGTTTAGTAAGGCATATTTTTGGCTTCTACTGGTTTGATGATTTTCAGCAGAGTTGTGGCCCTTGATTTGTTCAAATTTGAATACAGTTATAACTAGTATTCTTCATGGTAAATGTGGGGGGGGGGGGAGATATATTTTTCTCAAAAATCAATCTCTACTTATGTGTCCTGAAACTCGTATTTTCCTTCCAAACACAGGGAATAAAGCTTGTAACAATTTTTTTTTTCATGTTGAACTTTTCCAGTATTGTATATAAGTGTATATTAATAAAAAATTAAACACCTGTAACAGCTTTTATATTGTCAGTTTAAGAAAACAGTATTGGTACAAGATTATCTATAAATGAGTGATTACTAAAGCTCCATTCCAAGATTCAGAACTGGAAAGACAAAAAAAAAAGAACAGAAATTTTCAAATCTTTTTTATGTTTCCTTTTTCACACTGTGAACACTACAAATAAAGTACAAATATAAATCATTAAGTAATTAGTAACAAAATCAACACACACACATATATATATAATACATTCATATCAATTTTTATTCCCTGCAGAAACAGCAGAGGGATATATGTCAGGCATCTGTCAATCCACCCTATTCTTGTATATCATTGCAGTTCTTAAAAAAAAAAAACAGAGGGAGAGTGGGGAGGGGGGGGGCTTTCAGAAATTCATGAATTCAGTGGCAGTAGGTGAAGGGTCAAGGTCAAACTGAAGTTAAAAGGTCAAAAAATGGGTACAATGAAGAATCTCTTCTTTACATGGAGAAATGTTTGGCCCAGTCTTTACTTAACTTGATTAAAAATTTTGCATGCATGGAATCTCCAAAAAATTTAAACCGAGTCAAAAACTGTGGTCAAAAACTAGGTCAAATCAATAAAATTCTTTGATGATATTATGATTGCCAAACTTATACAGAAATACTGAAGGAAAAAAATACTGCATATTGCCTCAATCCTGGTAAAAGGGATTCCAATGTTGAAAACTACCGTAAGCAAAATGAATGATTCTACATCAGTTGAATATGGAATATGTTTAATAACATTTCAAACAATACCTGAAACATGAGTATTTTGTTCCATTTCATGTGCCAAATGAAAAACAGGAAAACGTTTTTCAGTTAGTAACATTTATTGTCAAAATAATCACACTCTGTAGGCCAACTTTGCCATGGCAACCAGAGTTCTGCATGGAATTCCACTTTTTATACAATTTTTCCAGTGAAGTTTTATTGCAACTGGACATTTTTTATTCAATTCTGAAAAGGGACCATACAAGGATCATTTCTGTGAAGTTTTATTGGCCCACAGGTATAGGAGGAGAAATAGTTTGAAGTTTATTGTGGATGACAGGACGGCAGAAAAAAGAGCATACTAAAAGCTACACCTGACCTTCAATCCAGTGAGCTAAAAATCACTGAAAATGGCCAACGAATTTTTGCCAGTTCCAAGAGAATTCGAAGACCTTAATACTATCAGTAAAATATAACACAAAAATTTATGTTTATCAGCATAAAACATCTACTGATTTCCTTTATCCAAAACACACAATAAAGCATTCCACCTCTACTTTTTACATTCTCTAAGTATCTATACTTGATAATACCTTTATAAATGCATTTATGAGCACTTCACAGAATTACAATTTGAAATAACTAATTTTTTGTGAAATCTCAAGTCTCATATAAATACATGTAAACAACAGTTAAGTTTCATTCGTTCAAATTCAAAGGACCCGTGGATTTTTTTTCCCCAGACTTCGGTAGTTTCAGGCAACAGGATCAACTTATCAAGGGGGATTACACACACAAACTATGATGTCATCAGCATTATTCTCAACTGTTTCACAGAAATTGTACATCAACCTAACTTGTAATTAAACAGAAGAAATATCATTTTTACTTATTTACATGCATATATTTATAAAACAAAACATGAGAATACATTAAGTCTTGTGAAGTCTTGCAGATCACAGAATATTTCACTATAATATTAGCTATGACAGTGCAGCATATTCAAATCAAGACACAGTGCTCGGATACATTATATCGCTTCGTATCAAGTTAAATACATCCAAGCTTTGTTTCAAGCCAACAAATATCGCTGCTCATGAGACATGGCAAGTTACTCTAAAAACTTTTTTAACCGTTGCATATTTGTTTGATAAGCTTGAGTAACTAACAAAGATCAAAGCAGAAACAAACACCATGTAATTGAACAAACTAACACCTTTTATATATTTACTCAAATACTAGATGTCAAAAACATGCATTGCTTGGCAAACAACATTTGTAACAGACATGTGATTTATACTGTTCAAGTTATTGTTAGTACGTTTGTTGTTTTACTGGTCTTATTCAGGCCGTCAGTCCATCTAACAAGTGTTCTGGCTATCCAATTAGTTTACTAACCTCTCTGCAAGCATCTGACTGCTTCCTCACTTGAATCAGTGGTGAGGGACAAATGACCTTTAGATGCAGCTTCCAAGATTATCATGGAGAAATTTACCCGACCCTGGTGGCATCTGAACTGAGAATCCTGCTCTGCCAACTGAGCTAGCCGAGTCAGCTTATGAGAGTTAAACAAAGTAATCTGCAATTTAATTCTTTATGTAGAAACATGTTAAGTTTGAAAGATTGAAAGAATTGGATTCCAGTTGTGAAGATAGAACAATATAAAATATACAGAGATTTTGATAGGATCGTAGACTGGGTAGAGGGAATGGATGTATTACACTAATATGTAACTGTAATTCAAATCTAAGAATAAAATATTTAAAAAGACAATATTACATTAACCCATCTATGTATAAATTTATAGAACTTTTGAACTCTAATAAAAAAAACGAACTTATTAAACTTGCAATGTTTGTCAAAGAAGCACTTGGTATAAGAAGTGCACTTCCAAATACCGAGTGTTAAAAGCCCATGCTCAACCTCTAGAAATACATTGTTTTAAATCTGTTGCTAAGTACTTATGTAAAACTTTAAATTTATTTCCTAATGTGTATGTATATATATGTCTATTTTCCTATTCACGTTGACATTTTACTGTATATAACGTGTTATTTATTATAGACAATGTACTATGTACAAGTCTAAATACATGTTTGTCTTGTCTTGTATTCCAGCCATTCAAACAAATGAAGTTTAACTATAAAATTCCTTCATAAAGTTTAAACAAATTACAAGTGATGCCAAGAAAATGAGTCAAACTTTGTTCTGTTAACACTTATTCTTCCTGAACAAAACAATAAATAACAAAGAAAAATTAAAACAAATTAACATATAAATTGTACATTCAAAATCAAGAAAGTATCACAATTTACCTTAAACAAAATTGATAGAGTCTCTCTGAGTTTCTGAGTCTCTCTGAGCCAATCATATGATGTCACCCTGAAAGACTGATACACAATGTAGGTTTCCTTGTTACCAGTTTCACCAATAGGAAAGATAATTTGTCCATTACATGAACGATCTTCAAAAGGCATAATATCTAACAAGGGAAACAATAAACTATATTTCTATGCTAGTGTTACAGAATGTTTGAATTTTCCACCCAGTCAAAGAAATATTTTACAAACATATGTCTGCATTGATAAACTTTGCAAGGTGGTTGCTTCATGAAAAAAAATGAACAAAAACAAAAGTTTACGAAAAACAAAAGACTAAATAAAATGAAAAACAAAAAGAAAAACAACACCAAATAGTGTGTACATACAAAACCATCTCTGGCCCTCCTAGATCTACATGTAGTTAAATATTTTTCACTGTTGGTGGCATTTCCTTCTATACTAAAATTTGTTTAAGGGTATATTACATGTATATTCTTTGTAGGGGAACAAAAGCCTCCAAATGGTTACCAATACTATGAAATATGTTGTATTTGTAAACAGTGATAAATTTACATGAAATGTTACATGAAATAAAATTGAAACAAAAACTATATGCAAAATCCCTGTATTACACACTACTTCCCCTAATAGTAATTACATTTTTTTCAACATTTAAATATCCTATAATGGGGCACTAACCTGCCCTTAATAATATTATAATATCTACACATTCTAATGTAATGGAATACGGAATTCAGGCATAATAAATACCATATACATGTACTTCAAGTATTAGAATCAGTTACCAAAAAATAATGAAAATTTTAAGTAACCAGGAGAATTAAGAGGCTGTAAGTTAAATTACTCCACAAACATTACAAAAAATAACACGGTAATTAATATTTACCACAAGACTTAATCATGCATAATTCACAAGATATTTTTGCAGTATTTACACACTGTCAACATAACTATTTCAAAAATAGAGGTATTCCCAAGACATAAGTGAAATACTTTGTCAAAATTAAGAGTAAAATTCAAAGGTGGTCGCGGTACTGTCAGCCTCTGCAAGCTCCGCCCTAACACAGCTAGAGTCTGCTGTATAATCCTCTGTTTTTCTCTCTACTTTTCCATCAGAATCAAGTAAATTACAGGCTACAGATGATGCTGCCACCTGGTGACAGGAAGTAGATGAGTCTGACTGACAGGAAGTAGAGGGCACTGCATTACAGGAATTAGATGGTGTTGAATTGTTCAAGGTGAGAGTTATGTCCTCTTCTGGAGGTTGAAATACCACACTTGGAATGCTGCTTGAGGCAATCTGGTCTGTCATCTCTGGTTCATATGTAAGGTCAAGGTCATCAGGAATCTGAAGGGCCTTATCAGTCCCTGGAAAACAAAGATGCAAAACTAACAGCTGGCCTAAATTCTAACATTTAAGGAATAAAATTTAAGTAGCAGAGACCAGTATGAAGAAATATCCAAACTTTATCAAAACCCACATAATTAACTATTCTCTCTTCTTTTAATTTTTTTCACTGAATCCACAAACAGAAGAACTGCTAGCATTATGGTTCTGTTTCACATACTTCATTGCACAAAGTTTACTTTTTTATGCAGGATCTTAACATCTTAACATTCAAAATCAAGTCAGTTGAGCCGATTACCTAAACCATCAAACCTAAGATGGATTATTACTAGATCCCCAACCCAAATACGAATCTGCCAACTTTCTCACTAACATTGGCAGCTGATAGGAATGCACAAGCACATAATCTTCCATCAGAGAGGTTAACAAATCAGCAATCTTAACAACTAGAACAGGTTCTAAGACCAGAGAAACAGCTGTATAACTGAAGCTTTACTGTGTCATACCTTTCCTCTGATAGAAGAGTACATAGGTACTTGTAAACTCATCTTCAGCAGGACTTTTCTTTGATACAGTTTCATCGTTGTAGTAATACCAATTTCCATCTTCCGGATGTTTGGCATATGCTGTATAGTGACCTGAATTTGCTCCTACAAGAAAGTAAACGTTTGCAAATTCATTAGACAACTGGAAGTCCAAGTAAATTTTAATTGTCTTATCAAATTCATATTATTATCAACCTTTGACCATATTCAATTGGCAGTTTCACTACAAAGTATAAAGCCACACCCTGAAATAGGAGACTGTTGGATCTACCTTTCATTATAACAACAGGAAAGTCAGACATATCACTCTTATGGAGTATACTATTTTTACAGTCTAATCAGTCAGAACTTTTGATCAGTCTGAATAGACCGAAAATATGAGACACAATGAAAACATGCTCAGTAAGGAAAATGCCAAACGTTTCATCTGTATTTAATATAGTATCACAATCAATCAAGGCAATGGAAAAATATTTATATGAAATTCTAAACTTACCTCCAAAGTGACAGACCAGACTGTACAAATTATACATGAGGTTTTTGGTTTTTGGTCCCGAGATGAATTCGTTGAGATCCAGGTTGTCCAGTGGAAATACAACCTTGTTGTCGACCTTTGTGCTTGACAACTCATGGAAAACAAACCTGAAAAGCATATACAGATCATCTAAATGTTAAAAAAAACTGCTGACTCTAATAAAATTTGAAGTCATTTTTCATTCAAACTGACAACAGAGGATTGATAAAACATACATGTGTGTGCTCCTGTTTGCCTCACTCCTCTGGTCTTGTCTTTACAGTGAATGCCCAAAATAAAATTATAAGTATTTTTTACATGTTTGCAGTACTGACTGGCTGATCTGGCTTAAGGGCAATAACATTTTCACTGGAACAAGAAATTACTGTTTTCCCACCATATGCAACTGCCCAAAAGGCCAAATTGTCAGATCAGAACTTCTAATGCATGAATGATACATTTTCTTGCATACAATTCTTGTTCCTTGAATATCTCTATGGCATAAAGCTTTGGAGATTGCATTCTTTTTCAGCAGTAACAAATAGATCCTCCAGAGAACATTGCTGATGACGTCAGTGTGACTCTGACATCAGAATGACTGTGAACAATGTTGTGTAAAGGGCGTACAAGGGGTATGAGATCACACTATCTGACATGGGTAAAAACTCCAGATATCCTGACCCAGTATGCAAGAAAGTGGTATAACACAGCACTTCTACTCCCTTGCCTATCAACTAGTTTTTATAGCAACATTGCAGGTTTGCTCCGTGGCCCGACTCCTAAACACTAACCAAATGACTTCAGAATATTATACAAATGGAATATCATAACAGGGTGCAGATCCTTAAAGCTAGTTAAGTATTCACTAACTGCATGAGAGTGGAGCCTCTTGAATGATCAGCAAATAAGGACCTGGACCCACGGGTTAATACCGTATTTAGAGAATTTCTTTCATTATATACATTCTGATATGTCATATGCTGTCATGAATTTAGACAATTTAGAGATAAGAGAAACATACTATATACAGGCTATATACTGCCCATTACACAATGACCAGATACAATACAAGTGGTTTCAGTAAATGTAAAATTTGTGAACTGATGAGCTGTATCTGAAGTAAATATTTATAGATATATAATAAATGTTTATACTAGTGAAGTACTACAACAACAACAACAACAACAACAACAACAATACCAGTAAGTTACCTTTTGAGTTGTATAATAAGAGTATCAGGGTACTGCCAAACTGTCATGGTTTTCTTTGCTCTCTGGTTCTCCTTACAGTGTGGACAGAACCAAGGATTGTGCTCATCTAACTCTTCACTGAGGAAAACAGAAATTGTCATACATATAAAAACACTATCAATTAAAATAAAACAACTAAGATGTCAGATACTAACAATTTCAAAAATCAAAGCTTAATTTAAATTCAAACTTCATATACATCTGAAACAAAGAAAACACTTGCAGTAACTTTACTGATCTCTTCAAATTTCAGCCTTTTTAATTAACTAATTTTTACCATAACAAAAAACTCCTTTTTACAATACAATGCTGAAATATTTTTAGCAAGTGATCTATCTAAATTTGAAAGCATATATGTACCTTTCAGTGAAAGCCCTGAAACAGTCAAGAAGAGTGACTGGCTCATTTGATCGCAGTTTCTCCATTGACCTATGGGAGGTAAATCTCTGATTTCTCAAGACTTGTTCCTCGGTTACCATTTGTACACTGACAGCAAGGTGGTCACCAGACCGCAAAATAACCTCGCCATTTTGGGGTATTTCACAGCCTGTACAGTGTTCCATGTACAGACATCTGGAGCAATGTAAACCCTAAAAGGTACCAAAAAAAACAATGTTTGTTCAGAGAAAGTTATAAACTTTACCTTAGAAATTTCAAATGAGAAAAATGAATCCTGTTACCTTGATATACATAACTTAAATGTATCAACTGTAAGACTGTCATTTTAAGATGAATAAATATGGCTCTCAATAATTTAAACTAATCTAGACAGAGTACCAAATTCAGAATCTATTCTTACAAGATTCTGACTAGAAAAAAAAACGAGGCAAGAAGGTGTAATGGACAGAATTTACCCACATGTATTTATCAAACAGCAAATAACTTACATCTTTTGCAGAGGCTGTCTTATATCAGTCTTACTTTATGCAATGTTACTTATACTCCAAATGAAAGAAGCAGAATCCTAAAATTTGTCCAAAAAAAGGCAAAAAGAAGGAAAAAATATTCTTCTGGTTAAACTAAGTAGCAATTCATGAAAGGAAGTGCACAAATAAATTAGGTAAATAAACAAGAGGGCCATGATGGCCCTGGATCGCTCACCTGAGTACTTTGGCTGTAGGTTTGCTGTTAAGCAGTATTTCATTTTTTAATTGAAAAAAAATAAGTGCCTACAAACCAAATATGTAAAATATCAGTGAATAAATAAAGGCTCTATGAAAGAAAGTAAAAATATCTATTATAAGCTATGGTGACCTTGACCCAGTGACCTCAAACCCTACCCATGGGTAGAGGTCCATGCAAGGAACCTATATACTGAATATCAAAGATATTGGTCTATAACCGAAGGCTTTATGAGGTACAGTAGATAAATCTATTTTTAGCCTCTGTGACCTTTAACCTAATCCAATAATTTGAAAAAGCTTGATAAAGCTTGCCTCATGCCAAACTTTAAAATTCAAGGCCTTGTGGTTTCAGACAAGAAGATTTTAAAAGATATTAAGGGCCCCCAGGGCGGGGCAAATTTTGACCCAAGGGCCAACATTTAAACAATATTGCTAAAGGTTCTTTACACAATACTCAACACCAAATATCTAAGGTCTACACCTATTTGTTTTGGAGAAAAATGATTTTTCATGTTTTTCCTATATAAATCAATGTAAAACGAGAACCCTGGGGTGTGGCCAATTTTGACCCAGGGGACATAATTTGAACAAACATGGTAAACATCCACTAGACAATGCTACATACCAAATATCTGAGCTGTAGGCATTGAGATTGCCAGTAAGGAGATTTTTCAAGATTTCCTTTTTTAAATATTAAGGGCCCCCGGGGCAGGGCAAATTTTGACCCCAGGGCCAACATATAAACAATACTGGTATAGGTTATCTACACAATACTCCACACAAAATATCTAAGGTCTAGTCCTATTAGTTTTGGAGAAAAATGACTTTTAATGTTTTTCCTATATAACCATATGTAAACCAAGAGAACCCTGGGGCGTGGCCAATTTTGACCCAGGGAACATAATTTGAACAAACTTGGTAGACAATCACTAGACATTGCTACATACCAAATATCAAAGCTGTAGGCATTGAGGTTTCCAGTAAGAAGATTTTTAAAGATTGCCTTTTTTAAATATTAAGGGCCCCCGGGGCGGAGCCAATTTTTACCCCAGGGCCGACATATAAACAATACTGGTAAAGGTTCTTTACACAATACTCCACACCAAATATCTAAGGTCTAGTCCTATTAGTTTTGGAGAAAAATTATTTTTCATGTTTTTCCTATATAACTATATGTAAACCAAGAGAAGCCTGGGGCGTGGCCAATTTTGACCCAGGGGACATAATTTGAACAAACTTGGTAGACTTCCACTAGACAATGCTACATACCAAATATCAAAGCTGTAGGCATTGAGGTTTCCAGTAAGAAGATTTTTAAAGATTGCCTTTTTTACATATTAAGGGCCCCAGGGGCAGGGCCAATTTTGACCCCAGGGCCAACATATAAACAATACTGGTAAAAGTTCTTTACACAATACTCCACACCAAATATCTAAGGTCTAGTCCTATTAGTTTTGGAGAAAAATGATTTTTTATGTTTTTCCTATATAACCATATGTAAACCAAGAGAACCCTGGGGCGTGGCCAATTTTGACCCAGGGGACATAATTTGAACAAACTTGGTAGACATCCACTAGACAATGCTACATACCAAATATCAAAGCTGTAGGCATTGTGGTTTCTGAGAAGAAGATTTTTCAAGATTTCCTTTTTTACATATTAAGGGCCCCCGGGGCAGGGCCAATTTTGACCCCAGGGCCAACATATAAACAATACTAATAAGGGTTATCTACACAATACTCCACACCAAATATCTAAGGTCTAGTCCTATTAGTTTTGGAGAAAAATTATTTTTCATGTTTTTCCTATATAACTATATGTAAACCAAGAGAACCCTGGGGCGTGGCCAATTTTGACCCAGGGGACATAATTTGAACAAACTTGGTAGACTTCCACTAGACAATGCTACATACCAAATATCAAAGCTATAGGCACTGTGGTTTCTGAGAAGAAGATTTTTAAAGATTTCCTATATAAGTCTATGTAAAAGGAAGTGACCCCTGGGACGGGGCCAATTTTGACCCCAGGTAAATAATTTGAACAATTTTTGTAGAGTTCCATTAGAGGGTGCTAAATGCCAAATATCTAAGCTCTAGGCCTTGTGGTTTCAGACAAGAAGATTTTCAAAGTTTTTCCTTTAAGTTGCCATAGCAACCAGAGTTCTGCATGGAATCAAATTCTTTGAACAATTTTGGTAGAGCTTCATGCAAGGAACATTTCTGTGAAGTTTTGTTGAAATTGGCCCAGTGGTTTAGGAGAAGATGTTCTTTAAAACAAAAGTTTACGCACGGACGGACGCACGCACCGACGACAGACATTGACTGATCACAATACCTCACCTTGTGCACTACGTGCACAGGTGAGCTAAAAACTGGTGCGCTTATTCTAAGAATTTATGAAATTCCCACTTACCGTTCCATCTGTGAGCAAGATTCTGAAGTTCGGTAGATCTGGTCGCAGTTTCTGTATACAGGAATAAATATGTGGACCAGTCAAGTTACTGGGCAGGTTCAGTATTGATGGATGTGCAAACAAGAATGGATTATCTGCCCCTGATATGTCTTTTTCACAACGATATGATATTGGAATGGCAACGATTCTGAAAATGAAGAAAATGTTTTTTCCCCACCAATATTTCGTGATTAAGTCATTCTGACTTTTTAGCAATTCAAGACTGAAAATAAACTTGGGTGTATTCTAAAATTTCAGTACATAAATTGTGCTACGCATACATCAAAACAGCATCAGACTCGTATGTGTTAAAATCATTAAACTAGGGATGGCAACGAATACCAAAATCAATTCTCGAGTACTCGGTCATTTTTCCGATCGAGTACTCGGTTACTCGGATGATTTCCAATGATCTTCAAAGTTTTATCACACAATATCAACACCGTCTTCAGCCGGCATTTTAACACTATGGAAATGTTTATATCTTATTCTAAGCAAAAACTTTATTAAGATATAAAAAAGTTAATGATATTTCTGGATTTATATGCGTAAAGAAGAAAAGGAAGTTGCTCTCCTTTATTGAGTTAAGAAAAACAAACGTTTAATGGGGTCTAATTACTACCTTTAATCTAACATTTTCATAATAGCAATCCGGCCCTTTGCTGTTTTCAAAACCGTTAACTTAAAACTTTTTCGGCAACAAACTGTTACACAATTAAAGATAATTAAATATCATAAGAGGCCGAAAGATGTAAGCGACACAGGTGTTCAATCCCGTGCGCGTGTCAAACTGTTGATCGCCTGGTTAAATTTACGATATCATTTTCGCACCTCTGCAAGAATGTTTCGATTGCATTTAACAGGTGTTTATGAAGATACATGTACTTCTCCGAATTTCTGAACTAATTGGATGCACCAATCTTTCTAAATCGCAAAAAAATAAAATTATATATTGTTTTCCGAGTAATCGAATATCAATTTTGTTAACCGATATTCGGACGTTCGATCGAGTACTCGGTTAACCGGTTACTCGTTGCCATCCCTACATTAAACACAGACTGGAGCAAAATTTTTCTTGGAGGGGGCGGGGAATACGATTTAATATTTTATTTCAAGATTTATTTCAACACCTGAATGATAAACTTTTAATGTTAAATTTGTCTTACAATAGAAAACTACATTACTCAGTTACTCAACTACATAGATGTGCCTACCTTGATTTTGGTTTATGATTGGCAGCATTTGTAAGAGGTACAAAATCTTCTGTCATATCAGCTGGGGTAGAACAGACCTGCATAAGACAAAATGTCATGACAATTAGAACCACAACAACAACTGTCACCACATCATCAACTTCTTTAGTTTACAGTTTCAGATTCATACTTCTTAAGATTGTCTTTTGTTCTGGTTTTTTTTTTTCAAAAACTGATTTTTTTAGGAGGGGTTTGGTGGGGGTTGTTGTTTTGTTTTGTGAAGAAAAATTTTTTTTAAAAAAACTGTAAGAATGAAACTGATGTCCCTCCTATGCAGTACAGGCCCCTGTAAAATTGGCATTTGCTTCCACCAGCAGATCTGGGTCAAAATATCAGTAGATTTAACTTTTCGTCAGTAGTTTTTAACTTTTTATGTTAATCCGAAAGCAAGCTAAAATACGAGTCGCTACAAAACCACCGTCAGAGCAATTTTTCTTCCTGAA
Organism: Cyclina sinensis; assembly: GCA_012932295.1. Taxonomy (NCBI): domain Eukaryota; kingdom Metazoa; phylum Mollusca; class Bivalvia; order Venerida; family Veneridae; genus Cyclina; species Cyclina sinensis. The sequence goes on along the minus strand of JAAONU010000007.1, from coordinate 35,111,466 downwards.
TTTAAAAACAATAGTCATCTACAACATACTGTAACATGTTCAACCATGGAGCATAAAAATCAAATCTACTGTTGGCCAGTGTTGAAACACAGGTCTTTTTAAGATTTTTTAATACATGTATGGTATTAAAACAGCTGACCATAATAAAAACAATCACCCGCAATTAAGTCAGACACTTGAAACAAGGAAATATATATAAAAAACTGTTCTGTACAAGTGCCTACTCATGAAACAAAAGCTTGATTTCCTTGTAATAATTAATACAGATAGCCATAAAAGGTATTACTTAACCGAGTGGACACTCACCGAGTGGACACTCACTGCACAAGTATGCAATGACTAAATATACATTGAAACATGATCTTTTAAGCGTAAAAGTTTTTCAAATACTTACTGGACAGCAATACACAGAATCCCTGTAATGCTGTGCTGACATCTAAAATATAAAAAACACATTCTTATATACTTGAATAAAGTTAAACATCTTGAATAAAGTTAAAACATATGGAGGAACAGAGGACTGAAAGACATCCCTGGATTACCAGCCCAGCACACTGATCTGCCCCTGCTCCTAATGACTGCTATCTGGAGTTCAGATCAGTAATACCAGAAACCAAAGTAAGGAGGTCAAGGCCAAACAGGATCTTTAACTTTGACCTAAAGGTCAGTGGCTTTTCTGTCTCTGTGGGTGTCTTATCTTGAAATAAATGAAAACAAGTAACACACACACATCTTATGATCTATCACTGCCAAATGAAACAAGACACTTGAAATCTATTTTCAAGTGATTCTTCTGTACCACATTTGAAATAATGTTTGTTTAATCCTGTAGGGGCAGATATGGTACGCTGATCAGAAATGGATTTTTTAGTTTTCTACTTAATAACCCCAAAACACACAATGTATACCTCAAGACAAGCTGAGCAGAAAGTTCCGCCACATGTTGTATGAACCATGAGTTCATTTTCTAGCATTTCTTCCAAGCATATTGCACAAGACTTCCAATCGTTAGTGGTAACAGTCGAGCTAGAGACCGTCAATTTCTCACTTGCCTCTCTACTCTCCACTGTTGCAACATCCTCCGCTAAATCAAAGCCTAGAAAAATCAATATGATCTTTGCTTCATTTATGTCCTGACAAAAAAGAATTTGTTCCAAGGATTTTAGTAAAATAATTTTTGTAATCGAAACATTTTTTTTTAAAGTATTTTTGGTTTTATTGGGGTTTAATGACAGTTTTAACTGCTTAGGTCATATCCCGGGAGTCAGTCCACCTAACCAGTGTTCCTAAGTATCTGACCAGTTTACTAACCAATTTCTCTGCAAGTGATTAACTACTTCCTCACTTGCTTCAGAGCTGAGGGACATATGACCTACAGATGCATTGTCTGAGATCAATTAATAATTGATAATTATTATCATAGAGAGAAATTTTGCCGGGCCTGATGGGGATTGAACTGGCTTTATCAAGACTGATAATCAGACACTCTACCGATTGAGCTAGCTGGGCTGGCTTTATATGAAGAACTTGGTCTGCAGAGTTATACTTAATTCTGAAAAACTCAAGTAACATCTTACAAACAGTATGTTTGCTTTTCCAAATGGTGTAATATTTCATTCATACATAACTCTTTCAGAAAATCTCAAGCAACAACCAAAGGGTTGAAATAAATCAAATCCATACTTTGTGTGAGCAAATATTACAGACACAAGAAATAAAAAGAAACTCCTTTATTTGCATTACTAAAAACATCCATTTCTAGAACAACCACAATCATTTATACTATTCTTGTATCTAGGTCAACTAATGCTTTACCTGAAGCTGATGTTGTACTGTCAACTATTGGATTTTCATCAATCTCTGTTTCCAAGCTTCCACGTCTTTTGTCCAAACCTTCTTGTTTCCATTCCCACAGGCCTGTTCCAACCATATCTAAGTTTTCAGCCTCTCTGTTTGAATCCTCTTGTTTCGTCTGATTGTAAAAGGAAAGCATTTTTGCCTGAGAGTTTAAATTATCTTCATGTTCATTTGTGTAAAATGTTCCAATGTCACTGAATACGCCAGTCTCTGTTTTTATGTTTGCCTCTGATGTAGTGGGAATCTCATTCATACCAAGAGGACCATCACAACCAGATATGCTGCCTGCTGTTGACTGGTTCATCTCGAAAGCGTAAATTTTTCTAGAGTGATCGTTGATATATCGAAGCATAGTACCGTCTTCCTGTAGAAGTAAAACTTTGCTCAGTTTATACTTGAACTTGTGGTCCGTTTATTCAATCAATTATATATGTATGCTTTTAACTTACTTCCACAGTAAAAAACAAAGACAAAAGATTTTTTTTACATCTTAAAAACTTCGGAGCCTAATGTTTTTGCTACCCTACACTTGCAACAATTTTCAGACTTTAAGAAAATGGTGAAATAAATACAGATCTATTTATTCTCTTGATTACCTCAACTGACCTTTAACATGTATCATAACAGGCACTGCTGATAAGACATCTATTGACAAGACATTATATGTCTTACCAGTATACGAGACACATGCCCGTCCAACACCTCTGCAATAATGATGTTACTAGGATTTCCACCAATCAGATGACAAAGTTCCTGTTTGACTCTGAGGATTTTGTCTTGTTTGTGCATATCTAGCAGTAACATGGTCGGCTCCAACCTCCACGAAATGAAAGTAACACCTTAAAAATAAGTAAGTGCATTAATTTGTTATTTTTTAAACAGTTCATTCAAAGCCAAAGACCTATCACAGACATTCAGTTGTGACTTCCCTTCTCTACCAACTCACTCAGCAAACATGAAATCTGGCACACCGTTTTAGCTCTGTGAAAAAGATATATATTTATATGGTTCAAGCTCTTTGAAAAGAGATATATATTTATATGGGTCAAGCTCTGTGAAAAGAGATATATATATTTATACGGTTCAGAGATTTTTTGTCTTACATCAAACAAGTTTTATCATATAATACAGATGTTAGTGCAATTCTTTTTTTCTTTTTTTTTTTTACGGGGGTTTAACATCAGTTTCAACCTCTTTCTGGTCATATCCTGGCAGTAAGTCAACCTTACAAACATTTCTGCGTTTCATTTACTAAGCAAACTCTCCACAAGACGCTGACTGCTTTCTCACTTGAATCAGAGGTGAGGGACAAATGACCTTAAACGCATTGTCCGAGATCAATTTAAATATTATATACCTTGAGGGGTTTGAACTTAGAACACCTGGATTAACAAACAAATGCTCTACCAGCTGAGCTAGGCAGATCGGCAAATAGTTGTTTCAGACAATTTATATTATACAAAAGGACTTTCCATAGCATTAAACACAGCTACCAATACTTATAAATATGAAATGTACATTTTCAGATTTATCTAAACATAGTTACTGTTACAATAATTCTCCCTTTTTTACTGCAGATGTGTAGATCTGTTTATTGACAAATATACATGAAAATTTTACTTACAGAGTTGTCTTTCCATGGCATGTGGAACTGGTACAGAAAGGTACATAAAGGGTTCAAATGTGACAGACACTTGACTACATCTTGCACAAACAACCTGTGGGAGACAGATATCCAGTTTCAATACAGAATAGTCTACAAAAAAATTGCTCCATCTGAATAAAATAAGGTTCTCTGAGACAAAAAGAAACATGTCTTTCTTGTTGTGAAAAATTTCAGTTCTAAAAAAACAAAGAATTTTCTACAATTCTCAGGTACAAATTAAGTGATAATCTGTGTAACTCACTGTTGACTTGAACTGTCCCTGGAATGTGTCCACAACGACGCTGTCATTCCTCTGCAAATATTTCTGCCAAGCGTCCTCCGCTGCTAAAACTTCTGCTGTTGTGTAACAAGCACCTTCTGTTAAAGTTCTTGGACTGTGTGGTGCTATTTCTTCAGCCTCATTTTCATCTGAAATCTCCATCTCATTATCGTCTTCCTGTTCATCAACCATGTCACTTTCTATGTCACTATCCACACTCGGACTTGCTTCACGCGTACATGACATTCTCTCGACACGTTCTACATTTTTTGGCTTTTGAACATTTAGTGTTTCACAAATTAGAGCCTCTTTCTGAATTTTACAGATTTCCTGCATCTGGAGGTTTTTCTCAGTCCCTTCGAATTTCATCCTTTTGACGTTTGTCAGATCGAAACAATCATCCTTTTCTGTATTCATCCCACTGTTTGACCCACAAGCACCTTTTGGCGATTTTGTTTTCTTATCAGCCCTTATGTTGATGTCCTTAACTTTCTTTGGCATTTCAAACCCATCATTTTTTGTTGATATCTGCATTACATTTCCAATTATATCTTCTTCTTCCCCAATCTCTATCCGCTCAGCCGTATTATCATGCTTTGAAAATTTTTCCGAGTCAGTTGTGATTGGCTTGTCCATAAATTCCGTTGCCAAGACATTTGTGTTCAATGTTTTTGTCTCTTTTGCATACAAGTTTTCAAGTGAAGAAACAGTGGTAGTTGAAACCACATTGTTCAAAATGAAAGGTTCCGACTTAGATTCTGAAATCTCATCTACTGGCATGCATCTCTGTCCATTATCACAATCACAGTCTGCTTTAAGACCAGCTGAAGCATTATTTTTCAAATCTACCTGACTAGTATCTTCTTCCATTCTTAAAACACCATCAAAATCATCCTCATCTGAATCACCAGATGCTTTACTGACTAGATCATTGTCACTTGAAGCTTTAACCATACCACTTGCACAATTTTTACTTCGAAAGTCCTGCAGACTATGTACACGCTTGAAACTTTCTGGTTCAGAGCTTTCACAGACAATCTGAGTTTTACCAATATTAACATCGTCAGATGACGAAACATCACAGCTTTTCTCTCCGAATTCATTCACCAGCCTCGGTGAGAGACCTACACCTGACTGACTTGCAGTTGGACTTGAGCGTAATTTCAAATTTTTCATCACAGAGCAATGTTCAGAATCAGAACTTAAGTCAGAAACTGTAGAATGATTACTATCTTCTGAGATCTGATTAACAGTAAAGCCAGCTATGACCGAACCATTTTTCTTCTTTTCACAACTTGCATTTTTTAACTCATCAGCCAATACTTTCTCTGACAAACCTGTTTTTGATTCTCGCATATTGTCAAACGTTAATGAAGAGTGGCTTGTGGCAGCATTCCTAGACTTATCATTTACCCTGTTACCTCCCTCTGCAGTGCTCAAATTGGACGTAGTTCTGTTATTTATGTTGTGCTCGAATGTGATTGGCTGTTTCTCACTACTAGGCCCCGCCTCTGTGTTCTGATTGGTTGACTGACTTTTAAAATTTAGATGTTCATGAAGGCTGTCAAGCAACAAGGCAAGGAACTCCTGACAATCATGCTGAAATACACAAGTCAAAAAAATACTTTTAAACGGAGCTTTAAAAAGAAAACATACATTTTACAATGCTACCAAAACTGACTCCTAACTTAAAACCCTTGAACTATCATCCTATGACTGGTGTAAATAATCAAGAAAGGTATGCAGTCTTCATCTACATAATCATGCTGTAAATTCTCATTTTGACTTGGTGACTATGGAAAGTTTATTTCATACTGGCAGTTGTCCAAATTTATTCTACTTTGAAAGTTCAAATTCTAGACAATTATCAATGCTATAAATACAACAAGGCTATAATATGTCCCATTTTGAAAGACTCGAATTCGGACAAAAGAATACCGTTAAATTATAGAGGAATCAGCCTTTTATCGTGCATTGGTAAATTATACAGTTCCCTCATCAACAAACGGCTTAGTAAATATTTAGAGGATAATGACCTTTTGGCGGACGAACAGAATGGGTTTAGGGCAAACAGGTCATGTGAGGACCACATTTTTACATTAAACAGCATTGTGAGAAACAACAATAAAGTATTTACTGCTTACATTGACCTCAAGAAGTGCTTTGACTTTATTGACAGAGACATGCTACTTTATAAACTTATTCTGCATAACATTGATGGGAAACTTTATAATACCATAAAAACATATACGTAAACTCTGAGTCATGTGTTCGTATCAATGATAAAGTCACGGATTGGTTTGAATGTAAAACGGGTTTAAAACAAGGATGTAATTTATCACCGACGATATTCTCAGTATTCGCAAATGATCTTGTGCAGGACATAAATGACCTTAACCTTGGCATTAAAATGGGAAATACAAATGTATCTATTCTTTTATACGCTGACGACATTGTGTTAATCACAGACAATGAAGATAACCTACAGACGATGCTTAATACATTACATAATTGGTGCAGACAGTGGAGAGTGATTATCAACACAAATAAATCAAAATGTATGCACTTTAGAAAAGGCAGGGCTCAAAGATCAAATTACATGTTCAAAATCGTAAAAAATATATTAGAAACAGTTGAAAGCTACAAATATTTGGGAATTACATTTCATGAAAAAGGTGACTTCACAGAAAATTGTGATTTATTGTCAAAATCAGCAGGTCGCGCACTTGGAAGTCTTATAAATAAAATCCACAACATGAAAGATTTGAAATTTCAGACTTTAGAAAAGCTCTACTACTCATGTGTTGCACCTATATTGGAATACGGGGCCTCGGTCTGGGGCGCCAGACAATTCCAATGCATAGATAACATACAACACCGTACACTCCGATACTTCTTCGGTGTACACAGATTCACACCCATCCTAGCATTATATGGTGATACGGGTTGGCTATCCAGCCTGTATAGACGCTGGATATGTATTTTACGCTTCTGGAACAGACTGTTACTAATGGATGACAACAGGTTGACAAAACGCGTATTTATACATGATTACGAAATTTGCCGCAACAATTGGTCTAGTGACGTAAAACAGATAACAGATAATCTTGGATTAAGAGAGGCATTTGATAGTCAATCAATGATTCCGTTGTCTGTTGCAAGTGAAAGAATCGCCAACTTCTACTCAGAGAAATGGTCACGAGAAATCCAAACTGTCTCAAATTTAAGAACTTATAGACTGTTTAAATCAAACAATGAATGTGAAAACTATTTAAATCTAAACTTAAAAAAGTATGAACGCTCATTACTCTGTCAGTATAGAAGTGGCATATTGCCAATTAGAATTGAAACTGGTCGCTTCATCGGGGAAACTGTTGAGCAGAGGTTATGTAGATTTTGTCACTCAAACGAAGTAGAAGATGAAAAACATTTCCTGTTGTATTGTGACATGTATAACTCTTTAAGAACACATACCTTTGGAAACATATGGCTCTCTCAATACTTTATCAATTTAACAGATGACAATAAATTAAAACACTTACTATGTGAATTTCCTAGAAAATGTGCTAAATTTGTTGAAAATGCTTATCTCCTCAGACGTTCTGTTATGTATTGTAACTGAATTAATCCATATTGAAATATGCAAATATAATTGTTATCATGTAAATACGTTCTAAGTGATAAGAAGGTTACAAAATATGTAAGGTCTATCCTGAGAGTTTTATTTACCGAGATATTGTAATCATATTTTACTCAAACACATCCAAGTAAGTGAAATCATTTTAATACAAAACTGAAATGATACTATTCCTTTCATTTAGATCATGGTATTTAATACATGTTAATATTTTGATTTCGTTATTAACAAACTTTAAATTAAATATGAAAGGTATACATGCATTTTGTGATAATTTCACGTAAACAAATAGAACCTTTGAAAATAGTGAATTATTATGCTTTCTGGTTTTCGTTCCCAAAAGACTTTTCTAGGAAAAATAAAAGGTTCTTATACTTTTTATACAAATATGATAGCAATGTGAAACAAACGTTTAATAATACTTGTCTCATTAAGACACTTTCTACAAAACAAAATTATACTGGCTATGTGTAAACCGATCAATTTATGTCTTTTTGTTTAAACCTACTTGGAAGTTATATCTAATTCAATTATTCATTCTAATTTGGTTCATGAAATACAAACCACAACATGTATGTTAATACATGTTTTTTATTATAATTTAATGATTTTTGGTGACTTATAGGCCCATTGGGCCGGGTGCTATGTTAACTGTTTGTATATGTATATATATATAAATATATATTGTAATACTTATGCACATGTCACGATAATAAAATATTTACTTACTTACTTACTTACTTACAACAAAATTTCTTCAAAGCAAAGCAAAATTTAACTTAAAGATTTTTCAATGGGGAGTGCTGGATTAATGTTCTTAAATGAGTTAAATAGAATATGGACACACTTGACACTGATACCTTTATGAATTAATAAATAGCTTATACTTTTATCTGTATAAAAAATCTTTTGTGACAGCCATTTTCTAGTGAGATTTTACTAACACTAATATGAAACATACCTGTCGATAGTCTTGAAACTGGATATGATACAGTCCAAGTGTCTGCTTGAAGTCTTTTGGATGTACTATTAGATACTGGCCACTCCAAACTTTAGCAAACAGCCTCTGAAACTGTCCGAAAAGTGTGTCATCAAATGTTTTCCTGCTCTGGTAATATTCTAACAGGAACTTGACTAATGGTATGGTGCTCATTAGACACTGAAGGCCAGCGTTCATGAAGCATGTGTTCCCGAGGTTATACAAGCCACATCTACCTCGTACAGCAGCAGCATCTGTCAGTATAAACAAGGTAGTTAAAACAACTTCAGGAGGAACTGGGGTATAGTGATAGAGCACCAGACTCTCTATACCAAGGTCACTGGTTCAAATCCCACTAGACATGAGAGTCTTTCCATATTTCACAGTTTCGGCTTGAGTACTGGTCTGAATCAAGGAGGCAGTGATGCAGTTGGATTTATGCAAGTTGCAAAAACTATTTACTCAAACAATGTCAGATAAGCAAGCTTAATCTAAATAATATATTCATTTTCACCAGTGGTCATCAGATATATCCTGCTTTTACAAACCAGTCTCAGTTTGATAATATCTTTGTCACTGTGATAATCTTACCTCTGACATCTTTGTCATAAACAACCAAACATGTACTTGGCTCTGAAATACACAAGTGAATGCATTTTTTATTTCTACTTTACTGATATAAGGTTAATCATAAGGAATAAATCTGTAGTTTAATTTCACAGAAATCTTTAAGAATCAAGAATAAATTGATTGAAAACCTTGACTGTCCCTTATTCAGCCTTTTCACTACATGTATGGGCAGTACATGTTTTGCCTTTACAATGATACCTATTCAGACTGTTTTCAATTTCAATCAGAATTCCTGTATCAAACATTTTTGACGGATCTATCCAAACTGTCCACAGACATGTCCATTTTAGAAGAAAAAGCCAAGTAAGGGTTAAAGTTCACTGACCCAGTACATTCATTCAGATTGCTGGTATTTAGTGTTAGAATTCCTTTTGTAACTTCAAAATTAAAAAAGAAATCATTTGTCATTGTATATGGGTGCTAAAAATCTTAAACTTTCAAGCACCGACATGTTTGGTTTTATTTAGCTCCTGTGAGGAAATGGTTACCAAATAAAGCCAAAATTGGAAGCCTGTCCCTTACCTATTTCTGTTTGGTTTAAGGGGCCATAAGCTTCTGGGGGACCAGTGTAAGACGATGAATCACTCAGTGCTGCAAACAGATCACATGTTGTTATTCAGAAACAAAAATGAAGATCTGGCAATATCCTGAATTTCAATGACTTTAAACATAATTCCTCAAGTTCCCAATAATGTGAACCATAATGCAATGTACAGTAAGTCCCACTAGAAAGACCACCTAGAATATTTCAGAATCATGCACAATACTGACAGCAATTTGAACAAATCAACTCAATCAAGGTCTGAATTTTAGAACAAAAAAGGTCCATTACTGAAACGGATTCAATATAAAGACAAATTTTGAAAATGGTCTAAAAAGTTGGACTTCACTGTATTATTTATTAAATTAATGAAAAGACAGCATGGATCTCTCGAAAGACTTCTATTGTCAGCACATTTCTCCACAGGCCATTTCTCCACAGGCCATTATGTGGTAAAACATTTTATATTATTGCAAGATAACTATTTGTAAAACACTTTACAGATCTCAGCTACACAAGAATCCTTTATGTGTTTAGGTAGGATGATCTATCCCGAAGGCAACTGCATTTTTGTGGAAATAAGATTCTCGCAAGTTCTCACTAAATCAGAGAGTGGACCTGCTTAGGTAATATAACACTATCTTAAATGGGTTGGGTATAAATATACCAGAAAGACTGATCCAGTTTGCAAGAATATTTTGAAAGTTCTGACTCAGGTGATATATTTAATGAAACAGTAAAAACCCTGTCTTTAATTATTGTTTGTATGTTTTTTGCAGCGTTCTGTAAACACATATAACATAAATCATAAATGCACATCTTACTGAGTTTAAATAAAGGTGCTAATATAAACCAAGTTGTACCTTCAAATCCTAGAGCTATAGGTGATGAAATGATATCACTGGAGCTTGATGCCACCTCACTGTTTCTGTCGCCTTCGGTTTCCATGATCGTTATTTTTACTTCACCAAAGCTCCTATATATATTTATCAGACAAATCATTAAAAAATATTAACTATAAATTGCAAATTACCATTGACATTTAACAAACACCATTTTGGAGGTCATTTAATCAGTTTTTAATTTATAAACACTTCATGAATACAAATGAGCATTTTGATAGGCACATTTTACATGAAATCATGTAGGTGTCATATGTATTATGAACTACAGAGTTCATGAAGTTGTAAAATTCATAGGAGCTTGAAATTGCATTTTTAGTCATTCAAGAGTCAAAACTGTTAATCTAGCTACCTTTCCAATATAAAAACACAAGGAACGCCACGCCACTTGCCCCGCCCACTAAGAATTCGGGTCGCCAAAGCTAAAATGCAACAAGGTGCAGATATCTATCAGTCCTGTCACTCAACAAACACCAAAACTAACCAAAACAAACTGTTAATTTTTGTCAATACACTACACACTAGTAGAAAACCGGTACTTTCCAAGCATTTCCAACATAATTGCTTGTCGCCGAAGCCATTGCGTGATGTCATTGTGCGGACTGTAATCTCCAAAGTATTTCTTGATCAAAAGCAGCTTTGAACTGAAGAAACTTTTCTGTACTATACTTTTGTGCATCCAAAATATAATTAAGTACATTTTACCATTATTTCATTATAAAAACATATACTTAGTGTGATTTTGCACTTATTCTTTCTATTTATTGAATACAGAAATAGACTTTCCAAACTGATTTTGTTCGAAAATGCATGAAAACCAGTTGTGTTCTTCTTCTGTGTGGCGTATTGGAAAAAAAATAAGGGATTTGTTTTGGTAAGTTTTAACATCTGCTGAGTGACAGGACTGATAGAAAACTGCAACTGGGTGCAATTAAGCTGATGCAATCTGAATTCTTAGTGGGCTGAGCATAGGAGCATTTCATTCCTTGTGTTTTTATATACAGAATAGAAGCTAGAAATCTCGAATTTTGAATCTTGAAGTACTAAACACACAATTTCAAGCTCCTGTGGTAAAATTACTCATCAATTCTCAAGTTAAAATAAAAAAACAACAGTTGGACAGGATTATTTTTTGTTTATTTATATCAGTGGACACTGGAAGCGTAATCTCATGTGTAATGGTCTTTGTTCCACTGATGAGGTCTTAGTGATCAATCAAGCTATCCAAAGGATTTACCGACAAATCAGTAACAAGACAAATCGGTAACATGATTTTATATAGTAAAAAAAAAGTGAAATCGGTAACAATAGAAATATTGTATGTACCCAGAAAGGTGATAAAGTAGGTGTGAAAAGACATGCCGGGGTGCACTGCTCGTCATAGAAAGGTGTAAACAAAACGTTAAAGAAGTTATTAGTTTGTCTTAGCAGCTAATTATAATTTATATAATTTGTGTTTGTCATGTAATTATCATTATTGAATTGATTCTATAATATTATAATCATAGTTACTAATAACGACGTCGAAGGTAATAACGTATTCAATAATTATGGCTTGATCTTTGATTTAAATCAGTTTATAATCTAATAAAGGCAATGTGTTTAAATATAAACACATTTAAAATATATAAAACTTTTACAATATACTGCAACACATAAGGTTTCAATACGCAATATTTCAATAACTAACATCTGTTCATACAACTCTATCACTATCTCAACTATAAACAATTACCAACAATATTTCTATTGTTACCGATTTCTCCGTTTTTTTACTATATAAAATCATGTTACCGATTTGGCGTGTTACCGATTTGTTCGGTTAACATCCAAAGTCTGTCCAGGTCCCATGATGAAATATCAAAAAACGATAAAATGTGAAATAATACAAACTTAAACAAAGCCATGGAACTATATAATGGATCGAAATTTACACGCTAGACATATACCTAATTCTGAAGGTTAAAATAATAACACATCACATGTCTTCTTTCGTTTTCAGAATAAAAGAAAGTAGTAACACTGCAAAAAAAAATAACAGGCAAAATATTTCTAGGTCCTACTGTGTAGAATTTAAATCTTCGGTTGCGCTTGCCGATGATCGGAGGAAGATTTTAAGAACATTAAATATATATTCATAGAAAGATATAATACTACCTTTGTGACAGTTTTCTCAGTAATCTCTTTGGTGAACTGCGAAAATATGCACATTACATCTTCCTTGTTTCTACGGACATGCGTGCATTGCCGTTCCGGTACATACGGAAGTGAACATTTAAATGCGTCACCGGTTGCAAAGTGAAAGTAGGTCTCAGATTTCTACAATATTTTGATAAAGGGATGAATCCAAGTAATTGTACCCAAAAAGTTGAATATCGTGCTAATTTTTTGAATCCTAAAGTCACACTATTGAGAGTAATGAAGGGATAAGCTCTAAAAGTTTGTCTATTGAATATATAACGATAGATCAGTCTTAGTTAAAAGTTAGGAGTTTCAAGAATATTTGACTTTACTTTAATAATATCAACTTCAACTTATTACTGCCAAAAGTCAATAATGACTGTACTAGGCAGGCGCGAATATGCATGGAAATATGCATGATACAAGGAAATAAATCATTTTTAACGACAAAACAATGGCAAATGGGTTGGGCCACAAGTTCTTTTAGTCCAAATAATTGTACTCTAAAAGGTGTATATTGTGCTATTTTATGTTAGGTCAATAAAGGCGGACAACGAAAAATATCAGATTAATGAATAGGTCCGCTTTTGAAGGCGAGTTATTGAGACTACAACTTCTTTCAACTTGGCTGACGGCCTTTCCAAAATATTTGAAGTGTTTTTATTAATGCAGACCTTGTACATCAGTTTTTTTTATACATTGCCTCAGAGACATAGATCTGTGTCTATCTATGTCTCTGATTGCATAAAACTGAACAGTGTGACTTGGCCTGAAAAGTTTTCTCATTTTTTTATTTCTTTAAACATGTAAATTGTTAAGCGCTAATGACTCTGAAAACATAAAATCATCATGTTAGCTTTTAATTAAATGCCTAACATATTGAAGTCAGTCAGTTACTCTGTTAGTAAGCCAGTTCGTCGTAGCCTGTGTGTGGTAAAGCATTCAGTACAGTAGTCCAACTATTTGACATTTAGAAAATTTGTGGCAGGCAATGTCTTTTTTCAAAGCGCAACAGTTTGACAGTACCAAAAAAAAAAGGGTCTATAAAATGAGTCAAACTGTCAATGTGAAATTAATTAGGCTATCAGTACTGTTAAATCTGTTGAGAAGCAAATTGAATAGGTGCAAGAACGTAAAGGTAGTGAAGTGTCAAGTATCAAAACACTGATTTGAATGTTTAAAACTCATCTTTCAGATAACGCTAATACTACAAGCAAACACAGCATCATAAAAAAATGCACTTGATATAGCTATCTAGTTCTGAAGGTGAACTGATTTTATGGGCTTATATTTTGTTTGTTCTCCTTCAAGGCTAATCAATTTCGGTTCCAGCAGGTTAAGGGTTAAAGGAAGGTTAACCAACTAATCAGACTTGTCAAACAAAAATGTCTGTAAAACGGTCAAACCCCCAATGCCAAATTTATTAGACTAGCTTAAAGGTGGAACAACTTCACAAAAATAGCAGATTTTGCACTTTGGAGTGCTTGCGGTTTATTTCTTTCTGCTTCAATATCTTTCTATTTTACATTTTTTTATCTGCAGATGGATATATTGCGACCACAGATTGTCCGTGTTGGAAATAGGTGTTACAGGAAGAATCCCACTTTACAGAGAGAAGGCAATAGAGCCGAGGAGGAAGACTACACAGGCAAAGTTATTTTAAAATGATTGATTTTGTGCTCTTCCAAGCATAAAAATACTTTTTTTTTCTGTGTCTGCCTTAGTACTAAAAACCTCTTTTCTTTATTCTAAACGGATAACAAGATATTCTGTTTTGACATTTTCACATTGTGTACTTTGCTGGTTTAGGAGAAAAAACTAGTAAAAGGGAAAATAAGCAAATTAAAAAACTTGTAAAACTTGGGTGGTGAAAAGTGTTCATAAAGAAAAAAATTGTTTTGTAAGAAACCCGTAATAGAATGTATTTAATGATTACCAGACTGTAGTTACATGTATATGATAATTCTGAGAGTAACAGTTTAAGTTGGGGGATGAATGCAAAAAGTTCTAAGTGTTAAAAAGTAAAGAAGCAGCTAGTTTTCTTGGCATTCACTCCTCTGATTAATTTTAACCACTGTTTATTCTTGCCATAAACAGATTTCATACCAGATTCGTCTGGCTGGAATGATGAAACTTGTGCACTTGATGCCCCTAACATAGAACAAACATCTGATGGATTCAGGACCACTGTATTGGCACCTAGTGGACTTTTCAAGTTTGTGATCGGGAGGAAAGGAGAGACGAAGAATCGACTGGAGATTGAGACACGCACAAAAATACGTATACCGAAACAAGGACAGAAAGGAGATATAGGTTTGACATTTTTGAAAAAAATTTTTATTGGTTTTCAAGCTATTACCAGGGCTCTTGTCCTTGACCAGGGTCCATGCAATGGGAGAATTTTGCATGAATTTTGCATGATTTTTGGATATTTTTCATCTCTGTCTGCTCATCTTTTTTTTTCATGAGGATTTCCTTTGGAATAGGGGGAAAAACACAATATTTTAATGGGGATGGGGTGGATATTCAGCCCCAGATTTTGCCAAATGAGAGCCCTGATTACAGATATTGCTTTTTAGAAAAGGGAAATGACATTACAATATTATGTTACATATATACATGATTTTAAATTAATGTAACATTAAGGCAAATAAGATATAATCAGGAAATAAGGATATAATATTATACAGTTTCTTTGGAAATATTTTGACCACATCCGCAGGTTCTTGGTATATTTTCATATTGCTTTGTTAGTTAAGTCTGATCAGAGTGAATTGAATTGTCTTAAGTATAAAAGTGGTGGAGATTGTGCGAATATTGTTTTGGCTTTGTGTTACAGTGATACAAGGGCATGACAGAAATGGGGTCATTTCGGCCAAAACACGCATAGATGTTCTAGTAGATTCTGGAAGACAGAAGTCACCTTTCACACATTTCTTGTCGATTCCTTTCAATGCCAAACATCTGCAAGACAGCCTGTCTGATTTCAAAAATGATGTGTTGAGGGAATGTGATGGTGTAAGTTCTAGACACTTGATAAATCTTATGTTGCAGGTTCCAAAGTCAGAAACTTACACAGTAAGAAATGTCAAATTAGTGGTTGAATCCACTGGTACTAGGAACAGAACTTGGACAGTTATCATTCCTGTAAAGGAAAATCTCAACTCCTCACTAATACTTACTGAATATAGGAATCTAAGTATATGATACCATAGGTCAGATATTTAGTGAGAAGTTGGGATTTTCATTCACAACCATGTTTTTTGTCCCAGTATGTTCTAAGTACCTACTGATTGAGTCAGCTGTAGGGGTAACTTAGTAAACAAGCTGACATATTACATTGTAAATTAGTGTTTTAAACTTTACTCTGCTAAGAGCAATCATATTTGCCTTTTAGACAAGCATAAACCATGATTTATGCACTGTAATGTGCAGTCTGATTATAATCTGTACTGAATGCTGTGCTAACAGGAATTTGTCAGTTTTAATACCCCATACAAATTACAAATGGTACTGTGTTACTAAAATCTTATCTTTCTTTCCGATAGTGTAAATCATAAATAAGGAGAAACATGCTCTACATTTTCAGGACAGAGGGATAGATGGGAGTATTTTCCAGAACCCATGCAAACTTCATTTAACGATTGGTTGCTTGGTGTTGTTAGATGACTCAGAGATAAAAAGAGCTGTTGATACTCTTCGGGAATGTCGGGTGGAGATTGTTGAGTAAGTTCCACAATTATCGTACTAATGATTGGGTAAAAGTGCTCTATTTTACTATCAGCTTGGATTGAGTATGATAATATTGGGAACAGAAAATGTGTAGATCATGGGCACATGATTGACAACCACTGGAAATTTAGTGGTCTTACATCTTTGAACTCTTGAGTTATGTAGAGTGTAGGTGTAACACCACTACATTGATATCTCCAATCATTGATCAAGTAAGAACAAAATCTGCAATCCTTCTATAAGGAGAAGATAACTTCTCTTTAAAAAGAAAACTCATTTGAATTGATACATATGTATATAGTGATATTGGAGATAATCATTGCTTCAGCCACAAAGCCACACATGGGAAATACTCACCAAGAGCCTTGACAGTTCAAATATCTTTTCAGACCTATATTGAAAGGAAGGTCTCTGGATATACAGTTGGATGGCCTGGAGTACATGAATGATGATCCTTCAGAGGTGGATGTTCTTTATGTCAAGGTCAAAGATCCAACGGAAAGGTTAGTTCATTTAAATTTTAACCTAATCTTTACAACATTAGGCTAGCTGAAATATGCTGTGTCTTTATTAGTCAAAAAATTATCTTACCTGGTAATGATAACAGGAATGAAATATTCAAATGAAACTTACATTTGTATATCTAAAATGTTTTCATTTATTTCGGTAACAGTGGTAACACTTTTTTCACACAATAAAATAGCAGTATAATGATATTAGTTCTACCTGTTAATGTTGGATTATCGAGATGAATTTGCTTTTGTACAGTGTTTGTCAGTATAAATTTTATACATACATTGTATGATTTTGATGAAGGTGTTGAATTCAGTACATTGTATGATTTTGATGAAGGTGTTGAATTCAGTACGTTGTATGATTTTGATGAAGGTTTTGAATTCAGTACATTGTATGATTTTGATAAAGGTTTTGAATTCAGTACGTTGTATGATTTTGATGAAGGTTTTGAATTCAGTACAGTTACTAAGTTTTCGTTAAACCTGACTGAAACAACAACATGTATAGTTTAATGAGTCTCATCAGGATAAACGACTATTGTAACATCTAAATATTGAAGTTAAATAAATTGGAAATAACAATCAAAACAAATGCAAAAATAATGTTGACAGGCCTTTTTTACGACTTTTTTTTCTGTTTCCTTATTGGTTCTAAAATGTCCTTTTACTTATGATCTCTCTGGGTTTTTTTATCATTAACAGACTGTCAGTATTACTGATATGGTTTTGTAACTTCTTGATGATTTTGATTGATTGATTGATTGATTGATTGATTGATTGATTGAAAACTGTCATAACTATCTGAAAATCAAGAATTAGATGGAGTTGTTTCTCCAAACTTATTTCTTTATATATTTCCAGACTTCAGATTCTAGCAGACAGACTGGTGGACAAGTTTACAAGCACTGGTCTGATGCAACGGGAATATGACAGAGTTAAATTACACATCACTGTTATGAATACGCTCTTCAGAAAAGATCCCACAGGTACTTACACATCACTGTAGTGAATATGTAAGGTTGCACATAAAAGAATGAACATGATGAATGAGAGTCGAAATTAACAGGCAGAATCAATAAATAAGAACATGAAAGTGATTTCAGAATTATTTCTTTATACACATTTTATCAGCTGATGTTTTTAGATCTATGTGTTGTCAAAGTTTATTTGAAACAGAATTAGCTGAATGACTTTACGCCAGTGAATACCGGTAATACTAAATAACCATTTGTTTTATCTCTATAAGGTACAGCAGAACCAGATAGGAGACAAGGCAAGGGACGAAAAGAAAGGGAGTCTTTTAATGCTGTCAATCTATTACAGGTAAGTTTGACTTTAAAATGATGAATTTTAACAGAACTGTGCAAAATTGGCTCCAGGAATTTTCTGTAAGAGTCCTTGTTGACAAAAGGCTATGAAATATGTGTAAAATTCAATGCATTTTATTTTCTTGTATGAAATAATAGTTGGATAGTTCCATTATGTATCTGTATTACTTTGGAGATTTTCAGAGAGAATCACTTATAACATGAGAGTGTTTAATACCAGTAATGAAAAGCTGTTTGTACTCTGCTAGACTTATTGCAAAATGCATAAATGTGAAATACTTTTTTACTTCATAATGATAAAACCGTATTTGTGATCTGGGTTGATTTTTTTTGTGATATTTCAGTGGAAGAAATTCCTTTGTACAGTGCCATTAAATTTAAATGGCCTTTTGATATGTTAGTGCATTTAAGCTATACAAAGTTGAATTCATTACTGTTATTAGATAAGTAACTGTAAAAAATCTCATGATAGTTTTATCGTTATTTACTCTGTTGTCTACATTATGTAATAATGATTAACTAGTATTATATAATATTATAGAAATTTGGAAACTACAAGTTTGGCGAAGATTGTGTAAAAGCCATACATCTGTCACAGAAGCACAGTTTGGCAGAAGACGGCTATTATACATGTGCTGGGAAATTAGACATTACTTAATTAGATATGAATTACTTTATAGACTATATTTTTACATGATACTTTGGTGATTTGTTCTTTTGGGTATTGCTATTAAATTAGGTTATTACATTTTGTTGTGTTTCTTTGGTTCCTAAATGATTAAAAATGAGCAGTTCTAACTAAGCCTTTTCCTTGTTTGTGAAGGTGAAGTCAATGACTTGTTATTGTAAATGCATATACCTCAATGGTTTAATGGTTTTAGGTTTGAGCCATGGAACTTTTTCCATGTCCGTAAAGTTAGCAGTTTATTAATGTGCATAGGTGTGACCCTGAAAAATCCACCATTAGCTGATTTTAAAGTCAGAATGCTGACTGCACACCAATATTGATGAAGTGACACTGATTATGATTGATTGATTGATTGATCGATCGATCGATTCTGCTGAAAAGCAAAAGTGTAGAAGTGTACCACCACTACATAAGGATCAACAACTGTTCTATTTTGAGGAATGAGCTGGGTATACTGCCTTCTCCTTGATTGACATTCTGTTGAAATCAGCGATAAATGCAACTATTTACCAAATAGAAGTTTTTGACAAAACTAAGAATTTCAGGCAATCAAAAATGTTCTATCCTGATGTTTGAAAACTCTGAAAAAGGCAAAGGACTTAAATGAATTATTATACCCACTAAGCAAATTTTTTTGGGGGGTGGGTGGGGTGGGGGCGGTCGGGTGGTCTGTTGCAATTTCCTTGTCCGGAGTATAACTTGAAAACTAATGATTCGAATTTAATGCAATTTCATACAATGGTCAAGCACAATGACAGGAAGTGCAGTGTTCAAGAATCATAACTCCATCTTCACTATTTGCACAGTTATTGCCCTTTGTTGGTTTTCCTTGTCCAGAGTATAATTTGAAAACCGATTGTTAGAATTCATTGCAACTTCAAACAAAGGTCATGCACAATGAGAGGAAGTGCAGTGTTCAAGAATCATAACTCCTTCTTCATTATTTGCAGAGTTATTGCCCTTTGTTGGTTTTCCTTGTCCCGAGCATAACTTGAAAACTAATGGTTGGAATTCAGTGCTACTTCATACGATGATCAGTCACAATGCAGTGTTCAAGAGCCATAACTCCATCGTCACTATTTGCACAGTTATTGCCCTTTGTTGGTTTTTCTTGTCCAGAGCATAAATTGAAAACGAAAGGTTGGAATTCAATGCAACTTCATACAATGTTCAACCACAGTGAAAGGAAATGCAATGTACAAGAACCACAACTATCTTTAATTGCCCACAAGCATAACTCCATTTCAATTTTTTTACAAAGGATTCTGTTACTAATAACTTCCTCAGTTCTGAAGCAGTTTTGCAGGGGTATTAATCACATTAAGTGATAGCTCTAGTTTATAAATTGGAATAAAATGGTGTTGACTGTTGACATTTGATAACATATGTAGTAAACATACATGTCTGTATAAAAAAAATCTAGAAATTTTTGTTAAATAATACCTTTTATTTAAAGTATTGTTTGTTTCATTTTTAGCTCCACTTTTCGAAGAAAAAAAATGGAGCTATTATCATGACCCTCTCGTCTGCGTTTGGTAACCTTTTTGTTAAGGTCCATTTCTCATCAACTATCAAAGCTATTCACTTCAGATTTAGAATAAATGTTCACTATCAAAATGTGACACCATTTTCTAATGGGCAGATAACCCTCAAATTTATTTTTGCAAAGTTATGGCCCTTTTTCAAATTAGAATTTCTTGGTTAATTTTTTTGTGAATGTCCATTTCTCAAAAAAGTGTCAAAGATATTCCCTTCAAAACTTTGAATACTTGATTACCAGCAAGACCCCTACTTAGATTGTTGGTACCTATGTTTCTGGGGTAAAAATTAGCCCAATTTCAGGGTGTAGATGTAACTTGTCCTGTGATAACATCCAAACATTATAAACATCAGAAAAAGTGACAGGTCCTATTTTACTGTTGGCATGTTACCAACTCTGCTCATAGAAGGTATCTCTATTTTGTTAGGTAATGACTTAGCAAATGATAAACTGATAAGTAGTTCCATTGTCACTGATATGGTTTGTTTTGTTAAAAAATAAGCACAACAGGATAACATACAGTATATATAGTATCTCTTTAGTGTGTCAAACGGTTTGATCAAGGCAATAATTATAAGAAAGAGATAAACAAAACATTTCTGCTAGAAAGCTTATATTTACATTTTGACATCTTTATCGGTAGTGGTTACTGATAAGATAGACTAAGTTACTCTGCGTGGAATTTGGTCCATCATATATGTACGGTAAAAACGGCACTGTACGGGAAAAAGTACCACGGTACTCTCCCGCCAGCAGGACGATGCCATCGACAAGAAAAGGCAAACCTACACCAAAGGAAGATTCCATCGGTGATGTGAATGGGATTGAAACTGAAAGCAGCGAAGTAGTAAAAAAGAAAGAATTTATTGCCAAAGATCAAAATCAGTGGCTTTTCATTACAAATGGTATAAACATGCATAATTCACTTTTTAAAAACAGATTCGTCCCAAATGCTTTTCGAACCGACAGTATTGAAGAGAAAATTCCTTATCTAAAACGGTGTGGATTTACTTGACAATTTTTTACAGAAATGCATTGTACATATACATGTTTATCTAGACAGAAAATAGCTGGTTTTTTTTAAAAAATAGTTTTGCTTCAATTAGAAAAATACAGCCTTTTTCTTGGCTTTGCCAATTTTTTGAAAACTGCTCACAGTAAAGTTCATTAATTAGAGTGATTTTTTTCACTACCACTAGAAACTAAATTTAATTATTTAGTTAAGATTTTTGCATTGACCATGTGCAGTAGTGCTATGCTTGTCTGCATTTTCAGAAGAAATTTTATCACCTGATCCCAATATTCCACACCAGCCACTTCTCTGTGGATTAAGACACCCAAGAACAGGTATGTAGTGTAAATTGATATAACTTAATCTGGTATGGCACATGATGATTTCTTCCATTAAAATATGCAATTCGTCACAACAGTTGTACCTTTAATCTGCAAACTTACTTGTCATAAAAATTCTTATAGTCTTATGTTGTTAATAAATTGATTTTTATTAAGCAGTTGAAGTCAGTTATATCTGTTATTAGCTCAGCAGTATGTTTGGGTATGACAGTGGACATTTGATCTTTGCATAATAAAAATGCATTTCTTGGCAGTTAAGAATGCATGATAAAATGTTGTTATTGTTTTTTTTCATGTTTCTGTTTAGCAGAGTATAATCAAGCTAGAATAAGTTGCTTCAGATTTAAGAATTTCATTTCATACAAAGTGTGAGTAATGTTAATTTTTTTAAAATTATCTTCAGATAAGAAGAGCCTCTTCCTTTTCAACAATGAAGACAAGAATATTTATGAAGTTGTACAGTTTAAAGAAGAGTTTAGGTCATGGTTTATTGGTGAAACAATTCATCATGGTAATACATACCACTCTGAATTAAGCCAGAAGCTTACAACCTATGCCCTAGTTGAGGCAGATATTTTTAGTTGCATTCTTTTGTTGACAAGACATTTTTGCTAGTCCTTGTAAGCAAATTCTTGAAAGATTCATTGTTCATGCAGTGCCTACAACTCTTTGATATATGTGACAAAGATGTTGACCAGCTAAAAGATGCCAAATTAAATAGTAAATTAAATAATCCTGTTTTCATGTACATTTTACAGTTCCTTTTAAAACTTTGAAACATGGTGAAATTCATGTAATGTGAACATGGCTAGAAATTAGCATTTATCATCATCTATATCCATTTGATTTCCTGCAATTTATTCTTAATTCAGTACTAGTGCTAATGAATGATCCTAAACTGGATTAGGTGGTTAAATATGATATAAAACTGTAAGGTGTTAGCCTAGTATTAGTAAAATTATCCCATTAATGAATATTCTCAACTATAAACCTTGTTTATCACAAAATGCAAGAAGAAGATTGCTTGATTATGAATCTGTTTTATAATTTCAGATGGCAGCTTGTATTTAACTACACCAGTGGATCCTGTATTCCTAATACTACCATATCTTGTGAGATCAGCACTGGTAATACTGAGAGAGAGAGAAGGAGAGAGAGAGATCAGATTTGTGTTAAGAATGTTTAACTAAAGCACTCCAGTCCTTCTTAAAGAAAGCCTTATAATTATCATGATTTTATTACCTGCAGTGTTACCAATGAAATTATGGAATCAAGTAAAGTATATGAAAATAGAGTGCAGAACAGTGCCTTATTTGTTATTTTGTGAATGGTTGGTAAGCTCCGCTTGAAATTGCTGTCGGATCGTATTTATTTGCTGATGTTACAAAGTTGTTTTTTTTTTTTTAAATTTTGTACCGTTACCATCATTTTTAATCCACAAGGTTATTTAAGTAAAAGTGTAATTTTATAAACTTTATAAATTTAATATAATTTGATTAAAAATTTTATGAAGGATTACTTTTCAAAAAATTTATTGGCTTTTGGATGGCTTTTTGGACTAAAAACTTTAAATAATGCAAAAGGGTATAGCAGAATATAAAAAAAAATAAAAATCACTGCAAGAGAAACTGGCCAGTATTGGAAGCAAAAAGTCACAAACAAGCTCAAGCTTTCTTACCACCCTGTATCTTTGTAGTCTGGTTTAATAAATTTGAGAGCAAAAAAAGATGTACAATTTCATTATCATGTGGTTACTGAAATGTTGAATAATGCTCTTTCGCAACTTGTGACTGATTGTTTATGTTACTTTTATCAAGTTGTTTATTTATGTTACAGTCAGAAAAGTATATGACACTGGACCAGATACTAATTGATGAAGAGTTTCCAGAATGTCAGAGATTGCAATCATGCTGCCAGCCAGAACATTTAGAGCATGTTGCAGATGTAAAAGGTACTTGCAGTCAGAAATTTTCCTTTCCTTGGGTTAAATAATTGTTGGTTTTTAGCTCACCTGTCACGTAGTGACAGAGTGAGCTTTTCTGATCAATTTTGTCCGTCGTCCGTCCGTTAACAATTGGTTTGTTAACACTCTAGTGGTCACATTTTTGCCTCAATTGTCATGAAACTTGGTCAGGATGTTTGTCTCAATAATATCTCGGACGAGTTCGAACATGGATTATCAGGGTTGGAAAACTAGGTCACAGAGCCCAAATATAGAAAAACCTTGTTTACATTTTCAGTCCAAATAATCTGGAAATTTGTCAGAAATGTTCTAATGATGATTTCTAGCTCAAGTTCAAATATGGGTCATCTGGGTTCAAAAACTAGGTCACTGAGCCCAAGAATAGAAAAATCTTGTTAACACTCTAGAGGTTACATTTTTAGCCCAAATAATCTTGAAATTTGTCAGAAAGGTTGCTTTGATGGTTTCTAGGTCAAGTTCAAATATAGGTCATCTGGGGTCAAAAACTAGGTCACAGAGCCCAAAAATAGAAAAATCTTGTTAACACTCTAGAGGTTACATTTTCAGCCCAAATAATCTGGAAATTTGTCAGAAAAATTGCCTTTAGGATTTCTAGATCAATTTTGAGTATGGGTCATCAGGGTTCACAAACGAGGTCACAGAGTCCAAATATGGAAAAACCTTGTTAATATTCTAAAGGTAGCATTTTCAGTCCAAATAACCTGGAAATTTGTCAGAAAGATTCTATGGATGATTTCTAGCTCAGTTTTGAATATAGATTCTCTGGGGTCAAAAACTAGGTCACAGAGCCCGAAAGTAGAAAAACCTTGTAAAAGCTCTAGAGGTTACATTTTTAGTCCAAATGTCCTTGAAATTTGTCAGAAAGGTTGTTTCAATGATTTCTAACTCAAATTTGGATATGGTCATCTGGGATCAAAAACTAGGTCACATGGTATAAATATGTAAAAAACTTTTTTTTACACTTCAGAGGTTACATTTTCAGTCCAAATATCCTAGAAATTTGTCAGACAGGTTTTTTTGATGATTTCTAGCTCAAGTTGGAGTATGGGTCATCTTGGGTCAAAAACTAGGTCACAGAGCCAAAATATGGAAAAACTTTGTAAACACTCTAGAGGCTAAATTTTAAGTCTAAATGTCCTGGAAATCTGTCAGATAGGTTGTTTTGATGATTTGTAGCTGAAGTTTGGATATGGGTTATCTGGGGTCAAAAACTAGGTCACAGAGCCTAAATATCGAGAAACCTTGTTAACACTCTATATGCTACTTTTTCAGTCCAAATATCCTGGAAATTTGTCAAAGAGATTGTTTCAATAATTTCTAGGTCAAGTTCAAATATGGGTCATCTGGGGTCAATTAAAAAGGTCCATAGCAACTTTGTTAAAAGCAGTCATACTCAGGTGAGCGATACAGGGCCATCATGGCCCTCTTGTTTTTCATCCCCTTCCCTCATGGTGACATCAGAAGCATACAACAATATCTTCACAGTAATGACAGTAACTGTCTAAGTCAATCTGTGTTTTAAAATTTTATAGGGCTTCACATTCTAAATGTATTTAAACTAGTATTTGTTATCATTTAGGAAATATATAAGTACCCAGTCAAAACATAAAGAGTATTTAGTCTTTTATATTTAGACCATTTTATATTTAGACCATTCTGTTCATTTTATATTTAGATTATTTTATATTTAGACCATTCTATTCATTTTATATTTAGACCATTTTATATTTAGACCATTCTATTCATTTTATATTTAGATTATTTTATATTTAGACCATTCTATTCATTATATATTTAGACTATTATTTATTTTCTAGAAAGAAAAGAATCACATTTTCCATATCTGTATATCGAGCATTTAGAAAGCCGATAGTTGTTTTTAACCATGTTTGTCCAGAGCTGTTGCACAGTTCAGTAAGGCATTCTTGTTTTTACTTGTTTCATTTCAAACATTTTTAATCGTTTTCAGGTGATGATGATTTCAGAGCCTATAGATATAACAAAGACAAAACCCTTTCATGGTTAAGATTAAAGGTTAGTAAATGTATCTAGTTTCATATCTTGTGCTTGTTTTAGCCGTTCATCCATGTATGGCGCCCTCTTTTTCTTACTGCATGATCAACAAATTTACTATTTCACCAGTTGATTTGTGTATTATATTCCTGACCTTCACATTGTTATGTCACCCCACCTCTGGGGGAGACATATTGTTTTTGCCATGTCTGTCAGTCTGTCTGTCCATCTGTCACACTTCATTTCCGTCTGATAACTAGAGTACCTTTTGTCCTAGAGTCTTCAAACTTCATAGGATGATTGCCCTTATTGAGTTACAGAAGTCTATTGTTTTGGGGGTCTGTAGGTCAAAGGCCAAGGTGACATTGACTTTAATGTAAAAAAATGAATACGATCGATACCTTAAGTGCCATTTCAGCCAGACAGTTGAATTCTTTGTTTTTGCAGTATTAGTTGTCACACTTTGTTTCCATTTGATAAATAGAGTTCTTGCGTTTTTTTTAACATAAACATCTAGTTTAATATTGAATTGGAAAAATATTTCAGTCTTGTGAAACGTTGAAAAATGTAAATACCAACCAGTTTTCCATGTTTAGAAGGGGCTTGTTGGATATTCTTCAAGGCTTGGCAGAAAACTTGAAGAATTTTTGATTTCATATTTTATGTGTATATATATATATATATATATATATATATATATATATATATATATATATATATATATATATATATATATATATACTGACGGAAAAATATAACTGTGCACACTAAAATACTTAATATCTTTTATTAGGTATAAAATTATTTTAGCAGATTTCTTTTGTGTAATTCACAAGGTAATCTTGTTTCAATAATACTGCTTTTCGCGAGTTGCACGTGCAAAATTTATAGCCCGTAACGGTCGCGCTTTTTACGTGTTTCTTTATGTTAACATCCTCGTACATGCTGTTTCGAGTTATTTTAACCGTCAAATTATAGTGAGCTACCCAGCAGTTCAGAAAAACACCTTCATTTGGATTTTAAGTCTTTGAAAACAATGCCACGCATCTCAGAAAATGATCGCCTACGTGCCGTCGGTATGCTCCAAGCAGGCATTGCTCAAAATGCGGTTGCGCAGCGTTTTGGTGTTCACCGAAACACCATATCAGCACTTTGGCGACGATTTCAGCAACGTGGCAACGTCCGTGATCTACCACGTCTAGGGCGTCCACGTGTGACGTCAATCCGTCAAGACAATTATATCCGGCTTACACACCTACGGAATCGATTTCAACCGGCCACATTAACAGCACGAACAATTCCTGGCTTGAGACCTATCAGTGGACGAACTTTTAGAAACCGATTAAGAGAGCACAGCATTACTCCACGACGTCCTGCGATACGTCCTACTCTTCTCTTACGTCATCGACAACGTCGACGTCAGTGGTGCAGACAGTATCTAAGGCTTCCAAGAGCATATTGGAATAATGTTCTGTTTACTGATGAGTCGCGGTTTCACTTAGAAAGTTCGGACGGACGAGTTCGTGTATACAGGCGTCGCGGAGAATGTTACTTGGATCCCTGTGTTTTTCAACGTCAACGTTTTGGTGGTGGTGGGTCGATAATGGTTTGGGGAGGTATTTCATCTCAAGGCAGG
Organism: Cyclina sinensis; assembly: GCA_012932295.1. Lineage (NCBI taxonomy): Eukaryota > Metazoa > Mollusca > Bivalvia > Venerida > Veneridae > Cyclina > Cyclina sinensis. Next base: position 35,084,025 of record JAAONU010000007.1, on the reverse strand, counting down.
ACCCAGCTTGTAATTGTCCGTGGCAATTTAACGGGTGTTCGTTACAGAGATGAGATTGTCATACCCCACGTGCTGCCATTTCTTCAACGTCAAGGGCGTAACATGACGTTTCAACAAGACAACGCTCGGCCACATGTAGCACGTGTAGTTACCGGGTTTCTGGCTCAGCAAAACGTGAGTGTCTTACCCTGGCCCGCTGTTTCACCAGATCTTTCACCAATTGAGCACGTTTGGGATGAGATGAAGAGACGCCTCCGTCAAAGACGTAACCAACCTCTCACGCTGGACCAACTAGCGCAGACATTGGTCAACATCTGGAACACCATTCCACAGGCAGTTATCGCCAACTTAGTTGCCTCTATGCCTCGTCGCTGCCGTGCTTGCTTGAACGCCAATGGAGGCCACACACGATACTAACCTTGTGAAATCAGATTTCATACCTGTCAACTTCTGCGCCTTGTTACTGTAAAAATTGTTTTACATGATGAAGTGTTTGTATTGATTGTTAGAAATAAAACGTTGATTGGCTAATTTGCAAAGTTTTATGTTACTATTCCTAATATTAAAAAAAAATATATATATATATATATATACACCATTTCTTAATACGGGAAAGCACACCAGAACTTAAAGCGACTGACTCACAGAATTTTGCCGAACATTTTTTTTCTTTAAAATTTAAGAGAATTTAATATACTATGGGAAAAACATAATATTATGCTTCTATACACTATGAAACTGAAAAAAAAGAAGTTTTGACTTAACCAGGATTCGAACCCACGACCTTTCGGTCAGTAAAATATACAGCAACGATCTAGACCACTGAGCCACAGCGCCTACTTGTTAGGATGCATCAAAATTAATGTTTTAAATAAAGTATCTACCCCGTGACTAACGGGGTAAATTTTTTACTGATAAAAGTGTGAAAAACTTTAAATTTTGATGTTTTTCTGTAACACAAACTGAGTCAGGAACTTAGTTTAAATATGTTCTTCACAATTACAGCAATAATTTCAGGATGTATGAACATTTCTTTTTTTTTCATCGTCTGTGAGTCGGTCGCTTTAACCTCAGTTGCCAGTATTTATGAATAAGTACACAAGACTAGTAGTCCATGTCCTTATGCCTGGCATAGGCTCAGACACCCGTACAAACAGTCGAGGGTCTGGCATGCAGGCTGTTATTTAAAGAATGAGATGATATAAGTATAGGTCAGATGTAAAGGTGTAATAGTGGATCAACAGTAGGATCAGAATGATTTCAAAAAATCTAATTTCAGACAGAGTCAGTGAGCAAGGTATTAGAAAGGAAGAATATATGTGTAGCTGGTGCCAAAACATCTGAACTAGTGCAAAGTAAAGCTACGGAAGGTATGACTTATGTGAAAAATGAAAAACAGTGAAGGAAGGTATTGATAGATATACTTGGGACAGTATTTTCAGTATAAGCTGAATAAAGATGACCAGTTTCTAAAGGCAGTTTGAAGTATCCCAAAATGGCAGTTTATTGTAAACTTCTGAAGAGTTAAAGAAACCTTGAAAAACAAAGCTGTAAAAATAAAAATATCAAACACATAGGCCTTTATTTAAGTTTAATTGATATATTGATCAGTCAGTTTGTCATGTGCAAGATTTAATAAATCGATTGTGTAGTTCAAACTAATGCAACAGTAGAATATTGTTGATATTTTTTTGTTAATCTTGACAAGTGTAAGAGTAAGTTTTCAAATATAACCTGGATGAAATGTTCTGTATTTCAGATGAGTACATGAGGTATGCCTTTGGTATAGTGTCTGACTATCTCTCGCCTGGACTGTGCTCAACACTGAGAGAGTATTTAGGGTAAATTAGCTGTCTGGTCTTTTTCAAGCTCCGAGTTTAATAAGATAACCAATAGGTTGCAGATTCAAGTATAGGTGAAACAGAGTTAAATTGAGTTGCTAGGAACAAAAAGTAACTGTATTAATACGATAAAAAAAAATGCACTTATTTGGAAAAACTATAACATGCAGGTCTGTTGTAAATGCGACAAATCGCTTTTCAACTATATTATTTGTTAAAATTATATCAGTAAAATTATCCATATGAAACAGTATTTATTATTAGTCTAACTGTTAAGTGTTTGAATGTCAGTAAGCAATAAGTAAGAGCATTTAATATTTAAGTATTAGTAGTGTAAGTTTCAAGTTCTTGCGTGTTCTGTCAGCATAAAAGAAATGGCTTGTTTATAAATTACTTTCACGTAGACTTAGTTTGAAGTATTTGTAGTATCACTCCCAGTCCCATACTTTTATTAGCCAGGATAAATGAAGTTCAGTTTCTTATTTTTTTAACCCTGAACATGCTGAAATTTTGTAATGGATTTGCCTGCCCGGCTTTGAATTTGGAACAGTCCATTCAAGTTTAAGGGATTTCAATATCAAAATACAAAAAATGGAGCTACCAACAGTATAGATCCTGGTCAGACTGCACAGATGTGCAAGCTGGCCTGGCTCTATACTGGTGGCAAAGGCTAATCACTTTCGGTTCCAGCAGGTTAAGGTTTAAAAGTTGATTATTGCAATTTGATATTGAATATATTGAAAAAAAAGTGCAGAGACTATTTTCAAAAATCTTCATTTTATATTTTTTTTTTTTTTTTTTATTTTAAAGATAGGCTATAGACTTTTTGTTAGTATTATTTCTTTATTTTTCCCCTTTACAGGATTCCAGTGGTTACAGAGAAAAGACCATCTGATGCCAAAATTCCACCATCTAAGGTAAGTACGTATGAGTTGTTCATTTTGTTTATGTTGCCTTATTATAGGCCTGTTGCTTATTCATATATTTAATACCTTTGCTATAGAAACACACACAAAACCAGTGATGATTGCATTTTAATATTCTTGATTTTCCCCTCATAATTACTATAAATTTGTTAATGAATATTTCTTAATTCTTGATCTTCATTAGAACTGTATTTACAGAAATGTTGCTTAAAGCAAGATTTATATTGGCCAGTCTTCTCTTTTGTAACAGCGTGCTAAGTTAGAAGATATAACTCCAACTGAAGACTACAGCAAAAATGTAAAGCAAGACAATAAAACCAATAAGGTATGTTACTTGTTCAAACAAGGTATAATTTACATTAGAAATGGGACTTGCTTAAGCAAGGTATTTTGAGGTATGTTACTTGTTCAAACAAGGTATTTACACTAGAAACAGGACTTGTTTAAGCAAGGCATTTAAATGAGATATGTTACTTGTTCAAACAAGGAATTTACATTAGAAATGAGACTTGTTCAAGCAAGGCATTTAAATGAGGTATGTTACTTGTTCAAACAAGTTACTTAATTAAGGAATGGCACTTGTTCAAGCAAGGTGTTCAAATAAGCTCTTTAAGTAAGAAATGACACATGTTTAGCAAGTGCCTTGAAATTAGGAATGCTTCTTATTCTTAATCAAGTATTTGAATAAGGACCGATACGTATTTAAGCAAGGTAATTGAAGAAGAACTGATACTTGATTAAACAGTGTATTTAAATAAGAAATGTACTAGCTTTAGCTAACTGTTGTAGATGATTTTAGTGAAAAATATAAGTTTTAACTAAATGTATTGAGCCTACAGTCTTATATTATTACCTTACCTTTACTTATTTTTTTTTTATCCCCCCGCCAAAGGCGGAGGGGATATTAGGAATGCCCTTCGTGCGTCCGTCCGAAACAATTTTGTCCGGAGCATAACTCCAGAACTACTTGAGGGATTTTATTCAAACTTCATACACTGACAGAGCACATTGGTAGGTAGTGCAGTGTGCAAGTCCAATAACTCTACCTTGCCTTTTTTTAGAGTTATTCCGCTTTATCAAATTTACTTGATAAATTTTGTCCGGAGCATAACTCCAAAACTGCTTGAGGGATTTTATTCAAACTTCATACACTGACAGAGCACATTGGTAGGTAGTGCATTGTGCAAGTCCAATAACTCTACCTTGCCTATTTTTAGAGTTATTCCTTTTTATCAGAATTACTTGATAAATTTTGTCCGGAGCATAACTCCAAAACTACTTGAGGGATTTTATTCAAACTCAGTACACTGACAGAGCGCATTGGTAGGTAGTGCAGTGTGCAAGAACAATAACTCTACCTTGCCTATTTTTAGAGTTATTCCCCTTTATCAGAATTACTTAATAAATTTTGTCCGGAGCATAACTCCAAAACTACTTGAGGGATTTTATTCAAATTTCATACACTGACAGAGCACATTGGTAGGTAGTGCAGTGTGCATGTCCAATAACTCTACCTTGCCTATTTTTTAGAGTTATTCCCCTTTATCAGATTTACTTGTTTACATTTTAAAAATCCCAGCATATACATGTTTATCTAATTCTTGAATTCTTGAACTTATTATCCCCGCGAAAGGAGGAGGGGATATTAGAAATGGTCTCTGTCCGTCCATGCGTGCGTCCATTCCAGTTTTGTCGGGATCATAACTCCAAAAGTACTTGAGTGATTTTCTTCAAACTTCATATACTGAAAGAGCACATTTGGAGGAGGTGCAGTGTGAAAGAATAATAACTCTACCTTGCCTACTTTTAGAATTATTCCCCTTTATCAGATTTAACTGAAAAACTTTGTCCGAAGCATAACTCGAAAAGTGCTTGAGTGATTTTCTTCAAACTTAATACACTGACATAGCTTTATAACATGAAGTTGTTCTTAAAGTATCTTTATTCTTCATTGTTTTGAATTTCTTATTACACTCAAGACAACTGACTCAGACATCAATTTTTCTAGACTAATGTCTGAATCATCATCACTAGAATCATGAGAAAGGGAGTCAACTTGGTTATGGGAGAATACTGCTTTACGTTTTGGTGATTCTTTTTTAGAGACTGTAGTTGATGTTGATGTGGTGATTTCAGACAAAGATAATACATGCTGCTTAAATAAAATGTCAATTTTCTTACACTTTTCTGATGTTTTTGACGTTATTCTTTTTTTGTAGTGGTTTTGATTGTGAGACATTTTACTTCGCAACGGTAATATCCGAAAATTCCAAACATATTCCTACCTTCGCAACCGTAATATCCGAAAATTCCAAACGTATTCCTACCTGATCAGTTACGATTAATTTCATTGGACATGAGAAATTAAGGGGAGGTAACTAGTGAAGAAATATAATATGACTTCGTACTCAAAATTGTTCGTAACCAAAGTAATTACTAACATTTTCGGTAATTTTTTTTTTTTTTTGAGGGGAATTTTTTTCTGAAATAGGGGAAAAAAACATATGATCTTGAGAGGGGAATGGGGCCGATATTCGGCCCCAAAAATGGCCAAACGAGTGCCCTGTAGCACATTGGTAGGAAGTGCAGTTTGCAAGAACAATAACTCTACCTTGCCTATTTTTTGTGGGATTTTCTTCAAACATTTATTACATTGAGTGTTTGAAAGTACAACCTTCAGGTAGCTTTTCCCGGCGGGGGGATTAACCATGTGTAACATGGCTCTTGTTTCCTTTGGCCAAATCTTACCAACTGACTGAAGTATTTTTGTTCCTAGGACACAATACATGTACTTACTTTTTTCAAACACATGGATGAGAATCTTCACCTCTTTAGCTGATTTCAGATATTTTTTTTATTACACATAAGATCATAAAATGTAGCAGATTCAGTCTGATCTGTTCAAATTGTGTGTTTTATCAAGGGGATGTAGGTGTTTTCAGCTTTTTTGTGAAGGCCATTCTCATCCATGGTTTTGTTCCCAGGCCACAACACGCATCCCTTCTGAAATAGTTTTGCTTCTTGAACACAACATTTAATTACATTGACTGAAATAGTTTTGCTTCTTGGACACAACACTTAACTACATTGACTGAAATAGTTTAGTTTGGAGGAGACAAAACTTAACTTCACTGGCTGTAAATAAAATTTTCTATGGGCTTAGCACCTGTTTTCAGTGCTGAACTAGAGCTATCTCTGATTCATGCCCCCACTTTATATGCTTAAAGTGAAATTGGCTTCAACGGTGGGAAAGGTATTGGGCCTATTTGTGGATGCAGTTATTACTAATATGTTATAAACACTGTATTCTTACACCATCTGCAATTGGCCAACAAAAAACAAAGAAGAAATTAACCCCTATATGTCCTATACATTTTATTGTGATAAATACAAGCACAAGACAAATACAGAAATTTTAAAATAAACTAATACTTTACATCATGAATTCCCTCTTTGTTAAAAAAAATTCCTTCTTTGTATGATATTCTTAAAATAATTCGAGGAAATTGTCTTTTTAGGGCCATTTCTTTGTGAGAAGGTGCATATTTATGTCAAAATTTAAGTCAGATATATACAACTTGTCCTATAGAACTTGTTTGTGACACTTCATATATGTTTTAAGTTAATGTAAAATGTGCTGATTTCAGAGACATTCAAGATAAAGTAATTTTTTGGACGTTATACAAGTGAAAAAGGGGCATAATTAAATCAAAGTACAAGCCAGTGTTTTCAAACTTGGCACATAGAGTTCCATTGTGATGTTCCATATATATTTTAAGTTTAAGCAATTGACTCACAGATGCATCAGTGTCAAATAAAAAAGAAAATTTGTATACATAAAGGAAATTCTAGTTGTTATTCTGAAGAACATATCTAAACTAACCTACTATCTCATTTTTTGTTATAGAAACATATAATACAATGTTTTAGACACTTTTATTGATAATAATTTACCCTATTAGTCACTGGTAGATACTTTGTGTATATTAATAATTTTGACCATTGGCACTGACAAGTGTCTGTGGCTCAGTGGTTTAGCTCACTACTCTTAATGACTGAAAGGGCATTTGTTAAAATCCTGTGGAAGTTAAATTCTTTTTTCTTCAGTTTTCATGATGTAAAGAAGTATTAAAGTTATGTTGTTAATTTTTCCATAGTACATGAACATCGTTTTAATTGTAAAGCTAAATTTTTCAGTTTCTTTAAAGTTAATATCTTTTCTGGTTTCAGAGATATTAAAGAAAAACATCCAAGATGGGACAAAGTTATTCTGGTATAGCACCCCCTCCCCCCCAACTTCCACACAAACTATGGTATAAATATTCTGGTGTCTGTCCCAGTAATCCCCCCCCCCCCTTCCGGACTACCACACAAACTATGGTGGGGTATAAATATTCTGGTGTCTGTCCCAGTAAAAAAAGGGAGGCTAGTTTTGTTTTAGTGACTGACTAAATCTGTAAAACCTCAGTGGTAAAATACCATTTGTAAGGAGAGTGCTTAGTATTGAATGGTTCTTTTTTGTTATTACAGGGAAAACAGACTGTAGCACAGAAGAAATTAGACAAGGTCGACAAGTCAGGGATGAAAAGCATGATGAGTTTTTTCTCGCCGAAAGCCAAGTCTTGATATTTGCCGTAAAACTTAAGACTGTTACACTCCTTAGAAGTGGTTGCTTAGCAGTGTGGTCCTTTCGCATGAGTGCGTTTTTCATAAAAGGACACCATTTATTGTCATGGCATTATACTAAGATCTTGCCATTTTAAAAGATCTATTGTGAAAAGAAAGACACTGCTGTCATTTGGAAAAAAGGTATTTTTTAATATGTTGACCGATTCCAAGATTGCATGTGAAGAGGTAATTTTTTTAGGAACAAATTCATCTTATTAACTCCTCAGTTTGGACTGCCATTGTAAAAAAATTTGTGTTAAAAATAGCCAAGCCAGGCTGGAGGTAAAGAACATAAGTTTAGATATCAGTCAAAGTATTAGTCTAACATTGCCGTTGATCAGGTCACGCAATCTTTTGTTTATTTATAAAGTGAAAAATACTGCCAGTGTTGAAGATAAAAGTTATGTTATGGCATTAAGGTCAGTCTTTTAAATGTGGAGTTTATGCTTTTCTTCAAAAATGGACACTGCCTTTTATTCCAAGTTTATTTTGTTTGTTTTGCCATGCTTTCCAGTTTCAATGATGAAATGATATATATTCATTGTTGGATAAAAAGGAATTAAATACTGTTTTAATGCAACATTGCCATCTTTTCGTACCCTATTTCTTGAATAAATTTTGTGGAAAATATGTATGTATCAGACTATTTTAATGCGAATGATTTTTTTTTTCTTTGTATTTATACAGATATTTTGGTCTTTCTGTCACTTGAGTTTCTAGGGCACGGTGCTACTTTTACCTTTATGTTTACACCCTAGATATAGATATTTAATTATGTGTGTGGTATCATCCCTAAAAGGATCTAGTGCATTGGGTGCAAGTCAGTTTGTGTTCAGTAAGTTTTTTTTAGCTTGCCTGAGCACAATGGTTGCCCTGTGTCCATCATTTCATCAATAATCATCAATATTTTACTTAAAAAATGTCTCCTTGTTCACCATTAGGTCAGGGTTGATAAAACTTGGCAGGGATGTTCCTGGCTAAAGCTCCATTAATGGTTTTCAAAGAATTCCATTCCATGCTGAACTCTGGTACTATTAAACATTAATGAAAAATCTTGTCCCAAGGGTCTTTTTCTGGCTCTGCCCTGAGAGTTAGATATTTTACATAGACTTGTATAGGCAAACTCTTAAAAATCTGCTTGTCGAAAAAATGAAAGGCTGAGACTTCTGAAATTTGGTGTGTAGCATTATCCAGTGGACCTCTATCAAGTTTTTTTTCAGAGTCTGTCCCTGCTGTCACAGTTGGCCCCGCCTGAGGGATCACATGTTAATGTAAAGAAAAACTCTTCTTGTATGAAAGCCCAGAGCATTGTTGTAGCATTATCCAGTGATGCTGTTCAAAGTTTGTTTTTATAATGTCCTTAGAGTCATTTTTGGCTACACCCCAGGGGTCTTGTTTTTTACTTAGAAAAGTATAGAAATCTTTAAAATATTTCTTCTCTAAAGTGATTAGACTCTGAGTTATGAAATATTGCAATGCCCTGTTGAGTTTTACCAAGATTGTCCAAACTGTGTCCTTGGGAATAAGGTGTTTTACATAGATCTATGTAGACAAACTGCCTTAAAGCTGAGTCCTCTGAACTTTGGTTTGTAGCATCGTCAAGTGGATCTCTCCAGTATTGTTCAAACTTTGCCCCATGTTTGCCCTTCCTAGTTTATTTTTATTATAAATCCAATAAAAGCATTTACTTAGAAATTATACTGGAATTAGTGCTCAAGGGCCATCGTGGTCCTCTTGTATTTTGGAATTGTTTTATCACAATTTTGTTGAAGTAAAAGTTATGTTACATCTAATCTACCAACCAAATGCTACTCATTTATATATAACTGGTAGATCTGTTTTGAATATTATATGTCAAGAAGTATAGCATTTTCAGATTGTCTAAAAATGATAATAAAGATAATTAAAAAGTGATGTTTGTTCTGAAAAAAAAATTAGTGTGAAAAGTAGGAATTGTATTGTGTACACTATGTTTTCTGTTATAGAAAACCTCACTATTTTCTACAATGTAAAACTGAATGTATTTGACAAGGTAAAGCCTGAATATTCTCTGAATAAAATAACTGGATGTTTTCGGAAACATAAAACCTTGATGTTTTCTCCAAAGTTTAACCTGCATGTTTTCCTCAAATTACACATGAATGTTTTCTCCAAAGTTTAACCTGAATGTTTTCTCCAAAGTATAACCAAAATGTTTTCTCCAAAGTATAACCGGAGTGTTTCCTCCAAGTATCACCTAAATGTTTTCTTCCAAGTATCACCTGAATGTTTTCTTTCAAAGTATCACCTAAATGTTTTCTTTCAAAGTATCACCTAAATGTTTTCTCCAAAGTATAAACTGAATGTTTTCTTCAAAGTTTCTCCAAGTATCACCTAAATGTTTTCCTCCAAGTATCACCTAAATGTTTTCTTTCAAAGTATCACCTAAATGTTTTCTCCAAAGTATAAACTGAATGTTTTCTTCAAAGTTTCTCCAAGTATCACCTAAATGTTTTCTCCAAAGTATAAACTGAATGTTTTCTTCAAAGTTTCTCCAAGTATCACCTAAATGTTTTCTTCCAAAGTATCACCTAAATGTTTTCTTTCAAAGTATCACCTAAATGTTTTCTTCAAAGTTTCTCCAAGTATCACCTAAATGTTTTCTTCCAAGTATAACCTGATGTTTTCTTCCAAGTATAACCTGGGTGTCTGCTTCCAAGTATCACCTGAATATTTACTTCAGAGTGTAACCTGAATGTTTACTTCAAAGTATAACCTGAATGTTTACTTCAAAGTATAACCTGAATGTTTACTTCAAAGTATAACCTGAATGTTTACTTCAAAGTATAACCTGAATGTTTTCTTCCAAGTATAACCGGAATGTTTTCTCCAAAGTATAACCTGAATGTTTTCTCCAAATTATAACCTGAATGTTTTCTTTCAAGTATAACCTGGGTGTCCGCTTCCAAGTATCACCTAAATATTTACTTCAGAGTGTAACCTGAATGTTTACTTCAAAGTATAACCTGAATGTTTCCTTTAAAGTAAACCTGGATGTTTCCTTTTAAGTATAACCTGAATGTTTCCTTTACTACCATATACATATACACTGTTGAGTACTTAGTTAAATCATACTAACTTTAATAAAAACTTTTACATTTTTTTCAAATGATGCGCATTATTGGTATGCCTTTAATGTATGAATATAATGTCATGTTTTATTTTTCTTCCTGAACATGTATTTTGAGGAATCTGGATATTTGCTCCTCCCCCGCCCCCACCCCCACTAGTCTTTAAAGTATCATTAGACATTTGCCCCCCCCCCCCCCCCCCCCCCCGGCGAAATATCACCTTGGACATTTGCCCCCTCCCCCCAACATTACCATGGATATCCCCCCCCCCCAAGTAGAAACATTACAAAGATAGGCTCCCTGCTGAATGACAGTGCTGTATTATGTTTTATTAAATGGAAACACATTCTAAGTTAACATGATACTTCATAAAGAAATTTCACAAATCATATGCTTATTAATTTTGCGTTTTCAGTGCGGGGAAGGGCCGGGTTACAAATGTCACGGATTCTTTTTTTAGCTCACCTGAGCACAACGTGCTCATGGTGAGCTATTGTGATCGTCCGGCGTCGTCAACAATTTCATAAAAACAACATCTCTGAAACAAATGACTGCACATTAACCAAACTACACAGGAATGATCCTTGGGTGGTCCCCTTTCAAAGTTGTTCAGATGGTTCTGGTCTGTTGCATAAGTAGGTCACAGGGCCAAAAATGCAAATTAAAAAAATCTTCTTGTCACAAAGTACAAGGCCAAGAGCTTTGATATTTGGTATATGACATCATCTATAGGTCCTCTGCAAAAGTTGTTCAAATTATGCCCCTAGTTTCTAAATTGGCCCCGCCCCAGGGGGTCATAGGCTTTGCTTATGTGTATATAGTAAAAACTTAAAAATCTTTTCCTTTGAAATGACAAAGGCTTGAGCTTTGATATTTGGTATATGACTTATCTATAGGTCCCTTACGAAAGTTGTTCAAATTATGCCCCTAGTGCCAAAATTGGCCCCGCCCCAGGGGATCAGGTTTTCCTTATATGTATATAGTAAAAGCTTAAAAAATCTTCTCCTCTGAAATGACAAAGGCTAGAGATTTGATATTTGGTATGTGATATCGCCTTTAGGTCCTCTACCGAAGTTGTTCAAATTATACCCCTAGTTTCTAAATTGGCCCCGCACAAGCGGGTCATAGGTTTTCCTTATATGTATATAGTAAAAACTTAAAAATCTTTTCCTTTGAAATGACAAAGGCTTGAGCTTTGATATTTAGTATATGACATCATCTATAGGTCCTCTTAAAATTATGCCCCTAGTGCCAAAATTGGCCCCGTCCCAGGGGGTCATAGGTTTTCCATATATGTATATAGTAAAAACTTAAAAATTCTAATCCTCTGAAATGACAAAGCCTTAAGCTTAATTATTTGACATGAAATAGTGTCTAGTGAACCTGTTCCAAGTTTGTACAAATTATATCCGGGGTAAAAATTGGGCCTGCCCGGGGGTCATAGATATTCATTATTTGCATATAGTAAAAACTTATAAGAAAATTGTTCTTTGAAGCTTCAAAGGCTAGAGCTTAGATTTACAAGAAATAATGATAGCTTCCACATAAATAACAGTCTGTCCTCAGGTGAGCGCTTTGGGGCCAATGGCCCCTTTGTTACGTTAAACATCGTTTGGTTATAAAACCCTCCTTTTTCACCTTTTCCCATTAAGTAGAACCTTTTAACTTATTATCGCTATGTGACATTAAATGTAAGAATAAACTCCTGTTTGAAAAATGTTTTTTTTTTTTTTTTTTAACAGGTCTCTTAACCCTGAATATGCTGAAATTTTGTAATGGATTTGCCCAGCTTTGAATTTGGAACAGTCCATTCACAGTTTAAGGGATTTCAATATCAAAATACAAAAATGGAGCTACCAACAGTATAGAGCTTGGACAGACTGCACGGATGTGCAGGCTGGCCTGGCTCTATACTGGTGGCAAAGGCAAATCACTTTCGGTTCCAGCAGGTTAAGGGTTAAAATTGAACATCGCGTTGTACAAAAGATATATCTTCTTTTTCAATCAGTTAGAACGTACAATGCACTGACTTTGGTCACCTTGTTTTTTCCCCATTCATAATAAGAAGAAAACAGACTTTTTATCAGTGCTGCCTATCTGAATATTATAACTTCACACTGTAGACGTTGTTCTATATACCTCACCGCCTGTATTCTTTTCTACTATTTTCGCCAAATTCGAATTTTCAAAGTGGAACACAGTTTAGTTCAATATTCGTTGATGAGATGTTTTTACGCTTTTTATCACTTGAAAAAAGACAGTACAAATATTAGAATGATTTCGATAGTTGATTCTATTAATGTATGATAAAAAAAACAGTTGGTTCAGTGAAAAAAACAATTATTCCAAGCATATAACCACCTATTTCTGCAAACGACAAGGCCGCTTAGCTAAATGTTTGCTTGGACGGGTAGGGGAAGAGATGCTCACCTAAAGCAAGTACCATGAATTTAACGGCTGATATGTTCCTTTACGCTATTAGAATTCCGTCCATCTCCCGTCAAAGTCGCCTAGACATAAGCCTGTTTACGACAGACGAACAGAAGTTGCATTATGGTCTCTGACGTTCCTACAAAAATTAAACGTTGAACCAACGTCGCGTGTTTTTCATCTAAGTATCTCGTTGAAAGTAAAGAAGTATTTATAACTTTTAAACTACACGACTTCTGAAAACTGTATTCAGCATTTATTTTGACTGTCAGGCGGGTTGGCCATTCTGAACACTGATATAACTTGAACTAATGTACTCATGTGAAAATATACAGACTCTTGTATACATACGTATGTATGACTGTGGTGCCATATACAGCTTGAAAACATTAGAAACCCTTAGTTAACACTTGATTTAAAACAAAAGAATGTTTACCGGGCTTCCATCTTTTACTATGCTATTTTGAATCTAAACGAAACAAAATAGTTCTGGAGCATTTTCTTTTATTGACAATATTGATAAATTAAATATACATTTTTAACAGAGATGCGTACATATAAATGCAAAAAAAGTGAAATGCTTAATGTTTAGTTTAATGCTGTTTTCTTTTATGTGTACAATTGTTAGCCTTTTCTTTTTTGGTCCACTTTCAATATATATTGGAAACATTAGCAGACGACAATTTACAACTGTCATAATTTCATTATTAGTCGTAAATTTTCGTCTGCTTCTTGTAGAATATTTGCCTCTCTTTGAGATAAAGCTTCCGTAAATAACCACAAACCCTTGTTTTCGCGTGCGGTTTACAACTTTGTGACAAACTCTACATGTTCTGCCAGACTCACGTTAACCTGTACAAAAAAAATATAGTTACCTTTGGTAAATTTAGAACAAAAATAATGCTACTTAACATTGTTATATCACAACATACTTCACTACTGCTCGAACAAAAAATTCTTAAAATATAACTGAAATGGTTCCATCATTTTCAAAATGTTTTTTTTCTTGGGCCTATAGAATTTTATTCGGGCCTGTGAATATATGTTCTATGCTCAATGCTTTGAAAAACTGGATGCTAAACAAGAAATGGCGAATCTAGACATGAATGCCCACTAAATAATCCCGCTTCATTGGCCTCTTCTGGCTTTGTTCGCAGTAAAAATCCACATTCATAATTCTCTAACTCTTGTGCAGGGGTGCTGAAAATAAAAACGTGAATTTACAGGTGGCAAAAAAACCAGAGAGACAGAGAGTTAAAGGTAATGGTCAAACTGTATTTACTTAAAATCAGTAAACGAGCATTATTATAAGGGGTGGGTCATTGGTCCAGCGATAATGCCAAAGATTTCTGAGCCCGTTCCTCAACGCTAGTTTCTTTCGGATGAGACATTAGACCAAGGTTCAATAATTATGTCGGTGCTACACACTGATAATGTAGGAGAACCAGGAATGTCTCTAGAATGGAATATTTTCCTTACATTACATTATCCGCTAATACATTAAAGAGAATTATCCGAGCTCAGACAGATACATGCATTTGTATTTTCATCTTTAGGCCAGCCAATGAAAACGGCTTTGACACAAGGAACGGCAAAACCATAAGACGTTACAAGTTTGTTGGCAGAAAAAAATTAAATTTCAAATTTATGTGTTCTCTAAAAAACGGTTTGTTAAATATGTCTAAACATGAAGTAGTGCAAAATTTGGAGTCATAAAAACTAGAACAAAATCGACTATGTACAATTTTCTGAAATACCTTATATGTACACCAAATATCCCTAGTTCACTGACTACATTTCGACATTCTGGCCCCAGTCCCACTCGTATAAGACGATTTCTGTGTCTTGCCGCTCGTATCCGGTCCATTAGGATCCATGATGCTATTTCCGGTGTTTCTTTTATGGTCTCCAGATATTCCCTCAACTCCTCTCCAAATAAATTGTTTCCTGAAACGAGTTACTAAGGTAAGTAAGAACATACCTGTAAAGTGTACTTTATTGCCAATATTTACAAATGTAAGAATGAAAATAATTTGTTATGACATAAGTCCTGGCTCACTGACAGAAACGCGTCACCTGAATTTTCCTTGAAAAGAAATGACTACGCCGTACATGTATGCCCAAAAAATGTCATTAAACACTTGAGAAAAGGAGACAGTATGATCAAAGTCAACAAAAAAATTGACGAGCTAAAATTGCACTGACGTCATCGATCAATGATGCCCCCAAAATCAGAGACTTGTAGAAACTACTTTTAACCAATTCTAATAAAAGTTCGGTTCACATGTATTGAATTGTTGGTATATACTAAAGCTATATTACCCCAAAGGGTACTATCACGGAATATTTCGGATCAGACAGTTAAGCTTGCACGACTGGCTGAAATAAGTACCATCCTTACAAAGCCCTCTCTCACAAGAGAGACACAGATATGTTATCTATATGTCTCTGTTTCTACATAGATATGAATTGTCGTCGGACCCAACTGGTAAACATAACGCTACTGCTATATGTACGATACCCACTATGTACAGCGTTGTACCTCGCGTTACAAAAATATTCGAAAAAAAACAAAAAACTATGATGACTGTTTTACCTCCACCCTCCCTCTGTGGTTTGAGGACAAATCTTTCTGGTGTCGTCAGAGCCTGTTTAATGATGTCACTGGACGCTGTCTGTAATATAAGTGACGTCGTATTATGTCAACTAGTCTAAAAAAACGACTTAACTTTTTTCATTTTGTGTCGCTTGACAGAGTAACTAGAAGCAAAGAAATAAACAATACAATTTATTTCGTATAAAAATAGATTATTCAACAACAATATGTCAGTGACTATGAATCATTTACATCTTCTAATTATAGGAAATTATGAAAGCGCTTACTGAATCAAGTTTATAAAGTCCTACAAATGTGGATCTTAGTTCTTGTATAACGTCGCCTTCGGGTACGAATCTCTCCAGGACCCCAGGCTCGGCTAGTACCTGCTGTATCTTTTTACAACCGGCTATATGAAATGCAACAGTTGGACACTTGATGGCACGTGACCTCTCGATATCAAATCGTAATTTGAATTCCTGAAAACCAAAGTAAACAAAAGAAATGTCTGACATGGCGTCTCACGTTTACCCCCCCCCCCCCACACCCCCCTCCTCCGGCTCCATGGGGATGTGTGTTTGAAATAATCACGGAGCTGACCTAAAAGTTTATATGGGAATACCCCTTGTATTACTATTTTTATTTATTAACTTACTAATGTATCACTTCTCTTTCTTAAAAAGTCGATCTTAAGTCGAATATATTTATTATTCAATGGACTATCTTTAATAGATAAAATGATAAAGTTCAATGTCCAAGGGTTATAGTTTTATGTTCTCAATTACCAAATGCATTTTTAAACTCTTTTATATCATTTTTCCTGAACTGTAACTTTTTTTATTGACTGCGTCAAATAGTGACTTGAAACTTGGAAACTGACGATTTTGCAAACTGACTTGCGGGCAAGTAGTATGGCATTTAAATCTAACGATACGATATGGTCCCTTCCCTTACTTTATTTTGACCTGACCCTACCTATCGAAACCTACTTATAAATGGGTTGGTCGAACCTGAATGCAGACCTGTTTACCCCATTCATGCAATATCAGTAGTCGGACAGTGGTTTATCAGTAGTTTTAGACACTTGTCAGTAGTTTTTAAAATCTACGATATTATACAAACTTTGTTTCTATTAACTATCAGAAAGTAACAACAACAGAAGCTTAAAGATGTTTTAAATCCTCTCTTATTCTTATTAATGACTAGAACTGTTGTAATTTGACTAGAAACACTATTAAATAATTCCTGTTATAAAATTATAGAATCAATTTAGGCAAAAATCATACTGCAAGTATTCAAATAATGTACTATAAGAACACTGACAAAAAACTACAGTCTTTCATTTTATAATGGCAGTCCACAAGCAATGTTCACTCATACAGAGATCTATAGTAGGCACTCTTCAGTCTTGTTAACTGTTGCACACTATACTCTCTATCAAGGAAATCACCAGCACGTGATTTAAGAGTTAGAAGTGTTTGCAGAGTGTCATCATTTAGGCTGCTCCTCTGATCAGTCCTGTTCTTCCTTACAGATGAAAACACTCTTTCACAGTGAGCACTACTATGTGGTATTGTCAAGACTCCAAGCATTACCTCTGACAACTCATTAAACAAGGTGTTATCATTCTCATCTGTCAACAGGCCAATTTGTTTCCATTGTTCATCAAGTCTATCTTTCACAACATTCTCACCAACAGCTGCTTTTAAATCTGTTGACTGGTAAGCAACAAACTGTTCAATAACAGTGTCCTTGCTTACATTCTTTGGTAGGAGACAGGGGAACCTCTCAATGAAATATAGCAGACTAGTTGATTTTGCTGACTGCTGTAGAGAAACATCAGCAACTTCTGCATGCTGCAGAACTGGCTCATTCAATGGAAGCTTCTTCTTGATATAATCACATGCTGACTGGAAGTAACACACAACATTTTGATAAAACTCCTGAATTCTTCTGTCTTTCAGGTGGTGTTCAGCTTTATTTTGAATGAATGCTTTTGCACTCTCACCAATCACAAGTTCTGAGTTATGTTTTATATTGTACTTAACATAGTAGTTGACCTGATCCAAGGGTTTACCAGCAATAGCAGATGGCTTCACAAACCTGACTAAAAGACTTCTCAATAATTTATGTAATGATCTCCTCAAGATATGAATCTTTGGATCTTCTGCCTGAAGACATGTGAGTATCTCTTCATAGACTTTGAGAGTGTAATTTAAAAATAGCACATATAGCCTATTTGTGGGTGATCTTTCAAAGTTGAGAATAGTTTCAACTTTCTTCTCTGCATATGATGGCTCCATGTATACCTTTTCAAATACAACCTTACTGTTTGAATCTTCAGTGGACTTACAAATGTTCATGGAATCTTTACCAGACTTACAAATGTCCATGGAATTCATTCTGCCATCATTCTTACTTCCAGTCTTACCAGAGGCTATGCCACTGCCCTTAGGGATACTAATCTCCTTAGATGAGGTTTTTGGCGAAGGTTTCTTTCTGGAATCTTGCTCATCCTTCTGGTCTTTGAAGTAAACTTTCAATGCATCCCAGTTATCCAGAAGTCTTTGAACACATCTGAAAGATAATACACATACATACAATATAATAGGTGAAGTATACATATAATTATTTTTATGCCTAAGAAAAATGCAAGTATATTTTTATAATGCACTATATTCTTTTACACAAAAAACTCAGACACTTAAGTTATCAAAAACAAATTTTCATAAATGAAATTCGTAGATATCAGACATTAAGAATTTATATGTTTTGTTAAAATTACAACACAGACTGTTTTCCATAAATGGTCATCTAATCTGATGTGCATAAAGTTGTACCTTCCAATACTGAGCCATCTGGTGCAGACATGTTTTATCATCCTTCGCTGTTCTAGATCACACAGCTCCTGCACGTCCTTGAATTCGGACTTCCGCTTGTCACTCTTGTTGAAAAAATAGAAGATGTCCACTAAAATGTCATCCACTGGTGGAAGGCAGTCAGCTGCCTTCTTTGCTGCAATGTGAACAAGATGGAGAGGACATCCAGACAGGTATATGCTAGGCTGGTCCTTCTTCATAAATGCAATGACTCCCTTCTTATTTCCAGTCATAACATTTGCATTATCAGAGCCTAGGGCAATACAGTTTGACCAGGGTATATCTCGTGATCTAAGTTCAGATTCCATCAGCTTAAAGATGTTTTCTCCTGCAAAGTTATAAATTAAATCATCATTAAAGGAATATCTGAGTACAGTGCATAAAGTTTGAAGAAAGATAAATGTTCTGCAGATGTCCGTTTTCCATCTAGGTTTGCAAAACTTATTATATCCATTAACATATAAACACATACATTGAGACCAAGGTTTTTATCACAAAATCACAAATGTCAAACTTATCCATATATATTTAATAGAACTAAAGAAAATAAGCTTTTTGGTCAAGTTTCATAATTTTTAAAAAAATGAAAAAGAGTGTAAAGTATAAATTGATGGACATGGGAAGCCACAAACCACAATAGCTTAATTCATGCACTAATTTAAGCTTACATGTTTCTTGTTCATTTTTTTTTTTTCATCTTTTACATACAAGTGTATTTAATACAACTCTTATACAATTAATACCTGTAGCTGATTCTTTACAGATTGGGATGGACAGCAGTTCTGAGTTGACGGTCTTCGACTCAGGGTTAACTGTTCGCACAACCAATGGAAACTGTTTGCTAGTGTTATCATTACTCCCATCTGTTGAAATGGTGAAAGGACCAGAACGCATTCGGTCTGCAAGTTCGTTTTTTGTCATTTGGGCCAAATCATGAAGGATGGCAGTTGTCTTGTTTCTCCCACACTTCATTTCTTAAATATAACGCAATTATTTATAGCAGCCATTAATGAAAACAGTTTAAAATCACCAACAAGTGCACTCATAATGTTTCAGACAACTAATAAAAACCTCTGAGTATATTCTTTAAAACTATTGTAACAGAAAGCCACATGGCCTAAAAGCTTCCACAACCTTTTGTGCAAGTAAATTTTGCATAATTTGAAGTCAGATACAAAGTGAGTCTACATGTACCAATTATATTATAAATTTAAAATAATTCAACAGCAATTTTGATATACCTCCTGCTATCTTAGAGTCCGGGCACATCTTTTTAATTAGTTTTGTCATGGTGTCAGCAGTAGACAGTGGTAGATTCCATTGGCAGATGAACTGTGACATAAGAACTTCAGCTTTTGTTACTTGTTGCTGCTGTGTTGTTACTTGGGGTATGAACGACTTAATAGTTGTTTGATTCGATTTAAGATGCACATAGTCCTTATGTTGCTTACTGTTGACATGCCGCTTGCAATCGTTCTTCCCTGCATGCATGCAACTAAAATCGGAGACACACACAGTGCAGTGTACAAAATTGGAGCCTTTCCGTGATGGCAGGAGACAGGGCCATAGTTCTCTGTAAGAATCTAAGTACTTTTGTGAAGATTTCTTACGTTTAACTGGCGATTCGTCGCCAGCAACAATGTTCAACTTTCGTTTCCCCATTATTACATTCTCCAATGTAAAACACCGAGTATCCCGAATGTGAATTTAATACACGAGGAGAGACGCTTGATTTTAATTAGCATTTCAATGAGCATCCAGATCACGCAGAATATATTATTTCGCGAAAAGCGCTCAATTACCGAAAAAAAATTAAAAAATAACGAAAATCATCGATTTCCGTAGTATTTTCACTATTAATCCGTAGTGCGTAGTTTAGGCGGCGAATCCGTAGGAAATACGGACAATCCGTAGGGGTAAACAGGTCTGTGAATGATGGACAAGAGCAGGTTTATCAAGAACTGAACAAAACTTTATAAGTTATTGACTGGTTTTAAAAATATCAAATAAAAACTCTATGCAACCCACATGCCCATTTCTGACAGTGACGGCAATATACATTCAAACATCTGGTAAATATTTAGGAGATTATGTATAGATTCCGTCATGCTAAACCCTTACCCTGATAAAGGCTAATGGCTCTGCCTTTGCCATCCGTGCAGTTTGATCATGATCTGCACTATTTGCCATTCAGTCAGTAAATTTTCAATATGCACCCCCATAAACTATTAATAGATCTGTCCGAACTGAAAGATGGACAAGTCCATTTTAGATATTTATCATGGTAAGGGTTCAGCCTTACGCAAATATATACTTCCCATATCTTCTTATCTTCTGTAACTAGTTACATGCTTAAATTCACCTAAAACCATCTTGCCTTTCACCAAGGATAAAGACAGTATTGTCAACATACCTATGGACCATTAAACAGCCACAATGAACTTCTTTCAAGTGCATGAGCGGCATAATATAATTACAGTTATCAAAGGTAAACGGTTGAAACTGCGTACACATACAGGGAAAATTATAACATGTAGCTTATCTGCGCAATAACGAAGTCTGGCTAATTATGATTTTTGTCACGTGCATTTTGTATGACAGTGAATAACTCAAGATGGATTTGTGCAGATAATCATTAGGCCAAAGGCATGACTAACAAAAAATATTTGTTTCATCGAATATCGAGTATTTCATAACGATGCATTAGTAGCTAGGTTGGTTTTTGTTAAGGAAGGCAGTGGCCCAAGAGCCTATAAATTCATAAAAAGATGCCTTTTCCGAAATTCAAAAGCTGATCGGAATAAATGACCTTCACATTGTTAGAAAGAACAGAGGGTTGCAAGACAGTGACCTAAATAAAAGTGCAAAATGTCAGCCTAAAATCTTCGTAAAACTTATTGATAACTATATTCTGTTTTAAAGTTGGTGTTTCTATTTCCTTTCAACGAAAAACTGCTGGGGCAGTTGGTTATTGCGTTTTTCTTGAGCCGACTCGGGCAGTGATTAGTATGTTCTTATGAGACTGAACAGAACAGACTCTTTATGAACAATAACTTACCGCTTCCGTTGGGTAGTGTTTGGGTGAATAACCATATCTGTAGTAAACTACTGCAATCTCTCTTCCATCTCTGTAAAATTATTTATCGTATTACACAATATTATTTCTTTATCAGTAGACAAGCCTGTCTGGCAAAACAGTCATGGGGTCCGCAGGGTAACCCTTATTCTGGAATTCAATAACTTAGGCCTATCTCAAAAACACAGTAACAGAAATTCAGAAAAAAAACAACATATCAAGGCGTTTGCCTATTCAAAGAAATCACTGATCTTGTAAAGATCTTATTATAATATACTTTTATTATTCGCCAGTATTTTAGTATTTTAGATGCTGATACTGCTTTCTTTCTGTTTTAACAACTTACATCATCAATTCTCTATTACTTCCTAAGTATAACTGCTCCATCAATTGCTCAAATGTTCGGTATATCACTTTAATGGACCGGTCTATACGGAATATATCCCTCTCCAGCCAGCGTTGGTCCGGCGTGTTTGGTTCCGGTACACCAACAACAAACAAGATGGCGGCACTAAAGACGGAAACAGATGCAAATGTTTTTATTTTCATGAAATCAAAAATGTAGATTCGAATTTAATTATTTTCTCCAAGAAGGCCCTAAAACTTTTCGGAAAATGGAAGAAACAAGAGCTGCCACTGGAAATAGACATATGCCCCCGGAATGTAAGTTTGAAATGGCACTGGTGTATTAAATATGCCTGTGGAAAAGAGATCAGACAAAAATAGAGCATGAACTGAAGATAAATGGTAAAGTAATGTTTTTCTACTTCAGATTCTTATATGAAGCTTGAAGACATAATTATTCAATGAAATAGAAAGCTGTGAGTTTGGCCTTGAATACAAACAATATTGTTTTATTCCCAACCCCTACTGATGTTTTATATATAACAAGGCTTGGAGACAAACATTCTGGTTTCAATAAAATCCCCCAAGCAGTAATGGAGATGTAGCTTGGACAAGATTTTAATATAGAAGTTATAGTAAAAATGACTATGGACCCATAACACTGCAACATATAATCCGACCAGAAACTCCTGACGATATGCACAGCTAGGTTTGGTGACAAACATTCCTGTGCAGTTTCAATAATATCCACCAGTGGTTTTGGAGATGAAGCGTTAACAAGATTTTAATATAGAAGTTAGAGTAAGAAATGACTAGGTGCTCATAACTCTGCCAAAAATATTCTAAGCAGAAACTCCTGATGATATGCACAACAAGGCTTGGTGACAAACATTCCTGTGAAGTTTCAATTAAATCCCCCAAGCGGTTTTGGAGATGAAGTGTGGAGAAGATTTTAATATAGAAGTTATAGTAAAGTGTCCATAACTCTGCCAAAAATAAATCGAGCGGAATCTCCTGACGATATGCACAACTAGGCTTGGTGACAAACATTCCTGTTAAGTTTCAATGAAATCCCTCGAGCGGTTTTCGAGATGAAGCGAGGTAAAGGATTTTAGAGTAAAAATGACTAAGAGCCCATAACTCTGCCAAAAATAAATTCAGCGGAATCTCCTGATGATATACACAACTAGGCTTGGTGACAAACACTCCTGTTAAGTTTCAATGAAATCCCTCAAGTGGTTTTGGAGCTGAAGCGAGGACAAGATTTTACCGGACGGACGGACGGACAGACAGTGCGGTTACTATATGCCTCCCTTCGGGGGCATAAAAGAAACATTTTGAAACATAGTGAGCGTAAAACTTATGATTTGCTTCTGATCTTCAAAATCGTACGCAAAAAAATAATATAGGCCAATCATTAACTTAAATTTAAAACTCTTAATATCTAGAGTAAAAAGTATTTCAAACTGTAAGTTAAACTATATTCAGTCTTTATCTTTTGTGACAGGAAACACGTGTTTACTTGTAAAACATGTACATGTAAAAGATCAACAAAATACCCAGGTTACCCAGGTTACCATAGATTATATAAAGAAAGTAAAAGGCTTTTCTGAACTAGGTCGATAACAGTAGATTTAAACGAGCTACATTTCAGATGAGGTTATCTTAAAGTTTGAGATACTGTGTAAAGAAACACAAAACTTCTGTGTAACAAATATTGTCAAAAGATTGTTTTGCAAAGTGATTTGTTTTGTTCTATTCAATCTGTCAACTTTTATCTTTTACTCTGCTGAATTTCTAAAAGTGACCTGTCCATCATTAGTCGGAGAAGAGCAATTAATCACTCGAGGGCCCCTAACTGCAAACGTATGGATTTAAAATAAACAGTGTAGACCGTGACATGACCATGACCATCATACTATGATCAGACTATCCTGATGTACAAACTGATCATGGTCTGCATTGGTCATGGTCTAAAAGCGAAACAATTCACAGTGATTAAACAAATTTTCTCTATATGTTTCTACTGACATAAAATTATCGATCTGCTGTCAAAGATTGACCGCTATCGGTTTTCCAAGGGGGGGGGGGGGGGGGGGGGGGGGGGAAGGGGGAGGGGCAACTTTTACCGGGTTTTAAGGGAAAGCTGCAAATAGCTCAGACACCAGAATCACGGTTTCTGACCCCAAGTGTATAGTCTAGTGTTGTCACGGAAAGCTTTTTTTGCTTCGCTTATTTATAATGTTAAATGCAATCAATAGTATTTCCATTGTAAAAGACAGTTTAGTTCAGTAAACCTGCATTCATAATAAGAACCCTTTCTAGTGAGAAACTGCCATCTTTCATACTAAAAAATTTGCGGGTATCGTAACGTGAACTCGTGACTAAATTGCTGCTACTGGCGTTCGAATGACACAACAGTCTGAGTAATTTAGTATACCTAGATAAAAAGCGAAAATTAATGGTAATTAACAAATGTTTCTTACCGTTTATTTCCGTACAAATGGTGCGCTTTAACGAGCCCTCTAGCTAGCCCGGCTGTGGGTTGGTTGTCAACTAGCTTAAATATATCATTTGTACATTATTGAGTATTATGGCATAAGAGCTTAGGGCTGTTTCTAGAAGAATGATTGGCGATCTTTATTACTACAGTGTTTTAGAACATTTAAAATGAACCCATTTTCTGCCTGCTAATCGTGCATTTTTTACTTTATTCGAAGATAATGTTCACAGTTTTAAAATATTTCAATGGCTTAGTTTTTTACCTTCTTGACCCGTATAATGAGAATTTTCATGTAGATGCACTTTCGTCTGGAAGAATAGGCAGTAAAAAAAACCAGTAGGGTGTCTTCTGTTAGACCTGACATGGTTATTCATTATGTGACCTAGTTTCAATAGTTTCAACATATCCGAGGATTCAAATAATATTTTGAGAGGATTTGATGAAATATGGTCTACAGAATATATTCTCAAAGTTTATCTCATTTTGAACCTGTGACCTTTATGACCTGATTTGACCTAGTTTCTCAACTGCAAACAAGATTCAAATAAGTTTCATCAATAATTAAACAATCAACATATAAGATCTAATTATCTTAACAAGTGTTTCCTTTGAACTTCTGACCTGATGACTTTTCTTTGACCCCAACTTCCTCTGACCCAAAGTTTCAAAAATTATAAATATTTTACGCAGATAAACATTCGAACCACGTTTTATTGAGACTGAATATAATGTGGTCATCTTCAAAGCTGATCATTTTATGAACTTTAATCATTACGCATGACCTTGACCTCTGGGATAAACGCATAGTTCTAGCATACGTTTAAGTTCACGATAATGATATCTTAATGTTGTAAGTTTTATAATTATAAATCAATTAGTTAACTAAAATTGCATCCTCCTGTACGTTGAGAAAGGATCTAGAAAACCTATAAACACCCGACGAACGAAAAGTTGACACTTTCTCCAAACAAGTGTTAACGTCTTAAACCTAGGTATATCGAACTGTACTCAATTTTAGGTAACCTCCAAGTATAACCAAGATCAGAAAAAGTACTGAAATAAAACCATGACCCCACTTAAACTGTCTTTATTGAGAACAGCGCACGTGGTTGATCCAACATACTGACGGGTTACATATTATAACACCGTTAAAATCGGTTAATTCGAACTGTTTATCTCGAACGGAAAAATACCAAACATTCATGACGCGCGTGCACTATGTACTTTACCCAAAATAAAGGTACGTTTATGACAAATCCGCCTATAACAAACGCTATAAACTAGAACATATGATTGTCGAGATAAACACTTATGAAATTTCTTCTTTTACATTTTTATATTGTATTTAGTGTAAACTTATTTAATTTTTACCAATTGGTAAACAAGTTCTTGCAACTTATATTAATCTCTCTCACTGAGTGCTATCTGGGTCAAAAAGTGAGAAATGTAGAAACAAATACATTGTATCTGACTGCATTGTTTAAGGTCAAGGTCAAGTAGTGAATAAACATGGACTCTGAAAGGCAACTCCTTATGTTTTTCTTCAGCCTTACTCCCCAGATAAAATCTTCATGTGACAATGCTTGCTACAATGTCGTATTCTTTTACTTGACATGCTGTCAACAACAACGACAATGATGATGATGACGAATATATAAAGATGATTAAGATGACAATAATAATAATGACTTTTACGGCGATGAAAACGAGGCCAACGATGACGATGATAAAATCGCTGATGTTGTTGTTGATACTGTTGTTGACGATGATGATAATGATGATGATGACGACAGTGGTCAAGAAATGATGATTATGATGATGATGGTGGTGATGATGATGGCGACGACAAGGATGATGATGATAAGGGTGATGGTGATAATAGCGATGATGGTAAGGATGATGATGATGATGATGGTGATGATGAGGACGAATATAAAGATTATGACGTCGATAATAATTATCATGATTTTTACGGTGATGAAGATGTGAACGACAACGACGACGACCATCATGATAACACTGGTGATACTGATGATGATATTGACAATGACAACGAAGAAAAAGATGATGATGACAAATAAAATATAGCGATGACGATGTTCACAAATGTAATGATTATATGGCGGTAACAACCAGGCAACGACAACTGTGACAACATCGGTAATGATGATACTGATGATTATGATGATAACGATAAGAAACATAACATTTCATTACCTGGTCATCTTTAAATGGAATGTCTTCTAGTAATAAACTGTATCTGAAAAAGTAAATAGTATTTTTACTTTCATGATACTTCGTAACGTCCTATCAGCAGAGAATGACGCCAACTTGAGTATACTCTGCGATAAACAACGCAACGTCATCACGACGTCATAAAATGTCGCAGAGCGATATATCGGCCAATATACCACGCTGTGACGTTGTTTATTTTATAATTGAAAAACAAGGCAAAATTTGACCAAAGTCATGCAAATAATTATGATGTCGACTCAAACGCTTACAAAAGACATTAGCGTTTCACTGTAAAGCAGAGGCCAGACTAAGAATGTCTAAAAACACATTTTGATGTATAAAATGTTTAATAAGTAAAAACATCTTACTTTTGTGGGCAAGGCATCACTGTGACTGAAAAGCGCTGCGGTACAATACTCTGATAAAGCTTCGGACAAGAAATGACGTAATAAAACCTTTACCTGTGGACGTCAGCCATACTGCCTATGACGCCACCAGCCCCTGACGCAAAGGTATTGAATTCAACCTGTTTACAGTCCTGTTTCACACCTTCTTGTTCAACATACTCCATCATAAAATCATTTCTGGTAAGAATCACCGAAATGTTCTAAATTAAGAACAAGAAAGATCTCTTTAAAAAGGTATCTGGCGTCGGCGGGAGTTGCATAGCTGAACAAGTTACAAGTAACTTGTAACAAGTAACAAGTTACTTAACAAGTTACTTAACAAGTGAAGTCGTACCGCGTTATTATTACTTTTGTTCGTATAGAAGATGTGAAACCCAGTTAAGTAGCGGTGGCATCATTTTTCTGAACTGACACCAATGCAATGCAGGGAGTAATTGTACATTTGTTTATCCATAACACGAACATGACATTAAACTGCTATATCTATTTTGCCTTTTGAAAATGAAATGCAACTGAACAAAAAAATACACTGATAAATACAAAGTGTGCCATACCTGAGCTGGGCCCTCGCTTCTAACGGTTTCATAAATGGTCCATAGCTGTCTTGTAAAATCATCGACATCTAGTAAACTGAAAACAGCCAGAGCTATCACTAAATGTGATTAATACCCCCGCAAGTCTTCCTTTGAACTGAGGAAATTATTAGTAACAGAATACTTCGTAAACAATTGAAATAGAGTTATGGTTGTGGGCAATTAAAGATAGTTGTAGTTCTTGTACATTGCATTTCCTTTTACTGTGGTTGACCATTGTATGAAATTACATTGAAATTCAACCATTAGTTTTCAAGTTATGCTCCGGACAAGGAAAACCAACGAAGGGCAATAACTCTGCAAATACTGAAGAAGGAGCTATGTCTTTTGTACATTGCACTTCCTGTCATTGTGCTTGACCATTGTTTGAAGTTGCAT
Source organism: Cyclina sinensis (assembly GCA_012932295.1). Lineage (NCBI taxonomy): Eukaryota > Metazoa > Mollusca > Bivalvia > Venerida > Veneridae > Cyclina > Cyclina sinensis. The sequence goes on along the minus strand of JAAONU010000007.1, from coordinate 35,056,038 downwards.
TGAGTTCCAACCATTAATTTTCAAGTTATGCTCTGGACAAAGAAACTCAAAAAAGGGCAATAACTGTGCAAATAGTGAAGATAGAGTTATAGCTCGTGTACACTGCACTTCCTATCATTGTGCTTGACCACTGTATGAAGTTGCACTGAATTCCAACCATTAGTTTTCAAGTTATGTTCCGGACAAGGAAAACCAACAAAGGGCAATAACTGTGCAAATAGTGAAGATGGAGTTATGATTCTTGAATTCTGCACTTCCTCTCATTGTGTTTGACCATTGTATGAAGTTGCATTAAAAAAATTCTAACCATTAGTTTTTTGGTTATGCTCCGGACAAGAAAAAACCAACAAAGGGCAATAACTGTGCAAATAGTGAATACGGATTTATGATTCTTGAACATTGATCTTTCTCTCATTGTGCTTGATCATTGTATAAAGTTGCATTAAATTCAAATCATTAGTTTTCAAGTTATAGTCCGGACAAGGAAATTGCAATAGACCGCCTGAGCGACCGCCCGACCGGCCGGCCATCGGGTGACTCCTATATCCCACCGACCCCAACACACACACACAAACTTCGTTTAAGTGGTATAATAATAGAGACATACTCATATTGAGTACCATTAATCTCCATGATTAAAATCCATTATGAAGAAATGTGCCATAAAGGTAACTGTCAACGAAAAATTTCAGACGTGAAGAAATTTTTATAGAAACATAATGTAGTAAATAAATAAAAAGTTTTAGATAATATTTAATTATTTACATTTCACATCGTGCTCATGCATAAAAAATCAACACAAGATATTTTCATATTATCTCGTTAAAACATCAAACAAAAGCAACTTTTATCAAGCTTTTCTCATTTATTCTTCCTTCATTTAATCTTCTTCCTTTCCTTGTTTCTTCGTTTTTACTTCTCTTTTCCTTTAGTACATTCATTCATTCATTCGTTCGTTCGTTCTTTCGTCGTTCGTTCGTTCATTCATTCATTCATTCATTCGTTCAATCATTCATTCATTCATTTGTTCGTTCTTTCATTCATTCGTTCGTTCTTTCATTCATTCGTCAACACATAATTTCATTTTCCTTAATATAACATGTTTATTTGGTCATTCATACATTCACTCTTCTATGAACATTATTTTATTCATTTAAATTCAGAGTGTTTTATTTAAGTATTTTGTCAATGTATGGTTAGTTTTATAAACAAGTGAGTGACAAAAAATCAACTATTTATTCTGCTTTTGAAATTCCAATTCTTAAATCTTTCAAATGCATTCTTCTTCGAAAGTAATAACTAAGTGCACAAAGAAAACAGATTAAAATGCAGATACGTCAAGGAATAAAGTGCACTTATGTCAAGTGCACTCCATTGTTCACAAGGGTATCAAGTTAACAGTAATGTATATCGATAAAACAAGTAATGTATGCGACATACTGAGACCTGAGTATGCATAATAATTTTACACATACTCGCGATTATAATTAAGGGGAACCATAAAATGACATAGTTTAACTACCCTGAAAAAAAACGTACCCTTTTAAGCAATCCTTCATAAACTCGTGATTATTCGCAACTTTGTAAATCACAGTCTGGAATGTGGTCTGCAAAGATTTGGTTTTCTTAAGCACGTCGGCGGGTAAAATACTGGGAAATAAGGTAAACGGCATAGGCTCGATCCTTTCCGGAAACTCAGTGGCGGTAATCTTTTTCTGTACACCTGGGAATGAGGTTTTTCTTCACGGATGAAATTAAACACTTGATATACTAGACCATAAAACAATTTATACAGGAAATATCTTAATAAGAAAGATCCGGATATTAACGTGGTAATATTTTGATAAAAATAAGTTAAGTCCAAATGCTGTCCAAAAGATTAAACCTTTCATGTCTGAAAACAAATCTATTTAAGTTCTACAATGTATATCGATGGAGCAAAGCGAAAAGGTTGTAAATTTGATTCTTTTGGTAATAACTTAAAATTTTTTGCTTTTATCTCATGTTATATACCATTTATTAAAGCCCATCCGCTTACTCTTTGGACCAATTCATCTAGTCTTTTTGGCGATAACGGCTTTCCATAGTTTTCTTCAACTGATACAATCCTTGACATCTGCAATAAACGGCTGTCATAAATATGCCGGCTACACACTTCAGAAGTAACTATACACTGTGATAATTTGTGGGTTCCGACGCCAGGTTCAACATAATTTTACGAGGTGGAGGGGGGCGCGGGGTGGCTATATTTCTGTAGGCCCTATATTTTGAAGGCAGCGGTTGAAACAGATAATGAAAATAAGGGGAAAATAAGGAACATTCTTCTTTTAACGTTTAATGGCAGACTTTTACAATCAAACCTTTGTGTAGTAGAAAGTTTGAATATAAGATTCAACTCAAAGGTCGGCAAATTTAATATCAAAAAGGCTACCCAGATAAACTCTGTACTACGTCATCCGTAAATAAGGGACCATCAGCCTACCGATCAATCTATCTATCTGAGGTTATTTACTGAGGTTCTTTTGCATGCTCAGTGTATAGCACTGATACATGGGACCTCGGTTTAACGTCTCATCCGAAAGTAATGTTATTGGAGGAGCGGTGATCGAACTCGGGACCTCTGGTTAACCAGTTCAGTGCGTTACCACTGGACCACATCCGAGCCTACCGATGTGATACGGCTGCCTATTAGTAAGCTCGAACGATATCAACGCAGTATAGAATCTGTTTCTAAAATAAGAATATTGCAGGAGAACATTTCAGATTTTATTATTTTTACAACATTTCACAGTAATGTAGCCAGCGCGCCTTCACTTAATTAAATAGCGTAAATAAAATGTAATACATCTGTTTTCAGATATTTTAAAAATTATCAACAAATTCATAACAAATGGCAGCATAACTTAATGGTCTTTCGCATCCACCATACAATATTATTTGTAACTAAAAGAATCAGTGAGTATCAGTGAGTTGCTTCTGCGCAAACAAACCGTGTTAATTTTAAAACCTAGCTACATACGTTGCAAATCAACGTTGCTTTGTTATTTAAACGACACTTCTTACTTTGTTGTATTGTTGCCTACATCACACTAAAAGTAGATCTATTTAGTGTAAGCTCATTGTTTAAATTGTGCTAGATCCTATTTGACCCACATAATAAACGTTACATGGATAACTTACTGAAAAAAAAATCATTTTAAAGATTTAATGTGTAAGCACAAATCCTACCTTGAGTGATATAGTCCTGGTTAGTTTACTCCAATAATGATGTTCAAAGTCATCTCGACATCGCGAATTAAGGTTATTTAACTTATCACAGAAGCAGCATGCATATACGTCATCGAGTGATAAATATAGTGTCAGAACTAAAATATGGTGTACTAGACGGACTATCTATCGAGTTTGTTCGTCGTATTTCCTGAGTAGTGTATCACTGCCAAGAGATTCTTCTTTTTTTCTTAGTATTATGTACAGGAAAGCGGTTTTAAAATGAAATATATGTTTCTACGATATAAAAAGCATTCGTTGCAAGCAGACGAAATTAAATAGCGGATGAATTCATATAACATGATTACGCAAAAAGGCCCCAAATATATATCTCTTAATAGTAGGCCTGTGGCAGAATTTTGTTTGGTTTACATTAGACTGAACTCTATTTTTTTATCATACCACACTGGAATAATTTGTTCTGGGTTTGTAAAGAGCACAAAACAGCGATTTTGATGTCACAATAATATGTTCCCAGCTAGTATTTTAATATCTAATAACATCCAAAAATTCTAATAAGTTTACACAAAGATCCGAAATTGTACTCGCCAAAAACCAAACAACGTGTCCTATATATATGTAACCTGTTATATAAGCAAAAGCATGAAAATCACGAAGGCGGGAAACCCCGTGAAAAGCGTGAATGTTATGGAACGGAGCAATACACAGAGCAATAGAGTGTGGAGCGACCAAACTGTGTGGAGCAACCCAACTGTGTGGAGAAACGCATTAACTTATATACATGTGTACAACCACATTATATTAACTTTTCTACCGGAGTACAATACTCGTGTGTTTCACGACAAGGCCTGCTATACATAATAAATATTTTTCTTGCATAACTTCAACTTTTAGCGTTTGCTTAATGTTACTACTTGTCCATTTTTTTACCCACTCGAAAAAGTCCCATATTTAGACCGTCGCCAAGTGAAGAGCTCTTGATTTTGTTTTCTTTTTGATAACAGTAATTACCTATCTGATTTCAACAAAAACATATTTCATGTAAACTAAGCTGTACAGATTTAGTTTTTTTGTGTACAAAATATAGTTTGATTAAAATTGCAAGCTGAATGTAATTTACGAACAATATTTTTTCTATGTTTCTTTCAGGTAAAAAACTTTCTTTTTTTTCGAAAACTACAAACAATGAAACAATTCTGTTGTGCAGTACAATTAAAAACGACGTACTCCACTGCAGAACGATTAAAAACGAGTACTTCACTCAAGAACAATTCAAATGTGTCGTACACTACTGTTGCACAAACTAGACTATATCTATTTACCCCACCCACTCAAAAAATAGAGAAGGAATACGAAATTAGTTAATATATACTCAGTATTTTCTGGGAGGCCACTTCTAAAATAAAGAGTGGGTAACCTATAGGCACAAAGAAGTGGCTGTACCAATTCTACAAAAAAAAACATTTTTTTCATATTCTTCCGTTTCTTTGAATAAAGCTGGCTTCAAAATGGAAACCTGACGGCCGGAGAAAACAGAAATGTCTTGTGTTGCAGCTCATTGTTTACCTATTTGTCGAATCAGTTTGTTTGTATTTCTACAGCCTTTCCTTTTTATTTGACGTAATAAACATTTGAGGCATTTTTTTTGCATTCCTATCCCCACCATAATATAGAAATAAAGGATTTCTTCAGATATTAACTTGCGTTCTTTTTTCTCGATTTTTTTAGGCATATGTTGCATGGAAATTAAAGCACAAAGCTCTCATTATACGCATTACATTCTAGCAGCAAAAAAAGAGAAAAGACAGAAATAGACATTTTAGTCTAACAACCTAAATTTGGCTAAATATTTCTAAAACCTATCAAATGGGGTTGGCGGGAAAAGGGGGTGGGGGGGGGGGTAAAAACAACTTTCATAGAGACTGTCGTTTTGCAAATATTAACGCAATAATTCATCATCAATAAGATGCAGAGAAACAACACCATTGATATTTAACTTAGGTTAAACACAACTAAATCAAATCATATAGTATTTCTATAGAATCATCTTAATAGCTTCAAAATATGTTACCTTGGCGATTTATGTCAAAATCAATCATGAAGACAAATTTCATTCAGATATGTTCGAAGCATGACCGTTCAACTTTTCCGATTTACATTCTTGAAGAAGATCACCCTAGTCACTTCGATCGGTACTTATCATTATCTGTCAAAACTTCCTGATTATTTTACAACGACAAAAATATATCTAATTTTAATTTGTTCATCAATATATGTGTCGTTTTCAAGTATAATGACTTTTAGAACAATCTTTTCATTTTAACCAGTCCAACAGTTTTGCCAACAGTTTTCTAATACCCAAGATGCAACACTGATTTGGCGGTGTTTAACCTAAAAATGTCACGATAAGGGGAGATCGCTGCCTTGAATGAGTATCATTTTCAACGCAGAGCTACTTCCCCTGTCATAGTTTATTTCGACTGAGAATGAGCCTTTTAGAAAAATAATTTTCTTCAACTTCTCTATCTTTCATATTAAAAGAAGTTAAAGACTAAAAAGCTTAAACTTAAAGATGGGTTGAAATTGTGTTTATTTTCTTGTAACCATCATCAAGTTACATCAGGCAGGTAGCTACGCGCCTGTCAGGTTTGCTTTTAAAAGTTGTCGTTCATGCGTGAGTGTGTTCTGCAGCAAAGGTTATACAATCAAAGCACAGAGAGTACTGTCAGACGCGAAAGTTAAAATGTGTGAAGATTGTTATTTGTCACCATTGTGATTAGAATTATATCAATTCCTGCAATTACTTTTTTAGATATGCTCTAGATGAGCATAATTTCAACATAAAAGTGATGGAGATAATCCAAAAATGAACCAAGGTAGAGTCCTTGCTCGGACTTCCTTGTCACTAAATGTCGCCATTGTATAAAGTATAAACTCAGTCCCTTAATTCTTTCCTGAGTTGTGACGTACAGATGTGGCGGGGACACAAGGTCATTTGAGACTCTAAAAGGAGCATCGTATGCGGTGTCAACGCTCGTATGTTAAGAACAACGACTAAGATTAATTTCTAGAGTGTTATGGTGCTATTCAATAATTGCTGTTATGCCCTTCACATAAGATGAATAACTCTGTTGGTTGTAAATGTTCAAGATATTAGTATTTATACAAAAGTTTAATTATTTTTCATGTGAAAAAGGGGCATAACTTTAGAAACACTGATCACTTAGTAATGTCCCTCGTGCCTTGTCCCCAGTAGCAAGTATGCTGTCCCTAGTAACAAGGATGCCAAGAATGAGTACAATATTTTTGATAGTTTTCAAAATTTTCCATATCAATAACCAATTTCAACAAAAATGGGGCAGACCTCTAAAAACAGCTTTCAGAGTAATGCCTCTTGTCTTAAAACTGTGCCCTGTCATAATAAGCAAATATTCCTAGTTTTAAATTGAAAGATTTGAAAGTATTCCACTTAGTAACCAATTTTGACAAAAAATCTTAGTAAAAAAGGTGCTTAACTCCAAAAATATATTTCAGAATAATGCCCATGGTCTAACAACTGCACCTTTTCATTATAAGCAAGTATTCCAAGTTTTGTGGTGATACCTCTAAGTGTTTCAGTAACGGGCTACATCAAAGTTTCTGCACGACAACGAAGACGACCTAGCGATCATAATAGTTCGAATTTTTCTTCGAAACAGATAAGCTAAAAATAGGGGAAATGCCATGGTGATCTCTATTAAACTGAAATACTTGACAATTGCTTGTATCCAAGTCAACAGCAACACAGGAAACAAATTTATTTTTTTATGTAAGTAAACTGTTCATAAAAAAGTAACAAAATCATGTGAGCGAATAATTAAGATGCGAAAACAGAAGATAAAAACCTGGAATGCATAAAAATAATACTGCAAATATATATTGCGGCCTCAAATGCAATTATACTGACAATACAGAAGTTAACAGAAAGAAATTTCTTGACTCCATGACCAAAAAATTCAGTGATGTTTTACTAGATGAAATTTGGATCTCAGTCTACTCAGATTTTTCCTAGACCTACATAATGACTATGCAGAATAAGCTCTTACAAGTGACAAGTTTATAATGTGACACATTCATCCTACCTTACAAAAAGTAAACTTGCATAAAGAGTCCTATTGTATCAGATACTTTAAAAAAACTTTTTACAGTTATTAATAGTTTTCAGACTGGAACTTATCTTTTGTATAGGAAATGTGGCATGAAATTAAGGCGAAACATGGTCATGATGAATCCAAAAACGTATTCATTGAAATATTTTAATCCATATATTCTTTATGACCAAGGTATTCGGAGATCTGTGCTTATCAATAATCAACTGAAACTGTTTTAAGAAAAGCATTAAAATATATACATTATTATATACATTATATACAAGTAAAATGTAATCAAAAAAGTAGGGATTGGAACGAATACTGAAATCAGTATTCGAATATTTGGTTTGCCATATTGGAAAATATTCGAATTTTCGGACGTTCCATCAGTTATCCGAATACAAGTACTGTTTAAATGTGTTCGTTCAGACTAAAAGCAAGGATGTTAAAAATATTTTAAGCACATTTATTAGAGGAAAATATTTGAGTTATTCTGATTGATTTGACAACAAAAGTATTAACAACAGAGTCAAAAGTGTGATTGGTTGTTCGTGTACGTTTTCGTGTTCACGTTATCTCATTTAACCCTTTCGGAAAACATCGCCGATCGGCAAAGGGCCGTGAAGTTGCGATTGTTTCAATGCGTGGTAAATTTTATGAATGAAACTTTTTGCCGCGGGATGAATACTAAATTAATAACTTGTTAGTTTAACAGTTTGATTTGCCAAAAATTGAAATTATACCCCATGCTTTCAAAATCAACATTATTCTGCAATATCAAAGCACTTTTATAAATCAAAACTGCAATGGAAACTCATACAACCTGTGGTACTATTTTTCAACGCAAATTTATGGATAAGAGACGGCCATGTGATTGTAACTAAACTGGCCCCTGGTGTGCAGCTTTAGAAGCTTTTGCTTCAAAAAACTGCCAAAAGAATCCTTCACGTTAGAAAAGAAGCCAATATCTGACACTTATTCATTCGTTTTGATTGATGAATAGGTGAATAAATGGTTTGAGTACTTGATTGATTTTATGGATAAAGTCATGGAAGAAAGCCTGTATAAAGGTTCTCGTTAATTTTTTTTTAAGTTTGTGCTTTGTAAAAAACAAATATTTAATTCTAAATCTTTGCTTCATTCGCACGTCATCATTCATCACCTTTTAGACGAACTAAGTGTCACAGCAAACTTAGCCAAATCTGTTGAAAACTGACATATATGCTAAGGCATTGGTATGTGGGAAAGAATTTTGTTCATGCGTATAATGCGTGAAAAAAACCCACCAAAATTAAAAAAAAATGATGACTGACTAAATCGTAGAAATGTATGAAGAGTACGTGATCACTGACCCGACCGTGCATATGTGAAGAAAAGCCGCTGGTACATAACGATAGCGTGCATTTTAAAAAAAACCAAACCAAAACAAAACAAAACAAAAACAAAAACAAAAAAACAACCGAACGTTCTCTGCAACGTAAAACCTAGATGTTTTCTGCACCAGAAAAACCTGGATTGTTTCTGCAACGTAAGACCACCATATTTCCTACGGAAAAAAAACCTATGTGTTTTCTACAATATAAAACATGGATGTTTCCTGCAACTTAAAACCTGCATGTTTTCTGTAACATAAAAAATGGATGTTTCCTGCAAAAAAGGCCTGAATATTTCCGTATACATCCTTGCAGTTTGATGCTGATCTGAAGCGTTCACTATTCGGTCAGTATTTTTACAACTAATACTCCTATAAATGGTAAATGGTACTGCCCAAAATGAAAGACAATTCCTTTTTTTCTTAAATTTAGCCCACTAAGGGTTATAGAAGGCGTTCAAAACTATTCAGGTTTTAGTATCAGATGCACAGTGTTGAAAATTAGGGACTTCTATTTCCTTTACGAGAAATGTCATATATTCACATACATACTATAATGAACGCCTATAATTGATAGTAATTCCTGTATGCCTTGCTCGAAATGCACCACAGCTGGAAATTCTCATTCTGCATTTTGAATATTGATCTCAGAGCTTGCTCGAAAATCACATTGTCAATTTTGAATATAGATATCAGAGATGGCTCGACCTCCGTACTAGCTCGGAATTCACTGTATCTGAATATTGATCTAAGAAATGGGTCAAAATTCAGTTCGAAAAAGAATTCGAACTTCAGTTTTTGATGTCAGTGCTAAATTTGCATACATAATTAGAAGTTTTTTGCGCAAAATTAATTTCGCGTCGGTCAGATTTTAATTTTGGCTTTGCCTTGAAGTCAAAACGATATTTCATCATGAATAATATGACCGTGGTCAGACAAACAAAATACAGTTTACTTCTAAATTTGATGATATTTCTTTTTTCAATGAAACACATACAAGCATAAAGTGCATAAAGATATAAAATCAAATCAAGCTTAAATCTATTGAGTGTTTGCAATTTGAGCAAACGTTTTCTACAAAACTCAAAATGGTCTGACAATTTACTTATACAGAGAACATTTCAATTCTAATTATATTTATAATATATCAGTCTATTCTGCCGAATTCCACTGAGTACAATTTAAATGCGCCGTTCACTACAGCAGCATAATTCGGATGTTGCGTACTCCATTACATCAAAAGTAGAATGTATTGTGTATCGTGTACTCAATAATTTGGCAGCAAATGAGATTAATTTGTTCTTCTAATGAGTTGTGCAAAAAACAGAGTGATCTGGAGCATGTGTTTGATCATTACCGTTTGCCAACGGTTACCTTTCATTTCAAAAGGTCTTTCTATCCACGTTCTTTCTCCCTTGCCATTAATAGTTAATTAATGATATCCTACGTTCAACGTATGTATGTTGATAAAAGTAATTATGTATCCATATAAATGGATCAAAATACGCATGTAAGTGCTCGCCTTTAAATGAGAGAAAAAACAACATCAAAACAATACAGATAAGTAAATTATAAACTGTAGAGTGCAAGCACAAAATAAATGTGAATGCAGCTTGAGAAAACAAAGTACGCATATTATAAAACAAATATTATATAACAAAAACAATACATCATTGGTTAACAACGAGGTTGATATAAGTGATTGTTCCTTCCGTTCTGGTTGCTATATTCTACACTTTGGTATGTCTCTGACTATTTACAGATTGTTCTGTAGGAAACTTCCCAAGAACTTGGCAAACTCGTTCGCAGTGGGCCTCGCATCTGGGTCAAAGCTCCATCCCCTTTTTAACATATCAATTATTGCTTCCGGTGGGCGTTTCGGGGAGCTGAGAGGTGGCCTCCAAGGGTCAGTCTGTCGACCTACATGTTTTTTAAGTTCATCTAAGGCGTTTCCACTGAAACCAGGTCCCAGAAGACTTTTATTCATTTCCTCTGCGACGTCTTTCCCGAACCACATTTCCCAGAACATGATTGTTAAACTGTATATGTCTACTTTGTTCGTTTGGTGTCTGTTGGAATTGAGAACCTCTGGGGCCATGTAAGCAGGGGACCCATTACAAGTTCGAGCAAGCATGTCGGTTGCCTTTGCTACACCCACATCTGTTATCTTGATGACATTGCCTTCTGCCAGCTGTTGCAAAACAGAAAAAAAACATCATTGCATAGACACTGCTAAGCAATTTTGTGACTCCGAGCATTGTAAATAGATGCCATGATCTAGGAGATTGGGAATAAATCTCATGATAGGGACATTTTTATTTAATTTTGTGACACTGTACATTTATAAGTGAATTTCATGAGACAACAGTTGCCAGATTAATTTTCATTACATATGATATTCTGAATGAAATTAGGCATTGTGAATGTATGTCATGATAAGATCATTTAAAATGTCATGACAAAGGTCACTCACTGATAAAAAAATATCGCTTGACGAAACCGATAACTGATAAACAGACGCATTCCATAGTTTATGTAAAAGTATTAGTTAAATTTATGTTCAATCTCATCGACAAATAACTTTCGAAGTAATGGTGTGTAAACTGCAAATGCTTAAATAATTGCAGAAGTATCTTTAACTTTTCTTTTACAAACAAAATTAGAGGTAATGGGAAAGTGACAGGTAATTTGAACCTCACGGATTCTTTAATTTCTCATCCTAACTGTTGCAGTGTATAAACTAAGCGAATATCTCTATCATTTTATATGGTATGCCGTGATTCGTAGTCATTATTGCAGTATCATATTTGTTTATTCTCACCAGAATATTTTCTATTTTCATGTCCCTGTGGGTGTACCCTTTGTCATGAATATGTTCCAGGCCCATGAGTATCTGGTAGGCGTGGTCAAGCATATATCGAACCGCCTCTTTATGACGTGGATCACTCTTGTCTATCATACCCGGAATGTTTCGCTCCACTTTCGCAAACCCTACAGTATTTGATTTCATAAGAATTAAATAAAATAATAGAAGGAATCGCACCAACAAGCTATTTTTCGCAATGCGGTAAAAACATCTAAGCATGTTATTAGACCTAGTGTTTACAACACATGCACGCACAATGATTGTCTTGTATTCTGATCCACAAGATTCCCTTCAACCAAGGAAGAAGGTGTTTTAATAAAAACCATCTGTGTGCTCATTTTTTATTGAAGAAAATGATAATTTATTCGTTTTCATTCAAATCTAAAGGAAAAATATTTCTGCCCAGGACACAGCGAAGCAATAAGAATTTAGGGGACAGACATACACTTGAATAAACACATACAGGAGACGGTGTAGGGTGAAGATATCTGACAGTCACTTTGTATTAAAACGCTTTAACATAGAATTATCAAGTTGAAATACATACGTTTAAGTGACGTGCTTACCTGTGTATATATGTTTAAGTGTTGTCTTACATAACTCCATCACCATGATCCATTTTATCCCTTGTGACGTTTTCATGAATGAAGCCCCAAAGTACCGCACAACATTTTCATGCCGAAGGTCTCTGTAAAAGTCATTATTGTAACATTACTGATCAAGTAGGCACTGAACATGACATGACATTCATTATTTAACACCAAAACTGACCGTCAATTTTGGCTGCGGCAAAGCAATTGTTTGTGATTGAATCAGAAAAAAGACGATTCTGTTCTGTTGGATTCTGTTACAAACAGTACTGAGCTTTGGGAACAGTTTTAAGGTTTGGAAACAGTACGAAGGTGCCAACATCGTTTATAAGATTTGGATCATTAAAAGGGTGGTAGGTTTGCACTTTTCTGTGTCAGTTTCAAATTCATGTCGTTGCAGAATTAAGCCAGCTTACTTTATACTGTCTATAAATGGACACATAATAATTTAACAGAAGCGTAAAACCAAACGTACAGTTAAGTCCCTCATACCTTCAACATCAGGTAAAAATCGGCAATATTGGAATAACATGACAAATTAATAGAACATATAAGGTCCGCTACTAAGACCGACACTTGTTCCATGGTCTTATCAGTCAAAATAAATAAAGCTCTTTTTCTCATATTTCATGTTGAGAATTTCTGAAGAGGCTATTCATTAATTATTAGTTATGAATTTAGTCATTAGCACGAGTTCTTCCTGCGGACCAAAAAAATAATATTGAGCGATTTCAGATTTTGGAAAAAAACTAGGCATATATCTCAGTGCAAGGCAAATAACTTTTATTGCATACGCTTGAAATAAAAGAAAAAAAAGAAAATGACAGTATAAAACGGTAAATTGTAGTGTTTTATTTGTAAATGATCGCCAACAGCTTGATTATCCAGATTACAAGCCACTATTGTTTCACTGTAAACTAAATAAATAAGCTGTCATCCTTATGGTTAAGAGACATTTTTTTTAATTTCCCTAAAAAGTTAACTTACTGATCCCAATGTCGTGGTCACTTTTGATCCAGGGAGTATTATTTGAACAACTTTGGTACGTATTCACTGGACAATGCTACATACTAAACATCAAAGCCAACACGACCGAACGACAAACGAGCGCTCATATACGAAAAATGCTAGATATGTCGTTCTGTCGTGTTGTCGCCCACCCAACACGACAGAAAAAAATGGAAGAAATAAACCACTTTTATAAGAGAATATGTTTGCTTCTTAACTGTGGAATACTCAGGAAGATTAATACGCGAATCCAAAATAAGTAATTAAGCTATATGGACCTAGTTTTCAACTACGAATACGCACCTTCCCAAAAATTTGAAACACTATATTATTCATAAGTCACACAATACCTCATAATCCTGTCTTCAGTCAAAACATCTGTTACATTCGAAGGGTTCACAGGGTCTCGAGAAACCTGTTGATCAAAGTTTATATAAAAGCAAATATGGTGGACAATTTTCAACAAAAAGTATATATTTTGGCATGATTTAAACCGCACATACCAGCCAGCGCGTACATTGGTAATTAGTTTCCTTACATTATTATACAAGAGGTTATCCTTGTTTTACATCTAAATTTTCTAGGTTGTGAAAACAGATTTTCATAACATCATTCAAAGTAATATGGTTCGTATTCATTTAAAATTGCAAATTTGTGTTTGTTTTGTTTTTGAGATTTAAGTGTATTTTTGAAAATATTTTGTAATTTTTATAGGCGTATGTAACTTTTGTACTGGTGAGAACTCAGGAAGTCAGGCTATACCTTGATGGCAACTGGTCTGTCTTTTCTCTTTAGGCGGGATTTGTACACTAGTGCAAAACTGCCACTTCCAAGCTCTTTTTTGTTTTCCCAATCAAGCTCAGTCAAATCGAAATCAAATTTCATGATTTTATTTATATAGAATGTGTCTAGCTCTGCAAGAAGATCTGAGCTGTCATTGAGAAGTTTGGGTAGTTTTTCCTTCAGTCTGTCGTCTTCTTCTATACTGTGGCGTAGAGTTTCTATAAGTTGTTGGTCAGCCTATAAAGACATAAAAACCATTTTAATTCCAGATTTATGCACATATTCAAGATCCTATACTTTATTAAACATGGTAATTTCCATTAGTTGTGCTTTACGGTAAATTTAGATTCTTTCTTTTCCTTTGGCGTAAAACAGGGTGAACCACTACGTCCCTGCACGTACGCTTGGCATAGAAACTAAATATTAAATTCAAACTTATGTATCTAAAACATAAATTTTGCTCTCCGTCTGCGGCAATTCATTTTTTGTTCAAACGAGTGAAAAACATTGACAAAACAACAGATTAAAATATTCAACTACCTTCAGAAATCCTGGAATTCTCTTTGCAGCCTCGTCTATATCCTTGAAGTAACGGTCAAAGAATTTTCGTAGCTTCACATGAAAGTCCTTGTGTTCAAGTATCGAATTTAGATACAACAAGGTCGCTTCTGCCATCTTTCTTGATTTAGTTCTATCATTGTAGTCGTTCCTAAAACATTAAGAATATTATTAGAGCAACACCGATTTGTGTGTCCTTGTCACAAACGTTGTATTGTAGTTAGAAAATAATTTTATCACCAGGATAATGATAAAATTATGACAGTGTAGAAGTAGATATGCTAGTTTGCTTCCAAAATTTTTTTTGCTTTATCTTTCATATCTTTTAAAATCAATCAGTTAATCGGCAAAAACGTGTTCTCCTTGAAATTGTACATTAGATTTTAATTACAGTGCCCATGGCTATGACGTTACTAATTCAAGAATGTCCATTTTGAGACGGAAATCGGAAAAAATAATTTAACCATGGTCATGGCATATATATACGTCTATTCACTGCTGTGTTTACTTTGACGTTAATAGAGCTGAAGACCAAGATGAAGTTATTTGTTTGTTCTCTTATGGTAACATTAATATGAATAGTTGTTACCTGAATATTGACCGCACTTTCCTCTTGTCTGTATCGAGCATACCTATACAGCTTACAGCGCCACCTAGTGTTGAATATGTTTTTTCTATTTTCTTTTTCTTCCTTGTAAACAACACCCTGATTGGTACCAGTTTTATAGTTTTACACAAATTGCCTTTACGACTGGTGGACAAATATTCTGGAAATAAAGAAATCTTCATGTGATCGACTGAAACATTTTTAAATTCAAAAGAGCAAGCCAAGTGTGATGAAAATCATTTAATAATGTAAGGCACGACCGTGTTAAAAGCGATGGTTTGATCTTAAACTAAATGTTTATTTTGATTTTTACCGAGTTACACATTTAGAATTTTATTTCCTATACATTGATTTATTTCAAAAGCATAAAATATTTTCTCAATCTTTACCTGTTTTTAAATAGTAATATTAAAACATATATGCATGTAGTTTCAATGCAGATAAAATGGCTGATCGCATAAGCAAGATACCTTCCAGCTCTTTGATTTGATCATCCATCAGACCTAACTCACGACTGAATACTTGAAGAATTTCGCTGTCTATTGTCTTAAGAATGCCGTTTTGTCGTTGCCAACCGTCCAGCTCACGTGCCATTCGGTCAGATATTCGGACAGTTGCTGTATCAACGATGTTCTTCCATCGCCTATCAGGGTTTGGGCATTCGCTTGTGTCTTCCCAGTTACAGATTCTGCAAGGTTCTAGTCAGCTATATATGTCTGTTTATAGTTTTAATTATGACTTAGTGTCCCGAGAACAAAAACTAGATAAAATTAGATAAAGATTAAAATTGTTTGAACATGTTATCGAACTGTTATTTTAAAGATGTAGCATTAGTGTTTTTGATCTTTCAAGCTTTCCACCTACAAAGCATTACAACGAATAACAGTATTATAGCTGTAAGTCTAACTTTTTCATAAATGTATATTCAATGTTTTAACAGAATACTATAAACAGCAGCTTTAGAAATAAAAAAGGTTGGTTTAATCAAACTAATCAAAATTACGGGTTTAAGGAAATATTCTGCAGTCATGGGCTTTTGGCAAAATCAGTGTTCCTCTGCAAATATGTGAACGTTTAAAGAAATGTTCATTAGACTTAAGAAAATCATTATCTGCAGACAACCAAACAATTGTACAATAATTCTTATATAATATGCTACATTCAACTGACATTCAAAAGGTAAGATTTGTTTTAGTTGCAAGCATAGGCGTTGTCATAAATATATGTAGTGAGTCAACATAATGATGTTTCAAGGGTGGGATTCGAACCCACAAAAAGTAAAATATTCAGAAACTTCAGAAAGTAAAATATTTTATTCCAGTATAACGCAAGTGATCGTCTTACCTATCGAGAAAATTTCTGTCTTTCAGCACTTCCTGAATTGCTTTTGTAATTCTGTAAATTTCAAACTCCACCTTTTCTCGTAAACGTTTAATACTGTCATCTGTGTTTTTCTGAAAAAAACAAAAACAAAAACAAACAAACATTACAAAAGGATGTAGATAAAAAAAGAACTGTAATCTGGAGGAAACAAATACCAAGAGAGGGTTAAAGGCTGGTTAACGAAGCAGAAGATAAGATCTTTTGAATGAAAGGGAACTAATTCTAAACAGAATTACCATTCCTATGACTCGGCTATCTTCAACATCCTTCGTTTGAGTAACTTTATGGGTTTGTTTGTTTGTCAGTTAGTTAGTTTTTTTTTGTTTTTTGTTTTGTTGGTATTAACGCCAGTTTCACCTTCCGGATGTCAGTCCGCCTAACAAATGTTCTGGTTATTCAACCAATTTTTCTAACCAATCTCTCCGCAAGCGACTTCCTCACTTGATTCAGAGGTGAGGAGATATGACCTATAGACGCATTGTCTGAGGCCAACCAATGCAACAATTCTGAATCGTCCGTGAAATTAGATACCAACATGTTTTCTGTGTCAATTCAGTATGAATTTGTGAGAAACTTACTATCACCTGGCTAGTTTAAATCATACCTGTAGATCTTCCACATGCTTCCTGAGGCCATGGAACTGCCGTTCAAGTTCCTCGCGTGTCATCGCATGTTGAACGCTCGTCACGCGCAGAAGGTATGACGACCGTGACAAAAATGAGGACAGCCACCTTAAATCAAGTTTAAATTGTATTAACTTTTATACATAAGGAATTTACGTTAAAAATCGTTTGGAATACACACCACAAAAAAGATTCAAAGATTGAGTGACTGAAAGGAAAATCTACTCTGTCTCTTGAATTGTTATCGATTCTTGTTTAAAAGAATTTTAATCAGCTCAAAATTGAATACAACATGAATTGTCTGCTTAAACAGCACAGTCAATTCTTATTTCACAAGAAAAAAAAAGTGATGATAATTTTTTAAAGTTGAATCTCAACATTTTAAGATTCCTTAAAATGGAATCTTCGATGCAAACATGTCTGTAAAGTGAATAAATGTTTAATTTCATACAAAATGTTATTTAAACAGACACACACTAAAGTCAAGAGTAGACCAAATGAATTTGAATGATTTTAAATTAATTTTTACCTAATTTCAAGATGACAGTCAAAAGTTCTAAGTACAACAGGTGATTCGATTACATTTGTTTTATCCTTTATACTAAGTGTGTTTGTTGTACTATTTTTGGGTTGGTAGCCAACCAAACACTTTCTAACTGTTTTATAAACCTGAAGAGCGTATGCAATCCTTTTAAAATATCCTTTATTTTTCATGGATGAGCCAATGAAATACAAATGCAGTATATCATTGTTCAGTTGCAGGGTATGTCCGTTTTAAAAAATCTCATAATTTTACATACGAGTAGTGTGAGATCATTCCCTGTCGGAAGCTGTCTGGAACAAGCTGCGCCACTTTTTTCAGAAGAGTTTTATGTTGCCTCAGTTTTACTTGGTATTTCATAACAATCTCTGTTGACTTAAAAAAATAAAAAGAAGAAGTTCAAAAATGATTCAGCGAAATCGACAGAATATATTCAAACAACAGTTTGCAAAATATTGCAACATATTTGCTGTTAAAGTGAAAAGTTAATAGTTGGGGTAAGTCTGATGTACTCATTTTATTAGAGACAAAGTTCTCGGTTTCTTTCTACATCAGATAAAAGTATCTCTATGTTATATGCTGAAACAACAAGTTTATGTCTACAACAAAATACTAAAATTGGTGTGAAGTGATTCTATAAAACTACGGTGGATTGGATTGGACATTGTAGATATCTATTGTTTTATAAACTTGAACTTGAATATCAACGTTTATTCCGTGTGCACACGCATGCACAAGCAAAAACCAACGCGTTTGCATTTAAATTCATCGAGGAGGTTCAGCCAAAAAAAAAAAAACAATATAAAAAAATTAGTTTTACTGAAGAACACGATGCAGGTATGGCGTTGTTACGTAATGGCTATTACGTGCACAATGTTACTGACGATGCTGAAAAAGCGATGATGTTTTTCTGTGCCAGCTGGTAGTTTTATTCATCCATTCATTCATTTATTTATTAATGTATATATTTATTTATTTATTTATTTGTCGTATTTCCGAGTACCCTTTAAGCCAACGTTAAGACAAAGTTGAATGCTTGTACCTTTTTGATCGACATGTAATGTATCTGTCCGGGTTTGACACCTGGATACAACTGATTCAGTTTGTGGAAGACATCCCGCATAACGTCAGCTTTGTCTTTGTCCGGGACAAACTCCCACTTGTTGCCAATGAAGAGCGATGCCTCGGGACTGAATTCTTCACACTCATTCACAACAGTTCTAAGCAAATGTCCCAGCTGAAATGAATAAAAAATAAGGGGTATATGTAATTTTATTTTTTCTTAATCTTTCTTTCAGTCTTTTAATGTCATCGATAGAAAATTATAAATATGATTTCTTTCTGATGTATAAATAAACGAAGCCAAAATGTATATTAATACTACGTATTATTGCGATGTATCATTCTTTGCTATGAATTGTCCTAAAGTAAATCGGGATGTGTCTTGTTATCTATTATCCACCAAAAAGGGCAATCGGAGGGGCACATAATGCCTAGATTTCATCCTTCCACAGATCCCTTTCCAACAGTCTTAAAAACTCGGATACCTTCGGAAATTTCGGTGAGAGCAGACTCGTAGGAAGTAAGGCAAAATAATAATCAAGTATCCTTTACGCAGGTAATGGAGCAGAATAAAGGCAGTTCCAGGAGGCTAAAATATTTCATCAGTGATGATATTCGGTTTGAATCAGTGATGACGCCAGAGTGTTCCATCCGTAAATGTGTATCTCCAAAACTGAACATAAAAAAGTAAATGGGAATTTTGGCACAAGAAAGCTTCCATTACGCCTGATTTTAAATTAGCATTAATGGACAAATTACCCTGCTCGGTTGAACACCGCCTGCAGCGTTCGTGTTAATTACATAAATGAATCCAAAGGCTCGTGAAAGGTAGGCCTGTAATCTCTGGTCCACGTTACCTCCACCCTCTATACCAGGTGTGTCGACAATAACCACACCTTTCTGAAATGAAATACTTTGTATCTTTATAAATAGCAACGCATAAATATGTTATTACATGCGGTACAAATGGAGTTGTGCGACTGTAACATATGACCTAGAATTATCGTTATGTCTTTTAAAACAGAACTGTTTAAGTGCTGTTGTTTTCGCGAATAAGCATTTTCGAAAAAAAATGAACTTAAGAATTAAACATAAATAATAAGGAGCATTTCATTTAAAACAGTATAAGTTCAGGAAATGAATAATTCACGAACTTTTCTGCAACTGAAATATCTAGCATCAAATATACAAGAACTTTTCAGAAATATTTACTTGTACATCCGTACAAAAATCCAGCATCAACGACAAAACTCAAGAAAAAATATTTCGCACGACATGGCTTAATATGCAACTTACACTAAGGGTTTTGAACGGATAGTACAGCTCACATTTTTCGTAAGGGTTATCGTCGGATTGGTCGTACTCCGCCAAACAATCCTTAAACTCCTGAATGCCACTGAGCGACTCTGGAAAAAAAATGCAGACGAAATAAAGTCAAAGAAAGAACTTATAAACCATCAGCTAGTAAGCAGACGGCACAAAGTTAAAACAGAAATTGAATCCACCAGTTAATCGTTGTTTTTCACGTCTTCATAAGTTCTTAATGCTATATTATAAAGAAGCAGATATCACTTTGCATCATTCACACCTTGATTTGTGTTTAAAATTCAGTCAATAGGTTTTCAGAAAAAGATTTCTTTCAGCGTTAAAAGTTTTTATTCAAACTGCATGATGGACTCGTCCATTTTAGAACTGTAATAGTAGAGAGTATTCAGGGTAGATAATCCACCAATGTCTCCCATAGGTCGAGGGCTAAAAGTGAAGGCTTATAATCCAGATAACATCTATTCACTACAGGTGTCAATGTCATTCAAACAAATCATTGCTACATAAATACAAAATGAAATTGCAAAATAACCTTTGATTTTCTTATTTTTTCATTATTCTATTTTTAAGACAAGAAAAGAGAAATTAATATGCATCATACTCAAGCTAATAGTTTTGGGAGAAATCTTTCGTTCTCTTTGGCCACTGTCGGAAAGTTCTGGCTTAAAGTAGAAAATTGCCTCTTTTCTGTCACTGCATCGTATCTCGACAATGGTGTTGGTGCATCTTAACGAGTCTGTAGGAAAAACTTGAGTTTCCAGGAGAAGATTTAAAAGACTTGACTTCCCGGCCCCCACCTCACCAACAATGACAATAGTACATTCGCCCGTTTTCAATGACTCCGTTCGGTCTTTGAAAAGTTTTCGAACGTCTGAAATGGAAAGATATAAATAGGCTTTTATAGAATGAAAAAAATAAATAAAATGTTTTCTTTACTGTTTATAATCTGCAAACCATAGACAACAGTTCATTCTTTTACCAGTATATATTCGATATGCTATCTAATATGCCATTTTCATGACTGTCTTTAAATACACAAATTACATTTTTGTACATGCCAAAACGTTTACTTTTCTTCTTAGAGGTATAATGGACTTGTATGATAATGAAGCATTGCAAAAGTTTAAAAGCACAGGTTCTTTTCACTGAAAATAATAAATAACTTTATTTTTCTGTATTTTATCATGCTCTTAAATTTGCACACAGGTTGTTGCTTTCAGGGAATAAAACATCTACTGAATTTCCCTTCTATCAAACATGGTAGCAGACGTGTTAGCATTTGGAAACTATGGAATGATTGTCAGCAAAGTTATTGATTAGTCCAGCTCGACAAAAAAGCATGAGATCGTTTTGTTTGACTTAATGTCTCAAACTCTCTTCCATATAGAATATAGTTCGGATTGATTTCAACTGCACCAGGTTGAATTTCACCACTTGGTCAAAGAAAGAAAAAGAAAGAAAAAGAAAAAAGAAAGAAAAAGAGAAAAAGCGTTACCTTGGTGAGACTGCTCCAAATTCGATTTTATTTTTTGGGTGAAACTCTCGTACAAGTTTTCCGCCTTCTTGTATTTTTCATACAACTTTTCTCTACTCTGGTGATGACGCTCAAAAGCTCTTGCCAAATCCAAAGGCTCTTTCTAAATAAAAACCTGAGAGTTATCTCTAGAATAATGACTTTCAGCTATTTTCAATGTGTTTTGCTAAAAGATTACATATACTTTTTATACGCACGTCGAAAATCGGCCTTATTATGGGAAACCCTGTGGCGGGTGGGCGAGCGGCCGGACGGCTCCTCGACTTTGTCAGCACCATAACTCTGTTGCTAATTGACTACCTTCAAACTTGCTGTGCAGCTTTTTAAGCAATTAGTAAAAGTGAAGTGCACAAGAACCATAATTCTACCTGCTCCCAATTTAAATTATTTCCCCTCTTGAATTTTTTGTCCGTATCATAACTTTAAAACGATGAAGTGAGCTGATGTGAAATTTAAAATATAAATAGTTGGCAACAAGGAAAAGTGCAGTGCCCAAGAAGCATAACTCTACCTTATCCAGTCTTTGAGTCATCTCCCCGTCATTAATTCTTATAATGAATTTTACTCCAGAGCGTAACTTGAACACTATGAAAGGGCTTTTATTGAAACTTAAAATATAGATGGTAAAAAGTAGACGTGCATTCCACAAAAACCATAACTGCTCCTGGTTCTTTTTTTAATTATATCCCCTCTTAATTTTGCTTTGTCAAGATCATAACTTAAAAAGTCATTAAGTGAATTGATGTGAAACTTAGATAGATGGCGACAAAAAAAAGTGTAGTACTAAGAAGCCTAACTCTATCTTATCCAGTTTCTGAGTAATATCCCCTTTTTAATTCGATAATGAATTTTTGGCCGGAGCATAACTTGAACATTAAATGAGATATATTAAAAATTAGGACAGAGATAGATTGTAAGAAGTAGAAGTGCAGTGCGTAAGAAATATCACTCTACCTGGTTACGTTTCTTAATTATTTCCTTTCTTATTTTTTTTTGCCCAGACCATTACTTTAAAACAGTGATGTGAACTGATGTGAAACTTAAGATGTAGATGATGATGACTGTCCAAAAAGCAGCATAACACTATCTTATCCTGTTTTTGAGAAGTGAACTTTATCTGGTCTCAGTTTTTGAATGATCTTCCCTCTTAACTCTACCTTGTCCTATTTAAAGTTATCCCTTTTTCTTTAATTTTATAATAGATGTTTGTCCGGAGCTTAACTTGAACATTATGAAAGAGTTTGTGTTGAAACTTGACAAATATGGTGAGAAATAGATGTTCTTACGAACATATAAGTCAGTAACAGGAAGATGCAAAACATCTTAGAGTTGGGTTTGAACAGCCATCTTAGCGCATCGAAGGCCAACATTCTAACCACTAAGAATCAATTCCTTGACGCAGTTGTCGGAGGTTGTATTTATACAATTATAGAAAGGTCTACAGTAGACCGTAACACACCCTCTCTTGAGAAAGTCATCATTTATGCTGAAGAATAGTGTTGTGTATTTTTACATCCAAAGGTCAGAAATCTTGAAAGATTCCTTTTTTTTATTTAATTTTTACAGAGCCCCATCTTACGAACATGAAAGTCCGTAACAGTAAGTTGCAATGCATCTAAGAATACAAGACCCAGTGTGGGTTTCGAACTCCGGTCTTAGTGCATTGAAGGTCAACACTCTAACCACTTAGCCAAAGAATCGGTGCCCTGACACATGTATGTACGCCAATTTCAACATCTAAGGTATCTCTCGGCGGTCAGTCCACCTAAACAGTTTTCCTGGATAACTAACCAGTACTTAACATTTTCTCCGCAAGTGAGTGCTTACTTTCTCACAAGATCTACTCTGAATCAACGGCGAGAGATAATGAACATAAGACACAATGTCCGAGTTCAACTGTCACGGAGAAATTTTGCCCTGCCTAGGGATCAACTAGCGACACACGGATTACTAACCCAGTGCTCTACCTATCGAGCTAAACAGACGGGGTCGCTGACACAGTTGTCAGAGGTTGTACTTATACAATTACAGGAAGGTATGCACTAAACCGTAACAAGGTGAAGTGTGCAAAAAAAAACATATATCTTTCTGTTCCCATTTTTTTCATTTTTCCCCTCTTAAATTTTTTGGCATATTGATATTTTATGGTATATTGATATTAAGAAGAGTCTTTCAGCACCGAGTTGTAGGAATAGTCTTGTTGAACTTGTTATTCTGCTAATATTTCTGCAGCGTCATGTGCGGCATTATCAGTTCAAACCTGAGCTGAGGGTGTATACTGCATCCATTCTGCGATGCTTTTGTTATTACTGTGAATGGTTACTTGCTTGCTTAAAGTAGTTTTATACCAGGCTCAGAAAAACAGTAAATTTGAAATGTTTGCTTATTTACTTGAAAGACCAGTTTGTTCGACAAGGTTTGAAGCTAATATTGACAGTTCTTTAAATTCTCTTGGTAACGGTGTTTTATAGTGTCTAGAGTTTGTTATCGGTTAGACTTTTTTAAAGAAATACTACGAGGTCACTAAAACAAAAAAGCTGAACAAAAGTCCTCAAAAGTGCACCCCCACTATCTTGAAAAAAAAAAGAAATACAATATTTATAATGTTTTTGACATTTCAATGACAAATTAAAGGTCTTTTTTTGCAGAAATTCGTGACAAAACCGTACATTAATTGCATGAATGCTTTACTTTACCCTTAGCATTGAATTAACATATACTTAGGTAATATAATATGTATTATCTATCTCATACAGGCGTCACGTGCCAATTTTGCCGATCGATCAAAGTAAGATTACCAATAATTTTCTACCTACTTCCTTGTCAATTGACAAATAAAAGGAATAAAAGTTCTTTCATACCTTTTCTGCAAATATAAGATTGTCATTAAGTTGAAAAATAATTGATATATGTTGACTAGTGTATAACTGGTTTAAAGGTCGATCTGCGTGGGATTTTTTAAGGACGTGTTACAATTAAAACCGAGTACTGGTTTCGAAACGCAAACCGTAACCAAAAAATAAAAACGAAAGTCAAACTGATTTTATGTATGTTTAAAGAAAAAAAACACGAAGTGAACACGCACATGACACGTGTCTGTCTGAGGTTATAGATATTTAATACAAAGGGATTTTTCCCTTGTACAAACTGTTCTTATTACCCTTAATCACTAACTGTGCTCTTAAATGCTAGATTTAAATATGTAACATTTTAAACCACGTCATTTTTAAACATATGCATACATATACATACATTTGTCGATTATTCTTACACATAATTTATGTTTTGTGAGTATTGACTAGACATACATACTTCATCTGATTTTCGATGCTTCAGCCATTCTGTTATAATCCTGTCAAACATATCATCCTTAGTTTTGGTCCCTGTTAAGTCTATATCCCAGGACTTTGACAAAGCACGTAACTGCTGAAGATTTAACTCCAATATATCCTCCAACTCCTGAATATGGGGGACCTCCACCGAGTTCGATTTCGATGTTGCCATGGTTTCTTCTTCTACAAAATGTTAATAAGCATATTTGCACAATTTTCACTTATTTATATTTTTCATGAAACTCAGTTTGTTTAGTTCAATAACAATGAAAAGCAATCAGAGCTTAATAAACACTAAGCTTAAAAAAGAGCTAGTAACCACCATTACTGGTTCCCATTCACATTGGGGGGAAACTGAGGCATACATGTTTTCTGTGTCTTTTTTTTCCAAAGACACACTTTGCCCTCACCTCCCGAGTCGGAAGCCAAAACTTAACACCATACGGACTCTGATGTTATTTGATTGAGTTAAACTGACTGCGTTTTTATAGTTAAGTAGTTTTTTTATGCCCCCACGGGAATGGCATATCATTTTTGGTATATCTGTTGGTTTGTCACCAACCTATAACTTTGAGCCCCTGCCGGTGGCATAGCGTTCATTCAGAGGTAGCGCTTTTTTTAATTTCATTTTTTGTTTTATTTATTTTTTTGTCTCTTGGGTTTGGGTTTTACCGATCTTTACGATGATATAGTGAAAACAAAATGTTTAACTCACACTGAGTAAAGATAAATATTGTAAAAATCCGTCTTCCGTGCCCAAGTTATTAATTGAATTTACAACTATACTGGAAAGTATAATTTCATTTAAACCCATCTTTGATGTATTTATTAATTAAGTCTATCATATATATATTTATCTTTTATTTAAATATATTTATCTTTTATTTCATGAAGCTAGATCATGTTGAAAAATGTCTAAAATTAACGTGTAACAAATTCAAACCACGTTAGCCTCGGTCATAAGTTAATATTTTTTCTTCAATTCAGTCCGATAGTTATAATTATATATTGAAAATTCTGTCAAGAGAGGTCTTTAAAAATCTCTAAAACGTAAATAAAAAACGATCAGGCATTTTGTATATAATGTAGTTCCTTTGAAATTCTTTCATTGTACGATTCGCCTTTGTTGTATGAATACACACACACAAATACTTTTATAGTTTAGAATAAAATCATTTTATCAATTAAGCTACCGTGGTGTGTTACTGATCATGAGATTAAATATGCAAACTAATATGAAGTTAACGTTTTGTCTACGAGTTTGGTCTAACATTTCAGTGCACTCGAACTTACAAATACGAAGTTACCGCTCCAAAAAAGGGAGAAATCTTAAATACCTATAATTTTCACCGTTGTTAAGTTGAAACTTGTTTTTTCCACGCAGGTTGTTTCTCGAGTTTCAATCACTTATAAAAAAAACGTAGGGACGGATGAAACTGCGGCATTGTCTTTGTTTTCTTCATAAGTCTGCATATTAAATAACATTGGTTAAAAAACAATTATTATGATCACGCAAATTACAAGAATAAGCCATTGAATAGCTTTCTTTTAAAAACTTCTAGTAGAAAATAACATAATTTACTTAAGTTTTGATAGGTTAAATTGTATTTTAAATAGTTTAAAAGAAACACTGACATCACAATGTATATAAACTATAAAATAAAACTTACTTTGAAACTGACGAAGAAGAGAGACTCTTTTCACCAGCACGGCATAAACATAGTTCCAGTACCTTTGTACCTCAAAGTTGGAATAAATTAATGTGTAACTTCCTGCTTTATGATATCGCAAAACTGATTGGATAGGAATATAGCCCAAACTAGTCAATATTAAAATTATGTCCATGAATTGTATACAATCTTTTGTACTTGCGCGGTGTATAATTGTCCCGTTTTGAAATTATATACGCTTTGAACAAAAGATTTTCAAAAAATGTAACGTAACCCGTCTTTTAAACGAAGAATGTCAATCTGCCGCGCTATAAATTTCACTATGCTGATATGCAAAAAAATTTTAATTTCACGTTGACTTTCCCGATGAATGACTGACTGACTGACTGACTGATTTCGATAAGTTGATCTATCGTGTGTTTGTTTATGTTTGTGTGTTTGTTTTTGTTTGTTTGTTTGTTTCATTGATTAACTGATTGATTGATTGATTGATTAATTGATTTGGATAAGTGTCATTTTTAGAATACGAAGAGGTGGAATTCCTTTGTCAAATTCATACTTGTTACGAAATTTCCATGTGAATCATTTGCATTCAAAAATAAGCGTTAATTATATTAATCTTTAGACGTTAAAAAGCCAAAGGTCACGTCTTCAAAACGTAAAAAATGATGTTCTATCCTTCAAACTGAAACGTGTTTTTTAATAAAACTTTCTCACTTCTAAAACAGAAGAAATAATGTCTCAATTTTCTTTTTGCAAATATAACAAATACTAATGGAACAATGCAATAAATTAAGTCTATGTTCAGTGAAAGTGCAACTGTGTAAAAAAATTCCTGTTTGTATGTGTGACGAATAACAATTATGGAAATTTTGCCATATTTTGTTCCAAGATATTGAAACATTAGTACTTATTTTTTCTTGCCACTTACATTCTGTATTTAGAGTTTTTGGTTGGCAATGAGTCATATATGTTTTATAATGTCACGAGTTTTTAATTTTTCTGGCTGTTTCATGGCTCTAAATAAAACTATATTTGAAATAGGGTTGGTCCCGTGTTTTAACACCCTTATAAAAAACTTTTTTTATCTGATACTACTCTGAAATCCAGTTTGAGAAATTGTGTATTTTTTTATGAAGTTCTTGTTCTGTAATAAATGTTTTTATGCTCCCCGCCATAAAACGCGGGGAGGGGGATATAGTGTTACCTCTGTGTGTGGTTACCTCTGTGTGTGTGTGTGTGGGTGGGTGGACGGGTCGGTGTGCGTGTGCGTGTGTGTGTGTGTGTGTGTTCGAAAAGTATATACTTTGTGTCCGGTTCATAACTTTTTTATGCATGATGGGAGTTCAAAATAAATTGGTACACTTGACCACCATAAGAAGAGTATGTGTTGCGTGCAAGAACCAGGTCCCTCAGTTAAAGGTCAAGGTCACAGTTAGGCATTGAACTTAGTGTATTTGTCAAATAGGCTTAAGTTCAGATGGAGTTCGTGTCTGGTTCATAACTTCTGCATGCATGATTGGATTTTCAAAATAAATTGGTACACCCGACCACCATAAGTAGACCAGGTGCCTGGTTCAAAGGTCAAGGTCACAGCAGGGGATTAATATTAAAATGATTTTTTCTGATACATACCTTTGGCATTCATGATGATATTTCAATTGTCAGTCTTGGCCACCGTAAGAAGAGGATGCCATTTTTAGCTCGCCTTTTTCTGAAGAAAAAGTGGAGCTATTATGGTTACTGTGACGTCATCGTTGTTGTACAAAACTATAATGTAGCTGATTATTTATAAACCATAAGACTTTGAGTTTTGATATTTGGTATGTAGCATTGTCTTGTGGACTTCTGCCATAGTGGTTCAAATCATGACCCCAGGGTCAATATTAGCCCCGCCCTGGAACTTATATATAGTTTTATAGGAAAAACTTTTAAAATCTTCTTCTCTAAAACCACATGACACAGAGTTATGTAACTTGCATAGTCATCTACTTATAGTGTTCATATAATCCCTGGAGTGAAAATCAGCCCCGCCGCAGGGATTACTTTGTTTTTTTGCAAAGACTTGTATAGCAAAAGACTTCTATTGGGAAAGCACAAAGCATAGAACTTAACTATTTACTTACATGGGATGGGTAGGTACTTCCCTCCCCAGACATGGGAAACCAATCACTTTTTTCGTTATTGATGTTTTGTCTGTTTATTTGTAGGAACTTGCCATACCCACCTTTTGTTTTTGTTTCTCGTGTGCAGGTATTTGCTCCGTTCCATGCCCCCGGAAAAGGTTGGTTTTTTATGTGTAGGTAACTGCTCCCGCCCCCACAAACACACACCAACACACCAGACTCCACAGCTTCCCACCCCCCTCCCGCCAAAATAAAAAAGTCTTATTTTCTGATAAATAAAACAGATGAGCCTTGGTGCCGCTCCGTGGTGCTCATGTGTTTTTACTTGCAACTTGTATTCAAAACCCATTTCATTGCCAAAATAATTATCTTTTCAGTACTGATCATGTTCATATTAATTTTGGCCAAATTCAATAATGCATGATGGCATTGAATTATAACTTACATATATACACCATAAATAAGATAACGCTAATATTTGCCAACCGAAAGCTTATGTTGCGGGGGGCATCCGTGTTCTTTGGACACATGTCTAGTTTTGTTTCAACATTCCAGTTTATTTAATTTCCAAATACACGGGCTTCTTTCAGCATCTTCTATGTTTAAAAGATGAGGTCATGACCTGAATATTTGAAATGTCTTATCTTCGTATGGACTAGATCAGTACTGATAGATTTTGATGTCAGAAAATAGTCGATACGATACTTAGTTTTGTTTCGCTTAAATGTATAATCTATAGAAGCAAAGAGAAGCGCCGTATGTCTTCTATGTCAAGTTGTTAGATCACATGAGCCATATTCATCCTATTTATTTGCGGACCAGTTTAACATTAAATGCACAATTGTAATAACTGGCAATTACGTCTGGTACATCGAAGCCCGCTAAATTTTCTCCCACAAAGGAGAAGTTTTTCCGTTCATTTGCATTATTCGGTGCATAAATTATGGATATTCTGTATAATTTATTTATGTCTAATTCAACTGTCATAGGCAGAAAGTTTTCCACCTTAATGGTTTTTCCCATTGTTTAGCTTCAAAACCTCTACCAGTGGGTTTCTTGGTCTAAAACAATGCCAAATGTCTGTACTTTTAACCATTAAAATATTAAATCTCGTGTTTTTGTCTGTTTATTTTGTTTATTTACAACACTTTTATCAGTAAAACAAATTACGCCGTTAGTGACGGGATAGATACTTTATTTATATTATTGATTTTGAAATTCGTTGACAACTAGTCTTTTAACTTCATTAACCGAATGGGTATCGGTTCGAATCCTGATGAATTCTTTTTTTTTCTTCAGTGTTCATGGTGTATAGACGCATAATATAATGTTTTTCCATAGTATGTTAACTTTTCTTTAATTTTAAAGAAGACAAATTTTAAGCTAAATTCTTTGAGTCAGTCGCTTTAAAGTGGAAACGGCTATCCTAAGGGGTAAAAGGACGATTTGTTCGTTTCTATTGCTTATGCTTGGACCGCGATGTTGTTTGAAAACTTGTAAGTTCATAAATAAGATTTTTCTTACATTTTCTTCAGACATGTCACCAGAGAAAAATTTAAAAGGACAACTTTCTTACAATAGTGAGATCAAAGCTTCCCAGTTATTTCAATGCCTGCATTCCTTGCAGAGTCACACAAATGTAGTGTCAATAACCAGATCATTTGAAGGGAATTCAGATCTGTATACAGATGTAAAAGAATGACCAATGCGAACTAAACATTTACATAGGAGTTCAATAGTCTAGATCCCTTACGCAGTTACACACATGTAGTAACGATAGTCGGACCATATTTAAAGAACGTTAGTCTGCTGTAAGAGAATGACCAAGTACAGCTAAGCATTTACATAGCTGTTCAATAGTTTGATCTCCTCTCGTGGACCATAATTTAAACTTATTTTACATTGATTGAGAAGCAAGTTCTTGCGACTTATATTAATCCCTCTGAATGACTACTTCATGGGTTCAAACCATTACTCGCACCGAAAGTGAGGAATGTGGAATGTCACTAGAGACCCTCACCCATGGTGGGACTCGAACCAGCAACTTCTGGTTCGGGAGTCCGGCGCTCTAACCTCTCGACCACTGTACCTCGCGGTCCATAAACGTATCTTAGTCTGCTGTAAGAGAAAGACTAACTTGAGCTAGGTATTGTCTTACCTGTCCTATGTTGCTCGAGAATCTCAATCGTACAATACAAGTAACTGCGCATTTCCACCATTAATGTTGTAAAACTGTGACCAGTGCAAGCTGTCTAGTCTGTTTTCGTTTCAGCGTATCTTTTAAAACTAGGAACAATTTCGACTTCTCAAATGGACAATGTCTATAACACACTGCATTTTAAAAGTATTTTTGTCTTGAATAAAAGTTGACAGTACACGTAAAAGAAATCTTATTATATCTAAAGAATTAATAACTTATTTCAGCGTTATTTTATGCCCCGACATTGGGTACATAGACTCACTGAACCGTCAGTCCGTGTACAATCCGTGTTCGCTCTTTCACTTTAAATATTATTGTCACAGGCCTACATTTCAAAGGTTCAAACCATTATCAACTGCAAACCAAACTTGTGTTTGAATTTGTATATTTAGCCAAAAAGAAACGTAACGGACTGTAAACAAGTGTGTAAAGCATTTTATTTATTGGCCTAAAATGCAAAAATAACCGAAGTCAAGCGTCTTGCTTTAGTGCATAAACAGACAAGCGCAACTAATATTCCATTTATTTCGACCAACTGATATCTCTGCAGGACTATCCCATGTATCAATGAGCTTAAAGCTGTGCGCAATACGAGAACTCGAAAGTATTTGCATTGTTTTATTCATTTTTATGTGTTCTTTATGTTATCATGTTCATCTCATTTTGTTAATTGCCACCTATTTCTAGAATGCGAAGGTCGAACAGTGTCGTGTTCATTCTGAATTTTGAAAAAAAAAGTTTTTGTCAGCTTTGTACGTATTTCGTGAATACATCACAGGCCTTAAAAAATGTGCCTTTTTCGAGGTTTTGTATTGCAAAACTGTCAATCCTTCTTTTCGTTTGTCTACATGTCGTCTATACCGACAATAATCAATGAGTAAACTGGGTGAGTTGATGGAATTGCTTAACTTAATAAACAGAAAGTACTCCCGCATTTGCACAAAGGAGAGGATCAATGATCCAGTGGTGTGCACTGGAGTAATAATTCAGAGGTTCGATCTTCCGCTCCTCGACTAACAGAAATAATTGTCTTTCGCATGAGACGTTTAACTGAGGTCCCGTATATCAGTGTTATAAATTGAACATGGAAAAGCCAATTTACTTACACAGAGGACATTTCAATAAAATGCTACCTAAATATAATTATACATATCAGTCTATTCTGCCTAATTCCACTGAGCACAATTTAAATGTGCTGTTCTCCACTGCAGCACAATTAAAATGTGTCGCAATCCACTAACGCAGAAATGTCATACTCCATTACAGCACAATTCAAATGTGTCGCACTCCATTACAGCACATTTTAAATGCGCCGTTCTCCACAGCAGCATAATTCAGATGTTGCGTACCCCATTACAGCACAATTCAAATGTGTCGCACTCCAGTACAGCACAATTTAAATGTGCCGTTCTCCACAGCAGCATAATTCAGATGCTGCGTACCCCATTACAGCACAATTCAAATGTGTCGCACTCCAGTACAGCACAATTTAAATGTGCCGTTCTCCACAGCAGCATAATTCAGATGCTGCGTACCCCATTACAGCACAATTCAAATGTGTCGTACCAAACTGCAGCATAATTCAAATGTGTCGTCCTCCATTGCAGCACAAGTTAAATTATCGTGTATCGTATTCTCAATGATTTGGAAGCAAATGAACGTAATTCGTTCTTCTAATGAGTTGTGCAAAAACAGAGTGCTCTCCGGAGCATGAGTCTAATCTTCACCGTTTGCCAGAAATGTACCTTTCATTTCAAAGGGTCTTTCTATCTCCGTTCTTTTCCTCTTGCCATAATTGCCCATTGGTCGAATTAATAGTTTATTAATAATATTCTACGTTCAACGTTTGTATATTAATGAAATAATATATATCCATATAAGTTAATGTAGGACACGCATGTAAATGTTAAGCTCGTTTTTAAACGAAAACAAAAACAACAACATCAAACAATACAGATAACTAAATAACAAACTGTAGAGTGCAAGCACAAAATAAATAAGAATCCAGCTTCAGAAAAAAAGCATGTATATTATGAAAGGAACCTACTAATGTAGTTTCTGTGCTTGCTGTGTTGCTGAATTTTTAAAAGCGTTTTTATAACAAAAAGTCCAAAATTTTTAAAAAAGAGAAAAAACAAATTGTATCTAAAATAGCAAAATATAATAAAAACAAAACAATATAGTTTAACAACGAGGTTGATATTGGTGATCGTTCCTTCCGTTTTGGTTGCCTTTTTTTTCTCTGACTGTCTATAGGTTGTTCTGAAGGAAACTTTCCAAGAACTTGGCAAAGTCCTTCGCAGTAGGCCTCGCAACTGGATCAAAACTCCATCCCCTTTTTAACATATCAATTATCGCTTCCAATAGATTGAAAGTTGTACCAACATGTCTCCTGTATCAATTCAGTATGAATTTGCGACAAATGTACTATCACATGGTTAAAATAATCATACCTGTAGGTCTTCTACATGCTTCCTGAGACCATGAAACTACCGTTCAAGTTCCTTTAATCCTTTCATGTCTGAAAACAAATCTATTTAAGTTCTACAATGTGTATCGATGAAGCAAAGCGAAAAGGTTGTTAATTTGATTCTTTTTGTAATCACTTAAATTTTTTTGCTTTTATCTCATGCTATATACCATTTATTTAAGCCCATCTGCTTACTCTTTGGACCAATTCATCTAGTCTTTTTGGCGATAACGGCTTTCCATAGTTTTCTTCAACTGATACAATCCTTGACATCTGCAATAAACGGCTGTCATAAATATGCCGGCTACACACTTCAGAAGTAACTATACACTGTGATAATTTGTGGGTTCCGACGCCAGGTTCAACATAATTTTACGAGGTGGAGGGGACGGGGGGGGGGAGGGGGGGCGGTGTGGCTTTATTTCTGTAGGCCCTATATTTTGAAGGCAGCGGTTGAAACAGATAATGAAAATAAGGGGAAAATAAGGAACATTCTTTTTTTAAAGTTTAATGGCAGACTTTTACAATCAAACCTTTGTGTAGTAGAAAGTATGAATATAAGATTCAACTCAAAGGTCGGCAAATTTAATATCAAAAAGGATGAGTAGCCGACAGTTCTATCACTAGGGCTACCCTGCTAAACTCTGTACTACGTCATCCGTAAATAAAGGACCATATAGACCTATAACTATCTGAGGTTATTTACTGAAGAGATTAGTTATTTTATGTTGTGGGGGCAGTGCAAGTTACAGAAAAGCATCCCATTCAAGAGACAACCCTGGTTCTTTTGCATGCTCAGTGTATAGCGCTGATACATGGGACCTCGGTTTAACGTCTCATCCGAAAGTAATATTATTGGAGGAGCGGGGATCGAACTCGGGACCTCTGGTAAACCAGTCCAGTGCGTTACCACTAGACCACATCCGAGCCTACCGATGTGATACGGCTGCCTATTAGTAAGCTCGAACGATATCAACGTAGTATAGAATCTGTTTCTAAAATAAGAATATTGCAGGAGAATATTTCAGATTTCATTATTTTTACAACATTTCACAGTAATGTAGCCAGCACGCCTTCACTTAATTAAGTAGCGTAAATAAAATGTAATACATCTGTTTTCAGATATTTTAAAAAATATCAACAAATTCATAACAAATGGCAGCATAAGTTAATGCTCTTTCGCATCCACCATACAATATTATTTGTAAATAAAAGAATCAGTGAGTTGCTGCTGCGCATACAAACCGTGTTAATTTTAAAACGATCGTTACCAAGCTACATACGTTGCAAATCAACGTTGCTTTGTTATTTAAACGACACTTCTTACTTTGTTTTATTGTTGCCTACATCACACTAAAAGTGTAGATCTAGTTAATGTAAGATCATTGTTTAAATTGTGCTAGAACCTAGTTGACCCACATAATAAACGTTACATGGATAACTTACTGAAAAAAAAATCATTTCAAAGATTTATAAAAATAATGTGTAAGCACAAATCCTACCTTGAATGATATAGTCCTGGTTAGTTTACTCCCATTATGATGTCCAAAGTCATCTCGACATCGCGATTTAAGGTTATTTAACTTATCACAGAAGCAGCATGCATGCATGTACGTCATCGAGTGATAAATATAGTGTCAGAACTAAAATATGGTGTACTAGACGGACTATCTATCGAGTTGTTCGTCATATTTCCTGAGTAGTGTATCACTGCCAAGAAATTCTTCTTTTTTCCCCTTAGTATTATGTACAGAAAAGGGGTTTTTAACTCGCAAAGTGAACGAAATGAAATATAAGTTTCTACGATATAAAAAGCATTCGTTGCAAGCAGACGAAATTAAATAGCGGATGAATTTATATAACATGATTACGCAAAAAGGCCCCACATATATATGTCTTAATAGTGGGCCTGTGGCAGAAGTTTGTTTGATTTACATTAAACTGAATTCTATTTTTTTTTATCTACCACACTGGAATAATTTGTTCTTGGTTTGTAAATAGCACAAAACACCGATTTTGATGTCACAATAATATGTTCCCAGCTAGTATTTAAGTATTTAATAACATCCAAAAATTCTAATAAGTTTACACAAAGATCCGACATTGTACTCGCCAAAAACCAAACAACGTGTCCTATATATGTAACCTGTTATATAAGCAAAAGCATGAAAATCACGAAGGCGGGAACCCATAGGCGGGAAACCCCGTGAAAAGCGTGAATATGGAACGGAGCAATACACAGAGCAATAGAGTGTGGAGCAACCATACTGTGTGGAGCAACCCAACTTTGTGGAGCAACGCATTAACTTATATACATGTGTACAACCACATTATATTAACTTTTCTACCGGAGTACAATACTCGTGTGTTTCACGACAAGGCCTGCTATACATAATAAATATTTTTCTTGCATAACTTCAACTTTTAGCGTTTGCTTAATGTTACTACTTGTCCATTTTTTACCCACTCGAAAACGTCCCATATTTAGACCGTCGTCAAGTGAAGAGCTCTTGATTTTGTTTTCTTTTTGATAACAGTAATTACCTATCTCATTTCAACAAAAACATATTTCATGTAAACTAAGCCGTACAGAATAAGTTTCTTTTTTACAAATTATAGTTTGATTAAAATTGCTAATTGCATGTAATTTACGAACGACCTTTTTTCTATGCTTCTTTCAGGTAAAAAAAAAACGTTTTTTTTTTCGAAAACAATGAAACAATTCTGTTGTGCAGTACAATTAAAAACAACGTACTCCACTGCAGAACGATTAAAAACGAGTACTTCACTCAAGAACAATTCAAATGTATCGTACACTACTGTTGCACAAACTAAACTATATCTATTTACCCCACCCACTCAAAAAATAGAGACGGAATACGAAATCAGTTGATATATACTCAGTATATTCTGGGAGGCCAGTTCTAAAATGAAGAGTGGGTAACCTATAGGCACAAAGAATAGGCTGTACCAATTCTACAAAAAAGCATTTTTTTTTGCATATTCTTCCGTTTCTTTGAATAAATCTGGCTTCAAAATGGAAACCTGACGGCCGGAGAAAACAGAAATGTCTTGTGTTGCAGCTTATTGTTTACCTTTTTGTCGAATCAGTTTTTTTGTATTTCTACAGCTTTTCTTTTTTATTTGACGTAATAAACATTTGAGGCAATTTTTACATTCCTACCCCATCCATAATATAGAAATTATGGATTTCTTCAGCAATTTACTTGTGTTTTTTTCGATTTTTAATGCATATGTTGCATGGAAATTAAAGCACAAAGCTTTCATTATACGCATTATATTCTAGCAGCAAAAAAAAAGAAAAGGCAGAAATAGACATTTTAGTCTAACAACCTAAATTTGGATAAATATTTCTAAAACATATCAAATGGGGTTGGCGGGGTGTTTGTGGGTGGGGGGTAAAAACAACATTCATAGAGACTGTCGTTTTGCAAATATTAACGCAATAATTCATCATCAATAAGATGCAGAGAAACAACACCATTGATGTTAACTTAGGTAAAACACAACTAAATCTAATCATATAGTATTTCTATAGAATCATCTTAATAGCTTCAAAATATGTTACCTTGGCGATTTATGTCAAAATCAATCATGAAAACAAATTTCATTCAGATATGTTCGAAGCATGACCGTTCAACTTTTCCGATTTACATCCTTGAAGAAGATCACCCTAGTCAATTCGGTTCTTATTATACAATCTGTCAAAACTTCCTGATTATTTTACTACAACGACAAAAATATACCTAATTTTAATTTGTCCATCAATATTTGTGTCGTTTTCAAGTATAATGACTTTTAGAACAATCTTTTCATTTTAACCAGTCCAACAGTTTTGCCATCTAATACCCAAAATGCAACACTGATTTGGCGGTGTTTAACCTAAATATGTCACGATAAGGGGAGATCGCTGCGTTGAATGAGTATCATTTTCAACGCAGAGCTACTTCCCCTGTCATAGTTTATTTCGACTGAGAATGAGCCTTTTAGAAAAATAATTTTCTTCAACTTCTCTATCTTTCATATGAAAGAGAAGTTAAAGACTAAAAAGCTAAAACTTAAAGAAGGGTTGAAATTGTGTTTATTTTCTTGTAACCATCATCAAGTTACATCAGGTTTGCTTTTAAAAGTTGTCGTTCATGCGTGAGTGTGTTCTGCCGCAAAAGGTTATACAATCAAAGCACAGAGAGTACTGTCAGACGCGAAAGTTAAAATGTGTGAAAATTGTTCTTTGTCACCATTGTGATAAGAATTATATCAATTCCTGCAATTACTTTTTTTAGATATGCTCTAGATGAGCATAATTTCAACATAAAAGTAATGGAGATAATCCAAAAATGAACCAAGGTAGAGTCCTTGCTCGGACTTCCTTGTCACTAAGTGTTGCCATTGTATAAAGAATAAATTCAGTCCCTTAAGTATTTTCTGAGTTGTGACGTACATATGTGGCAGGGGACACTAAGGTCATTTGAGACTCTAAAAGGAGCATCGTATGCGGTGTCAACGCTCGTATGTTAAGAACAACGAGTTAATAAGATTAATTTCAAGAGTGTTATGGTGCTTTTCAATAATTGCTGTTATGCACTTCACTTAAGATGAATAACTCTGTGGTTGTAAATGTTCAAGATATTAGTATTTATACAAAAGTTTAATTATTTTTCATGTGAAAAAGGGGCATGACTTTAGAAATACTGATCACTTAGTAATGTCCCTTGTGGTACATATGTGCCTTGTCCCCAGTAACAAGTATGCTGTCCCTTGTAGCAAGGATGCCAAGAATGAGACAAAATTTTTGATTACTTTCAAAATTTTCCATATCAATAACCAATTTTAACAAAAATGGGGCAGAACTCTAAAAACAGCTTTCAGAGTAATGCCCCTTGCCTTAAAACTGTGCCCTGTCATAATAAGCAAATATTCCAAGTTTTAAATTGAAAGATTTGAAATCTTTCCACTTAGTAACCAATTTTTACAAAAATTCTAAGT
Organism: Cyclina sinensis; assembly: GCA_012932295.1. NCBI lineage: Eukaryota > Metazoa > Mollusca > Bivalvia > Venerida > Veneridae > Cyclina > Cyclina sinensis. Next base: position 35,017,622 of record JAAONU010000007.1, on the reverse strand, counting down.
AAAAAAAGGTGCTTAACTCCAAAAATATATTTCAGAATAATGCCCATGGTCTAACAACTGCACCTTTTCATTATAAGCAAGTATTCCAAGTTTTGTGGTGATACCTTTAAGTGTTTCAGTAACGGGCTACATCAAAGTTTCTGCACGACAACGAAGACGACCTAGCGATCATAATAGTTCAAATTTTTCTTCGAAACAGATAAGCTAAAAATATAGGAAATGCCATGGGGTTCTCTATTTAACTGAAATACTTGACAATTGCTTGTATCCAAGTCAACAGCAATACAGAAATCAAATTTATTTTTTAAGTAAGTAAACTGTTCGTAAAAAAGTAACAAAATCATGTGAGCAAATAATTAAGATGTGAAAACAGTAGATAAACAACCTGGAATGCATAAAAATAAACTAATTTCTTGACTCCATGACCATGTTCAAAACATTCAGTGATGTTTTTACTAGATGAAATTTGGATCTAAATCTACTCGGATTTTTCCTAGACCTACATAATGACTATGCAGAATAACCTCTTGTGACAAGTTTATAATGTGACACATTCATCCTACCTTACAAAAAGTAAACTTGCATAACGAGTCCTATTGTATCAGATATTTTAAAAAAAACTTTTTAAAGTTATTAATAATTTTCAGACTGGAACTTATCTTTTGTATAGGAAATGTGGCACGAAATTAAAGCGAAACATGGTCATGATGAATTCAAAAACGTTTTCATTGAAATGTTTTAATCCTTATATTCCTTATGACCAAGGTATTTGGAGATCTGTGCTTATCAATAATCAACTGAAACTGTTTTAAGAAAAGCATTTATATATATACATTTTTATATACATTGTATACAAGTAAAATGTTATCAAAAAGTAGGGATTGGAACGAATACTGAAATCATTATTCGAATATTTGGTTTGCCATATTGGAAAATATTCGAATTTTCGATTATCGGACGTTCCATCAGTTATCCGAATGTAAGTACTGTTTAAATGCGTTCGTTCAGACTAAAATCAATGATGTTAAAATATTTTAAGCACATTTATTAGAGGAAAATATTTGAGTAATTCTGATTGATTTGACAACAAAACAACAACAAAAGTATTAACAACAGAGTCAAAAGAATGATTGGTTGTTCGTGTACGTTTTCGTGTTTACGTTATCTCATTTCACCCATTCGGAATATCTCGCCGATCTGCAAAGGGCTGAGAAGTTGTGATTGTTTCAATGCGTAGTAAATTATATGAATGAAAAATTTTGCGGATGAATACTAAATTAATAACTTGTTAGTTTTACAGTTTGATTTGCCAAAAATTGAAATTATACCCCATGCTTTCAAAATCAACAGTATTCTACAATATCAAAGCACTTTTATCAAAACTGCAATGGAAACTCATACAACCTGTGGTACTATTTTTCAACGCAAATTTATGGATAAGAGACGGTCATGTGATTGTAACTAAACTGGCCCCTGGTGTGCAGCTTTAGAAGCTTTTGCTTAGAATAGAAGACCAATATCTGTCACTTATTCATTCGTTTTGATTGATGAATAGGTGAATAAATGGTTTGAGTGCTTGATTGATTTTATTGATAAAGTCATGGAAGAAAGCCTGCATAAAGGTTCTCGTTAATCTTTTTTTAAGTTTGTGCTTTGTAAAAAACAAATATTTAATTCTAAATCTTTGCTTCATTCGCACGTCATCATTCATCACCTTTTAGGCGAACTTAGTGTCACAGCAAACTTAGGCAAATCTGTTGAAACCTTACATATATGCTAAGGCATTGGTATGTGAAAAAGAATTTTGTTAATGCGTATAATGCGTTTTTCTGGTGAAAAAAAAACACCAACATTTAAAAATAATGATGACTGACTTAATCGTAGAAATGTATGATTAGTACGTGATCACTGACCCGACCGTGCATATGTGAAGAAAAGCCGCTGGTACATAACGATAGAACTGGTAACTAACATTCGATTCTAGAAAGGGTACAGCGTGCATTAAAAAAATTAAAAAAAAACAAAAACAAAAAAACAAAAAAAAAACAACAACCGAACGTTCTCTGCAACGTAAAACCTAGATGTTTTCTGCACCATAAAAACCTGGATTGTTTCTGCAACGTAAGACCACCATATTTTCTACGGAAAAAAAAACCTATGTGTATTCTACAATATAAAACATGGATGTTTTCTGCAACTTAAAACCTGCATGTTTTCTGTAACATAAAATATGGATGTTTCCTGCAAAAAAGTCTGAATATTTCCGTGTACATTCTTGCAGTTTGATGATGATCTGAAGCGTTCACTATTCAGTCAGTATTTTTACAACTAATACCCCTACAAATGGTAAATGGTACTACCCAAAATGAAAGACAATTCCCTTTTTTTAAAATTTAGCCCACTAAGGGTTATAGAAGGCGTTCAAAACTATTCAGGTTTTACTATAAGATGCACAGTGTTGAAAATTAGGGATTTCTATTTCCTTTACGAAAAATGTCATATATGCACATACATACTATAATGAACGCCTTTAATTGATTGTATTCCCTGTATGCCTGGCTCGAAATGCACCACAGCTGGAAATTCTCATTCTGCATTTTGAATATTGATCTCAGAGCTTGCTCAAAAATCACATTGTCAATTTTGAATATAAATATCAGAGATGGCTCGACCTCTGTACTAGCTCGGAATTCACTGTATCTGAATATCGATGTAAGAAATGGGTCAAAATTCAGTTCGAGAAAGAATTCGAACATCAATTTTTGATGTCAAAGCTAAATTTGCATACATAATTAGAAGGTTTTTTTGCGCAAAATTAATTTCGCGTCGGTCAGATTTTAATTTTGGCTTTGTCTTGAAGTCAAAACGATATTTCATCATGAATAATATGACCGTGGTCAGACAAACAAAATACTGTTTATTTATAAATTTGATGATATTTCTTTTTTCAATGAAACACATACAAGCATAAAGTGCATAAAGATATAAAATCAAATCAAGCTTAAATCTATTGAGTGTTTGCAATTTGAGCAAACGTTTTCTACAAAACTCAAAATGGTCAGACAATTTACTTATACAGAGAACATTTCAATTCTAATTATATATATATATCAGTCTGTTCTGCCGAATTCCACTGAGTACAATTTAAATGCGTCGTTCACTACAGCAGCATAATTCAGATGTTGCGTACTCCATTACATCAAAAGTAAAATGCATTGTGTATCGTGTTCTCAATACATGTTATTTGGAAGCAAATGAGAGTAATTTGTTCTTCTAATGAGTTGTGCAAAAAATAGAGTGATCTGGAACATGTGTTTAATCATTACCGTTTGCCAACAGTTACCTTTCATTTCAAGGGGTCTTTCTATCCCCGTTCTTTCTCCCTTGCCATTAATAGTTAATTAATGATATCCTACGTTCAACGTATGTATGTTGATAAAAGTAATTAGGTATCCATATAAATGGATCAAAATACGCATGTAAGTGCTCGCCTTTAAATGAGAGAAAAACAACATCAAAACAATACAGATAACTAAATTATAAACTGTAGAGTGCAAGCACAAAGTAATTGTGAATGCAGCTTTAGAGAAAACAAGGTACGCATATTATAAAACAAATATTATATAACAAAAACAATACATCATTGGTTAACAACGAGGTTGATATAAGTGATTGTTCCTTCCGTTCTGGTTGCTATATTCTACACTTTGGTATGTCTCTGACTGTTTACAGATTGTTCTGTAGGAAACTTCCCAAGAACTTGGCAAACTCCTTCGCAGTGGGCCTCGCATCTGGGTCAAAGCTCCATCCCCTTTTTAACATATCAATTATCGCTTCCGGTGGGCGTTTCGGGGAGCTGAGAGGTGGCCTCCAAGGGTCAGTCTGTCGACCTTCATGTTTTTTAAGTTCATCAAAGGCGTTTCCACTGAAAACAGATCCCAGAAGACATTTATTCATTTCCTCTGCGACGTCTTTCCCGAACCACATTTCCCAGAACATGATTGTAAAACTGTATATGTCTACTTTGTTCGTTTGGTGTCTGTTGGAATTGAGAACCTCTGGTGCCTTGAGAACCTCTGGTGCCTTGTAACCATGGCCAAGCATGTTGGTTGCCTTTGCTACACCCACATCTGTTATCTTGATGACATTGCCTTCTGCCAGCTGTTGCATAACAGAAAAAAAAAACATTATGGCATAGACATTGTTAAGCAATTTTGCGACTCCGAGCATTGTAAATAGATGCCATGATCTAGGAGACTGGGAATTAATCTCATGATATGGACATTTTTATTTAATTTTGTGACACTGTGCATTCATAAGTGAATTTCATGAGACAACAGTTGCCAGATTAATTTTCGTTACATATGATATTCTGAATGAAATTAGGCATTGTAAATGTATGTCATGATAAGATCATTTAAAATGTCATGACAAAGGTCACTCATTGATAAAAAAGATATCGCTTGACGAAACCGATAACTGATAAACAGACGCATTCCATAGTTTATGTACAAGTATTTGTTAAATTTATGTTCAATCTCATCGACAAATAACTTTCGAAGTAAGGGTGTGTAAACTGCAAATGCTTAAATAATTGCACAAGTATCTTTAACTTTTCTTTTACAAACAAAATTAGAGGTAATGGGAAAGTGACAGGTAATTTGAACCTCACGGATTCTTTAATTTCTCATCCTAACTGTTGCAGTGTATAAACTAAGCGAATATCTCAATCATTTTATATGGTATTCCGTGATTCGTGGTCATTATTGCAGTATCATATTTGATTATTCTCACCAGAATATTTTCTATTTTCATGTCCCTGTGGGTGTACCCTTTGTCATGAATATGTGCCAGGCCCATGAGTATCTGGTAGGCGTGGTCAAGCATATATTGAACAGCCTCTTCATGACGTGGATTACTCTTGTCTATCATACCCGGAATGTTTCGCTCCACTTTTGCAAACCCTACAGGATTTGATTTCGTAAGAATTAAATAAAATAATAGAAGGGATCGCACCAACAAGCTATTTTTCGCAATGCGGTGAAAACATCTAAGCATGTTATTAGACCTAGTGTTTACAACACATGCAAGCACAAGGATTGTCTTGTATTCTGGTCCACAAGATTTACTTCAACCAAGGAAAAAAGTGTTTTAATAAAAACCATATGTGTGCTCATTTTTGTATTGAAGAAAATGATAATTTATTCGTTTTCATTCAAATCTAAAGGAAAAATATTTCTACCCAGAACACAGCGAAGTAATGGGAATTTAGGGGACAGACATACACTTGAATAAACACATACAGAAGACGGTGTAGGGTGAAGATATCTGACAGTCACTTTGTATTAAAACGCTTTAACATAGAATTATCAAGTTGAAAAACATACGTTTAAGTGACGTGCTTACCTGTGTATATATGTTTAAGCGTTGTCTTACATAATTCCATCACCATGATCCATTTTATCCCTTGTGACGTTTTCGTGAATGAAGCCCCAAAGTACCGCACAACATTTTCATGCCGAAGGTCTCTGTAAAAGTCATTATTGTAACATTATTGATCAATGTAGGCACTGAACATGACATGACATTCATTATTTAACACCAAAACTGACCGTCAATTTTGGCTGCGGCAAAGCAATTGTTTGTGATTGAATCAGAAAAAAGACGATTCTGTTCTGTTGGATTCTGTTACAAACAGTACTGAGCTTTGGAAACAGTTTTAAGGTTTGGAAACAGTACTGAGGTTTGGAAACAGTAGGTAAGGTGCCAACATCGTTTATAAGATTTGGATCACTAATAGGGTGGCAGGTTTGCACTTTTCTGTGTCAGTTTCCAATTCAAGTCGTTGTAGAATTAAGCCAGCTTACTTTATACTCTCTATAAATGGACACATAATAATTTAACAGAAGCATAAAACCAAAAGTACGGTTAAGTCCCTCATAACTTCAATATCAGGTAAAAATCGGCAATATTGGAATAACATGACAAATTAATAGAACATATAAGGTCCGCTACTAAGATCAGTCAAAATAGATAAAGCTCTTTTTCTCATATTTCATGTTGAGAATTTTCTGAAGAGGCTGTTCATTAGTTATTAGTTATGAATTTAGTCATCAGCAGGAGTTCTTCCTGCGGACCAAAAGATAATTTTGACCGGATTTCAGATTTTGGAAAAAAAAACTAGGCAAATGTCTCTTTGCAAGGCAAATAACTTTTTATTGCATACGCTTGAAATAAAAGAAAAAAAAGAAAATGTATAAAACGTTAAATTGTAGTGTTTTATTTGTAAATGATCGCCAACAGCTTGATTATCCAGATTACAAGCCACTATTGTTTCACTGTAAACTAAATAAATAGGCTGTCATCCTTATGATTAAGAGACATTTTTTTTTAATTTCCCCTAAAAAAGTTAACTTACTGATCCCAATGTCGTGGTCACTTTTGACCCAGGGAGACATGATTTGAACAACTTTGGTACGTATTCACTGGACAATGCTACATACCAAATATCAAAGCCAACACGACAGAACGACAAACGAGCGCTCATATACGACAAATGCTAGATATGTCGTTCTGTCGTGTGGAAGCTTTGCCAACACGACAGAACGAAATGGAAGAAATAAGCCACTATTATCAGTGAATATGTTTGCTTCTCAACTGTGGAATACTCAGGAAGATTAATACGCGAATCCAAAATAAGTAATTAAGCTATATGGACCTAGTTTTCAACTACGAATACGCACCTTTCCAAAAATTTGAAACACTATATTATTCATAAGTCACACAATACCTCATAATCCTGTCTTCAGTCAAAACATCTGTTACATTCGAAGCGTTCACAGGGTCTCGGGAAACCTGTTGATCAAAGTTAATATAAAAGCAAATATGGTGGACAATTTTAAACAAAGAGTATATATTTTGGCATGATTTAAACCGCACATACCAGCCAGCGCATACATTGGTAATTAGTTTCCTTACATTATTATACAAGAGGTTATCCTTGTTTTACATCTAAATTTTCTAGGTTGTGAAAACAGATTTTCATAACATCATTCAAAGTAATATGGTTCGTATTCATTTAAAATTGCAAAGTTGTGTTTGTTTTGTTTTTGAAATTTAAGTGTATTTTTGAAAATATGTTGTAATTTTTATAGGCGTATGTAACTTTTGTACTGGTGAGAACTCAGGAAGTCAGGCTATACCTTGATGGCAACTGGTCTGTCTTTTCTCTTTAGGCGGGATTTGTACACTAGAGCAAAACTGCCACTTCCAAGCTCTTTTTTGTTTTCCCAATCAAGCTCAGTCAAATCGAAATCAAATTTCATGATTTTATTTATATAGAATATGTCTAGCTCTGCAATAAGATCTGAGCTGTCATTGAGAAGTTGGGGTAGTTTTTCCTTCAGTCTGTCGTCTTCTTCTATACTGTGGCGTAGAGTTTCTATAAGTTGTTGGTCAGCCTATATAGATATAAAAACCATTTTAAATCCAAGATTTATGCGCATATTCAAGATCCTATACTTTATTAAACATGGTAATTTCCATTAGTTGTGCTTTACGGTAAATTTAGATTCTTTCTTTTCCTTTGGTGTAAAACAGGGTGAACCACTACGTCCCTGCACGTACGCTTGGCATAGAAACTAAATACTAAATTCAAACTTATGTATCTAAAACATAAATTTTGCTCTTCATCTGCGGCAATTTATTTTTTGTTCGAACGAGTGAAAAACATTGACAAAACAACAGATTAAAATATTCAACTACCTTCAGAAATCCTGGAATTCTCTTTGCAGCCTCGTCTATATCTTTGAAGTAACGGTCAAAGAATTTTCGAAGCTTCACATGGAAGTCCTTGTGTTCAAGTATCGAATTTAGATACAATAAAGTCGCTTCTGTCATCTTTCCTGATTTAGTTCTATCATTGTAGTCGTTCCTAAAACATTAAGAATATTATTAGAGCAACACCGATTTGTGTGTCCTTGTCACAAACGTTGTATTGTAGTTAGAAAATAATTTCATCACCAGGATAATGATAATATTATGACAGTGTAGAAGTAGATATGCTACATGATTTAGTGTCTCCCATTACGGTATATAGGCCGTGCACAGCGACTTTTGCAAGGGGAGTAACTCGAATAAAGCATTACCAAAAGTACGTGGTAATTTAAAAAAAAATATCTAAGCAAAATAGGTTTTAAATAAACATTTGTTTATTTCGTTATCACAAAAATCAAATAATGTAACTTTTTTATTGCCACAAATTACGACAAATATCAAAACCAACACTGTTTATTGTTTCCCTATAATGTTAAATACGATCCCGGATCCCGGGCGTCCCGGGTCCCGGATCCCGGGATTTTCCCCTCGCCTATTTTATTGTATTGTTGGAGTTATTCGTCCTGTGCGAATTGCAATGTGGGTTAAAATGGCGGCGAAAAGAAAATTTCTTTCGTTAGAGGAGAAATGTAATGCCATAAAATTGCTTGATAATGGCATGCCGGCATATAAAGTTGCAGAACAGCTTGGCGTTGGAAAAACTGACTATTTTTAATACATGTATATCAAAAGAATTCTTAATCTTTATTTAGTTTAATTTTTATTCTACTGTATGTGTTTTATTGTAGATAGTGTGTTTTATCAGTTAAATTGATTTTAAATAATGTATTTTTTACAAACAGATTGATCAATATAAATTACATTTTTAATCTATAAGTTACTTTTAAATACTAAATACTTAAATACTAATGCTATGTCGTAATTCATATTCTTAACAAATTATGCATGTAATTTTAATATTGTCTTGTTTTTTATAAATGATATGTGATATGCTTAATATATGTTTAATATAAATAAAAAATATAAATAAACCCTAAGTATGGTACTATCCTGCTTTTCAACAAAATATTGGCAAAATATGTTCATATAATCGAATTTTGTAGAGACTGTTAACAGTGACTCCCTGTCTATAATGACCTTTTTTCTTTTCTCCCATCGAAGGTCACTGTAAACAGTTTTTACTGTAGTTTGCTTTCAGAATTTATTTTGCTGTATCATTCATATCTATTAAAATCAATCAGTTAATCGGAAAAAAGTGTTTGCCTTGACATTGTATACTGGACTTTAATTACAGTGCCCATGGCTATGAAATTACTAATTCAAGAATGTCCATTTTGAGACGTGTCAAATCGGAAAAAATAATTGAACCATGGCCATGGCATATATATACGTCTATTCACTGCTGTGTTTACTTTGACGTTAATAGTGCTGAAGACCACCCGATGAAGTTATTTGTTTGTTCTCTTATGGTAACATTAATATGAATAGTTGTTACCTGAATATTGACCGCACTTTCCTCTTGTCTGTATCGAGCATACCCATACAGCTCACAGCGCCACCTAGTGTTGAATATGTTTTTTCTATTTTCTTTTTCTTCCTTGTAAACAACACCCTGATTGGTACCGGTTTTATAGTTTTACACAAATTGCCTTTACGACTGGTGGACAAATATTCTGGAAAAAAAGAAATCTTCATGTGATCGACTGAAACATTTTTACGTACGAAAGGGCAAGCCAAGTGTGATGAACATCTTCTAATAATGTAAGGCACGACCGTGTTAAAAGCGATGATTTGATCGTAAACTAAATATTTATTTTGATTTTTACCGAGTTACACATTTAGAATTTTATTTCCTATACATTGATTTATTTCAAAAGGATAAAATATTTTCTCTATCTTTACCTGTTTTTAAATAGTAATATTAAAACATATATTCATGTTGTTTCAATGCGGATAAAATGGCTGATCGCATAAGCAAGATACCTTCCAGTTCTTTGATTTGGTCATCAATCAGACCTAACTCACGACTGAATACTTGAAGAATTTCACTGTCTATTGTCTTAAGAATGCCATTTTGTCGTTGCCAACCGTCCAGCTCACGTGCCATTCGGTCAGATATTCGGACAGTTGCTGTATCAACGATGTTCTTCCATCGCCTATCAGGGTTTGGGCATTCGCTTGTGTCTTCCCAGTTACAGATTCTGCAAGGTTTTATGACTTAATGTCCCGAGAATAAAAACTAGATAAAATTAGATAAGGATTACAATTGTTTGAAAATGTTATCGAACTGTTACTTTAAAGATGTAGCATTAGTGTTTTGGATCTTTCAAGCTTTCCACCTACAAAGCATTACAACGAATAACAGTATTATAGCTGTAAGTCTAACTTTTTCATAAATGTATATTCAATGTTTTAACAGAATATTATAAACAGCAGCTTTAGAAATAAAAAAGGTTGGTTTAATCAAACTAATCAAAATTACGCGTTTAAGAAAATATTCCGCAGCCATGGACTTTCGGCAAATCAGTGTTCCTCTGCAAATATGTGAACGTTTAAAGAAATGTTCATTAGACTTAAGAAAATCATTATCTGCAGACAACCAAACAATTGTACAATAATTCTTATATAATATGCTACATTCAACTGACATTCAAAAGGTAAGATTTGTTTTAGTTGCAAGCATAGGCGTTGTCATAAATATATGTAGTGAGTCAACATAATGATGTTTCAAGGGTGGGATTCGAACCCACAAAAAGTAAAATATCTTACCTATCGAGAAAATTTCTGTCTTTCAGCACTTCCTGAATTGCTTTTGTAATTCTGTAAATTTCAAACTCCACCTTTTCTCGTAAACGTTTAATACTGTCATCTGTGTTTTTCTGAAAAAAAAAACAAACAAACATTACAAAAGGATGGAGATAAAAAAAGAACTGTAATCTGGAGGAAACAAATACCAGGAGAGGGTTAAAGGCTGGTTAACAAAGCAGATTTTGAATGAAAGGAAACACTAATTTTAAACACAATTACCATTCGTATGACTCGGCTATCTTCAACATCCTTCGTTTGAGTAACTTTATGGGTTTGTTTGTTTGTCAGTTATGTAGTTAGTTTTTTTTTGTTTTTTGTTTTGTTGGTATTAACGCCAGTTTCACCTTCCGGATGTCAGTCCGGCTAACAAATGTTCTGGTTATTCAACCAATTTTTCTAACCAATCTCTCCGCAAGCGACTTCCTCACTTGATTCAGAGGTGAGGAGATATGACCTATAGACGCATTGTCCGAGGCCAACCAATGCAACAATTCTGAATCGTCCGTGAAATTAGATAGATTGAAAGTAGTACCAACATTTTTTCTGTGTCAATTCAGTATGAATTTGTGAGAAACTTACTATCACCTGGCTAGTTTAAATCATACCTGTAGATCTTCCACATGCTTCCTGAGGCCATGGAACTGCCGTTCAAGTTCCTCGCGTGTCATCGCATGTTGAACGCTCGTCACGCGCAGAAGGTATGACGACCGTGACAAGAATGAGGACAGCCATCTTAAATCAAATTTTAATTGTATCAACATTTATACATAAGTGACTTACGTTAAAAATCGTTTGGAATACACACCACAAAAAAGATTGAAAGATTGACTGACTGAAATGAAAATCTGTAAAAATACTCTGTCTCTTGAATTGTTATCGATTCTTGTTTAAAAAAATTTTGATCAGCTCAAAAATTGAACACAACATGAATTGTCTGCTTACACAGCACAGTCAATTCTTATTTCGCAAGAAAAAAAAACGTGATGGCAATTTTCTAAAGTTGAATCTCAACAAGTTAACATTCTTTAAAAAGGAATCGTCGATGAACACATGTCTGTAAAGTGAATAAATGTTTAATTTCATACAAAATGTTATTTAAACAGGCATACACTAACGTCAAGAGTAGACAATATGAATTTGAATGATTTTAAATTAATTTTGACCTAATTTCAAGATGACAGTCAAAAGTTCTAAGTACTTTTTACCTAATTTCAAGATGACAGTCAAAAGTTCTAAGTACTTTTTACCTAATTTCAAGATGACAGTCAAAAGTTCTAAGTACAACAGGTAAATTGAATACATTTGTATTAATCTTTATACTAAGTGTGTTTGTTGTACCATTTTTGGGTTGGTAGCCAACCAAAAACTTTCTAACTGTTTTTAAACCTGAAGAGCGTATGCAATCCTTTTAAAATATCATTTATTTTTCATAGATGAACCAATGAAATAGAAATGCAGTATATCATTGTTCAGTTGCAGGATATGTCCGTTAAAAATGTCATAATTTTACATACGAGTAGTGTGAGATCATTCCCTGTCGGAAGCTGTCTGGAACAAGCTGCGCCACCTTTTTCAGAAGAGTTTTATGTTGCCTCAGTTTTACTTGGTATTTCATAACAATCTCTGTTGACTAAAAAAATAAAAAGAAGAAGTTCAAAAATGATTCAGCGAAGTCGATGGAATATATTCAAACAACAGTTTGGAAAATATTTGCGGTTAAAGTGAAAAGTTAATAGTTGGGGTTAGTCTGATGTACTCATTTTATTAGAGACAAAGTTCTCGGTCTCTTTCTACATCAGATAAAAGTACCTCTATGTTAATTTATGTCTCGACAATACATTAAAATTGGTATGAAGTGATTCAATACAACTACGGTGGATTGGATTGGACATTGTAGATATGTATTGTTTTATAACTTGAACTTGAATATCAACGTTTATCCTGTCAATTATTTCATATCCGACCCGATAAAGGGGGGTCGTATAAATTTTGCTTTATACGGCACATGCTACGTCATCACCGGTGACGTCATGGACTAGTTTTGTGTTTATAAACAATATTATAAATAATCAGAAGGAAGTGATTAAATGGTTGTTATTACAAACAGAGACTACTTCAATAAAAAATAAATATTTCACTATCTAGATCTTATTATATAGCATGATCACTTAAGGAAAAAATATATCGAAATTTTGGAACTATTTTTTATTTTTTGTGTATATGTTCACCTGACGGATAACCTTGACATTTGAAACACTTGAAAGATAGGTTTTCAATATCCTAGTAATTTATTGACAAATGCCAGATGTGACAGGATAAATAGAATAATAGGTTAGTGTCTTAAATGAGAAAGTTTATCCGGCTCGGCTGCGGTATTTATCGGGTTCGCCTTTGGCTCACCCGATAAATTCCTACGCCTTGCCAGATAAACTTTCTCATATTAAGACACTTACCTATTATTCTCTATTTATTGCGTGTGCGCACGCGTTTGCATTTAACTTATTCGAAGAGATTCAGCCCCAAAAAAAACAATATAAAAATAGTTTTACTGAAGAACACGATGAAGGTATGGCGTTGTTACGTAATGGCTATTACGCGCACAATGTTACTGACGATGCTGAAAAAGCGATGATGTTTTTCTGTGCCAACAGGTAGTTTTATGCATCCATATATTTATTTATTTATTTATTTATTTGTCATATTTCCGAGTACCCTTTAAGCCAATGTTAAGACAAAGTTGAATGCTTGTACCTTTTTGATCGACATGTAATGTATCTGTCCGGGTTTGACACCTGGATACAACTGATTCAGTTTGTGGAAGACATCCCGCATAACGTCAGCTTTGTCTTTGTCCGGGACGAACTCCCACTTGTTGCCAATGAAGAGTGATGCCTCGGGACTGAATTCTTCACACTCATTCACAACAGTTCTAAGCAAATGTCCCAGCTGAAATGAATAAAAAATAAGGGGTATATGTAATTTTATTTTTTCTTAATCTTTCTTCCAGTCTATTAATGTCATCGATAGTAAATTGTATATTGGTTGCTTTCTGATGTATAAATAAACGAAGCCAAAATGTATAATAATACTACGTATTATTGCGATGTATCATTCTTTGCTATGAATTATCCTAAAGAAAATCGGGATGTGTTTTGTTATCTATTATCCACCAAAAAGGGCAAACGGAAGAGTACATAATGCCTAGATTTCATCCTTCCACAGATCCCTTTCCAACAGTCTTAAAAACTCGGATACCCTCGGAAATTTCCGTGAGAGCAGATTCGTAGGAAGTAAGGCAAAATAATAATCAAGTATCCTTTACACAGGTAATGGAGCAGAATAAAGGCAGTTCCAGGAGGCTAAAATATTTCATCAGTGATGATATTCGGTTTGAATCAGTGATGACGTCAGAGTTTTCCATCCGTAAATGTGTATCTCCAAAACTGAACATAAAAAAGTAAATGGGAATTTTGGGACAAGAAAGCTTCGAAATACGCCTGATTTTAAATTAGCATTAATGGACAAATTACCCTGCTCGGTTGAACACCGCCTGCAGCGTTCGTGTTAATTACATAAATGAATCCAAAGGCTCGTGAAAGGTAGGCCTGTAATCTCTGGTCCACGTTACCTCCACCCTCTATACCAGGTGTGTCGACAATAGCCACACCTTTCTGAAATAAAATACTTTGTGTCTTTATTGCATTCTTAGTTCAACAAATAGCAACGCATAAATATGTTATTACATGCGATGCAAATGGAGTTGTGCGACTGTAACATATGACCTAGAATTATTGTTATGTCTTTTAAAGTAGAACTGTTTAAGTGCTGTTGTTTTCGCGAATAAGCATTTTGGAAAAAAATATGTATGGCCTTATGAATTAAACATAAATAATAAGGAGCATTTCTTTTACAACAGAATAATTTCAGAAAATGAATATTTCATGAACTTTTCTGTAACTAAAATATCTAGCATCAAATATACAAGAACTTTTTAGAAATATTCACTTAAACAGCAGTACAAAAATCCAGCAACAACGTCAAAACTCAAGAAAAAATATTTCGCACGACATGGCTCAATATGCAACTTACACTAAGGGTTTTGAACGGATAGTACAGCTCACACTTTTCGTAAGGATTATCGTCTGATTGGTCGTACTCTGCTAAACAATCCTTAAACTCCTGAATGCCACTGAGCGACTCTGGAAAAAAAATGCAGACGAAATAAAGTCAAAGAAAGAACCTATAAACCATCAGATAGTAAGCAGACAACACAAAGTTAAAGACAGAAATTGAATCCACCAGTTAATCGTTGTTTTTCACGTCTTCATAAGTTCTAAGCGCTATATTAAAAAGAAGCAGATATCACTTTGCCTCATTCACCCCTTGATTTGTGTTTAAAATTCAGTCAATAAGTTTTCAAAAAACATTTCTTTCAGCGTTAAAAGTTTTTATTCAAACTGCATGATGGACTCGTCCATTTTAGAAATGTAATAGTAGAGAGTATTCAGGGTAGATAATCCACCAATGTCTCCCATAGGTCGAGGGCTTAAACTGAAGGCTTATAATCCAGATTAACATCTATTCACTACAGGGTACCAATGTCATTCAAACAAATCATTGCTACATAAATACAAAATGATATTGCAAAACAACCCTTGATTTTCCTTTTTTATAACAAGGAAAGAATAAACAAGATGCATCATACTCAAGCTGATAGTTTTGGGAGAAATCTTTCGTTCTCTTTGGCCACTGTCGGAAAGTTCTGGCTTAAAATAGAAAATTGCCTCTTTTCTGTCACTGCATCGTATCTCGACAATGGTGTTGGTGCATCTTAACGAATCTGTAGGAAAAACTTGAGTTTCCAGGAGAAGATTTAAAAGACTTGACTTCCCGGCCCCCACCTCACCAACAATGACAATAGTACATTCGCCCGTTTTCAATGACTCCTGTCGGTTTTGGAAAATTTTTCGAACGTCTGAAATGGAAAGATATAAATAGGCTTTTATAGAATGAAAAAAAATAAATAAAATGTTTTCTTTACTGTTTATAATCTGCAAACCATAGACAACAGTTCATTCTTTTACCAGTACATATTCGATATGCTATCTGATATGCCATTTTCATGACTGTCTCAAAATACACAAATTATTTTTTGTACATGTCAAAACGTTTACTATTCTTCTTAGAGGTATAATGGACTTGTATGATAATGAAGAATTGCAACAGTTTAAAAGCACGGGTTCATTTCACTGAAAATAATAAATTACTTAAAAATTTTATTTTTCTGTATTTAATCATGCTCTTAGATTTGCACACAGGTTGTTGCTTTCAGGGAATAAAACGTCTATTGAATTTCCCTTCTATAAAACATGGTGGCAGTCGTGTTAGCATTTGGAAACTATGGAATGGTTGTCAGCAAAGTTATTGATAAGTCCAGCTCGACAAAAAAGCATGAGATCATTTGTTTGACTTCATGTCTGAAACTCTCTTCCATATAAAATATAGTTCGGATTGATTTCAACTACTGCACCAGGTTGAATTTCACCACTTGGTCAAAAAAAGAAAAAGAAAGAAAAAGAGAAAAAGCGTTACCTTGGTGAGACTGCTCCAAATTCGATTTTATTTTTGGGTGAAACTCTCGTACAAGTTTTCCGCCTTCTTGTATTTTTCATACAACTTTTCTCTAATCTGGTGATGACGCTCAAAAGCTCTTGCCAAATCCAAAGGCTCTTTCTAAATAAAAACCTGAGAGTTATCTCTGGAATAATTACTTTCAGCTATTTTCAATGTGTTTTGCTAAAAGATTACATATACTTTTTATACGCACGTCGAAAATCGGCCTTATAATGGGAAACCCTGTGGCGGTGGGCGGGCGGCTGGACGGCGCCTCGACTTTGTCAGCACCATAACTCTGTTGTTAATTGACTACCTTCAAACTTGCTGTGCAGCTTTTTAAGCAATTAGTAAAAGTGAAGTGCACAAGAACCATAATACTACCTGCTCCCAATTTAAATTATTTCCCCTCTTGAATTTTTTTTGTCCTTATCATAACTTTAAAACGATGAAGTGAACTGATGTGAAATTTAAAATATAAATAGTTGGCAACTAGGAAAAGTGCAGTGCACAAGAAGCATAACTCTACCTTATCCAGTTTTTGAGTCATCTCCCGTCTTTAATTCCTTTAATGAATTTTACTCCGGAGCGTAACTTGAACACTATGAAAGGGATTTTATTGAAACTTAAAATATAGATGGTAAAAAGTTGACGTGCATTCCACAAAAAACATAAATCACTAACTGTGCTCTTAAATGCCAGATTTAAATATGTTACATTTTAAACCACGTGATTTTTAAACATATGCATACATATACATACATTTGTCGATTATTCTTACACATAATTTATGTTTTGTGAGTATTGACTAGACATACATACTTCATCTGATTTTCGATGCTTCAGCCATTCCGTTATAATCCTGTCAAACATATCATCCTTAGTTTTGGTCCCTGTTAAGTCTATATCCCAGGACTTTGACAAAGCACGTAACTGCTGAAGATTTAACTCCAGTAAATCCTCCAACTCCTGAATATGGGGGACCTCCACCGATTTCGATTTCGATGTTGCCATGGTTTCTTCTTCTACAAAATGTTAATAAGCATATTTGCACAATTTTCACTTATTTATATTTTTCATGAATCTCAGTTTGTTTAGTTCAATAACAATGAAAAGCAATCAGAGCTTAATAAACACTAAGCTTAAAGAAGAGCTAGTAACCACCATTACTGGTTCCAATTCACATTGGGGGAAACTGAGGCATACATGTCTTCTGTGTCTTTTTTTTTTCCAAAGACACACTTTGCCCTCACCTCCCGAGTCGGAAGCCAAAACTTAACACCATACGGACTCTAATGTTATTTGATTGAGTTAAACTGACTGCGTTTTTATAGTTAAGTAGTTTTTTTTATGCCCCCACGGGAAAGGCATATCATTTTTGGTATGTCTGTTGGTTTGTCTCCAACCTATAACTTTGAGCCCCTGCCGGTGGCATAGCGTTCATTCAGAGGGTAGCGCTTTTTTTATTTCATTTTTTGTTTTATTTTTTTATTTTTTTTTTTTTTTGTCTCTTGGGTTTGGGTTTTACCGATCTTTACGATGATATAGTGAAAATAAAATGTTTAACTCACACTGAGTAAAGATAAATATTGTAAAAAACCTTCTTCCGTGGCCAAGTTATTAATTGAATTTACAACTATACTGGAAAGTATAATTTCATTTAAACCCATCCTAGATGTATTTATCATTTAAGTCTATCATATATATATATATTTATCTTTTATTTATATATATTTATCTTTTATTTCATGAAGCTAGATCATGTTGAAAAATGTCTAAAATTTAAGTGTAATAAATTCAAACCACGTAAACCTCAGTCATAAGTTAATATTTTTCTTCAATTCAGTATGATAGTTAAAATTATATATTGAAAATTCTGTCAAGAGAGGTCTTTAAAAAACTCTAAAACGTAAATACAAAAAATATCAGGCATTTTGTATATAATGTAGTTCCTTTGAAATTCTTTCATTGTACGATTCGCCTTTGTTGTATGAATACACACAGATACTTTTATAGTTTAGAATAAAATCATTTTATCAATTAAGCTACCGTGGTGTGTTACTGATCATGAGATTAAATATGCAAACTAATATGAAGTTAACGTTTTGTCTACGAGTTTGGTCTAACATTTCAGTGCACTCAAACTAACAAATACGAAGTTACCGCTCCAAAAAAGGGAGAAATCTTAAATACCTATAATTTTCACCGTTGTTAAGTTGAAACTTGCTTTTTCCACGCAGGTTGTTTCTCGAGTTTCAATCACTTATAAAAACGTAGGGACGGATGAAACTGCGGCATTGTCCTTGTTTTCTTCATAAGTCTGCATATTAAATAACATTGGTTAGAAAGCAATTATTATGATCACGCAAATTACAAGAATAAGCCATTGAATAGCTTTCTTTTAAAAACTTCTAGTAGAAAATAACATAATTTACTTAAGTTTTGATAGGTTAAATTGTATTTTAAATAGTTTAAAAGAAACAATGAAATCACAATGTATATAAACTATAAAATAAAACTTACTTTGAAACTGACGAAGAAGAGAGACTCTTTTCACCAGCACGGCATAAACATAGTTCCAGTACCTTTGTACCTCAAAGTTGGAATAAATTAATGTGTAACTTCCTGCTTTATGATATCGCAAAACTGATTGGATAGGAATATAGCCCAAACTAGTCAATATTAAAATTATGTCCATGAATTGTATACAATCTTTTGTACTTGCGCGGTGTATAATTGTCCCGTTTTGAAATTATATACGCTTTGAACAAAAGATTTTCAAAAAATGTAACGTAACCCGTCTTTTAAACGAAGAATGTCAATCTGCCGCGCTATAAATTTCACTATGCTGATATGCAAAAAAATTTTAATTTCACCTTGACTTTCCCGATGAATGACTGACTGACTGACTGACTGATTTCGATAAGTTGATCTATCGTGTGTTTGTTTATGTTTGTGTGTTTGTTTTTGTTTGTTTGTTTGTTTGTTTCATTGATTAACTGATTGATTGATTGATTGATTGATTAATTGATTTGGATAAGTGTCATTTTTAGAATACGAAGAGGTGGAATTCCTTTGTCAAATTCATACGTGTTACGAAATTTCCATGTGAATCATTTGCATTCAAAATAAGTGTTAATTATATTAATCTTTAGACGTTAAAAAGCTAAAGGTCACGTCTTCAAAACGTAAAAAATGATGTTCTATCCTTCAAACTGAAACGTGTTTTTTAATAAAACTTTCACACTTCTAAAACAGAAGAAATAATGTCTCAATTTTCTTTTTGCAAATATAACAAATACTAATGGAACAATGCATTAAATTAAGTCTATGTTCAGTGAAAGTGCAACTGTGTAAAAAAAATTCCTGTTTGTATGTGTGACGAGAAACAATTATGGAAATTTTGCCATATTTTGTTCCAAGATATTGAAACATTAGTACTTATTTTTTCTTGCCACTTACATTCTGTATTTAGAGTTTTGGTTGGCAATGAGTCATATATGTTTATAATGTCACGAGTTTTTAATTTTTCTGGCTGTTTCATGGCTCTAAATAAAACTATATTTGAAATAGTGTTGGTCCCGTGTTTTATCACCCTTATAAAAAGCTTTTTTTATCTGATACTACTCTGAAATCCAGTTTGAGAAATTGTGTATTTTTTTATGAAGTTCTTGTTCTGTATTAAATGTTTTTATGCTCCCCGCCATAAAACGCGGGGAGGGGGATATAGTGTTACCTCTGTGTGTGGTTACCTCTGTGTGTGTGTGTTCGAAAAAGTAAATACTTGGTGTCCGATTCATAACTTTTCATGCATGATGGGAGTTTAAAATAAATTGGTACACTTGACCACCATAAGAAGAGTATGTGTCGCGTGCAAGACCCAGATCCCTCAGTTAAAGGTCAAGGTCACAGTTAGGCATTGAACTTAGTGTATATGTCAAATAGGCTTAAGTTCAGATGGAGTTCGTGTCTGGTTCATAACTTCTGCATGCATGATTGGATTTTCAAAATAAATTGGTACACCTGACCACCATAAGTAGACCAGGTGCCTGGTTCAAAGGTCAAGGTCACAGCAGGGGATTAATATTAAAATGATTTTTTCTGATACATACCTTTGGCATTCATGATGGTATTTCAATTGTCAGTCTTGGCCACCGTAAGAAGAGGATGCCATTTTTAGCTCGCCTTTTTCTGAAGAAAAAGTGGAGCTATTATGGTTACTGTGACGTCATCGTTGTTGTACAAAACTATAATGTAGCTGATTATTTATAAACCATAAGACTTTGAGTTTTGATATTTGGTATGTAGCATTGTCTTGTGGACTTCTGCCATAGTGGTTCAAATCATGACCCCAGGGTCAATATTAGCCCCGCCCTGGAACTTATATATAGTTTTATAGGAAAAACTTTTAAAATCTTCTTCTCTAAAACCACATGACACAGAGCTATGTAACTTGCATAGTCATCTACTAATAGTTATCATATAATCCCTGGAGTGAAAATCAGCCCCGCCGCAGGGATTACTTTGTTTTTTTGCAAAGACTTGTATAGCAAAAAACTTCTATTGGGAAAGCACAAAGCATAGAACTTAACTATTTACTTACATGGGATGGGTAGGTACTTCCCTCCCCAGACATGGGAAACCAATCACTTTTTTCGTTATTGATGTTTTGTCTGTTTATTTGTAGGAACTTGCCATACCCACCTTTTGTTTTTGTTTCTCGTGTGCAGGTATTTGCTCCGTTCCCTGCCCCCGGAAAATGTTGGTTTTTTATGTGTAGGTAACTGCTCCCCCGCCCCCCACAAACACACCACCAACACACCAGACTCCACAGCTTCCCACCCCTCTCCCGCCAAAATAAAAAGTCTTATTTTCTGATAAATAAAACAGATGAGCCTTGGTGCCGCTCCGTGGTGCTCATGTTTTTACTTGCAAACTTGTATTCAAAACCCATTTCATTGCCAAAATAATTATCTTTCAGTACTGATCATGTTCATATTAATTTTGGCCAAATTCAATAATGCATGATGGCATTGAATTATAACTTACATATATACACCATAAATAAGATAACGCTAATATTTGCCAACCGAAAGCTTATGTTGCGGGGGGCATCCGTGTTCTTTGGACACATGTCTAGTTTTGTTTCAACATTCCAGTTTATTTAATTTCCAAATACACGGGCTTCTTTCAGCATCTTCTATGTTTAAAAGATGAGGTCATGACCTGAATATTTGAAATGTCTTATCTTCGTATGGACTAGATCAGTAGCTGATAGATTTTGATGTCAGAAAATAGTCGATACGATACTTAGTTTTGTTTCGCTTAATGTATAATCTATAGAAGCAAAGAGAAGCGCCGTATGTCTTCTATATCAAGTTGTTAGATCACATGAGCCATATTCATCCTATTTATTTGCGGACCAGTTTAACATTAAATGCACAATTGTATAACTGGCAATTACGTCTGGTACAACGAAGCCCCGCTAAATTTTCTCCCACAAAGGAGAAGTTTTTCCGTTCATTTGCATTATTCGGTGCATAAATTATGGATATTCTGTATAATTTATTTATGTCTAATTCAACTGTCATAGGCAGAAAGTTTTCTACCTTAATGGTTTTTCCCATTGTTTAGCTTCAAAACCTCTACCAGTGGGATTCTTGGTCTAAAACAATGCAAATGTCTGTACTTTTAACCATTAAAATATTAAATCTCGTGTTTTTGTCAGTTTATTTTGTTTATTTACAACACTTTTATCAGTAAAACAAATTACGGGCCGTTAGTGACGGGATAGATACTTTACTTATATATTGATTTTGAAATTCTTTGACAACTAGTCTTTAACTTCATTAACCGATATGGGTATCGGTTCGAATCCTGATGAATTCTTTTTTTTCTTCTTCAGTGTTCATGGTGTATAG
This sequence comes from Cyclina sinensis, assembly GCA_012932295.1. NCBI lineage: Eukaryota > Metazoa > Mollusca > Bivalvia > Venerida > Veneridae > Cyclina > Cyclina sinensis. The sequence goes on along the minus strand of JAAONU010000007.1, from coordinate 34,995,444 downwards.
ACGCATAATATAATGTTTTCCATAGTATGTTAACTTTTCCTTTATATTTTAAAGAAGGACCAATTTTAAGCTATTCTCTGAGTCATGTCCGACATTTAAAACGTGGAACGGCTATCCTAAGGGGGGTAAAAGGACGATTTTTTTCGTTCTATTGCTGATGCTTGAACCGCGATGTTGTTTGAAAACTTGTAGTTCATAAATAAGATTTTTCTTACATTTCTCTTCAGACATGTCACCAGAGAAAAAATTTAAAAGGACAACTTTCTTAATAGGTGAGATCAAAGCTTCCCAGTTATTTCAATGCCTGCATTCCTTGCACAGTCACACAAATGTAGTGTCAATAACCAGATCATTTGAAGGGAATTCAGATCGTATACAGATGTAAAAGAATGACCAATGCGAGCTAAACATTTACATAGGAGTTCAATAGTCTAGATCCCTTGCGCAGTTACACACATGATAGTCGGACCATATTTAAAGAACGTTAGTCTGCTGTAAGAGAATGACCAAGTACAGCTAAGCATTTACATAGCTGTTCAATAGTTTGATCTCCTCTCGTGGACCATAATTTAAACTTATTTTACATTGATTGGGAAGCAAGTTCTTGCGACTTATATTAATCCCTCTGAATGACTACTTCATGGGTTCAAACCATTACTCGCACCGAAAGTGAGGAATGTGGAATGTCACTAGAGACCCTCACCCATGGTGGGACTCGAACCAGCAACTTCTGGTTCGGGAGTACGGCGCTCTAACCTCTCGACCACTGTACCTCGCGGTCCATAAACGTATCTTAGTCTGCTGTAAGAGAAAGACTAACTTGAGCTAGGTATTGTCTTACCTGTCCTATGTTGGTCGAGAATCTCAATCGTACAATACAAGTAACTGCACGTACGTTTCCATCATTAATGTTGTAAAACTGTGACCAGTGCAAGCTGTCTAGTCTGTTTTCGTTTCAGCGTATCTTTTGAAACTAGGAACAATTTCGACTTCTCAAATGGACAATGTCTATAACACACTACATTTGAAAAGTATTTTTGTCCTGAATAAAAGTTGACAGTACACGTAAAAGAAATCAAATTATATCTAAAGAATTAATTACTTATTTCAGCGTTATTTTATGTCCCGACATTGGGTACATAGACTCACTGAACCGTCCGTCCGTGTACAATCCGTGTTCGCTCTTTCACTTTAAAGATTATTGTCACAGGCCTACATTCAAGGTTCAAACCATTATCAACTGCAAACCAAACTTGTGTTTGAATTTGTATATTTAGCCAAAAAGAAACGTAACGGACTGTAAACAACTGTGTAAAGCTTTTTATGCATTGGCCTAAAATGCAAAATTAACCGAAGTCAAGCGTCTTGCTTTAGTGCATAAACAGACAAGCGCAACTAATATCCATTTATTTCGACCAACTGATATCTATGCAGGGCTATTCCATGTATCAATGTGCTTAAAGCTGTGCGAATACGAGAACTCGAAAGTATTTGCATTGTTTTATTCATTTTTTATTGTTCTTTATGTTATCATGTTCATCTCATTTTGTTAATGCCACCTATTTCTGGAAGGCGAAGGTCGAGCAGTGTTGTGTTCATTCTGAATTTTGAAAAAAAAAAGTTTTTGTCAGCTTTGTACGTATTTCGTGAATACATCACAGGCCTTAAAAAATGTGCCTTTTTCGAGGTTTTGTATTGCAAAACTGTCAATCCTTCTTTTCGTTTGTCTACATGTCGTCTATACCGACAATAATCAATGAGTAAACTGGGTGAGTTGATGGAATTGCTTAACTTAATAAACAGAAAGTACTCCCGCATTTGCACAAAGGAGAGGATCAATGATCCAGTGGTGTGCACTGGAGTAATAATTCAGAGGTTCGATCTTCCGCTCCTCGACTAACAGAAATAATTGTCTTTCGCATGAGACGTTTAACTGAGGTCCCGTATATCAGTGTTATAAATTGAACATGGAAAAGCCAATTTACTTACACAGAGGACATTTCAATAAAATGCTACCTAAATATAATTATACATATCAGTCTATTCTGCCTAATTCCACTGAGCACAATTTAAATGTGCTGTTCTCCACTGCAGCACAATTAAAATGTGTCGCAATCCACTAACGCAGAAATGTCATACTCCATTACAGCACAATTCAAATGTGTCGCACTCCATTACAGCACATTTTAAATGCGCCGTTCTCCACAGCAGCATAATTCAGATGTTGCGTACCCCATTACAGCACAATTCAAATGTGTCGCACTCCAGTACAGCACAATTTAAATGTGCCGTTCTCCACAGCAGCATAATTCAGATGCTGCGTACCCCATTACAGCACAATTCAAATGTGTCGCACTCCAGTACAGCACAATTTAAATGTGCCGTTCTCCACAGCAGCATAATTCAGATGCTGCGTACCCCATTACAGCACAATTCAAATGTGTCGTACCAAACTGCAGCATAATTCAAATGTGTCGTCCTCCATTGCAGCACAAGTTAAATTATCGTGTATCGTATTCTCAATGATTTGGAAGCAAATGAACGTAATTCGTTCTTCTAATGAGTTGTGCAAAAACAGAGTGCTCTCCGGAGCATGAGTCTAATCTTCACCGTTTGCCAGAAATGTACCTTTCATTTCAAAGGGTCTTTCTATCTCCGTTCTTTTCCTCTTGCCATAATTGCCCATTGGTCGAATTAATAGTTTATTAATAATATTCTACGTTCAACGTTTGTATATTAATGAAATAATATATATCCATATAAGTTAATGTAGGACACGCATGTAAATGTTAAGCTCGTTTTTAAACGAAAACAAAAACAACAACATCAAACAATACAGATAACTAAATAACAAACTGTAGAGTGCAAGCACAAAATAAATAAGAATCCAGCTTCAGAAAAAAAGCATGTATATTATGAAAGGAACCTACTAATGTAGTTTCTGTGCTTGCTGTGTTGCTGAATTTTTAAAAGCGTTTTTATAACAAAAAGTCCAAAATTTTTAAAAAAGAGAAAAAACAAATTGTATCTAAAATAGCAAAATATAATAAAAACAAAACAATATAGTTTAACAACGAGGTTGATATTGGTGATCGTTCCTTCCGTTTTGGTTGCCTTTTTTTTCTCTGACTGTCTATAGGTTGTTCTGAAGGAAACTTTCCAAGAACTTGGCAAAGTCCTTCGCAGTAGGCCTCGCAACTGGATCAAAACTCCATCCCCTTTTTAACATATCAATTATCGCTTCCAATAGATTGAAAGTTGTACCAACATGTCTCCTGTATCAATTCAGTATGAATTTGCGACAAATGTACTATCACATGGTTAAAATAATCATACCTGTAGGTCTTCTACATGCTTCCTGAGACCATGAAACTACCGTTCAAGTTCCTTTAATCCTTTCATGTCTGAAAACAAATCTATTTAAGTTCTACAATGTGTATCGATGAAGCAAAGCGAAAAGGTTGTTAATTTGATTCTTTTTGTAATCACTTAAATTTTTTTGCTTTTATCTCATGCTATATACCATTTATTTAAGCCCATCTGCTTACTCTTTGGACCATTCATCTAGTCTTTTTGGCGATAACGGCTTTCCATAGTTTTCTTCAACTGATACAATCCTTGACATCTGCAATAAACGGCTGTCATAAATATGCCGGCTACACACTTCAGAAGTAACTATACACTGTGATAATTTGTGGGTTCCGACGCCAGGTTCAACATAATTTTACGAGGTGGAGGGGACGGGGGGGGGGGGGGGAGGGGGGGCGGTGTGGCTTTATTTCTGTAGGCCCTATATTTTGAAGGCAGCGGTTGAAACAGATAATGAAAATAAGGGGAAAATAAGGAACATTCTTTTTTTAAAGTTTAATGGCAGACTTTTACAATCAAACCTTTGTGTAGTAGAAAGTATGAATATAAGATTCAACTCAAAGGTCGGCAAATTTAATATCAAAAAGGATGAGTAGCCGACAGTTCTATCACTAGGGCTACCCTGCTAAACTCTGTACTACGTCATCCGTAAATAAAGGACCATATAGACCTATAACTATCTGAGGTTATTTACTGAAGAGATTAGTTATTTTATGTTGTGGGGGCAGTGCAAGTTACAGAAAAGCATCCCATTCAAGAGACAACCCTGGTTCTTTTGCATGCTCAGTGTATAGCGCTGATACATGGGACCTCGGTTTAACGTCTCATCCGAAAGTAATATTATTGGAGGAGCGGGGATCGAACTCGGGACCTCTGGTAAACCAGTCCAGTGCGTTACCACTAGACCACATCCGAGCCTACCGATGTGATACGGCTGCCTATTAGTAAGCTCGAACGATATCAACGTAGTATAGAATCTGTTTCTAAAATAAGAATATTGCAGGAGAATATTTCAGATTTCATTATTTTTACAACATTTCACAGTAATGTAGCCAGCACGCCTTCACTTAATTAAGTAGCGTAAATAAAATGTAATACATCTGTTTTCAGATATTTTAAAAAATATCAACAAATTCATAACAAATGGCAGCATAAGTTAATGCTCTTTCGCATCCACCATACAATATTATTTGTAAATAAAAGAATCAGTGAGTTGCTGCTGCGCATACAAACCGTGTTAATTTTAAAACGATCGTTACCAAGCTACATACGTTGCAAATCAACGTTGCTTTGTTATTTAAACGACACTTCTTACTTTGTTTTATTGTTGCCTACATCACACTAAAAGTGTAGATCTAGTTAATGTAAGATCATTGTTTAAATTGTGCTAGAACCTAGTTGACCCACATAATAAACGTTACATGGATAACTTACTGAAAAAAAAATCATTTCAAAGATTTATAAAAATAATGTGTAAGCACAAATCCTACCTTGAATGATATAGTCCTGGTTAGTTTACTCCCATTATGATGTCCAAAGTCATCTCGACATCGCGATTTAAGGTTATTTAACTTATCACAGAAGCAGCATGCATGCATGTACGTCATCGAGTGATAAATATAGTGTCAGAACTAAAATATGGTGTACTAGACGGACTATCTATCGAGTTGTTCGTCATATTTCCTGAGTAGTGTATCACTGCCAAGAAATTCTTCTTTTTTCCCCTTAGTATTATGTACAGAAAAGGGGTTTTTAACTCGCAAAGTGAACGAAATGAAATATAAGTTTCTACGATATAAAAAGCATTCGTTGCAAGCAGACGAAATTAAATAGCGGATGAATTTATATAACATGATTACGCAAAAAGGCCCCACATATATATGTCTTAATAGTGGGCCTGTGGCAGAAGTTTGTTTGATTTACATTAAACTGAATTCTATTTTTTTTTATCTACCACACTGGAATAATTTGTTCTTGGTTTGTAAATAGCACAAAACACCGATTTTGATGTCACAATAATATGTTCCCAGCTAGTATTTAAGTATTTAATAACATCCAAAAATTCTAATAAGTTTACACAAAGATCCGACATTGTACTCGCCAAAAACCAAACAACGTGTCCTATATATGTAACCTGTTATATAAGCAAAAGCATGAAAATCACGAAGGCGGGAACCCATAGGCGGGAAACCCCGTGAAAAGCGTGAATGTTATGGAACGGAGCAATACACAGAGCAATAGAGTGTGGAGCAACCATACTGTGTGGAGCAACCCAACTTTGTGGAGCAACGCATTAACTTATATACATGTGTACAACCACATTATATTAACTTTTCTACCGGAGTACAATACTCGTGTGTTTCACGACAAGGCCTGCTATACATAATAAATATTTTTCTTGCATAACTTCAACTTTTAGCGTTTGCTTAATGTTACTACTTGTCCATTTTTTACCCACTCGAAAACGTCCCATATTTAGACCGTCGTCAAGTGAAGAGCTCTTGATTTTGTTTTCTTTTGATAACAGTAATTACCTATCTCATTTCAACAAAAACATATTTCATGTAAACTAAGCCGTACAGAATAAGTTTCTTTTTTACAAATTATAGTTTGATTAAAATTGCTAATTGCATGTAATTTACGAACGACCTTTTTTCTATGCTTCTTTCAGGTAAAAAAAAAACGTTTTTTTTTTCGAAAACAATGAAACAATTCTGTTGTGCAGTACAATTAAAAACAACGTACTCCACTGCAGAACGATTAAAAACGAGTACTTCACTCAAGAACAATTCAAATGTATCGTACACTACTGTTGCACAAACTAAACTATATCTATTTACCCCACCCACTCAAAAAATAGAGACGGAATACGAAATCAGTTGATATATACTCAGTATATTCTGGGAGGCCAGTTCTAAAATGAAGAGTGGGTAACCTATAGGCACAAAGAATAGGCTGTACCAATTCTACAAAAAAGCATTTTTTTTTGCATATTCTTCCGTTTCTTTGAATAAATCTGGCTTCAAAATGGAAACCTGACGGCCGGAGAAAACAGAAATGTCTTGTGTTGCAGCTTATTGTTTACCTTTTTGTCGAATCAGTTTTTTTGTATTTCTACAGCTTTTCTTTTTTATTTGACGTAATAAACATTTGAGGCAATTTTTACATTCCTACCCCATCCATAATATAGAAATTATGGATTTCTTCAGCAATTTACTTGTGTTTTTTTCGATTTTTAATGCATATGTTGCATGGAAATTAAAGCACAAAGCTTTCATTATACGCATTATATTCTAGCAGCAAAAAAAAAGAAAAGGCAGAAATAGACATTTTAGTCTAACAACCTAAATTTGGATAAATATTTCTAAAACATATCAAATGGGGTTGGCGGGGTGTTTGTGGGTGGGGGGTAAAAACAACATTCATAGAGACTGTCGTTTTGCAAATATTAACGCAATAATTCATCATCAATAAGATGCAGAGAAACAACACCATTGATGTTAACTTAGGTAAAACACAACTAAATCTAATCATATAGTATTTCTATAGAATCATCTTAATAGCTTCAAAATATGTTACCTTGGCGATTTATGTCAAAATCAATCATGAAAACAAATTTCATTCAGATATGTTCGAAGCATGACCGTTCAACTTTTCCGATTTACATCCTTGAAGAAGATCACCCTAGTCAATTCGGTTCTTATTATACAATCTGTCAAAACTTCCTGATTATTTTACTACAACGACAAAAATATACCTAATTTTAATTTGTCCATCAATATTTGTGTCGTTTTCAAGTATAATGACTTTTAGAACAATCTTTTCATTTTAACCAGTCCAACAGTTTTGCCATCTAATACCCAAAATGCAACACTGATTTGGCGGTGTTTAACCTAAATATGTCACGATAAGGGGAGATCGCTGCGTTGAATGAGTATCATTTTCAACGCAGAGCTACTTCCCCTGTCATAGTTTATTTCGACTGAGAATGAGCCTTTTAGAAAAATAATTTTCTTCAACTTCTCTATCTTTCATATGAAAGAGAAGTTAAAGACTAAAAAGCTAAAACTTAAAGAAGGGTTGAAATTGTGTTTATTTTCTTGTAACCATCATCAAGTTACATCAGGTTTGCTTTTAAAAGTTGTCGTTCATGCGTGAGTGTGTTCTGCCGCAAAAGGTTATACAATCAAAGCACAGAGAGTACTGTCAGACGCGAAAGTTAAAATGTGTGAAAATTGTTCTTTGTCACCATTGTGATAAGAATTATATCAATTCCTGCAATTACTTTTTTTAGATATGCTCTAGATGAGCATAATTTCAACATAAAAGTAATGGAGATAATCCAAAAATGAACCAAGGTAGAGTCCTTGCTCGGACTTCCTTGTCACTAAGTGTTGCCATTGTATAAAGAATAAATTCAGTCCCTTAAGTATTTTCTGAGTTGTGACGTACATATGTGGCAGGGGACACTAAGGTCATTTGAGACTCTAAAAGGAGCATCGTATGCGGTGTCAACGCTCGTATGTTAAGAACAACGAGTTAATAAGATTAATTTCAAGAGTGTTATGGTGCTTTTCAATAATTGCTGTTATGCACTTCACTTAAGATGAATAACTCTGTGGTTGTAAATGTTCAAGATATTAGTATTTATACAAAAGTTTAATTATTTTTCATGTGAAAAAGGGGCATGACTTTAGAAATACTGATCACTTAGTAATGTCCCTTGTGGTACATATGTGCCTTGTCCCCAGTAACAAGTATGCTGTCCCTTGTAGCAAGGATGCCAAGAATGAGACAAAATTTTTGATTACTTTCAAAATTTTCCATATCAATAACCAATTTTAACAAAAATGGGGCAGAACTCTAAAAACAGCTTTCAGAGTAATGCCCCTTGCCTTAAAACTGTGCCCTGTCATAATAAGCAAATATTCCAAGTTTTAAATTGAAAGATTTGAAATCTTTCCACTTAGTAACCAATTTTTACAAAAATTCTAAGTAAAAAAAGGTGCTTAACTCCAAAAATATATTTCAGAATAATGCCCATGGTCTAACAACTGCACCTTTTCATTATAAGCAAGTATTCCAAGTTTTGTGGTGATACCTTTAAGTGTTTCAGTAACGGGCTACATCAAAGTTTCTGCACGACAACGAAGACGACCTAGCGATCATAATAGTTCAAATTTTTCTTCGAAACAGATAAGCTAAAAATATAGGAAATGCCATGGGGTTCTCTATTTAACTGAAATACTTGACAATTGCTTGTATCCAAGTCAACAGCAATACAGAAATCAAATTTATTTTTTAAGTAAGTAAACTGTTCGTAAAAAAGTAACAAAATCATGTGAGCAAATAATTAAGATGTGAAAACAGTAGATAAACAACCTGGAATGCATAAAAATAAACTAATTTCTTGACTCCATGACCATGTTCAAAACATTCAGTGATGTTTTTACTAGATGAAATTTGGATCTAAATCTACTCGGATTTTTCCTAGACCTACATAATGACTATGCAGAATAACCTCTTGTGACAAGTTTATAATGTGACACATTCATCCTACCTTACAAAAAGTAAACTTGCATAACGAGTCCTATTGTATCAGATATTTTAAAAAAAACTTTTTAAAGTTATTAATAATTTTCAGACTGGAACTTATCTTTTGTATAGGAAATGTGGCACGAAATTAAAGCGAAACATGGTCATGATGAATTCAAAAACGTTTTCATTGAAATGTTTTAATCCTTATATTCCTTATGACCAAGGTATTTGGAGATCTGTGCTTATCAATAATCAACTGAAACTGTTTTAAGAAAAGCATTTATATATATACATTTTTATATACATTGTATACAAGTAAAATGTTATCAAAAAGTAGGGATTGGAACGAATACTGAAATCATTATTCGAATATTTGGTTTGCCATATTGGAAAATATTCGAATTTTCGATTATCGGACGTTCCATCAGTTATCCGAATGTAAGTACTGTTTAAATGCGTTCGTTCAGACTAAAATCAATGATGTTAAAATATTTTAAGCACATTTATTAGAGGAAAATATTTGAGTAATTCTGATTGATTTGACAACAAAACAACAACAAAAGTATTAACAACAGAGTCAAAAGAATGATTGGTTGTTCGTGTACGTTTTCGTGTTTACGTTATCTCATTTCACCCATTCGGAATATCTCGCCGATCTGCAAAGGGCTGAGAAGTTGTGATTGTTTCAATGCGTAGTAAATTATATGAATGAAAAATTTTGCGGATGAATACTAAATTAATAACTTGTTAGTTTTACAGTTTGATTTGCCAAAAATTGAAATTATACCCCATGCTTTCAAAATCAACAGTATTCTACAATATCAAAGCACTTTTATCAAAACTGCAATGGAAACTCATACAACCTGTGGTACTATTTTTCAACGCAAATTTATGGATAAGAGACGGTCATGTGATTGTAACTAAACTGGCCCCTGGTGTGCAGCTTTAGAAGCTTTTGCTTAGAATAGAAGACCAATATCTGTCACTTATTCATTCGTTTTGATTGATGAATAGGTGAATAAATGGTTTGAGTGCTTGATTGATTTTATTGATAAAGTCATGGAAGAAAGCCTGCATAAAGGTTCTCGTTAATCTTTTTTTTAAGTTTGTGCTTTGTAAAAAACAAATATTTAATTCTAAATCTTTGCTTCATTCGCACGTCATCATTCATCACCTTTTAGGCGAACTTAGTGTCACAGCAAACTTAGGCAAATCTGTTGAAACCTTACATATATGCTAAGGCATTGGTATGTGAAAAAGAATTTTGTTAATGCGTATAATGCGTTTTTCTGGTGAAAAAAAAACACCAACATTTAAAAATAATGATGACTGACTTAATCGTAGAAATGTATGATTAGTACGTGATCACTGACCCGACCGTGCATATGTGAAGAAAAGCCGCTGGTACATAACGATAGAACTGGTAACTAACATTCGATTCTAGAAAGGGTACAGCGTGCATTAAAAAAATTAAAAAAAAACAAAAACAAAAAAACAAAAAAAAAACAACAACCAAACGTTCTCTGCAACGTAAAACCTAGATGTTTTCTGCACCATAAAAAACCTGGATTGTTTCTGCAACGTAAGACCACCATATTTTCTACGGAAAAAAAAACCTATGTGTATTCTACAATATAAAACATGGATGTTTTCTGCAACTTAAAACCTGCATGTTTTCTGTAACATAAAATATGGATGTTTCCTGCAAAAAAGTCTGAATATTTCCGTGTACATTCTTGCAGTTTGATGATGATCTGAAGCGTTCACTATTCAGTCAGTATTTTTACAACTAATACCCCTACAAATGGTAAATGGTACTACCCAAAATGAAAGACAATTCCCTTTTTTTAAAATTTAGCCCACTAAGGGTTATAGAAGGCGTTCAAAACTATTCAGGTTTTACTATAAGATGCACAGTGTTGAAAATTAGGGATTTCTATTTCCTTTACGAAAAATGTCATATATGCACATACATACTATAATGAACGCCTTTAATTGATTGTATTCCCTGTATGCCTGGCTCGAAATGCACCACAGCTGGAAATTCTCATTCTGCATTTTGAATATTGATCTCAGAGCTTGCTCAAAAATCACATTGTCAATTTTGAATATAAATATCAGAGATGGCTCGACCTCTGTACTAGCTCGGAATTCACTGTATCTGAATATCGATGTAAGAAATGGGTCAAAATTCAGTTCGAGAAAGAATTCGAACATCAATTTTTGATGTCAAAGCTAAATTTGCATACATAATTAGAAGGTTTTTTTGCGCAAAATTAATTTCGCGTCGGTCAGATTTTAATTTTGGCTTTGTCTTGAAGTCAAAACGATATTTCATCATGAATAATATGACCGTGGTCAGACAAACAAAATACTGTTTATTTATAAATTTGATGATATTTCTTTTTTCAATGAAACACATACAAGCATAAAGTGCATAAAGATATAAAATCAAATCAAGCTTAAATCTATTGAGTGTTTGCAATTTGAGCAAACGTTTTCTACAAAACTCAAAATGGTCAGACAATTTACTTATACAGAGAACATTTCAATTCTAATTATATATATATATCAGTCTGTTCTGCCGAATTCCACTGAGTACAATTTAAATGCGTCGTTCACTACAGCAGCATAATTCAGATGTTGCGTACTCCATTACATCAAAAGTAAAATGCATTGTGTATCGTGTTCTCAATACATGTTATTTGGAAGCAAATGAGAGTAATTTGTTCTTCTAATGAGTTGTGCAAAAAATAGAGTGATCTGGAACATGTGTTTAATCATTACCGTTTGCCAACAGTTACCTTTCATTTCAAGGGGTCTTTCTATCCCCGTTCTTTCTCCCTTGCCATTAATAGTTAATTAATGATATCCTACGTTCAACGTATGTATGTTGATAAAAGTAATTAGGTATCCATATAAATGGATCAAAATACGCATGTAAGTGCTCGCCTTTAAATGAGAGAAAAACAACATCAAAACAATACAGATAACTAAATTATAAACTGTAGAGTGCAAGCACAAAGTAATTGTGAATGCAGCTTTAGAGAAAACAAGGTACGCATATTATAAAACAAATATTATATAACAAAAACAATACATCATTGGTTAACAACGAGGTTGATATAAGTGATTGTTCCTTCCGTTCTGGTTGCTATATTCTACACTTTGGTATGTCTCTGACTGTTTACAGATTGTTCTGTAGGAAACTTCCCAAGAACTTGGCAAACTCCTTCGCAGTGGGCCTCGCATCTGGGTCAAAGCTCCATCCCCTTTTTAACATATCAATTATCGCTTCCGGTGGGCGTTTCGGGGAGCTGAGAGGTGGCCTCCAAGGGTCAGTCTGTCGACCTTCATGTTTTTTAAGTTCATCAAAGGCGTTTCCACTGAAAACAGATCCCAGAAGACATTTATTCATTTCCTCTGCGACGTCTTTCCCGAACCACATTTCCCAGAACATGATTGTAAAACTGTATATGTCTACTTTGTTCGTTTGGTGTCTGTTGGAATTGAGAACCTCTGGTGCCTTGAGAACCTCTGGTGCCTTGTAACCATGGCCAAGCATGTTGGTTGCCTTTGCTACACCCACATCTGTTATCTTGATGACATTGCCTTCTGCCAGCTGTTGCATAACAGAAAAAAAAAACATTATGGCATAGACATTGTTAAGCAATTTTGCGACTCCGAGCATTGTAAATAGATGCCATGATCTAGGAGACTGGGAATTAATCTCATGATATGGACATTTTTATTTAATTTTGTGACACTGTGCATTCATAAGTGAATTTCATGAGACAACAGTTGCCAGATTAATTTTCGTTACATATGATATTCTGAATGAAATTAGGCATTGTAAATGTATGTCATGATAAGATCATTTAAAATGTCATGACAAAGGTCACTCATTGATAAAAAAGATATCGCTTGACGAAACCGATAACTGATAAACAGACGCATTCCATAGTTTATGTACAAGTATTTGTTAAATTTATGTTCAATCTCATCGACAAATAACTTTCGAAGTAAGGGTGTGTAAACTGCAAATGCTTAAATAATTGCACAAGTATCTTTAACTTTTCTTTTACAAACAAAATTAGAGGTAATGGGAAAGTGACAGGTAATTTGAACCTCACGGATTCTTTAATTTCTCATCCTAACTGTTGCAGTGTATAAACTAAGCGAATATCTCAATCATTTTATATGGTATTCCGTGATTCGTGGTCATTATTGCAGTATCATATTTGATTATTCTCACCAGAATATTTTCTATTTTCATGTCCCTGTGGGTGTACCCTTTGTCATGAATATGTGCCAGGCCCATGAGTATCTGGTAGGCGTGGTCAAGCATATATTGAACAGCCTCTTCATGACGTGGATTACTCTTGTCTATCATACCCGGAATGTTTCGCTCCACTTTTGCAAACCCTACAGGATTTGATTTCGTAAGAATTAAATAAAATAATAGAAGGGATCGCACCAACAAGCTATTTTTCGCAATGCGGTGAAAACATCTAAGCATGTTATTAGACCTAGTGTTTACAACACATGCAAGCACAAGGATTGTCTTGTATTCTGGTCCACAAGATTTACTTCAACCAAGGAAAAAAGTGTTTTAATAAAAACCATATGTGTGCTCATTTTTGTATTGAAGAAAATGATAATTTATTCGTTTTCATTCAAATCTAAAGGAAAAATATTTCTACCCAGAACACAGCGAAGTAATGGGAATTTAGGGGACAGACATACACTTGAATAAACACATACAGAAGACGGTGTAGGGTGAAGATATCTGACAGTCACTTTGTATTAAAACGCTTTAACATAGAATTATCAAGTTGAAAAACATACGTTTAAGTGACGTGCTTACCTGTGTATATATGTTTAAGCGTTGTCTTACATAATTCCATCACCATGATCCATTTTATCCCTTGTGACGTTTTCGTGAATGAAGCCCCAAAGTACCGCACAACATTTTCATGCCGAAGGTCTCTGTAAAAGTCATTATTGTAACATTATTGATCAATGTAGGCACTGAACATGACATGACATTCATTATTTAACACCAAAACTGACCGTCAATTTTGGCTGCGGCAAAGCAATTGTTTGTGATTGAATCAGAAAAAAGACGATTCTGTTCTGTTGGATTCTGTTACAAACAGTACTGAGCTTTGGAAACAGTTTTAAGGTTTGGAAACAGTACTGAGGTTTGGAAACAGTAGGTAAGGTGCCAACATCGTTTATAAGATTTGGATCACTAATAGGGTGGCAGGTTTGCACTTTTCTGTGTCAGTTTCCAATTCAAGTCGTTGTAGAATTAAGCCAGCTTACTTTATACTCTCTATAAATGGACACATAATAATTTAACAGAAGCATAAAACCAAAAGTACGGTTAAGTCCCTCATAACTTCAATATCAGGTAAAAATCGGCAATATTGGAATAACATGACAAATTAATAGAACATATAAGGTCCGCTACTAAGATCAGTCAAAATAGATAAAGCTCTTTTTCTCATATTTCATGTTGAGAATTTTCTGAAGAGGCTGTTCATTAGTTATTAGTTATGAATTTAGTCATCAGCAGGAGTTCTTCCTGCGGACCAAAAGATAATTTTGACCGGATTTCAGATTTTGGAAAAAAAAACTAGGCAAATGTCTCTTTGCAAGGCAAATAACTTTTTATTGCATACGCTTGAAATAAAAGAAAAAAAAGAAAATGTATAAAACGTTAAATTGTAGTGTTTTATTTGTAAATGATCGCCAACAGCTTGATTATCCAGATTACAAGCCACTATTGTTTCACTGTAAACTAAATAAATAGGCTGTCATCCTTATGATTAAGAGACATTTTTTTTTAATTTCCCCTAAAAAAGTTAACTTACTGATCCCAATGTCGTGGTCACTTTTGACCCAGGGAGACATGATTTGAACAACTTTGGTACGTATTCACTGGACAATGCTACATACCAAACGAGCGCTCATATACGACAAATGCTAGATATGTCGTTCTGTCGTGTGGAAGCTTTGCCAACACGACAGAACGAAATGGAAGAAATAAGCCACTATTATCAGTGAATATGTTTGCTTCTCAACTGTGGAATACTCAGGAAGATTAATACGCGAATCCAAAATAAGTAATTAAGCTATATGGACCTAGTTTTCAACTACGAATACGCACCTTTCCAAAAATTTGAAACACTATATTATTCATAAGTCACACAATACCTCATAATCCTGTCTTCAGTCAAAACATCTGTTACATTCGAAGCGTTCACAGGGTCTCGGGAAACCTGTTGATCAAAGTTAATATAAAAGCAAATATGGTGGACAATTTTAAACAAAGAGTATATATTTTGGCATGATTTAAACCGCACATACCAGCCAGCGCATACATTGGTAATTAGTTTCCTTACATTATTATACAAGAGGTTATCCTTGTTTTACATCTAAATTTTCTAGGTTGTGAAAACAGATTTTCATAACATCATTCAAAGTAATATGGTTCGTATTCATTTAAAATTGCAAAGTTGTGTTTGTTTTGTTTTTGAAATTTAAGTGTATTTTTGAAAAATATGTTGTAATTTTTATAGGCGTATGTAACTTTTGTACTGGTGAGAACTCAGGAAGTCAGGCTATACCTTGATGGCAACTGGTCTGTCTTTTCTCTTTAGGCGGGATTTGTACACTAGAGCAAAACTGCCACTTCCAAGCTCTTTTTTGTTTTCCCAATCAAGCTCAGTCAAATCGAAATCAAATTTCATGATTTTATTTATATAGAATATGTCTAGCTCTGCAATAAGATCTGAGCTGTCATTGAGAAGTTGGGGTAGTTTTTCCTTCAGTCTGTCGTCTTCTTCTATACTGTGGCGTAGAGTTTCTATAAGTTGTTGGTCAGCCTATATAGATATAAAAACCATTTTAAATCCAAGATTTATGCGCATATTCAAGATCCTATACTTTATTAAACATGGTAATTTCCATTAGTTGTGCTTTACGGTAAATTTAGATTCTTTCTTTTCCTTTGGTGTAAAACAGGGTGAACCACTACGTCCCTGCACGTACGCTTGGCATAGAAACTAAATACTAAATTCAAACTTATGTATCTAAAACATAAATTTTGCTCTTCATCTGCGGCAATTTATTTTTTGTTCGAACGAGTGAAAAACATTGACAAAACAACAGATTAAAATATTCAACTACCTTCAGAAATCCTGGAATTCTCTTTGCAGCCTCGTCTATATCTTTGAAGTAACGGTCAAAGAATTTTCGAAGCTTCACATGGAAGTCCTTGTGTTCAAGTATCGAATTTAGATACAATAAAGTCGCTTCTGTCATCTTTCCTGATTTAGTTCTATCATTGTAGTCGTTCCTAAAACATTAAGAATATTATTAGAGCAACACCGATTTGTGTGTCCTTGTCACAAACGTTGTATTGTAGTTAGAAAATAATTTCATCACCAGGATAATGATAATATTATGACAGTGTAGAAGTAGATATGCTACATGATTTAGTGTCTCCCATTACGGTATATAGGCCGTGCACAGCGACTTTTGCAAGGGGAGTAACTCGAATAAAGCATTACCAAAAGTACGTGGTAATTTAAAAAAAAATATCTAAGCAAAATAGGTTTTAAATAAACATTTGTTTATTTCGTTATCACAAAAATCAAATAATGTAACTTTTTTATTGCCACAAATTACGACAAATATCAAAACCAACACTGTTTATTGTTTCCCTATAATGTTAAATACGATCCCGGATCCCGGGCGTCCCGGGTCCCGGATCCCGGGATTTTCCCCTCGCCTATTTTATTGTATTGTTGGAGTTATTCGTCCTGTGCGAATTGCAATGTGGGTTAAAATGGCGGCGAAAAGAAAATTTCTTTCGTTAGAGGAGAAATGTAATGCCATAAAATTGCTTGATAATGGCATGCCGGCATATAAAGTTGCAGAACAGCTTGGCGTTGGAAAAACTGACTATTTTTAATACATGTATATCAAAAGAATTCTTAATCTTTATTTAGTTTAATTTTTATTCTACTGTATGTGTTTTATTGTAGATAGTGTGTTTTATCAGTTAAATTGATTTTAAATAATGTATTTTTTACAAACAGATTGATCAATATAAATTACATTTTTAATCTATAAGTTACTTTTAAATACTAAATACTTAAATACTAATGCTATGTCGTAATTCATATTCTTAACAAATTATGCATGTAATTTTAATATTGTCTTGTTTTTTATAAATGATATGTGATATGCTTAATATATGTTTAATATAAATAAAAAATATAAATAAACCCTAAGTATGGTACTATCCTGCTTTTCAACAAAATATTGGCAAAATATGTTCATATAATCGAATTTTGTAGAGACTGTTAACAGTGACTCCCTGTCTATAATGACCTTTTTTCTTTTCTCCCATCGAAGGTCACTGTAAACAGTTTTTACTGTAGTTTGCTTTCAGAATTTATTTTGCTGTATCATTCATATCTATTAAAATCAATCAGTTAATCGGAAAAAAGTGTTTGCCTTGACATTGTATACTGGACTTTAATTACAGTGCCCATGGCTATGAAATTACTAATTCAAGAATGTCCATTTTGAGACGTGTCAAATCGGAAAAAATAATTGAACCATGGCCATGGCATATATATACGTCTATTCACTGCTGTGTTTACTTTGACGTTAATAGTGCTGAAGACCACCCGATGAAGTTATTTGTTTGTTCTCTTATGGTAACATTAATATGAATAGTTGTTACCTGAATATTGACCGCACTTTCCTCTTGTCTGTATCGAGCATACCCATACAGCTCACAGCGCCACCTAGTGTTGAATATGTTTTTTCTATTTTCTTTTTCTTCCTTGTAAACAACACCCTGATTGGTACCGGTTTTATAGTTTTACACAAATTGCCTTTACGACTGGTGGACAAATATTCTGGAAAAAAAGAAATCTTCATGTGATCGACTGAAACATTTTTACGTACGAAAGGGCAAGCCAAGTGTGATGAACATCTTCTAATAATGTAAGGCACGACCGTGTTAAAAGCGATGATTTGATCGTAAACTAAATATTTATTTTGATTTTTACCGAGTTACACATTTAGAATTTTATTTCCTATACATTGATTTATTTCAAAAGGATAAAATATTTTCTCTATCTTTACCTGTTTTTAAATAGTAATATTAAAACATATATTCATGTTGTTTCAATGCGGATAAAATGGCTGATCGCATAAGCAAGATACCTTCCAGTTCTTTGATTTGGTCATCAATCAGACCTAACTCACGACTGAATACTTGAAGAATTTCACTGTCTATTGTCTTAAGAATGCCATTTTGTCGTTGCCAACCGTCCAGCTCACGTGCCATTCGGTCAGATATTCGGACAGTTGCTGTATCAACGATGTTCTTCCATCGCCTATCAGGGTTTGGGCATTCGCTTGTGTCTTCCCAGTTACAGATTCTGCAAGGTTTTATGACTTAATGTCCCGAGAATAAAAACTAGATAAAATTAGATAAGGATTACAATTGTTTGAAAATGTTATCGAACTGTTACTTTAAAGATGTAGCATTAGTGTTTTGGATCTTTCAAGCTTTCCACCTACAAAGCATTACAACGAATAACAGTATTATAGCTGTAAGTCTAACTTTTTCATAAATGTATATTCAATGTTTTAACAGAATATTATAAACAGCAGCTTTAGAAATAAAAAAGGTTGGTTTAATCAAACTAATCAAAATTACGCGTTTAAGAAAATATTCCGCAGCCATGGACTTTCGGCAAATCAGTGTTCCTCTGCAAATATGTGAACGTTTAAAGAAATGTTCATTAGACTTAAGAAAATCATTATCTGCAGACAACCAAACAATTGTACAATAATTCTTATATAATATGCTACATTCAACTGACATTCAAAAGGTAAGATTTGTTTTAGTTGCAAGCATAGGCGTTGTCATAAATATATGTAGTGAGTCAACATAATGATGTTTCAAGGGTGGGATTCGAACCCACAAAAAGTAAAATATCTTACCTATCGAGAAAATTTCTGTCTTTCAGCACTTCCTGAATTGCTTTTGTAATTCTGTAAATTTCAAACTCCACCTTTTCTCGTAAACGTTTAATACTGTCATCTGTGTTTTTCTGAAAAAAAAAACAAACAAACATTACAAAAGGATGGAGATAAAAAAAGAACTGTAATCTGGAGGAAACAAATACCAGGAGAGGGTTAAAGGCTGGTTAACAAAGCAGATTTTGAATGAAAGGAAACACTAATTTTAAACACAATTACCATTCGTATGACTCGGCTATCTTCAACATCCTTCGTTTGAGTAACTTTATGGGTTTGTTTGTTTGTCAGTTATGTAGTTAGTTTTTTTTTGTTTTTTGTTTTGTTGGTATTAACGCCAGTTTCACCTTCCGGATGTCAGTCCGGCTAACAAATGTTCTGGTTATTCAACCAATTTTTCTAACCAATCTCTCCGCAAGCGACTTCCTCACTTGATTCAGAGGTGAGGAGATATGACCTATAGACGCATTGTCCGAGGCCAACCAATGCAACAATTCTGAATCGTCCGTGAAATTAGATAGATTGAAAGTAGTACCAACATTTTTTCTGTGTCAATTCAGTATGAATTTGTGAGAAACTTACTATCACCTGGCTAGTTTAAATCATACCTGTAGATCTTCCACATGCTTCCTGAGGCCATGGAACTGCCGTTCAAGTTCCTCGCGTGTCATCGCATGTTGAACGCTCGTCACGCGCAGAAGGTATGACGACCGTGACAAGAATGAGGACAGCCATCTTAAATCAAATTTTAATTGTATCAACATTTATACATAAGTGACTTACGTTAAAAATCGTTTGGAATACACACCACAAAAAAGATTGAAAGATTGACTGACTGAAATGAAAATCTGTAAAAATACTCTGTCTCTTGAATTGTTATCGATTCTTGTTTAAAAAAATTTTGATCAGCTCAAAAATTGAACACAACATGAATTGTCTGCTTACACAGCACAGTCAATTCTTATTTCGCAAGAAAAAAAAACGTGATGGCAATTTTCTAAAGTTGAATCTCAACAAGTTAACATTCTTTAAAAAGGAATCGTCGATGAACACATGTCTGTAAAGTGAATAAATGTTTAATTTCATACAAAATGTTATTTAAACAGGCATACACTAACGTCAAGAGTAGACAATATGAATTTGAATGATTTTAAATTAATTTTGACCTAATTTCAAGATGACAGTCAAAAGTTCTAAGTACTTTTTACCTAATTTCAAGATGACAGTCAAAAGTTCTAAGTACTTTTTACCTAATTTCAAGATGACAGTCAAAAGTTCTAAGTACAACAGGTAAATTGAATACATTTGTATTAATCTTTATACTAAGTGTGTTTGTTGTACCATTTTTGGGTTGGTAGCCAACCAAAAACTTTCTAACTGTTTTTAAACCTGAAGAGCGTATGCAATCCTTTTAAAATATCATTTATTTTTCATAGATGAACCAATGAAATAGAAATGCAGTATATCATTGTTCAGTTGCAGGATATGTCCGTTAAAAATGTCATAATTTTACATACGAGTAGTGTGAGATCATTCCCTGTCGGAAGCTGTCTGGAACAAGCTGCGCCACCTTTTTCAGAAGAGTTTTATGTTGCCTCAGTTTTACTTGGTATTTCATAACAATCTCTGTTGACTAAAAAAATAAAAAGAAGAAGTTCAAAAATGATTCAGCGAAGTCGATGGAATATATTCAAACAACAGTTTGGAAAATATTTGCGGTTAAAGTGAAAAGTTAATAGTTGGGGTTAGTCTGATGTACTCATTTTATTAGAGACAAAGTTCTCGGTCTCTTTCTACATCAGATAAAAGTACCTCTATGTTAATTTATGTCTCGACAATACATTAAAATTGGTATGAAGTGATTCAATACAACTACGGTGGATTGGATTGGACATTGTAGATATGTATTGTTTTATAACTTGAACTTGAATATCAACGTTTATCCTGTCAATTATTTCATATCCGACCCGATAAAGGGGGGTCGTATAAATTTTGCTTTATACGGCACATGCTACGTCATCACCGGTGACGTCATGGACTAGTTTTGTGTTATAAACAATATTATAAATAATCAGAAGGAAGTGATTAAATGGTTGTTATTACAAACAGAGACTACTTCAATAAAAAATAAATATTTCACTATCTAGATCTTATTATATAGCATGATCACTTAAGGAAAAAATATATCGAAATTTTGGAACTATTTTTTATTTTTTGTGTATATGTTCACCTGACGGATAACCTTGACATTTGAAACACTTGAAAGATAGGTTTTCAATATCCTAGTAATTTATTGACAAATGCCAGATGTGACAGGATAAATAGAATAATAGGTTAGTGTCTTAAATGAGAAAGTTTATCCGGCTCGGCTGCGGTATTTATCGGGTTCGCCTTTGGCTCACCCGATAAATTCCTACGCCTTGCCAGATAAACTTTCTCATATTAAGACACTTACCTATTATTCTCTATTTATTGCGTGTGCGCACGCGTTTGCATTTAACTTATTCGAAGAGATTCAGCCCCAAAAAAAAACAATATAAAAATAGTTTTACTGAAGAACACGATGAAGGTATGGCGTTGTTACGTAATGGCTATTACGCGCACAATGTTACTGACGATGCTGAAAAAGCGATGATGTTTTTCTGTGCCAACAGGTAGTTTTATGCATCCATATATTTATTTATTTATTTATTTATTTGTCATATTTCCGAGTACCCTTTAAGCCAATGTTAAGACAAAGTTGAATGCTTGTACCTTTTTGATCGACATGTAATGTATCTGTCCGGGTTTGACACCTGGATACAACTGATTCAGTTTGTGGAAGACATCCCGCATAACGTCAGCTTTGTCTTTGTCCGGGACGAACTCCCACTTGTTGCCAATGAAGAGTGATGCCTCGGGACTGAATTCTTCACACTCATTCACAACAGTTCTAAGCAAATGTCCCAGCTGAAATGAATAAAAAATAAGGGGTATATGTAATTTTATTTTTTCTTAATCTTTCTTCCAGTCTATTAATGTCATCGATAGTAAATTGTATATTGGTTGCTTTCTGATGTATAAATAAACGAAGCCAAAATGTATAATAATACTACGTATTATTGCGATGTATCATTCTTTGCTATGAATTATCCTAAAGAAAATCGGGATGTGTTTTGTTATCTATTATCCACCAAAAAGGGCAAACGGAAGAGTACATAATGCCTAGATTTCATCCTTCCACAGATCCCTTTCCAACAGTCTTAAAAACTCGGATACCCTCGGAAATTTCCGTGAGAGCAGATTCGTAGGAAGTAAGGCAAAATAATAATCAAGTATCCTTTACACAGGTAATGGAGCAGAATAAAGGCAGTTCCAGGAGGCTAAAATATTTCATCAGTGATGATATTCGGTTTGAATCAGTGATGACGTCAGAGTTTTCCATCCGTAAATGTGTATCTCCAAAACTGAACATAAAAAAGTAAATGGGAATTTTGGGACAAGAAAGCTTCGAAATACGCCTGATTTTAAATTAGCATTAATGGACAAATTACCCTGCTCGGTTGAACACCGCCTGCAGCGTTCGTGTTAATTACATAAATGAATCCAAAGGCTCGTGAAAGGTAGGCCTGTAATCTCTGGTCCACGTTACCTCCACCCTCTATACCAGGTGTGTCGACAATAGCCACACCTTTCTGAAATAAAATACTTTGTGTCTTTATTGCATTCTTAGTTCAACAAATAGCAACGCATAAATATGTTATTACATGCGATGCAAATGGAGTTGTGCGACTGTAACATATGACCTAGAATTATTGTTATGTCTTTTAAAGTAGAACTGTTTAAGTGCTGTTGTTTTCGCGAATAAGCATTTTGGAAAAAAATATGTATGGCCTTATGAATTAAACATAAATAATAAGGAGCATTTCTTTTACAACAGAATAATTTCAGAAAATGAATATTTCATGAACTTTTCTGTAACTAAAATATCTAGCATCAAATATACAAGAACTTTTTAGAAATATTCACTTAAACAGCAGTACAAAAATCCAGCAACAACGTCAAAACTCAAGAAAAAATATTTCGCACGACATGGCTCAATATGCAACTTACACTAAGGGTTTTGAACGGATAGTACAGCTCACACTTTTCGTAAGGATTATCGTCTGATTGGTCGTACTCTGCTAAACAATCCTTAAACTCCTGAATGCCACTGAGCGACTCTGGAAAAAAAATGCAGACGAAATAAAGTCAAAGAAAGAACCTATAAACCATCAGATAGTAAGCAGACAACACAAAGTTAAAGACAGAAATTGAATCCACCAGTTAATCGTTGTTTTTCACGTCTTCATAAGTTCTAAGCGCTATATTAAAAAGAAGCAGATATCACTTTGCCTCATTCACCCCTTGATTTGTGTTTAAAATTCAGTCAATAAGTTTTCAAAAAACATTTCTTTCAGCGTTAAAAGTTTTTATTCAAACTGCATGATGGACTCGTCCATTTTAGAAATGTAATAGTAGAGAGTATTCAGGGTAGATAATCCACCAATGTCTCCCATAGGTCGAGGGCTTAAACTGAAGGCTTATAATCCAGATTAACATCTATTCACTACAGGGTACCAATGTCATTCAAACAAATCATTGCTACATAAATACAAAATGATATTGCAAAACAACCCTTGATTTTCCTTTTTTATAACAAGGAAAGAATAAACAAGATGCATCATACTCAAGCTGATAGTTTTGGGAGAAATCTTTCGTTCTCTTTGGCCACTGTCGGAAAGTTCTGGCTTAAAATAGAAAATTGCCTCTTTTCTGTCACTGCATCGTATCTCGACAATGGTGTTGGTGCATCTTAACGAATCTGTAGGAAAAACTTGAGTTTCCAGGAGAAGATTTAAAAGACTTGACTTCCCGGCCCCCACCTCACCAACAATGACAATAGTACATTCGCCCGTTTTCAATGACTCCTGTCGGTTTTGGAAAATTTTTCGAACGTCTGAAATGGAAAGATATAAATAGGCTTTTATAGAATGAAAAAAATAAATAAAATGTTTTCTTTACTGTTTATAATCTGCAAACCATAGACAACAGTTCATTCTTTTACCAGTACATATTCGATATGCTATCTGATATGCCATTTTCATGACTGTCTCAAAATACACAAATTATTTTTTGTACATGTCAAAACGTTTACTATTCTTCTTAGAGGTATAATGGACTTGTATGATAATGAAGAATTGCAACAGTTTAAAAGCACGGGTTCATTTCACTGAAAATAATAAATTACTTAAAAATTTTATTTTTCTGTATTTAATCATGCTCTTAGATTTGCACACAGGTTGTTGCTTTCAGGGAATAAAACGTCTATTGAATTTCCCTTCTATAAAACATGGTGGCAGTCGTGTTAGCATTTGGAAACTATGGAATGGTTGTCAGCAAAGTTATTGATAAGTCCAGCTCGACAAAAAAGCATGAGATCATTTGTTTGACTTCATGTCTGAAACTCTCTTCCATATAAAATATAGTTCGGATTGATTTCAACTACTGCACCAGGTTGAATTTCACCACTTGGTCAAAAAAAGAAAAAGAAAGAAAAAGAGAAAAAGCGTTACCTTGGTGAGACTGCTCCAAATTCGATTTTATTTTTTGGGTGAAACTCTCGTACAAGTTTTCCGCCTTCTTGTATTTTTCATACAACTTTTCTCTAATCTGGTGATGACGCTCAAAAGCTCTTGCCAAATCCAAAGGCTCTTTCTAAATAAAAACCTGAGAGTTATCTCTGGAATAATTACTTTCAGCTATTTTCAATGTGTTTTGCTAAAAGATTACATATACTTTTTATACGCACGTCGAAAATCGGCCTTATAATGGGAAACCCTGTGGCGGTGGGCGGGCGGCTGGACGGCGCCTCGACTTTGTCAGCACCATAACTCTGTTGTTAATTGACTACCTTCAAACTTGCTGTGCAGCTTTTTAAGCAATTAGTAAAAGTGAAGTGCACAAGAACCATAATACTACCTGCTCCCAATTTAAATTATTTCCCCTCTTGAATTTTTTTTGTCCTTATCATAACTTTAAAACGATGAAGTGAACTGATGTGAAATTTAAAATATAAATAGTTGGCAACTAGGAAAAGTGCAGTGCACAAGAAGCATAACTCTACCTTATCCAGTTTTTGAGTCATCTCCCGTCTTTAATTCCTTTAATGAATTTTACTCCGGAGCGTAACTTGAACACTATGAAAGGGATTTTATTGAAACTTAAAATATAGATGGTAAAAAGTTGACGTGCATTCCACAAAAAACATAAATCACTAACTGTGCTCTTAAATGCCAGATTTAAATATGTTACATTTTAAACCACGTGATTTTTAAACATATGCATACATATACATACATTTGTCGATTATTCTTACACATAATTTATGTTTTGTGAGTATTGACTAGACATACATACTTCATCTGATTTTCGATGCTTCAGCCATTCCGTTATAATCCTGTCAAACATATCATCCTTAGTTTTGGTCCCTGTTAAGTCTATATCCCAGGACTTTGACAAAGCACGTAACTGCTGAAGATTTAACTCCAGTAAATCCTCCAACTCCTGAATATGGGGGACCTCCACCGATTTCGATTTCGATGTTGCCATGGTTTCTTCTTCTACAAAATGTTAATAAGCATATTTGCACAATTTTCACTTATTTATATTTTTCATGAATCTCAGTTTGTTTAGTTCAATAACAATGAAAAGCAATCAGAGCTTAATAAACACTAAGCTTAAAGAAGAGCTAGTAACCACCATTACTGGTTCCAATTCACATTGGGGGAAACTGAGGCATACATGTCTTCTGTGTCTTTTTTTTTCCAAAGACACACTTTGCCCTCACCTCCCGAGTCGGAAGCCAAAACTTAACACCATACGGACTCTAATGTTATTTGATTGAGTTAAACTGACTGCGTTTTTATAGTTAAGTAGTTTTTTTATGCCCCCACGGGAAAGGCATATCATTTTTGGTATGTCTGTTGGTTTGTCTCCAACCTATAACTTTGAGCCCCTGCCGGTGGCATAGCGTTCATTCAGAGGTAGCGCTTTTTTTATTTCATTTTTTGTTTTATTTTTTTATTTTTTTTTTTTTTTTGTCTCTTGGGTTTGGGTTTTACCGATCTTTACGATGATATAGTGAAAATAAAATGTTTAACTCACACTGAGTAAAGATAAATATTGTAAAAAACCTTCTTCCGTGGCCAAGTTATTAATTGAATTTACAACTATACTGGAAAGTATAATTTCATTTAAACCCATCCTAGATGTATTTATCATTTAAGTCTATCATATATATATATATTTATCTTTTATTTATATATATTTATCTTTTATTTCATGAAGCTAGATCATGTTGAAAAATGTCTAAAATTTAAGTGTAATAAATTCAAACCACGTAAACCTCAGTCATAAGTTAATATTTTTTCTTCAATTCAGTATGATAGTTAAAATTATATATTGAAAATTCTGTCAAGAGAGGTCTTTAAAAAACTCTAAAACGTAAATACAAAAAATATCAGGCATTTTGTATATAATGTAGTTCCTTTGAAATTCTTTCATTGTACGATTCGCCTTTGTTGTATGAATACACACAGATACTTTTATAGTTTAGAATAAAATCATTTTATCAATTAAGCTACCGTGGTGTGTTACTGATCATGAGATTAAATATGCAAACTAATATGAAGTTAACGTTTTGTCTACGAGTTTGGTCTAACATTTCAGTGCACTCAAACTAACAAATACGAAGTTACCGCTCCAAAAAAGGGAGAAATCTTAAATACCTATAATTTTCACCGTTGTTAAGTTGAAACTTGCTTTTTCCACGCAGGTTGTTTCTCGAGTTTCAATCACTTATAAAAACGTAGGGACGGATGAAACTGCGGCATTGTCCTTGTTTTCTTCATAAGTCTGCATATTAAATAACATTGGTTAGAAAGCAATTATTATGATCACGCAAATTACAAGAATAAGCCATTGAATAGCTTTCTTTTAAAAACTTCTAGTAGAAAATAACATAATTTACTTAAGTTTTGATAGGTTAAATTGTATTTTAAATAGTTTAAAAGAAACAATGAAATCACAATGTATATAAACTATAAAATAAAACTTACTTTGAAACTGACGAAGAAGAGAGACTCTTTTCACCAGCACGGCATAAACATAGTTCCAGTACCTTTGTACCTCAAAGTTGGAATAAATTAATGTGTAACTTCCTGCTTTATGATATCGCAAAACTGATTGGATAGGAATATAGCCCAAACTAGTCAATATTAAAATTATGTCCATGAATTGTATACAATCTTTTGTACTTGCGCGGTGTATAATTGTCCCGTTTTGAAATTATATACGCTTTGAACAAAAGATTTTCAAAAAATGTAACGTAACCCGTCTTTTAAACGAAGAATGTCAATCTGCCGCGCTATAAATTTCACTATGCTGATATGCAAAAAAATTTTAATTTCACCTTGACTTTCCCGATGAATGACTGACTGACTGACTGACTGATTTCGATAAGTTGATCTATCGTGTGTTTGTTTATGTTTGTGTGTTTGTTTTTGTTTGTTTGTTTGTTTGTTTCATTGATTAACTGATTGATTGATTGATTGATTGATTAATTGATTTGGATAAGTGTCATTTTTAGAATACGAAGAGGTGGAATTCCTTTGTCAAATTCATACGTGTTACGAAATTTCCATGTGAATCATTTGCATTCAAAAATAAGTGTTAATTATATTAATCTTTAGACGTTAAAAAGCTAAAGGTCACGTCTTCAAAACGTAAAAAATGATGTTCTATCCTTCAAACTGAAACGTGTTTTTTAATAAAACTTTCACACTTCTAAAACAGAAGAAATAATGTCTCAATTTTCTTTTTGCAAATATAACAAATACTAATGGAACAATGCATTAAATTAAGTCTATGTTCAGTGAAAGTGCAACTGTGTAAAAAAAATTCCTGTTTGTATGTGTGACGAGAAACAATTATGGAAATTTTGCCATATTTTGTTCCAAGATATTGAAACATTAGTACTTATTTTTTCTTGCCACTTACATTCTGTATTTAGAGTTTTTGGTTGGCAATGAGTCATATATGTTTATAATGTCACGAGTTTTTAATTTTTCTGGCTGTTTCATGGCTCTAAATAAAACTATATTTGAAATAGTGTTGGTCCCGTGTTTTATCACCCTTATAAAAAGCTTTTTTTATCTGATACTACTCTGAAATCCAGTTTGAGAAATTGTGTATTTTTTTATGAAGTTCTTGTTCTGTATTAAATGTTTTTATGCTCCCCGCCATAAAACGCGGGGAGGGGGATATAGTGTTACCTCTGTGTGTGGTTACCTCTGTGTGTGTGTGTTCGAAAAAGTAAATACTTGGTGTCCGATTCATAACTTTTTCATGCATGATGGGAGTTTAAAATAAATTGGTACACTTGACCACCATAAGAAGAGTATGTGTCGCGTGCAAGACCCAGATCCCTCAGTTAAAGGTCAAGGTCACAGTTAGGCATTGAACTTAGTGTATATGTCAAATAGGCTTAAGTTCAGATGGAGTTCGTGTCTGGTTCATAACTTCTGCATGCATGATTGGATTTTCAAAATAAATTGGTACACCTGACCACCATAAGTAGACCAGGTGCCTGGTTCAAAGGTCAAGGTCACAGCAGGGGATTAATATTAAAATGATTTTTTCTGATACATACCTTTGGCATTCATGATGGTATTTCAATTGTCAGTCTTGGCCACCGTAAGAAGAGGATGCCATTTTTAGCTCGCCTTTTTCTGAAGAAAAAGTGGAGCTATTATGGTTACTGTGACGTCATCGTTGTTGTACAAAACTATAATGTAGCTGATTATTTATAAACCATAAGACTTTGAGTTTTGATATTTGGTATGTAGCATTGTCTTGTGGACTTCTGCCATAGTGGTTCAAATCATGACCCCAGGGTCAATATTAGCCCCGCCCTGGAACTTATATATAGTTTTATAGGAAAAACTTTTAAAATCTTCTTCTCTAAAACCACATGACACAGAGCTATGTAACTTGCATAGTCATCTACTAATAGTTATCATATAATCCCTGGAGTGAAAATCAGCCCCGCCGCAGGGATTACTTTGTTTTTTTGCAAAGACTTGTATAGCAAAAAACTTCTATTGGGAAAGCACAAAGCATAGAACTTAACTATTTACTTACATGGGATGGGTAGGTACTTCCCTCCCCAGACATGGGAAACCAATCACTTTTTTCGTTATTGATGTTTTGTCTGTTTATTTGTAGGAACTTGCCATACCCACCTTTTGTTTTTGTTTCTCGTGTGCAGGTATTTGCTCCGTTCCCTGCCCCCGGAAAATGTTGGTTTTTTATGTGTAGGTAACTGCTCCCGCCCCCACAAACACACACCAACACACCAGACTCCACAGCTTCCCACCCCTCTCCCGCCAAAATAAAAAAGTCTTATTTTCTGATAAATAAAACAGATGAGCCTTGGTGCCGCTCCGTGGTGCTCATGTTTTTACTTGCAACTTGTATTCAAAACCCATTTCATTGCCAAAATAATTATCTTTTCAGTACTGATCATGTTCATATTAATTTTGGCCAAATTCAATAATGCATGATGGCATTGAATTATAACTTACATATATACACCATAAATAAGATAACGCTAATATTTGCCAACCGAAAGCTTATGTTGCGGGGGGCATCCGTGTTCTTTGGACACATGTCTAGTTTTGTTTCAACATTCCAGTTTATTTAATTTCCAAATACACGGGCTTCTTTCAGCATCTTCTATGTTTAAAAGATGAGGTCATGACCTGAATATTTGAAATGTCTTATCTTCGTATGGACTAGATCAGTACTGATAGATTTTGATGTCAGAAAATAGTCGATACGATACTTAGTTTTGTTTCGCTTAAATGTATAATCTATAGAAGCAAAGAGAAGCGCCGTATGTCTTCTATATCAAGTTGTTAGATCACATGAGCCATATTCATCCTATTTATTTGCGGACCAGTTTAACATTAAATGCACAATTGTAATAACTGGCAATTACGTCTGGTACAACGAAGCCCGCTAAATTTTCTCCCACAAAGGAGAAGTTTTTCCGTTCATTTGCATTATTCGGTGCATAAATTATGGATATTCTGTATAATTTATTTATGTCTAATTCAACTGTCATAGGCAGAAAGTTTTCTACCTTAATGGTTTTTCCCATTGTTTAGCTTCAAAACCTCTACCAGTGGGATTCTTGGTCTAAAACAATGCCAAATGTCTGTACTTTTAACCATTAAAATATTAAATCTCGTGTTTTTGTCAGTTTATTTTGTTTATTTACAACACTTTTATCAGTAAAACAAATTACGCCGTTAGTGACGGGATAGATACTTTATTTATATTATTGATTTTGAAATTCTTTGACAACTAGTCTTTTAACTTCATTAACCGAATGGGTATCGGTTCGAATCCTGATGAATTCTTTTTTTTTTCTTCAGTGTTCATGGTGTATAGACGCATAATATAATGTTTTTCCATAGTATGTTAACTTTTCTTTAATTTTAAAGAAGACAAATTTTAAGCTAAATTCTCTGAGTCAGTCGCTTTAAAGTGGAAACGGCTATCCTAAGGGGTAAAAGGACGATTTTTTCGTTTCTATTGCTTATGCTTGAACCGCGATGTTGTTTGAAAACTTGTAAGTTCATAAATAAGATTTTTCTTACATTTTCTTCAGACATGTCACCAGAGAAAAATTTAAAAGGACAACTTTCTTACAATAGTGAGATCAAAGCTTCCCAGTTATTTCAATGCCTGCATTCCTTGCACAGTCACACAAATGTAGTGTCAATAACCAGATCATTTGAAGGGAATTCAGATCTGTATACAGATGTAAAAGAATGACCAATGCGAGCTAAACATTTACATAGGAGTTCAATAGTCTAGATCCCTTGCGCAGTTACACACATGATAGTCGGACCATATTTAAAGAACGTTAGTCTGCTGTAAGAGAATGACCAAGTACAGCTAAGCATTTACATAGCTGTTCAATAGTTTGATCTCCTCTCGTGGACCATAATTTAAACTTATTTTACATTGATTGGGAAGCAAGTTCTTGCGACTTATATTAATCCCTCTGAATGACTACTTCATGGGTTCAAACCATTACTCGCACCGAAAGTGAGGAATGTGGAATGTCACTAGAGACCCTCACCCATGGTGGGACTCGAACCAGCAACTTCTGGTTCGGGAGTACGGCGCTCTAACCTCTCGACCACTGTACCTCGCGGTCCATAAACGTATCTTAGTCTGCTGTAAGAGAAAGACTAACTTGAGCTAGGTATTGTCTTACCTGTCCTATGTTGGTCGAGAATCTCAATCGTACAATACAAGTAACTGCACGTACGTTTCCATCATTAATGTTGTAAAACTGTGACCAGTGCAAGCTGTCTAGTCTGTTTTCGTTTCAGCGTATCTTTTGAAACTAGGAACAATTTCGACTTCTCAAATGGACAATGTCTATAACACACTACATTTGAAAAGTATTTTTGTCCTGAATAAAAGTTGACAGTACACGTAAAAGAAATCAAATTATATCTAAAGAATTAATTACTTATTTCAGCGTTATTTTATGTCCCGACATTGGGTACATAGACTCACTGAACCGTCCGTCCGTGTACAATCCGTGTTCGCTCTTTCACTTTAAAGATTATTGTCACAGGCATACATCTCAGAGGTTCAAACCATTATCAACTGCAAACCAAACTTGTGTTTAAATTTGTATATTTAGCCAAAAAGAAACGTAACGGAATGTAAACAACTGTGTAAAGCTTTTTATGCATTGGCCTAAAATGCAAAATTAACCGAAGTCAAGCGTCTTGCTTTAGTGCATAAACAGACAAGCGCAACTAATATTCCATTTATTTCGACCAACTGATATCTATGCAGGGCTATTCCATGTATCAATGTGCTTAAAGCTGTGCGAAATACGAGAACTAGAAAGTATTTGCATTGTTTTATTCATTTTTATATGTTCTTTATGTTATCATGTTCATCTCATTTTGTTAATTGCCACCTATTTCTGGAAGGCGAAGGTCGAGCAGTGTTGTGTTCATTCTGAATTTTGAAAAAAAAAGTTTTTGTCAGCTTTATACGTATTTCGTGAATACATCACAGGCCTTAAAAATGTTCTTTTTCGAGGTTTTGTATTGCAAAACGGTCAATCCTTCTTTTCGTTTGTCTACATGTCGTCTATACCGACAATAGTCAATGAGTAAACTGGGTGAGTTGATGGGATTGCTTAACTTAATAAACAAAAAGTACCCCCGCAATTTGCACAATGGAAAGGATCACTGATCCAGTAGTGTGCACCGGAGTAATAATTCAGAGGTTCGATCTTTCGCTCCTCGACTAACAGTCGCATGGGACGTTTAATTGAGGTCCCATGTATCAGTGTTATACACTGAACATGGAAAAGCCAATTTACTTACACAGAGGACATTTCAATAAAATGCTACCTAAATATAATTATACATATCAGTCTATTCTGCCGAATTCCACTGAGCACGATTTAAATGTGCCGTTCTCAACTGCAGCACAATTAAAATGTGTCGCAATCCACTAACGCAGAAATGCCATACTCCATTACAGCACAATTCAAATGTGTCACACTCCAGTACAGCACATTTTAAATGTGCCGTTCTCCACAGCAGCATAATTCAGATGTTGCGTACCCCATTACAGCACAATTCAAATGTGTCGTATCAAACTGCAGCATAATTCATATGTGTCGTCCTCCATTGCAGCACAAGTTAAATTATCGTGTATCGTATTCTCAATGATTTGGAAGCAAATAAACGTAATTCGTTCTTCTAATAAATTGTGCAAAAACAGAGTGCTCCGGAGCATGTGTCTAATCTTCACCGTTTGCCAAAAATGTACCTTTCATTTCAAGGGGTCTTTCTATCTCCGTTCTTTCTCTCTTGCCATAATTGCCCCTTGGTCGAATTAATAGTTTATTAATAATATTCTACGTTCAACGTATGTATATTAATGAAATAATATATATCCATGTAAGTGAATGTAGGACACGCATGTAAATGTTAAGCTCGCTTTTAAACGAAAAAAAACAACAACATCAAATAATACAGATAACTAAATAACAAACTGTAGAGTGCAAGCACAAAATAAATAAGAATCCAGCTTCAGAAAAAAAAGCATGTATATTATGAAAGGAACCTACTAATGTAGTTTCTGTGCTTGCTGTGTTGCTGAATTTTTAAAAGTGTTTTTATAACAAAAAGTGCAAAATCTTTGAAAAAAGAGAAAAACAAATTGTAACTAAAATAGCAAAATATAATAAAAACAAAACAATATAGTTTAACAACAAGGTTGATATTGGTGATCGTTCCTTCCGTTTTGGTTGCCTTTTTTTTCTCTGACTGTCTATAGGTTGTTCTGAAGGAAACGTTCCAAGAACTTGGCAAAGTCCTTCGCAGTGGGCCTCGCATCTGGATCAAAACTCCATCCCCTTTTTAACATATCAATTATCGCTTCCAATAGATTGAAAGTTGTACCAACATGTCTCCTGTATCAATTCAGCATGAATTTGCGACAAATGTACTATCACATGGTTAGAATAACATACCTGTAGGTCTTCTACATGCTTCCTGAGACCATGAAACTACCGTTCAAGTTCCTTTAAACCTTTCATGTCTGAAAACAAATCTATTTAAGTTCTACAATGTGTATCGATGGAGCAAAGCGAAAAGGTTGTTAATTTGATTCTTTTTGTAATCACTTAAATTTTTTTGCTTTTATCTCATGCTATATACCATTTATTAAAGCCCATCCGCTTACTCTTTGGACCAATTCATCTAGTCTTTTTGGCGATAACGGCTTTCCATAGTTTTCTTCAACTGATACAATCCTTGACATCTGCAATAAACGGCTGTCATAAATATGCCGGATACACACTTCAGAAGTAACTATACACTGTGATGGTTCCGACGCCAGGCTCAACATAATTTTACGAGGTGGAGGGGAAAGGGGGGGGGAGGGGGGCGGGGTGGCTTTATTTCTGTAGGCCCTATATTTTGAAGGCAGCGGTTGAAACAGATAATGAAAATAAGGGGAAAATAAGGAACATTCTTCTTTTAAAGTTTAATGACAGACTTTTACAATCAAACCTATATGTAGTAGAAAGTATGAATATAAGATTCAACTCAAAGGTTGGCAATCCGTAAATAAAGGACCATCTAGCCTACCGATCAATCTATCTATCTATCTGAGGTTATTTACTGAAGAGATTAGTTATTTTATGTTGTGGGGGCAGTGCAAGTTACAGAAAAGCATCCCATTCAAGAGACAACCCTGGTTCTTTTGCATGCTCAGTGTATAGCACTGATACATGGGACCTCGGTTTAACGTCTCATCCGAACGTTATATTATTGGAGGAGCGGGGATCGAACTCGGGACCTCTTGTTAACCAGTCTAGTGCGTTACCACTGGACCACATCCGAGCCTACCGATGTGATACGGCTGCCTATTAGTAAACTCGAACGATATCAACGTAGTATAGAATCTGTTTCTAAAATAAGAATATTGCAGGAGAATATTTCAGATTTTTTTATTATTTTTACAACATTTCACAGTAATGTAGCCAGCACGCCTTCACTTAATTAAGTAGCGTAAATAAAATGTAATACATCTGTTTTCAGATATTTTAAAAATTATCAACAAATTCATAACAAATGGCAGCATAAGTTAATGCTCTTTCGCCTCCACCATACAATATTATTTGTAAATAAAAGAATCAGTGAGTTGCTGCTGCGCATACAAACCGTGTTAATTTTAAAACGATCGTTACCAAGCTACATACGTTGCAAATCAACGTTGCTTTGTTATTAAAACGACACTTCTTACTTTGTTTTATTGTTGCCTACATCACACTAAAAGTAGATCTAGTTAATGTAAGATCATTGTTTAAATTGTGCTAGAACCTAGTTGACCCACATAATAAACGTTACATGGATGACTTACTGAAAAAAAATCATTTCAAAGATTTAATGTGTAAGCACAAATCCTACCTTGAATGATATAGTCCTGGTTAGTTTACTCCCATTATGATGTCCAAAGTCATCTCGACATCGCATATTCTTCCGTTTCTTTGAATAAATCTGGCTTCAATATTTCTAAAACCTATCAAATGGGGTTGGCGGGGTGTTTGTGGGGTGTGGGGGGGGGGGGGTAAAAACAACATTCATAGAGACTGTCGTTTTGTAAATATTAACGCAATAATTCATCATCAATAAGATGCAGAGAAACAACACCATTGATGTTAACTTAGGTTAAACACAACTAAATCTAATCATATAGTATTTCTGGCTTCAAAATGGAAACCTGACGGCCGGAGAAAACAGAAATGTCTTGTGTTGCAGCTCATTGTTTACCTTTTTGTCGAATCAGTTTGTTTGTATTTCTACAGCCTTTCCTTTTTATTTGATGTTATAAACATTTGAGACAATTTTTACATTCCTATCCCCGCCATAATATAGAAATAATGGATTTCTTCAGCAATTAACTTGCATTTTTTTCGATTTTTAATGCATATGTTGCATGGAAATTAAAGCACAAAGCTTTCATTATACGCATTACATTCTAGCAGCAAAAAAGAAAAGAAAAGGCAGAAATAGACATTTTAGTCTAACAACCTAAATTTGGATAAATATTTCTAAACCCTATCAAATGGGGTTGGCGGGGTGTTTGTGGGGTGGGGGGGGGGGGGTAAAAACAACATTCATAGAGACTGTCGTTTTGTAAATATTAATGCAATAATTCATCATCAATAAGATGCAGAGAAACAACACCATTGATGTTAACTTAGGTTAAACACAACTAAATCTAATCATATAGTATTTCTATAGAATCATCTTAATAGGTTCAAAATATGTTACCTTGGCGATTTATGTCAAAATCAATCAATGAAGACAAATTTCATTCAGATATGTTCGAAGCATGACCGTTCAACTTTTCCGATTTACATTCTTGAAGAAGATCACCCTAGTCACTTCGGTTCTTATTATACAATCTGTCAAAACTTCCTGATTATTTTACTACAACGACAAAAATATACCTAATTTTAATTTGTCCATCAATATTTGTGTCGTTTTCAAGTATAATGACTTTTAGAACAATCTTTTCATTTTGACCAGTCCAACAGTTTTGCCATCTAATACCCAAAATGCAACACTGATTTGGCGGTGTTTAACCTAAATATGTCACGATAAGGGGAGATCGCTGCGTTGAATGAGTATCATTTTCAACGCAGAGCTACTTCCCCTGTCATAGTTTATTTCGACTGAGAATGAGCCTTTTAGAAAAATAATTTTCTTCAACTTCTCTATTTTCATATGAAAGAGAAGTTAAAGACTAAAATGCTAAAACTTAAAGAGGGGTTGAAATTGTGTTTATTTTCTTGTTACCATCATCAAGTTACATCAGGTTTGCTTTTAAAAGTTGTCGTTCATGCGTGAGTGTGTTCTGCAGCAAAAGGTTATACAATCAAAGCACAGAGAGTACTGTCAGACGCGAAAGTTAAAATGTGTGAAGATTGTTCTTTGTCACCATTGTGATAAGAATTATATCAATTCCTGCAATTACGTTTTTTAGATATGATCTAGATGAGCATAATTTCAACATAAAAGTAATGGAGATAATCCAAAAATGAACCAAGGTAGAGTCCTTGCTCGGCCGTCCTTGTCAGTAAGTGTCGCCATTGTATAAAGTATAAACTCAGTCCCTTAATTATTTCCTGAGTTGTGACGTACAGATGTGGCGGGGACACTTAGGTCATTTGAGACTCTAAAAGGAGCATCGTATGCGGTGTCAACGCTCGTATGTTAAGAACAACGAGTTAATAAGATTAATTTCAAGAGTGTTATGGTGCTATTCAATAATTGCTGTTATGCACTTCACTTAAGATGAATAACTCTGTGGTTGTAAATGTTCAAGATATTAGTATTTATACAAAAGTTTAATTATTTTTCATGTGAAAAAGGGTCATGACATTAGAAACACTGATCACTTAGTAATGTCCCTTGTGGTACAGATGTGCCTTGTCCCCAGTAACAAGTATGCTGTCCCTTGTAGCAAGGATGCCAAGAATGAGTACAAGATTTTTGATTGTTTTCAAAATTTTCTATATCAATAACCAATTTTAACAAAAAAGGGGCAGAACTCTAAAAACAGCTTTCAGAGTAATGCCCCTTGTCTTAAAACTGTCCCCTGTCATAATAAGCAAATATTCCAAGTTTTAAATTGAAAGATTTGAAATCATTCCACTTAGTAACCAATTTTGACAAACATTCGAAGTAAAAAAAGGTGCTTAACTCCAAAAATATATTTCAGAATAATGCCCATGGTCTAACAACTGCACCTTTTCATTATAAGCAAGTATTCCAAGTTTTGTGGTGATACCTTTAAGTGTTTCAGTAACGGGCTACAAAGTTTCTGCACGACAACGAAGACGACCTAGCGATCATAATAGTTCGAATTTTTCTTCGAAACAGATAAGCTAAAATATGGGAAATGCCATGGTGATCTCTATTTAACTGAAATACTTGACAATTGCTTGTATCCAAGTCAACAACAATACAGAAATCAAATTTATTTTTTAAGTAAGTAAACTATTCGTAAAAAAGTAACAAAATCATGTGAGCAAATAATTAAGATGTGAAAACAGTAGATAAACAACCTGGAATGCATAAAAATAAACTAATTTCTTGACTCCATGACCATGTTCAAAACATTCAGTGATGTTTTACTAGATGAAATTTGGATCTAAATCTACTCAGATTTTTCCTAGACCTACATAATGACTATGCAGAATAACCTCTTACAAGTGACAAGTTTATAATGTGACACATTCATCCTACCTTACAAAAAGTAAACTTGCATAAAGAGTCCTATTGTATCAGATATTTAAAAAAAAAAACTTTTTAAAGTTATTAATAATTTTCAGACTGGAACTTATCTTTTGTATAGGAAATGTGGCATGAAATTAAACGAAACATGGTCATGATGAATTCAAAAACGTTTTCATTGAAATGTTTTAATCCTTATATTCTTTATGACAATGTATTTGGAGATCTGTACTTATCAATAATCAACTGAAACTGTTTTAAGAAAAGCATTTATATATATACATTTTTATATACATTATATACAAGTAAAATGTTATCAAAAAAGTAGGGATTGGAACGAATACTGAAATCAGTATTCGAATATTTGGTTTGCCATATTGGAAAATATTCGAATTTTCGATTATCGGACGTTCCATCAGTTATCCGAATGTAAGTACTGTTTAAATGCGTTCGTTCAGACTAAAAGCAATGATGTTAAAAATATTTTAAGCACATTTATTAGAGGAAAATATTTGAGTTATTCTGATTGATTTGACAACAAAACAACAACAAAAGTATTAACAACAGAGTTAAAAGAATGATTGGTTGTTCGTGTACGTTTTCGTGTTTACGTTATCTCATTTCACCCATTCGGAATACCTCGCCGATCGGCAAAGAGCCGAGAAGTTGTGATTGTTTCAATGCGTAGTAAATTATATGAATGAAACTTTTTGCGGATGAATACTTAATTAATAACTTGTTAGTTTTACAGTTTGATTTGCCAAAAATTGAAATTATACCCCATGCTTTCAAAATCAACAGTATTCTACAATATCAAAGCACTTTTATCAAAACTGCAATGGAAACTCATACAACCTGTGGTACTATTTTTCAACGCAAATTTATGGATAAGAGACGGTCATGTGATTGTAACTAAACTGGCCCCTGGTGTGCAGCTTTAGAAGCTTTTGCTTCTAAAAACTGGCAAAAGAATCCCTCACGTTAGAATAGAAGCCAATATCTGTCACTTATTCATTCGTTTTGATTGATGAATAGGTGAATAAATGGTTTGAGTGCTTGATTGATTTTATTGATAAAGTCATGGAAGAAAGCCTGCATAAAGGTTCTCGTTAATCTTTTTTTAAGTTTGTGCTTTGTAAAAAACAAATATTTAATTCTAAATCTTTGCTTCATTCGCACGTCACCATTCATCACCTTTTAGGCGAACTTAGTGTCACAGCAAACTTAGGCAAATCTGTTGAAACCTTACATATATGCTAAGGCATTGGTATGTGAAAAAGAACTTTGTTCATGCGTATAATGCGTTTTTCTGGTGAAAAAAACACCAAAATTTAAAAATAATGATGACTGACTAAATCGTGATATGTATGATTAGTACGTGATCACTGACCCGACCGTGCATATATGAAGAAAAGCCGCTGGTATATAACGATAGAACCGGTAACTAACATTCGATTCTAGAAAGGGTACAGCGTGCATTAAAAAAATTAAAAAAAAAAAACAAAACAAAACAAAAACAAAAACAAAAAACAACAACCAAGCGTTCTCTGCAACGTAAAACGTAGATGTTTTCTGCACCATAAAAACCTGGATTGTTTCTGCAACGTAAGACCACCATATTTTCTACGGAAAAAAAACCTATGTGTATTCTACAATATAAAAAATGAATGTTTTCTGCAACTTAAAACCTGCATGTTTTCTGTAACATAAAATATGGATGTTTCCTGCAAAAAAATCTGAATATTTCCGTGTACATCCTTGCAGTTTGATGATGATCTGAAGCGTTCACTATTTAGTCAGTATTTTTACAACTAATACCACTACAAATGGTAAATGGTACTACCCAAAATAAAAGACAATTCCCTTTTTTAAAATTTAGCCCACTAAGGGTTATAGAAGGCGTTCAAAACTACATGTATTCAGGTTTTACAATAAGATGCACAGTGTTGAAAATTAGGGACTTCTATTTCCTTTACGAGAAATGTCATATATGCACATACATACTATAATGAACGCCTTTAATTGTATGCCTGGCTCGAAATGCACCACAGCTGGAAATTCTCAGTCTGCATTTTGAATATTGATCTCAGAGCTTGCTCAAAAATCACATTGTCAATTTTAAATATAAATATCAGAGATGGCTCGACCTCTGTACTAGCTCGGAATTCACTGTATCTGAATATCGATGTAAGAAATGGGTCAAAATTCAGTTCGAGAAATAATTCGAACTTCAATTTTTGATGTCAATGCTAAATTTGCATACATAATTAGAAGGTTTTTTTTGCGCAAAATTAATTTCGCGTCGGTCAGATTTTAATTTTGGCTTAGCCTTGAAGTCAAAACGATATTACATCATGAATAATATGACCGTGGTCAGACAAACAAAATACTGTTTATTTATAAATTTGATGATAAATATATATCAGTCTGTTCTGCCGAATTCCACCGAGTACAATTTAAATGCGCCGTTCACTACAGCAGCATAATTCAGAAGTTGCGTACTCCATTACATCAAAAGTAAAATGTATTGTGTATCGTGTTCTCAATACATGTAATTTGGAAGCAAATGAGAGTAATTTGTTCTTCTAATGAGTTGTGCAAAAGACAGAGTGATCTGGAGCATGTGTTTAATCATTACCGTTTGCCAACAGTTACCTTTCATTTCAAGGGGTCTTTCTATCCCCGTTCTTTCTCCCTTGCCATTAATAGTTAATTAATGATATCCTACGTTCAACGTATGTATGTTGATAAAAGTAATTATGTATCCATATAAATGGATCAAAATACGCATGTAAGTGCTCGCCTTTAAATGAGAGAAAAAACAACATCAAAACAATACAGATAACTAAATTATAAACTGTAGAGTGCAAGCACAAAATAAATGTGAATGCAGCTTTAGAAAACAAAGTACGTATATTATAAAACAAATATTATATAACAAAAACAATACATCATTGGTTAACAACGAAGTTGATATAAGTGATTGTTCCTTCCGTTCTGGTTGCTATATTCTACACTTTGGTATGTCTCTGACTGTTTACAGATTGTTCTGTAGGAAACTTCCCAAGAACTTGGCAAACTCCTTCGCAGTGGGCCTCGCATCGGGGTCAGAGCTCCATCCCCTTTTTAACATATCAATTATCGCTTCCGGTGGGCGTTTCGGGGAGCTGAGAGGTGGCCTCCAAGGGTCAGTCTGTCGACCTACATGTTTTTTAAGTTCATCAAAGGCGTTTCCACTGAAACCAGATCCCAGAAGACATTTATTCATTTCCTCTGCGACGTCTTTCCCGAACCACATTTCCCAGAACATGATTGTAAAACTGTATATGTCTACTTTGTTCGTTTGGTGTCTGTTGGAATTGAGAACCTCTGGTGCCTTGGGAACCTCTGGTGCCATGTAACCACGGGCAAGTATATTGGTTGCCTTTGCAACACCCACACCTGTTATCTTGATGACATTGCCTTCTGCCAGCTGTTGCATAACAGAAAAAAAAACATCATGGCATAGACATTGTTAAGCAATTTTGCGACTCCGAGCATTGTAAATAGATGCCATGATCTAGGAGATTGGGAATTAATCTCATGATAGGGACATTTTTATTTAATTTTGTGACACTGTACATTTATAAGTGAATTTCATGAGACAACAGTTGCCAGATTAATTTTCGTTACATATGATATTCTGAATGAAATAAGGAATTGTAAATGTATGTCATGATAAGATCATTTAAAATGTCATGACAAAGGTCACTCATTGATAAAAAGATATCGTTTGACGAAACCGATAACTGATAAACAGACGCATTCCATAGTTTATGTACAAGTATTAGTTAAATTTATGTTCAATCTCATCGACAAATAACTTTCGAAGTAAGGGTGTGTAAACTGCAAATGCTTAAATAATTGCACAAGTATCTTTAACTTTTCTTTTACAAACAAAATTAGAGGTAATGGGAAAGTGACAGGTAATTTGAACCTCACGGAGTCTTTAATTTCTCATCCTAACTGTTGCAGTGTATAAACTAAGCGAATATCTCAATCATTTTATATGGTATTCCGTGATTCGTGGTCATTATTGCAGTATCATATTTGTTTATTCTCACCAGAATATTTTCTATTTTCATGTCCCTGTGGGTGTATCCTTTGTCATGAATATGTGCCAGCCCCATGAGTATCTGGTAGGCGTGGTCAAGCATATATTGAACAGCCTCTTTATGACGTGGATTACTCTTGTCTATCATACCCGGAATGTTTCGCTCCACTTTTGCAAACCCTATAGTATTTGATTTCGTAAGAATTAAATAAAATAATAGAAGGGATCGCACCAACAAGCTATTTTTCGCAATGCGGTAAAAACATCTAAGCATGTTATTAGACCTAGTGTTTACAACACATGCAAGCACAAGGATTGTCTTGTATTCTGATCCACAAGATTTACTTCAACCAAGGAAAAAAGTGTTTTAATAAAAACCATCTGTGTGCTCATTGTTTTATTGAAGAAAATGATAATTTATTCGTTTTCATTCAAATCTAAAGGAAAAATATTTCTGCCCAGAACACAGCGAAGTAATAAGAATTTAGGGGACAGACATACACTTGAATAAACACATAAAGAAGACGGTGTAGGGTGAAGATATCTGACAGTCACTTTGTATTAAAACGCTTTAACATAGAATTATCAAGTTGAAATACATACGTTTTAGTGACGTGCTTACCTGTGTATATATGTTTAAGTGTTGTCTTACATAATTCCATCACCATGATCCATTTTATCCCTTGTGACGTTTTCGTGAATGAAGCCCCAAAGTACCGCACAACATTTTCATGCCGAAGGTCTCTGTAAAAGTCATTATTGTAAAATTATTTATCAATGTAGGCACTGAACATGACATGACATTCATTATTTAACACCAAAACTGACCGTCAATTTTGGCTGCGGCAAAGCAATTGTTTGTGATTGAATCAGAAAAAAGACGATTCTGTTCTGTTGGATTCTGTTACAAACAGTACTGAGCTTTGGAAATAGTTTTAAGGTTTGGAAACAGTACTGAGGTTTGGAAACAATACGAAGGTGCCAACATCGTTTATAAGATTTGGATCACTAATAGGGTGGCAGGTTTGCACTTTTCTGTGTCAGTTTCCAATTCAAGTCGTTGTAGAATTAAGCCAGCTTACTTTATACTCTCTATAAATGGACACATAATAATTTAACAGAAGCATAAAACCAAAAGTACAGTTAAGTCCCTCATAACTTCAATATCAGGTAAAAATCGGCAATATTGGAATAACATGACAAATTAATAGAACATATAAGGTCCGCTACTAAGATCAGTCAAAATAGATAAAGCTCTTTTTCTCATATTTCATGTTGAGAATTTTCTGAAGAGGCTGTTCATTAGTTATTAGTTATGAATTTAGTCATCGGCAGGAGTTCTTCCTGCGGACCAAAAGATAATTTTGACCGGATTTCAGATTTTGGAAAAAAAAACTAGGCAAATGTCTCTTTGCAAGGCAAATAACTTTTTATTGCATACGCTTGAAATAAAAAAAAAGAAAATGTATAAAACGTTAAATTGTAGTGTTTTATTTGTAAATGATCGCCAACAGCTTGATTATCCAGATTACAAGCCACTATTGTTTCACTGTAAACTAAATAAATAGGCTGTCATCCTTATGATTAAGAGACATTTTTTTTTTAATTTCCCCTAAAAAAGTTAACTTACTGATCCCAATGTCGTGGTCACTTTTGACCCAGGGAGACATGATTTGAACAACTTTGGTACGTATTCACTGGACAATGCTACATACCAAATATCAAAGGCAACACGACAGAACGACAAACGAGCGCTCATATACGACAAATGCTAGATATGTCGTTCTGTCGTTTGGAAGCCCTGCCAACACGACAGAACGAAATGGAAGAAATAAGCCACTATTATCAGTGAATATGTTTGCTTCTCAACTGTGGAATACTCAGGAAGATTAATACGCGAATCCAAAATAAGTAATTAAGCTATATGGACCTAGTTTTCAACTACGAATACGCACCTTTCCAAAAATTTGAAACACTATATTATTCATAAGTCACACAATACCTCATAATCCT
Source organism: Cyclina sinensis (assembly GCA_012932295.1). Lineage (NCBI taxonomy): Eukaryota > Metazoa > Mollusca > Bivalvia > Venerida > Veneridae > Cyclina > Cyclina sinensis. The sequence continues at coordinate 34,951,416 of JAAONU010000007.1, read as the reverse complement.
GTCTTCTTTCAAAACATCTGTTACATTCGAAGCGTTCACAGGGTCTCGGGAAACCTGTTGATCAAAGTTAATATAAAAGCAAATATGGTGGACAATTTTAAACAAAAAGTATATATTTTGGCATGATTTAAACCGCACATACCAGCCAGCGCATACATTGGTAATTAGTTTCCTTACATTATTATACAAGAGGTTATCCTTGTTTTAAATCTAAATTTTCTAGGTTGTGAAAACAGATTTTCATAACATCATTCAAAGTAATATGGTTCGTATTCATTTAAAATTGCAAAGTTGTGTTTGTTTTGTTTTTGAAATTTAAGTGTATTTTTGAAAAATATGTTGTAATTTTTATAGGCGTATGTAACTTTTGTACTGGTGAGAACTCAGGAAGTCAGGCTATACCTTGATGGCAACTGGTCTGTCTTTTCTCTTTAGGCGGGATTTGTACACTAGAGCAAAACTGCCACTTCCAAGCTCTTTTTTGTTTTCCCAATCAAGCTCAGTCAAATCGAAATCAAATTTCATGATTTTATTTATATAGAATATGTCTAGCTCTGCAATAAGATCTGAGCTGTCATTGAGAAGTTGGGGTAGTTTTTCCTTCAGTCTGTCGTCTTCTTCTATACTGTGGCGTAGAGTTTCTATAAGTTGTTGGTCAGCCTATATAGATATAAAAACCATTTTAAATCCAAGATTTATGCGCATATTCAAGATCCTATACTTTATTAAACATGGTAATTTCCATTAGTTGTGCTTTACGGTAAATTAAGATTCTTTCTTTTCCTTTGGTGTAAAACAGGGTGAACCACTACGTCCCTGCACGTACGCTTGGCATAGAAACTAAATACTAAATTCAAACTTATGTATCTAAAACATAAATTTTGCTCTTCATCTGCGGCAATTTATTTTTTGTTCGAACGAGTGAAAAACATTGACAAAACAACAGATTAAAATATTCAACTACCTTCAGAAATCCTGGAATTCTCTTTGCAGCCTCGTCTATATCTTTGAAGTAACGGTCAAAGAATTTTCGAAGCTTCACATGGAAGTCCTTGTGTTCAAGTATCGAATTTAGATACAATAAAGTCGCTTCTGTCATCTTTCCTGATTTAGTTCTTTCATTGTAGTCGTTCCTAAAACATTAAGAATATTATTAGAGCAACACCGATTTGTGTGTCCTTGTCACAAACGTTGTATTGTAGTTAGAAAATAATTTCATCACCAGGATAATGATAATATTATGACAGTGTAGAAGTAGATATGCTAAAAAGTAGTTTGCTTTCAGAATTTATTTTGCTGTATCATTCATATCTATTAAAATCAATCATTTAATCGGAAAAAAGTGTTTGCCTTGACATTGTATACTGGACTTTAATTACAGTGCCCATGGCTATGAAATTACTAATTCAAGAATGTCCATTTTGAGACGTGTCAAATCGGAAAAAATAATTTAACCATGGTCATGGCATATATATACGTCTATTCACTGCTGTGTTTACTTTGACGTTAATAGTGCTGAAGACCACCCGATGAAGTTATTTGTTTGTTCTCTTATGGTAACATTAATATGAATAGTTGTTACCTGAATATTGACCGCACTTTCCTCTTGTCTGTATCGAGCATACCCATACAGCTCACAGCGCCACCTAGTGTTGAATATGTTTTTTCTATTTTCTTTTTCTTCCTTGTAAACAACACCCTGATTGGTACCGGATTTATAGTTTTACACAAATTGCCTTTACGACTGGTGGACAAATATTCTGGAAAAAAAAGAAATCTTCATGTGATCGACTGAAACATTTTTACGTACGAAAGGGCAAGCCAAGTGTGATGAACATCTTCTAATAATGTAAGGCACGACCGTGTTAAAAGCGATGATTTGATCGTAAACTAAATATTTATTTTGATTTTTACCGAGTTACACATTTAGAATTTTATTTCCTATACATTGATTTATTTCAAAAGCATAAAATATTTTCTCTATCTTTACCTGTTTTTAAATAGTAATATTAAAACATATATTCATGTTGTTTCAATGCGGATAAAATGGCTGATCGCATAAGCAAGATACCTTCCAGTTCTTTGATTTGGTCATCAATCAGACCTAACTCACGACTGAATACTTGAAGAATTTCACTGTCTATTGTCTTAAGAATGCCATTTTGTCGTTGCCAACCGTCCAGCTCACGTGCCATTCGGTCAGATATTCGGACAGTTGCTGTATCAACGATGTTCTTCCATCGCCTATCAGGGTTTGGGCATTCGCTTGTGTCTTCCCAGTTACAGATTCTGCAAGGTTTTATGACTTAATGTCCCGAGAATAAAAACTAGATAAAATTAGATAAGGATTACAATTGTTTGAAAATGTTATCGAACTGTTACTTTAAAGATGTAGCATTAGTGTTTTGGATCTTTCAAGCTTTCCACCTACAAAGCATTACAACGAATAACAGTATTATAGCTGTAAGTCTAACTTTTTCATAAATGTATATTCAATGTTTTAACAGAATATTATAAACAGCAGCTTTAGAAATAAAAAAGGTTGGTTTAATCAAACTAATCAAAATTACGCGTTTAAGAAAATATTCCGCAGCCATGGACTTTCGGCAAATCAGTGTTCCTCTGCAAATATGTGAACGTTTAAAGAAATGTTCATCAGACTTAAGAAAATCATTATCTGCAGACAACCAAACAATTGTACAATAATTCTTATATAATATGCTACATTCAACTGACATTCAAAAGGTAAGATTTGTTTTAGTTGCAAGCATAGGCGTTGTCATAAATATATGTAGTGAGTCAACATAATGATGTTTCAAGGGTGGGATTCGAACCCACAAAAAGTAAAATATCTTACCTATCGAGAAAATTTCTGTCTTTCAGCACTTCCTGAATTGCTTTTGTAATTCTGTAAATTTCAAACTCCACCTTTTCTCGTAAACGTTTAATACTGTCATCTGTGTTTTTCTGAAAAAAAAAAACAAACAAACAAACATTACAAAAGGATGGAGATAAAAAAAGAACTGTAATCTGGAGGAAACAAATACCAGGAGAGGGTTAAAGGCTGGTTAACAAAGCAGATTTTGAATGAAAGGAAACACTAATTTTAAACACAATTACCATTCGTATGACTCGGCTATCTTCAACATCCTTCGTTTGAGTAACTTTATGGGTTTGTTTGTTTGTCAGTTATGTAGTTAGTTTTTTTTTGTTTTTTGTTTTGTTGGTATTAACGCCAGTTTCACCTTCCGGATGTCAGTCCGGCTAACAAATGTTCTGGTTATTCAACCAATTTTTCTAACCAATCTCTCCGCAAGCGACTTCCTCACTTGATTCAGAGGTGAGGAGATATGACCTATAGACGCATTGTCCGAGGCCAACCAATGCAACAATTCTGAATCGTCCGTGAAATTAGATAGATTGAAAGTAGTACCAACATTTTTTCTGTGTCAATTCAGTATGAATTTGTGAGAAACTTACTATCACCTGGCTAGTTTAAATCATACCTGTAGATCTTCCACATGCTTCCTGAGGCCATGGAACTGCCGTTCAAGTTCCTCGCGTGTCATCGCATGTTGAACGCTCGTCACGCGCAGAAGGTATGACGACCGTGACAAGAATGAGGACAGCCATCTTAAATCAAATTTTAATTGTATCAACATTTATACATAAGTGACTTACGTTAAAAATCGTTTGGAATACACACCACAAAAAAGATTGAAAGATTGACTGACTGAAAGGAAAATCTGTAAAAATACTCTGTCTCTTGAATTGTTATCGATTCTTGTTTAAAAAAATTTTAATCAGCTCAAAAATTGAACACAACATGAATTGTCTGCTTACACAGCACAGTCAATTCTTATTTCGCAAGAAAAAAAAACGTGATGGCAATTTTCTAAAGTTGAATCTCAACAAGTTAACATTCTTTAAAAAGGAATCGTCGATGAAAACATGTCTGTAAAGTGAATAAATGTTTAATTTCATACAAAATGTTATTTAAACAGGCATACACTAACGTCAAGAGTAGACAATATGAATTTGAATGATTTTAAATTAATTTTGACCTAATTTCAAGATGACAGTCAAAAGTTCTAAGTACTTTTTACCTAATTTCAAGATGACAGTCAAAAGTTCTAAGTACTTTTTACCTAATTTTTAAGATGACAGTCAAAAGTTCTAAGTACTTTTTACCTAATTTCAAGATGACAGTCAAAAGTTCTAAGTACAACAGGTAAATTGAATACATTTGTATTAATCTCTATACTAAGTGTGTTTGTTGTACCATTTTTGGGTTGGTAGCCAACCAAAAACTTTCTAACTGTTTTATAAACCTGAAGAGCGTATGCAATCCTTTTAAAATATCATTTATTTTTCATAGATGAACCAATGAAATAGAAATGCAGTATATCATTGTTCAGTTGCAGGATATGTCCGTTAAAAATGTCATAATTTTACATACGAGTAGTGTGAGATCATTCCCTGTCGGAAGCTGTCTGGAACAAGCTGCGCCACCTTTTTCAGAAGAGTTTTATGTTGCCTCAGTTTTACTTGGTATTTCATAACAATCTCTGTTGACTTAAAAAAATAAAAAGAAGAAGTTCAAAAATGATTCAGCGAAGTCGATGGAATATATTCAAACAACAGTTTGGAAAATATTTGCGGTTAAAGTGAAAAGTTAATAGTTGGGGTTAGTCTGATGTACTCATTTTATTAGAGACAAAGTTCTCGGTCTCTTTCTACATCAGATAAAAGTACCTCTATGTTAATTTATGTCTCGACAATACATTAAAATTGGTATGAAGTGATTCAATACAACTACGGTGGATTGGATTGGACATTGTAGATATGTATTGTTTTATAACTTGAACTTGAATATCAACGTTTATCCTGTCAATTATTTCATATCCGACCCGATAAAGGGGGGTCGTATAAATTTTGCTTTATACGGCACATGCTACGTCATCACCGGTGACGTCATGGACTAGTTTTCTGTTTATAAACAATATTATAAATAATCAGAAGGAAGTGATTAAATGGTTGTTATTACAAACAGAGACTACTTCAATAAAAATTAAATATTTCACTATCTAGATCTTATTATATAGCATGATCACTTAAGGAAAAAATATATCGAAATTTTGCAACTATTTTTTATTTTTTGTGTATATGTTCACCTGACGGATAACCTTGACATTTGAAACACTTGAAAGATAGGTTTTCAATATCCTAGTAATTTATTGACAAATGCCAGATGTGACAGGATAAATAGAATAATAGGTTAGTGTCTTAAATGAGAAAGTTTATCCGGCTCGGCTGCGGTATTTATCGGGTTCGCCTTTGGCTCACCCGATAAATTCCTACGCCTTGCCAGATAAACTTTCTCATATTAAGACACTTACCTATTATTCTCTATTTATTGCGTGTGCGCACGCGTTTGCATTTAACTTATTCGAAGAGATTCAGCCCAAAAAAAAAAAACAATATAAAAATAGTTTTACTGAAGAACACGATGAAGGTATGGCGTTGTTACGTAATGGCTATTACGCGCACAATGTTACTGACGATGCTGAAAAAGCGATGATGTTTTTCTGTGCCAACAGGTAGTTTTATTCATCCATTTATTTATTTATTTATTTATTTATCTATTTATTTGTCATATTTCCGAGTACCCTTTAAGCCAATGTTAAGACAAAGTTGAATGCTTGTACCTTTTTGATCGACATGTAATGTATCTGTCCGGGTTTGACACCTGGATACAACTGATTCAGTTTGTGGAAGACATCCCGCATAACGTCAGCTTTGTCTTTGTCCGGGACGAACTCCCACTTGTTGCCAATGAAGAGTGATGCCTCGGGACTGAATTCTTCACACTCATTCACAACAGTTCTAAGCAAATGTCCCAGCTGAAATGAATAAAAAATAAGGGGTATATGTAATTTTATTTTTTCTTAATCTTTCTTCCAGTCTATTAATGTCATCGATAGTAAATTGTATATTGGTTGCTTTCTGATGTATAAATAAACGAAGCCAAAATGTATAATAATACTACGTATTATTGCAATGTATCATTCTTTGCTATGAATTATCCTAAAGAAAATCGGGATGTGTTTTGTTATCTATTATCCACCAAAAAGGGCAAACGGAAGAGTACATAATGCCTAGATTTCATCCTTCCACAGATCCCTTTCCAACAGTCTTAAAAACTCGGATACCCTCGGAAATTTCCGTGAGAGCAGATTCGTAGGAAGTAAGGCAAAATAATAATCAAGTATCCTTTACACAGGTAATGGAGCAGAATAAAGGCAGTTCCAGGAGGCTAAAATATTTCATCAGTGATGATATTCGGTTTGAATCAGTGATGACGTCAGAGTGTTCCATCCGTAAATGTGTATCTCCAAAACTGAACATAAAAAAGTAAATGGGAATTTTGGGACAAGAAAGCTTCGAAATACGCCTGATTTTAAATTAGCATTAATGGACAAATTACCCTGCTCGGTTGAACACCGCCTACAGCGTTCGTGTTAATTACATAAATGAATCCAAAGGCTCGTGAAAGGCAGGCCTGTAATCTCTGGTCCACGTTACCTCCACCCTCTATACCAGGTGTGTCGACAATAACCACACCTTTCTGAAATAAAATACTTTGTATCTTTATTGCATTCTTAGTTCAACAAATAGCAACGCATAAATATGTTATTACATGCGATGCAAATGGAGTTGTGCGACTGTAACATATGACCTAGAATTATTGTTATGTCTTTTAAAGTAGAACTGTTTAAGTGCTGTTGTTTTCGCGAATAAGCATTTTGGAAAAAAATATGTATGGCCTTATGAATTAAACATAAATAATAAGGAGCATTTCTTTTACAACAGAATAATTTCAGAAAATGAATATTTCATGAACTTTTCTGTAACTAAAATATCTAGCATCAAATATACAAGAACTTTTTAGAAATATTCACTTAAACAGCAGTACAAAAATCCAGCAACAACGTCAAAACTCAAGAAAAAATATTTCGCACGACATGGCTCAATATGCAACTTACACTAAGGGTTTTGAACGGATAGTACAGCTCACACTTTTCGTAAGGATTATCGTCTGATTGGTCGTACTCTGCTAAACAATCCTTAAACTCCTGAATGCCACTGAGCGACTCTGGAAAAAAATGCAGACGAAATAAAGTCAAAGAAAGAACCTATAAACCATCAGATAGTAAGCAGACAACACAAAGTTAAAGACAGAAATTGAATCCACCAGTTAATCGTTGTTTTTCACGTCTTCATAAGTTCTAAGCGCTATATTAAAAAGAAGCAGATATCACTTTGCCTCATTCACCCCTTGATTTGTGTTTAAAATTCAGTCAATAAGTTTTCAAAAAACATTTCTTTCAGCGTTAAAAGTTTTTATTCAAACTGCATGATGGACTCGTCCATTTTAGAAATGTAATAGTAGAGAGTATTCAGGGTAGATAATCCACCAATGTCTCCCATAGGTCGAGGGCTTAAACTGAAGGCTTATAATCCAGATTAACATCTATTCACTACAGGGTACCAATGTCATTCAAACAAATCATTGCTACATAAATACAAAATGATATTGCAAAACAACCCTTGATTTTCCTTTTTTATAACAAGGAAAGAATAAACAAGATGCATCATACTCAAGCTGATAGTGTTGGGAGAAATCTTTCGTTCTCTTTGGCCACTGTCGGAAAGTTCTGGCTTAAAATAGAAAATTGCCTCTTTTCTGTCACTGCATCGTATCTCGACAATGGTGTTGGTGCATCTTAACGAATCTGTAGGAAAAACTTGAGTTTCCAGGAGAAGATTTAAAAGACTTGACTTCCCGGCCCCCACCTCACCAACAATGACAATAGTACATTCGCCCGTTTTCAATGACTCCTGTCGGTTTTGGAAAATTTTTCGAACGTCTGAAATGGAAAGATATAAATAGGCTTTTATAGAATGAAAAAAATAAATAAAATGTTTTCTTTACTGTTTATAATCTGCAAACCATAGACAACAGTTCATTCTTTTACCAGTACATATTCGATATGCTATCTGATATGCCATTTTCATGACTGTCTCAAAATACACAAATTATTTTTTGTACATGTCAAAACGTTTACTATTCTTCTTAGAGGTATAATGGACTTGTATGATAATGAAGAATTGCAACAGTTTAAAAGCACGGGTTCATTTCACTGAAAATAATAAATTACTTAAAAATTTTATTTTTCTGTATTTAATCATGCTCTTAGATTTGCACACAGGTTGTTGCTTTCAGGGAATAAAACGTCTATTGAATTTCCCTTCTATCAAACATGGTGGCAGTCGTGTTAGCATTTGGAAACTATGGAATGGTTGTCAGCAAAGTTATTGATAAGTCCAGCTCGACAAAAAAGCATGAGATCATTTGTTTGACTTCATGTCTGAAACTCTCTTCCATATAAAATATAGTTCGGATTGATTTCAACTACTGCACCAGGTTGAATTTCACCACTTGGTCAAAAAAAAGAAAAAGAAAGAAAAAGAGAAAAAGCGTTACCTTGGTGAGACTGCTCCAAATTCGATTTTATTTTTTGGGTGAAACTCTCGTACAAGTTTTCCGCCTTCTTGTATTTTTCATACAACTTTTCTCTAATCTGGTGATGACGCTCAAAAGCTCTTGCCAAATCCAAAGGCTCTTTCTAAATAAAAACCTGAGAGTTATCTCTGGAATAATTACTTTCAGCTATTTTCAATGTGTTTTGCTAAAAGATTACATATACTTTTTATACGCACGTCGAAAATCGGCCTTATAATGGGAAACCCTGTGGCGGTGGGCGGGCGGCTGGACGGCGCCTCGACTTTGTCAGCACCATAACTCTGTTGTTAATTGACTACCTTCAAACTTGCTGTGCAGCTTTTTAAGCAATTAGTAAAAGTGAAGTGCACAAGAACCATAATACTACCTGCTCCCAATTTAAATTATTTCCCCTCTTGAATTTTTTTTGTCCTTATCATAACTTTAAAACGATGAAGTGAACTGATGTGAAATTTAAAATATAAATAGTTGGCAACTAGGAAAAGTGCAGTGCACAAGAAGCATAACTCTACCTTATCCAGTTTTTGAGTCATCTCCCGTCTTTAATTCCTTTAATGAATTTTACTCTGGAGCGTAACTTGAACACTATGAAAGGGATTTTATTGAAACTTAAAATATAGATGGTAAAAAGTTGACGTGCATTCCACAAAAACCATAACTGTTCCTGGTTCGTTTTTTAATTATATCCCCTCTTAATTTTGCTTTGTCAGGATCATAACTTAAAAAGTCATTAAGTGAATTGATGTGAAACTTAGATAGATGTCGACAGAAAAAGTGTAGTACTAAGAAGCCTAACTAAGTAATCTCCCCTTTTTAATTTTATAATGAATTTGTGGCCGGAGCATAACTTGAACATGAAATGAGATTATCTAAAAGTTAAGATAGAGATAGATTGTAAGAAGTAGAAGTACAGTGCTTAAGAACTATAACTCTACCTACCTGGTTACGTTTCTTAATTATTTATTTCTCTTTTTTTTTGCCCAGACCATTACTTTAAAACTGTAATATGAATTAATGTGAAACTTAAGATGTAGATAGATGATGACTGTCCAAGAAGCAGCATAACCCTATCTTATCCTGTTTTTGAGAAGTAAACTTTACCTGGGACTGGTTGCTCAAAACATTAACGGTCTGTTAAACTGACGGTTGGTTAAATTTTGACACAAAATAACTTTATGGTTTTTCAAATATCTTATTCAAATTTCTTTTTTATTTTAAAAAAAAATCTCTCAGTTATGTCTTTTCGCATGGAGATACTTTCTTGAAATAGTGAGTCAATTTCTTAGAAAAAACTGACTCAAAATTTAACCGACTGTTAGTTTAACAGACTGTTAAAGTGTTGAGCAACCGGCCACTGGTCTCAGTTTTTGAATGATCTTGCCTCTTAACTCTACCTTGTCCTATTTAAAGTTATCCTTTTTTCTTTAATCTTATAATAGATGTTTGTCGAGAGCTTAACTTGAACATTATGAAAGAGTTTGTGTTGAAACTTGAAAAATATATATGGTGAAAAATAGAGGTTCTTACGAACATGTAAGTCAGTAACAGGAAGATGCAATACATCTCAGAGTTGGGTTTGAACTGCCATCTTGGCGCATCGAAGGCCAATATTCTAACCACTGAGAATCAATTCCTTGACGCAGTTGTCAGAGGTTGTATTTATACAATTATAGAAAGGCTTACAGTAGACCGTAACACACCCTCTCTTGAGAAAGTCATCATTTATGCTGAAGAATAGTGTTGTGTATTTTTACATCCAAAGGTCAGAAATCTTGAAAGATTCCCTTTTTTATTTAATTTTTACAGAGCCCCATCTTACGAACATGAAAGTCCGTAACAGTAAGTTGCAATGCATCTAAGAATACATGACCCAGTGTGGGTTTCGAACTCCGGTCTTAGTGCATTGAAGGTCAACACTCTAACCACTTAGCCAAAGAATCGGTGCCCTGACACATGAATGTACGCCAATTTCAACATCTAGGTTATATCTCGGCGGTCAGTCTACCTAACCGGTTTTCCTGGATAACTAACAAGTACTTAACATTTTCTCCGCAAGTGAGTGCTTACTTTCTCACAAGATCTACTCTGAATCAACGGCGAGAGATAATGAACATAAGACACAATGTCCGAGTTCAACTGTCACGGAGAAATTTTGCCCTGCCTAGGGATCGAACCAGCGACACACGGATTACTAACCCAGTGCTCTACCTATCGAGCTAAACAGACGGGGTCCCTGACACAGTTGTCAGAGGTTGTACTTATACAATTACAGGAAGGTATGCACTAAACCGTAACAAGGTGAAGTGTGCAAAAAAAAACATATATCTTTCTATTCCAATTTTTTCATTTTTCCCCTCTTAAATTTTTTTGGCAAATTGATATTTTATGGTATATTGATATTGAGAAGAGTCTTTCAGCACCGAGTTGTAGGAATAGTCTTGTTGAACTTGATATTCTGCTAATATTTCTGCAGCGTCATGTGCGGCATTATCAGTTCAAACCCTGAGCTGAGGGTGTATACTACATCCATTCTGCGATGCTCTTGTTATTACTGTGAATGGTTACATGCTTGCTTAAAGTAGTTTTAAACCAGGCTCAGAAAAACAGTAAATTTGAAATGTTTGCTTATTTACTTGAAAGACCAGTTTGTTCGACAAGGTTTGAAGCTAATATTGACAGTTCTTTAAATTTTCTTGGTAACGGTGTTTTATAGTGTCTAGAGTTTGTTATCGGTTAGACTTTTTTAAAGAAGTACCACGAGGTCACTAAAACAAAAAAGCTAAAAAAAGTCCTCAAAAGTGCACCCCCACTACCTTGAAAAAAAAAGAAATACAATATTTATGATGTTTTTGTCATTTCAATGACAAATAAAAGGTCTTTTTTGCAGAAATTTGTGACAAAACCGTACATTAATTGCATGAATGCTTTACTTTACCCTTAGCATTGAATTTACATATACTTAGGTAATATAATATGTATTATCTATCTCATACAGGCGTCACGTGCCAATTTTGCCGATCGATCAAAGTAAGATTACCAATAATTTTCTGCCTACTTCCTTGTCAATTGACAAAAAAAGGAATAAAAGTTCTTTCATACCTTTTCTGCAAATTTTAAGAGTGTCATTAAGTTGAAAAATAATTGATAAATGTTGACTAGTGTATAACTGGTTTAAAGGTCGATCTGCGTGGGATTTTTTAAGGACGTGTTACAATTAAAACCGAGTACTGGTTTCGAAACGCAAACCGTAACCAAAAAAACGAAAGTCAAACTGATTTTATGTATGTTTAAAGAAAAAAACACGAAGTGAACACGCACATGACACGTGTCTGTTGAGGTTATAGATATTAAATACAAAGGGATTTTTCCCCTGTACAAACTGTTCTTATGACCCTAAATCACTAACTGTGCTCTTAAATGCCAGATTTAAATATGTTACATTTTAAACCACGTGATTTTTAAACATATGCATACATATACATACATTTGTCGATTATTCTTACACATAATTTATGTTTTGTGAGTATTGACTAGACATACATACTTCATCTGATTTTCGATGCTTCAGCCATTCCGTTATAATCCTGTCAAACATATCATCCTTAGTTTTGGTCCCTGTTAAGTCTATATCCCAGGACTTTGATAAAGCACGTAACCGCTGAAGATTTAACTCCAGTATATCCTCAAACTCCTGAATATGGGGGACCTCCACCGAGTTCGATTTCGATGTTGCCATGGTTTCTTCTTCTACAAAATGTTAAAAAGCATATTTGCACAATTTTCACTTATTTATATTTTTCATGAATCTCAGTTTGTTTAGTTCAATAACAATGAAAAGCAATCAGAGCTTAATAAACACTAAGCTTAAAGAAGAGCTAGTAACCACCATTACTGGTTCCAATTCACATTGGGGGAAACTGAGGCATACATGTCTTCTGTGTCTTTTTTTTTCCAAAGACACACTTTGCCCTCACCTCCCGAGTCGGAAGCCAAAACTTAACACCATACGGACTCTGATGTTATTTGATTGAGTTAAACTGACTGCGTTTTTATAGTTAAGTAGTTTTTTTATGCCCCCACGGGAAAGGCATATCATTTTTGGTATGTCTGTTGGTTTGTCTCCAACCTATAACTTTGAGCCCCTGCCGGTGGCATAGCGTTCATTCAGAGGTAGCGCTTTTTTTATTTCATTTTTTGTTTTATTTTTTTATTTTTTTTTTATTTTTTGTCTCTTGGGTTTGGGTTTTACCGATCTTTACGATGATATAGTGAAAACAAAATGTTTAACTCACACTGAGTAAAGATAAATATTGTAAAAAACCTTCTTCCGTGGCCAAGTTATTAATTGAATTTACAACTATACTGGAAAGTATAATTTCATTTAAACCCATCTTAGATGTATTTATCATTTAAGTCTATCATATATATATATATTTATCTTTTATTTCATGAAGCTAGATCATGTTGAAAAATGTCTAAAATTTAAGTGTAATAAATTCAAACCACGTAAACCTCAGTCATAAGTTAATATTTTTTCTTCAATTCAGTATGATAGTTAAAATTATATATTGAAAATTCTGTCAAGAGAGGTCTTTAAAAAACTCTAAAACGTAAATACAAAAAATATCAGGCATTTTGTATATAATGTAGTTCCTTTGAAATTCTTTCATTGTACGATTCGCCTTTGTTGTATGAATACACACAGATACTTTTATAGTTTAGAATAAAATCATTTTATCAATTAAGCTACCGTGGTGTGTTACTGATCATGAGATTAAATATGCAAACTAATATGAAGTTAACGTTTTGTCTACGAGTTTGGTCTAACATTTCGGTGCACTCAAACTAACAAATACGAAGTTACCGCTCCAAAAAAGGGAGAAATCTTAAATACCTATAATTTTCACCGTTGTTAAGTTGAAACTTGTTTTTTCCACGCAGGTTGTTTCTCGAGTTTCAATCACTTATAAAAACGTAGGGACGGATGAAACTGCGGCATTGTCCTTGTTTTCTTCATAAGTCTGCATATTAAATAACATTGGTTAGAAAGCAATGATTATGATCACGCAAATTACAAGAATAAGCCATTGAATAGCTTTCTTTTAAAAACTTCTAGTAGAAAATAACATAATTTACTTAAGTTTTGATAGGTTAAATTGTATTTTAAATAGTTTAAAAGAAACAATGAAATCACAATGTATATAAACTATAAAATAAAACTTACTTTGAAACTGACGAAGAAGAGAGACTCTTTTCACCAGCACGGCATAAACATAGTTCCAATACCTTTGTACCTCAAAGTTGGAATAAATTAATGTGTAACTTCCTGCTTTAAGATTTCGCAAAACTGATTGGATAGGAATATAGCCCAAACTAGTCAATATTAAAATTATGTCCATGAATTGTATACAATCTTTTGTACTTGCGCGGTGTATAATTGTTCCGTTTTGAAATTCTATACGCTTTGAACAAAAAATTTAAAAAAAAAAATGTAACGTAACCCGTCTTTTAAACGAAGAATGTCAGTCTGCTGTGCTATAAATTTCACTATGCTGATATGCAAAAAAAATTTAATTTCACCTTGACTTTCCCGATGAATGACTGAATGACTGACTGACTGATTTCGATAAGTTGATCTATCGTGTGTTTGTTTATGTTTGTTTGTTTTTGTTTGTTTGTTTTTGTCATTGATTGATTGATATATTGATTGATTAATTGATTGATTGATTGATTTGGATAAGTGTCATTTTTAGAATAAGAAGAGGTGGAATTCCTTTGTCAAATTCATACTTGTTACGAAATTTCCATGTGAATCATTTGCATTCAAAAATAAGTGTTAATTATATTAATCTTTAGACGTTAAAAAGCCAAAAGTCACGTCTTCAAAACGTAAAAAATGATGTTCTATCATTCAAACTGAAACGTGTTTTTTTTAATCTTCTAAAACAGAAGAAATAATGTCTCAATTTTCTTTTTGCAAATATAACAAATACCAAAGGAACAATGCATTAGATTAAGTCTATGTTCAGTGAAAGTGCAACTGTGTAAAAAATTCCTGTTTGTATGTGTGACGAGAAACAATTATGGAAATTTTGCCATATTTTGTTCCAAGATATTGAAACATTAGTACTTATTTTTTCTTGCCACTTACATTCTGTATTTAAAGTTTTTGGTTGGCAATGAGTCATATAAGTTTTATAATGTCACTAGTTTTTAATTTTTCTGGCTGTTTCATGGCTCTAAATAAAACTATATTTGAAATAGTGTTGGTCCCGTGTTTTATCACCCTTATAAAAAGCTTTTTTGTATCTGATACTACTCTGAAATCCAGTTTGAGAAATTGTGTATTTTTTGATGAAGTTCTTGTTCTGTAATAAATGTTTTTATGCTCCCCGCCATAGAACGCGGGGAGAAGGATATAGTGTTACCTCTGTCTGTGGTTACCTCTGTGTGTGTGTGTTCGAAAAAGTAAATACTTGGTGTCCGATTCATAACTTTTTCATGCATGATGGGAGTTCAAAATAAATTGGTACACTTGACCACCATAAGAAGAGTATGTGTCGCGTGCAAGACCCAGGTCCCTCAGTTAAAGGTCAAGGTCACAGTTAGGCATTGAACTTAGTGTATATGTCAAATAGGCTTAAGTTCAGATGGAGTTCGTGTCTGGTTCATAACTTCTGCATGCATGATTGGATTTTCAAAATAAATTGGTACACCTGACCACCATAAGTAGACCAGGTGCCTGGTTCAAAGGTCAAGGTCACAGCAGGGGATTAATATTAAAATGATTTTTTTTCTGATACATACCTTTGCCATTCATGATGGTATTTCAATTGTCAGTCTTGGCCACCGTAAGAAAAGGATGCCATTTTTAGCTCGTCTTTTTCTGAAGAAAAAGTGGAGCTATCATGGTTGCTGTGTCGTCATCGTTGTTGTACAAAACTATAATGTAGCTGATTATTTATAAACCATAAGACTTTGAGTTTTGATATTTGGTGTGTAGTATTGTCTTGTGGACTTCTGCCATAGTGATTCAAATCATGACCCCAGGGTCAATATTAGCCCCGCCCTGGAACTTATATACAAATAAAGGAAAAACTTTAAAAATCTTACTCTTTAAAATCACTTGACACAGAGCTATGTAATTTGCAGTGAGGCATCCTCTAATAGTCCTCTACTAATAGTGTTCATATAATGTCACTGGAGTGAAAATCAGCCCCGCCGCAGGGATTACTTTGGTGTTTTTTTTGCAAAAACTTGTTTAGCAAAAAACTTCTATTGGGAAAGCACAAAGCATAGAACGTAACTATTTACTTACATGGGATGGGTAGATACTTCCCTCCCCCGACATGGGAAACCAACCACTTTTTCGTTATTGATGTTTTGTCTGTTGATTTGTAGGAACTTGCCATACCCGCCTGCCCCTCCCCCACTTTTTTTTTTAGTTTTGTTTTTGTTTCTCATGTGCAGGTATTTGCTCCGTTCCCTGCCCCCGGAAAAAGGTTGTTTTTTTATGTGTAGGTAACTGCTCTCCCCCCAACCCCCCCCCCCCCCCACACACACACACACAAACACACACCAACACACCAGACTCCACAGTCACCACCACCCTCCCGCCAAAATAAAAAAAAATCTTATTTTCCGATAAATAAAACAGATGAGCCTTGGTGCCGCTCCGTGGTGCTCATGTTTTTTCTTGCAACTTGTATTCAAAACCCATTACATTGCCAAAATAATTATCTTTTCAGTACTGATCATGTTCATATTAATTTTGGCCAATTTCAATAATGCATGTTGGTATTGAGTTATAACTTACATATATACACAATAAATAAGATAACGCTAATATTTGCCAACCGAAAGCTTATGTTGCGGGGGCATCCGTGTCCTTTGGACACATGTCTAGTTTTGTTTCAACATTCCAGTTTATTTAATTTCCTGATACACCGGCTTTTTTCAGCATCTTCTATCTTTAAAAGATAAAGTCATGACCTGAATATTTGAAATGTCTTATCGTCGTGTGGACTAGATCAGTACTGATAGATTTTGATGTCAGAAAATAGTCGATACGATACTTAGTTTTGTTTCGCTCAAATGTATAATCTATAGAAGCAAAGAGAAGCGCCTCACGTCTTCTACGTCAAGTTGTTAGATCACATGAGCCACATTCATCATATTTATTTGCGGACCAGTTTAACATTGAATGCACAATTGTTATAATTGGCGATTACGTCTGGTACCTCGAAGACCGCTAAATTTTCTTCCACAAAGGAGAAGTTTTTCCGTTCATTTGCATTATTCGGTGCATAAATAATGGATATTCTTTATAATTTATTTATGACTAATTCAACTGTCATAGGTCAGAAGGTTTTCCACCCTATTGGTTTTCCCATTGTTTAGCTTCAAAACCTCTACCAGTGGGTTTCTTGATCTAAAACAATGCCAAATGTCCGTACTTTTAACCATTTTAATATTAAATCTCGTGTTTTTGTCTGTTTATTTCGTTTATTTACAACACTTTCATCTTCCAAACAAATTACGCCGTTAGTGACGGGATAGATACTTTATTTATATCATTGATTTTGAAATTCGTTGACTTTTAATTTCATTAACCGAAAGGGCATCGGTTCGAATCCTGATGAATTCTTTTTTTTCTTCAGTGTTCATGGTGTATAGACGCATAATATAATGTTTTTCCATAGTATTTTAACTTCTCTTTAATTTTAAAGAAGACAAATTTTAAGCAAAATTCTCTGAGTCAGTCGCTTTAAAGTGGAAACAGCTATCCTAAGGGGTAAAAGGACGATTTGTTCGTTTCTATTGCTTATGCTTGGACCGCGATGTTGTTTGAAAACTTATAAGTTCATAAATAGGATTTTTCTTACATTTCCTTCAGATATGTCACCAGAGAAAAATTTAACAGGACAACTTTCTTGCACTTGTGAGATCAAAGCTTCCCAGTTATTAAAATGCCTGCATTCCTTGCACAGTCACACAAATGTAGTGTCAATAACCAGATAATTTGCAGGGAATTCAGATCTGTATACAGATGTAAAAGAATGACCGATGCGAGCTAATCATTTACATAGGAGTTCAATAGTCTAGATCCCTTGCGCAGTTACACACATGTAGTAACGATAGCCGGATCATTTTTAAAGAACGTTAGTCTGCTGTAAGAGAATGACCAAGTCCAGCTAAGCATTTACATAGCTGTTCAATAGTTTGGTCTCCTCTCGCAGACCATAATTTAAACTTATTTTACATTGATTGGGGAGCAAGTTCTTGCGACTTATATTAATCCCTCTGGATGACTGCTTCCTGGGTTCAAACCAGTACTCGCACCGAAAGTGTGTAATGTGGAATGTCACTAGAGACCCTCACCCATGGTGGGACTCGAACCAGCAACTTCTGGTTCGGGAGTCCGGCGCTCTAACCTCTCGACCACTGTACCTCGCGGTCCATAAACGTATCTTAGTCTGCTGTAAGGGAAAGACTAACATGAGCTAGGCATTGTCTTACCTGTCCTATGTTGCTCGAGAATCTCAATCGTACAATACAAGTAATTGCGCGTTTCCATCATTAATGTTGTAAAACTGTGACCAGTGCAAGCTGTCTTGTCTGTTTTCGTTTCAGCGTATCTTTTGAAACTAGGAACAATTTCGACTTCTCAAATGGACAATGTCTATAACACACTGCATTTGAAAAGTATTTATGTCCTGAATAAAAGTTGACAGTACAGGTAAAAGAAATCTTATTATATCTAAAGAATTAACTTATTTCAACGTTATTTTACGCCCCGACATTGGGTACATAGGCTCACTGAACCGTCCGTCCGTGTACAATCCGTGTTCGCTCTTTCATTTTAAATATTTATAAATATGATTTCTTTCTGCTATATAAATAAACGAAGCCGAAATTTATTCATCTGTGAATTACAGTGATGTCTTAAATGCTGTGAACAGTCTGTTATCTGAACAAATACTACGTACTATTGCGATATCATTCTTTGCTATGATTTCTCCTAAAGTAAATTGGAATGTGTTGTATTATCAGTTCTTCATCAGATAGGATAACCGGAAAAGCATATAGTGCCTAACTTTTATCCTTCCACAGAAAAATTCCTCTTTCCTACACTTGTAAAAACTCGGCCACCCTCGGAAATTTTCCTGAGAGCAGATTCTTAAGTTGAAAGTCATAATAATAATAAAATATCCTTTACGCGGGTAACAGTAATAGAGCAGAATAAAGGTATTTTGCTAAAATATTACATCAGAAATGATATCCAGTTTGAATCAGTCATGACGTCAGTGTTCCTGCCGTAAATGTGTTTCTCCAAAACTGAACATAAAAAAGTAAATGGGAATTTTGAGACAAGAAAGCTTCCATTACGCCAGATTTTAAATTAGCATTAATGGACAATTACCCTGCTCGGTTGAACATCGCCTGCAGCGTTCGTGTTAATGACATAAATGAATCAAAAGGCTCGTGAAAGGTAGGCGCGTAATCACTGGTCCACGTTACTTCCTCCCTCTATACCAGGTGTGTCGACAATAGCCACACCTTTCTGAAATGAAATAATTTGTATCTTCATTGGATTCTTAGTTCAACAAATAGCAACGCATAAATATGTTATTACATGCGTTACAAATAGAGTTGTGCGACTGTAATATATGACCTAGAATTATCGTTATGTCTTTTAAAACCGGACTGTTTAAGTGCTGTTGTTTTCGCGAATAACCATTTTCGAAAAAAAAAATGTATGGCCTTATGAATTAAACATAAATAATAAGGAGCATTTCTTTTACAACAGAATAATTTCAGAAAATGAATATTTCCAGAACTTTTTTTGCAGCTGAAATATCTAGCATCAAACATACAAGAACTTTTTGGAAATATTCACTTAAACAGCAGTACAAAAATCCAGCAACAACGTCAAAACTCAAGAAAAAATATTTCGCACTACATGGGTCAATAAGCAACTTACACTAAGGGTTTTGAACGGATAGTACAGCTCTTAGTTCTATAATATAAAGAAGCAAATAGCACTTTTCCGCTACCACCCCTCCATTTGTGTTTGAAATTTAGTCAGCAAGTTTCCAGGTTATACTTCTTTCAGCGTTAAATGTTTCTGTCCCAATTGCATGATGGACTCGTCAATTTTAGAAATGTAAATAGGGCGAGGGCTAAAAGCGAAGACATATAATCCAGATTAACATCTATTCACTTCAGGTACCAATGTCATTTTGAGAAAAAAAAAGCTACATAAATACAAAATGATATTGCAAAACAACCCTTGATTTTCCTTTTTTTATAACAAGGAAAGAATAAACAAGATGCATCATACTCAAGCTGATAGTTTTGGGAGAAATCTTTCGTTCACTTTGGTCACTGTCAGAAAGTTCTGGCTTAAAGTATAAAATTGCCTCTTTTCTGTCACTGCATCGTATCTCGACAATGGTGTTGGTGCATCTTAACGGGTCTGTAGGAAATACCTGAGTATCCAGAAGAAGGTTTTAAAGACTTGACTTCCCGGCCCCAACCTCACCAATAATGACAATAGCACATTCGCCCGTTTTCAGTGACTCTTTTCGGTCTTTGAAAATATTTCGAACGTCTGAAATAAGGAAGATATAAATTGGCTTTTATAGAATGAAAAACTTAATGGTGTTGTCTACTGTTTGCCAAAAAAGCATAGATAACAGTTCTTTCTTTTACTAGCAAATATTCGATATACTATTCGATATTCCATTTACATAGCTGTCTCAAAAATATGCAAATTACTTTTTTTGGTATATTTGAAAACGTTTACTGTTCTGCCAAGCGGTATAATGGACTCGTATGATAATGAAGAATTACACGAAAACGGCGTGTTCATTTCACTGAAATTGATAAATGACTTAAAAACTTTTTTGTGCATTTAATCATGCTCTAATTTTGGCACAAAGGCTGTTGCTTCCAAAGTACAAAACGTCTCTCGTATTTCCCTTCTACACTCGTGTCAGCAATTATTGGAAACTAGGGAATGAATCAGCACCCTTAGTTTTATGTAGTATATTTTCGTATTTTTATTTACAGTTTAAACAAGGTTATTGATTAGCTTTAGGCTAGACACCCCCCGCCTTAAAAAAAGAGAAAATATGAGATCGTTTAGTTTGATTTAAACATCCGGAAGAAATCAAAATTACTGCATCAGCTTGGTAAAAGGAAAGAAAACAGAAGCCTAACCTTGGTGAGACTGCTCCAAATTCGATTTTATTTTTTGGGTGAAACTCTCGTACAAGTTTTCCGCCTTCTTTTTCATACAACTTTTCTCTAATCTGGTGATGACGCTCAAAAGCTCTTGCCAAATCCAAAGTCTCTTTCTAAATAGAAACCTGAGTGTTATCTCTAGAATAATCATTTTCAGCTACTTTCAATATGTTTTGAATACAAAAATCATTAAGTGTTTTGATGTGAAACTTAGATAGATGGCGACAGAAAAAGTGTAGTACAAAGAAGTCTAACTCTATCTTATCCAGTTTTTGATTCTATAATGAATTTTTGGCCGGAGCATAACTTGAACATTAAATGAGATTATCTTAAAAGTTAGGATAGAGATAGATTGTAAGAAGTAGAAGTACATTGCTTAAGAACTATAACTCTACCTGGTAACGTTTCTTAATTATCTCCTTCTTATTTTTTTTGTCCAGAGCGTTAGTAAAGTTGTGAAGTAAATTGGTGTGAAACTTTAAAAACAGATAAATGGTGACTGTCCAAGAAGCATAACTCTATTTTATCCTGTTTTTAGTTATTACCCTTTTCTCATTTTATAATGAATTTTTGTCTGAATTATAACTTGAATATTATGAAAGAGGTTGGCCTGAACCTTGAAACAAAGATAGATGATAAAAAATAGAAATGCAATACATAAGAACCATAACTTTACCTGGTCTCAGTTTTTGAATTATCTACTCTCTCAGCTCTACCTTATCCCAACTTAAGTTATTCCCCTTTCTTTAAGTTAATAATAGATGTTTGTACGGAGCATATGAACATTATGAAAGAGATTATCTTGAAACTTAAAAAATATATAGAGTAAAAAATACAGGTTCTTACGAACATGTAAGTCCGTAACAGAAAGATACAATGAATCTTAGAATACACTACCCAGAGTGGGCTTTGAACTCCGATCTTAGCGCCTCAAAGGTCAACATTCTAACCACTGAGAATCGATTCCTTGACACAGTTGTCGGAGATTGTATTTATACAATTATAGAAAGGTATGCAGTAGACCGTAACACATCCCCTCTTAAGAACGTCATCATTTATGATGAAGAATAGTGTTGTGTATTTTTAGATCAGAAGGTCAGACAGAAATCTTGAAAGATTCTTTTTTATTTAATTTTTATAACTAAGTCCAGGAGAGCCCCATCATACGGTCTTAGCGCATCAAAAGTCAACACTAACCACTTAGCCAAAGAATCGATTCCCTGACGCATGTATGTACGCCAATTTCAACATCTAGGGTATATCTCGGCGGTCAGTCCACCTAACCGGTTTACCACTTACCAATTTCTCCGCAAGTGACTGCTTACTTTCTCACATGATCTACTCTGAATCAACGGCGAGAGAAAATGAACATCAGACACAATGTCCGAGTTCAACTGATATTTGAGTTCAAACTTGATATTTTGCTAATATTTCTGCAGCGACATGTGAAATGTCTGGCATTATCAGTTCAAACCCTGGGGTGAGGGCGTATACTGAATCCATTCTGCGATGCTCTTGTTATTACTGTGAATGGTTACTTGCTTGCTTAAAGTAGTTTTAAGTCAGGTTCAGAAAAACAGTAAATTTGAAATGTTTGCATTTTTACTTGAAAGACCAATTAGTTCAGCAAGGTTTGAAGCTAATACTTGACAGTTCTTTCAAATCTCTTGGTAACGGTATTTCATAGTGTCTAGAGTTATTGCTTAGACTTTTTTAAAGAAATACTACGAGGTTTCTTCTTCTGCAAAATGTAAATAAGCATATTTGCACAAGTTTCCCTTATCTTTTATTTTTCATACATCTCATTAAAGTCATACACTAATTGGTGTTATTCTATTATCCGCAGTAAGCGAAATACGAGCGAAGATGCTGAATCTGATTTTAATGAGATTCATTTTTCATTTACCTGTAGTTCACTTCATTTGAGTTATTTACTTTGTAATAGTTTGTTTAGCCCAATAACGACGAAAAGTTATCAGAGCTTAATAAACACAATGCTTGAAAAAAGAGCTAACAACCACCATTACTGGTTCCAATTCACAATGAGGATGAACTGAGGCATATGTGACTTCTGTGTCTTTTTTTTCAAAAGACATACTTCGCCCGGAAGCCAACACTCTAACCACCGAGTTATATAGACCCTACGAACTCCGGTTTTATCTGATTGTATTAAACATAATGTGTTTTTTTCAGTTAAGTTAGGATTTTTATGCCCCCGGAGGAGGGCATATTGTTTTGGGTCTGTCTGTTGGTTTGTCACAGAACAATAACTTTGAGGCCCTGACGGGGGCATAGCGTTCATTCGAACGTAGTGCTCATTTTTGTCTATTTGGTTTGGGTTTTCCCGATGTTTACTATGATACAGTGAAAACAGAATGTTTAACTCACACTGAGTAAAGATAAACACTGTAAAAATCCTTCTTCCGTGGCCAAGTTATTTATTGAATTACAACTTTATTGAAAAGAATAATTTGATTTAAACCCATCTTAGATGTATTATCATTCAAACCTATCTTTGGCGGTATGAAGCTTGATCATTTTGGCCACAAATATAACTGAAAAAGGTCTAAAGTTTGTGTGTAATAAGTTCGAGCCACGTTAACCACGGTCATTTTTTTCGATTCTGTCTGACAGTTATAATTACACTTATATATTGAAATTTCTCTCAAGAGAGATCTTTAGAAAAACACTCTAAAACGTAAATAAAAAAATGATATGTTTTTTTCTATAAAATGTAGTTCCTTCGAAATTCCTTCATTGTACGATTCGCTCCAAAAAAGGGAGGAATCTTAAATGCATGTAATTTTCTCCGTTGTTAAGTTGTAACTTGTAACCTGTTTATTTCCACGCAGGTTGTTTCTCGAGTTTCATTCACTTATATAAACTTAAGTGATAAATGAAACGGCGGCATTGTCCTTTTTGTTAGCTGAGAATTTGCCTCTTTTTGGGTTTTATCTTGGCAGTTTTAAAGAACGGGCATCTATCTGTATTACTTCAAACCAAACAAAAATAGAAAGAAGTATCGTAAGACCTAAACTCAAACACTTAGCATATTAACTTTCCGTGTTTTCTTCACATATCTGCATTAAATAACATAGCTTTCTTTTAAAAAGTTTCTGGTAGGAAATATTATTTAATTAAGTTTTGATAGGTAAAATTGTATTTTATAATAGTTTAAAAGAAACAATGAAATCGCAATGTATATAAACTATAAAGTAATAACTTATTTGAAACTGACGAAGAAGAGATAATTTTTTCACAAGCACGGCATAAATATAGTTCCAATACCTTTATACCTCAAAGTTGGAATAAATTCATATGTAACTTTCTGCTTTATGATACCGCAAAACTTGATTGGGTAGGAATATAGCCAACAGTAAATATATAGCAAATATTAAAATTATTTTCATGAATTGTATACAGTCCTTT
The DNA here is from genome assembly GCA_012932295.1 of Cyclina sinensis. Lineage (NCBI taxonomy): Eukaryota > Metazoa > Mollusca > Bivalvia > Venerida > Veneridae > Cyclina > Cyclina sinensis. Next base: position 34,927,151 of record JAAONU010000007.1, on the reverse strand, counting down.
CTATTTGTGTCGTATATAATGGTTCCGTTTTGAAATTCTATATCTTTTAAAGAAAGGGTTTTTTTTTCAATATAAAGTAACCCGTGTTTTTAACGAAACATGTCAAACTTTTGCACTACAAATCTCACAATGCTGATATAAAGAAGGAATTTTTATTTCACTTGGACTTTCTCGACAGAATTGACTGACTGACTGAGATCAATAGATGTATGTATCATTTGTTTGTTTGTTTGTCTGTATGTCTGTCTGTTTGTTTGTTTGATTGATTGATTGATCGATCAGTTGCTCGATTGATTTATTTGGATTTTAGTGCTTTTTAATATGAAGAGGTGGACTTCCTTGCCCAAATTTACATTTGCTACGAAATTTACACCGTTTACATTCAAAAATAAAAATATTTATTATTTTAATATTTATTATATCACAATCTTTTATACTAAACGTCAAAGGCCACGTCTTTGAAACATAGAAATGTTGTTGTATCATTCAAGCTGGAAGGTGTTTTTAATAACTTCCTTTCTTTCTTTATTGGCAAGCAGCAAATTATTGCCGTTGACCATTTACAATAAATAAATACGGAAAAGACGCAAACATGAATGTATACTTGAACATGTATGAAATGCTAAATAGAACAAATACACATTCACAATTACACAGCTCATAATCAAATTACAGTAAAAACACGTTATAGAAAAAAACAACTTCTGTCGATTTTCCAGGAAAATACTTCTTTTCTGGAACTCTTCTTTGATATATTTGGCTACATTTTGAAGATATTGTTTTTAATTTATGTTGACATAATTTACTCGAATTTATTGATACTGGGCAAAGGTATATTACATGTACCTAAAAATAATTTACGAATGTCTGTACATTTATTACAGCATAAAAGGAAGTGGATCTGCGACTCAACTTTTTTTATTACAAAATTTACAATTTCTGTTTTCTCTTAAAATATCATTAAGTCTGCTAGCTTCTATGTAAACTTCATCGAAAACTGTGCAAAAGTTACTCTCGAAGAATCGTTAGCAATAATTTCTAGATATTTTTTTCAAATTCAAAGGTCTTTTTGTACTTGCAGTAGTTAAATAATTGGGCACTGTATCTATTGCGGTATTCCACTCTTGAATAAACTGATCTCTTTGGGGGGGGGGGTGTAATTTTTTTTTCTTTTAAGAAAAAAAAAAACAACAGTATCATTATTACAATCAAAGTTCTGACGAATGTGAGTAAGACCAAGATGATTAATTATTTAATTTATTCTATGATACCAGGAAGTAGACAGCATATTACACAAATCTTTGTACATGTCGTTAACTGTAGAAGTACTCTGCATAATTTTTAACCAAAACTTCAAAGACCTATCCTTACATACAACTGAGAGGGAAAATCTGCTAACTCTCCACATATTGCATTGTCAATGGTATGTTGTTTAACTTCAAGAATATCTTTTCAAAATTGCAGATGGAATTTGTCAACCTCCTTATAATTATAAACACCCCACACTTCAGACTCGTACAAAAGGATAAGTACAATCATTGAATCAAAAACTTTAAATAAAGTTGTTTATATATCTAAAGAAAAAATTTATCAAACAACGATAATGAGTTATATCTACGACGGTGTCATTAATCGAAAGAATAAACAAATGGAGGGAACAATGCTTCACCCTGTATTAAACTAACGGTCACGTTCCTGCATCTCACTTGACAACTTTATACATGATTGTACCCGCTGATAAATACATTTGATCATGTTTATAATTTTACAGCTTAAGCCGGAATATATCAATTTTACCCTCAATGTTTCGCGATTGATGGTGTCAAATGCCCTCTGAGAGTCAACATACGCACAATAAAGTTTTGAGCTGTTACTTAGTATTTTCTGAATTGTAGATTGCATCTGCAGTATACCGACCATCACGAAATCTAAATTGCAAATCATTAAATTTATTTTCGAATTCATACCAAGTATTGCTACGATTTCTTAATCACAGAGAAAAGATTTTACCCATCACATTTACAAGATAAATTAATAAAACTTCCACATTTCTAGAACAGATGATATAAAGTCTCCCTATTCTTCTTGCACATATAACAAAAATCATTTGAACAATGCATTAAATTAAAACTGCGTTAGTGAAAATGTACCCATGTAAAACTTCCCATTGCTTTCTGGTACGAGAAACAATATTAGGGATCTTGCCATATTTTCTTCCAAGATAATAATGAAATAATTGTAATTTTTTTGCCACAAACATTTTGTATTAAGTGCTCGCCCCACTCGCTTGTCTAACCAATGAGGAGGAGTTTTTAAAAAATGGCTCTCTAATTAATCACCATTATTTTTTTGGTTGGTTAAGAGTCATATATGTTTTATAACGACGAGTTTGTAATTTGTTTGGCTGTATCATGGCTCTAAATTAAACTCCATTTGAAATATTCTCGGTCCCGTGTTTATATATCTTTATTTCATCTTATACCACTCTGAAATCCAGTTTGAAATATCTTGTAATTTTTTAAGAAATTTTCGTTCTGAAATGAATGTTGTTTTTTTTTTTTTTTTTTTTTTTTTTTTGTTGTTTTTTCTTTTGGTTTCAAATTTTAATATATTTAATCTCAGAATACCCAGGCCTCTTTTAACATCTTCTATGTTTAACTCAACTGAGATGGAGGCATGACCTGAATATTTTGAATATCTTCGAATGGACTATTTCAGTACTGATAGATAATAGAAGGATACCACGTCATTGCGCACCTCCTCTTTGTTCCGACGCGGATCGTACTTTTTGTCAACAAACCGCCGCTTGAAATGCAAGATGGTCTTTTTCAATAAGAACTCTGTAGAGTTCAAAATATCTTGTTGTGCACCGAAGATTGGCTAGTGTGCTTTGTATACAGTTCAAAAAATTTTATAGTTCTAGTTACGGCCTGAAAACGGGTGAAAGTTTTATTTCTGGATGCTCCCAGACGGACTCTGGTAAAAAAAACTGTTGATATGATAGAAACTTCGTTGTGAAGCAATGTGCATTCAACAAAAGCAAAATCTATTGATGTTTAGTTAGTTCGCTGCTTTAGTTTGGCTTGGTTTTGCTTTGAATGCAGACTTTCGTAAAACAAATGCCTAAAAACGAACATGCTCCCACACGAGCTCAGTTTCAGAAATGTTTCCACGCGGATTCAGATATGAACTGTCTTGTGTATGAGTAAAACGCTGTTGTTAAATTAAAGACATAATTCTTAATTCTTAAATTCTTATATGACAATTATAATGAATATGACTACTTCATAGCAGTTTTTACAGGTATAGACCATTTCATTGCTTTATGTACTCTACAAAATAAACAATATTTAGCAGGTTATGAAGAAATAACATATATAAAAACCGTACGAAATAATAGTTATGCAGAAGTTATAGCTAACAAATACCAAAAATACATGCTGATATAATTTAAAGCAGGACAATATGAAATAATCTTCAAATTTCTAATTTTTGTTGGATATATATTTGTAGATTTCAAATACTGTTAAAGAACTTTTTGTATTCACAAAAAATTATTTATTTATTGGAATGAAACTCATAATTGATGTATAGAGGGATATAAATGTTCTCGTTATAACTTAACTAGCGAGGCAAGTTTAAATATAGAAAATCCTATTATACTGGACACGGATTTAGTAAATATATCTTGAAATCACACGAGCTCAATAGATAATTCGCTACATTTTGATGGCAGTGGACATTTTATTGCCAGTCCTTTTTTTTAGGGGTGTAATATCTTTATTGTCCTCGTACATAGGTATGTGGGGGTCGAGGGCATCCCTCTCCACACCGTACAATAGTTATTAGTATTAACTAATTAATCTATACATGTGTTAAACTATAAAGAAAGGCAACATTATTAAAACATTAAACATTATGTTCATGTAGTGCTATGAGAAAATAAACTTAGCCAAATTATACTAAAAATTGGTTTACTGAAAGACTAACCCCCAAAAAATTATGTTCAAAAGAAACAAAAGGAAAAAAAGAGAAAAAAACAACAAAAAACAAAGCTGTTTAAAATTAGTATATCATAGAATATCAGCATTTGTAATTATAAAAATATCCCTCTGTAGTAAGACCTGTAAGTTATTAATTAACAATCTGAAATTGTATTGTTTAAGAGTATTTGTACAACTGCCCAATTATCTTTCCATTTTTCTGTTAATTTTGTGTTTTTATAAAATTGCCAGTTGAAGAAAAAGCTACTCTTAAGTCCATTATAACTAGGTATTATTTCTTTCTTTTTACATAAGTAGATATATCATTTAATTTCAAGAAAAAGTACATAATTTCCTTTTGTTTTCCTGTCATTACTCCCCAAAATAAAGTCCTTACAGGTCAACTGTATGCATATTCCTTTACTTCTCAAAATTTCTTTTAACTCTTGTAGCATTTTCTGGATACAATCACAATACCAAAACAAATGTAGAATAGTTTCTACTTCCTTCTTACAAAAGGTACATATGTTATCTCTTGTAATTTTCATATTATATAACAAAGACTTAGTACCAATTATTCGATGTAATATTTGTAACTGGAACCATTGAATATAAGAATCTTTTGTAACATGTAAAGCAATGCTATATATATATTTCCATTCAATATCACTGAAAGAATTATTCCATTTAGTTTGGCTAGTAGGTATCTCGCTATTGCTATTCAATATATTGTACACATACTTATTCTGTTCATTTAAGAATAGTAGTTTTGAAGCATAACATGAAACAAAAGGTCCACATGAGTTACTTGAAATATTAGGAGTGAAGTCATATAATCTTTGAAACTTTTTGATTTCCCTTTTTAATCCGTCATACAATAAGAAATTAATTTTTCCAACTGCACCAATACAGTGTTCTAAAAAAGAAAAATCAAGAAAATTTCCTTCCTTTGTTATTACATCTCTGACATATCTAAAACCTCTTTTATACATACTTTTATTAAATATCCCCTTATTTCCAATTTTGAAATAATTATTAAAAAATAGTGGCATTGAAAGAAAATCATCCAGAGTTTTAATAGGCATCTTTTCCATGTAAGATATATAACTTTTCAAAACGTCACTCCAAAATCTTGTGAATTTGTTTTATAGCCTTTTCAATGTAAAGTTTCCCAAAGTTAATTTTTTTTGTACATTAATTGTGGAGTTAAGCAATACATAGCACTTTCCTGTAGCACATGTTATTTTCTTTAGCCATGATAATTTCATACTTTTTTCATATGCATATATATTTATCATTTTAAGCCCTCCTTCTTCAAAATTCTTACATGCAACAGAGCTTTTGATTTTATAAGGCCCATTCCAAATAAAATCATAAAACAACTTATTTAAATTATCCATATATGATTTATTTGGTGTTGGTAGAGTAATAAATAAATGTGTAAAAAGTGGAAGAATTAGCGACTTTACTATAGTAACTCTCCCAGTAACTGTTAAAATTCTTCTGTTCCACTGAGGTATAAAACTTTTTGCATTTTTTAGTTTTTTTTCAAAATTTAGTTGTTCCATTTTATTTAAATCTACATCAAAAATGATACCAAGTATTTTGAATTGTGTTATTCCCCAAGTTAGCTTATATTTAGTTTTTATAGATCTGGTTCTATATTTCATTGCACCAATCCATATAATGTTAGTTTTATCATAATTTATTTTTAAACCAGAATAAAAAGCAAATTCATTTAACAAATGTAGAGTAGCATTAAGAGAGTCTTCAGAACCATCAAGAAAAAGAGATGTATCATCTGCAAATTGATTGATTTTGTACTCAGTTCCGTCAATATTAATGCCCTTAACATTTTTACTATTTTTATTGCTAGTATTTCTGCACAGAGAATGAAAATATACGGACTTAAGGGATCTCCTTGTTTACAGCCACGTTCTGTTGTAAAGAAATCGGAGCGGAAGCCATTGATTTGTACTGTCAGTCTTGATATACAACATTTGTAACCAAATTTAGATGAAATTAAACATATCTTAAACAGTTCTAAATCACCAAAAATCTTTGGCTTATGTGAGATATTCCTTAATGTAAACATAAGCAATGATTTTGTTAGCATACGAAATTATAATTTTGAAAGACGTGATAGACTTAATAAGAAAGGAGGGGGATAATATCTTATATATCGGAGGATATAAATTACAAACGTAGGTATGATTTATAAATAAATGATATCGAGTCAGTCTGACTTCAGATTTTTATTTCAACTAGTAATTCGTTTCTTCTAAATTGTTTTTATCACCCACCAAATTCACAGAGTCGTGGATTGATTCATTCGACGAACAAATAAAAATGGCCGATTCTTCTCTCCTTGATTATTACATTCTGGGTGATTTAAACATAAATTATATACCAGGACAAGGATCGGAAAGCTTTAGTAATACAAAATGGATGAACACATGAACAAAGTTTTGCTTGTTACAGCTAATACAACATCCAACAAGAACAACTAAAATTTAACTATCATTGATCATATATATGCAAACATTATTGGCTATGTTGAAGAAATATTTGTTTCATCCCTGTCTATAAGTGATCACTTTCCCGTGTGTATGGTGCTTTCAGCTAAAATTAAAAATACTAAAAAGAACAGGACGCATAAGGTAATTAAATATAGAATGATAAAAAAATTTTAATGAAACAAATTTTCAACATGACATTTTAAACGCTGGTCTGGAACTTACAGAAACAATTAGTGATCCAAATCAGTCTTTAGAATTCTTATACTCTGTTTTAAATGGTGTTTTGTCGAAACATGCGCCAATGAAACAAAAACGCTTGAAACGTGAGCATCAACCAGACTGGTTCACGGATGAAATTAAAACAACGATTAATTCCAGAAATAAGTGTCATATCAATGGAGACTTCGAGTAGTATAAAAGAACTTAGAAATAAAGTAACTCCGTTAATAAAAAAGGCTAAGAAAAATTTCTTTAATAGAGCAATAAAAAGCAACAAAGATTCAAGCTACGTATGGAAAAATTTAAAAGATATATCACACGCTAATAAAATGAGACGCATCGTTCTTCCTTCGAAAACTGAGAAAAAGAGATCAGTTTATTGAAAATGATTTAATTTAAAATATCGTTAATGAATTGAATAAGCATTTTATCAATATTTCAAATATTATAACGAAAACTTCTTTTTCTGAAACAAGTTCTTCGGTTCTAAAAGAAAAACTTGATACAATGTTAGGCACAAACGGATTTGAAGTTCCCGATATAACAACCCTGGAAGTAAAACAAATAATCTTAAAACTAAATTCAAAGAAATCAACAGGTCTTAATGGCATAGAACCTAAAAAAAATTTAAAAGCTCGGGGGATACTATTATTCCTTGTGTTACTTCAATAATAAATAATAGTATATATACTGGTATTTTCCCTGATAAACTCAAGGAGGCTCGTGTCTTACCTATCCTTGAATCTGGAAGTAAAGAATTGTGTGAAAATTATCGCCCGATTTCTATTTTACCAACTTTCTCCAAAATATTTGAGCGCCATATAGCAACACACCTCCAGGATTTTTTTTTTCAAAATACTAAAATAAAACACGACAGACAGTCTGGTTTTTGCAAAAATCGCTCTTCTAATACAGCATTAAATAAGTTAATTGATGCCTGGATTAAGGATATTGATAATGGTAAAATGATAGGCACGGTTTTCCTAGATTTAAGGAAAGCATTTGATCTTGTTGACCACGAAATTTCAATACACAAATTAAAGATACATCATTTTTCTGAACAGACATTCAATTTTTCAGTTCCAATCTATCCAACAGAAAACAGACAGTTCAAGTAGGTAATTTACAATCTGACATTCTTACGGTAAAATTAGGAGTTCCTGAAGGCTCAATCCTTGGCCCTTTACTCTTTTTAATATATATAACGATATAGCAATACTTCGCGATGATCTTAATATAGACGTATATGCAGACGACTCTACACTTTATAAATCCGGAGATCTTTTATCAACAATACAAGATAACCTACAGAAAATTTTTTCTTGTATTAATGAATGGTGCATCCTTAATAACATGTCTTTACATCCAACGAAAACAAAGTGCATGATAATCGGATCTTCAAAAAAGGTCAAAAAATGTAACCCTCTTATTTTCAAAATAAATGATACAACGCTAGAAGATGTTACTGTTCAAAAGATATTGGGAATATATGAAGATAATACATTAAACGGGCATTATCAAATTGACTGTATGTAAAAAACTAAATGTAAAAATTGCACTGTTAAAAACATTATTTATTATCTTACAGATGAAGTAAAAATATTGTATTTTAAAGAGTATTTCCTTCCAGTGATCGATTATTGCTGTACGGTTTGGGGAAAAACTCATACAAAAACAAAGTATATTCAGTTCAAATACTTAATCGGTCGATACGATCTCCTACATCGGATCTCTTCAATAAACTAAAATGGCTTAAATTTAGTAATAGAGTGAAATACCACACCGCAATAATGGTTTATAAAGCTTTGAATAATATGACGCCTATTTATATGAATGAAATTTTGAATTTCTCTAACAACAAATATCATAACTTACGCTCTAACACAAACAATGATCTTGTTTTGCCAACCATACCTCATTCAAATTATCTTAAGGATTCTTTCTCTTAATTTAGTATTAAAGTCTGGAATAAAATACCTGCTGGTATTAAGCAATGTACAACTTTACAATCCTTTTAACACAATTGCAAAATTAATTTCCTCAATGTTCAGTCTGATATATGATTGAACCCACAGTTCTATTATAATAGTACAACAGATTTATATTGATGTTTAATTCATAATATTGCGAGTTGTTGTCAGTTTACATTACCCTTCATATATAAATTATATGAGCATTTGTCGTATGAATGAATGTGAATTTTCAGTTGAAACACTCATGTAAAAGTGATTATATGAATATACTTTTCAATTTCTTAATTTCATTTTTATTATACGAGTAATACGAAATATGAATGTTCAATGTTGTATACATGTATAGTTTTGATTTCTTTGTTACTGTTGGATCAGAAGGCCGTACTGTGAATAGGTTTGCATGTTATGTTTATGTGTACACTTTGTATGTTACCTTCTATAAATAAAGATTTTATAATTATTATTATTATTACTATAAACTCAAATAAGTATTTTTAAGAATTATGTCTACAAATATTTAACGACAACATTTTACTCATATGCAAGACAGTTCATTTCTGAATCGCTTGCCATGGTTTATATTATTTGTATTATTGATTTTGAAATTCGCCTCTGTGGCACAGGGTTTAAATCACAGCTTTTAATTTATCTGACAGAAAGGGCATGAGTTCGAATCCTGATGAATTCTAATTTGTCAGTTTTTTATGGTGTAAAGAAGCATAATGTTATGTTGTTGTTTTTTTTTCATAATATATTAACTTCTCTTTAATTTTAAAAAGAAAAAAGCTAAATTCATTGGGCCAGTCGCTTTAAAGTGAAAACGGCTAACCTAAGGGGAAAACGGAAGATTTTATCGTTTTTATTTCTTATGCATCAACCGCGATGTTGTTTGAAAGCTTTTTAGCTCATATATAAGATTTTTTTCAGACATGTCGCCAGATAAAATTTAGAAAGGACTATTTGCTATAACTAGTGCGATCAATGCTTCCCAGCTACTTCAATATCCGCATTCCTTGCACAGTCACACAAATGCAGTGGCAATAACCAGATCATTTGCAGGGAATTCAGATCTGTATACAGATGTAAAAGAATGACCAATGCGAGCTAAACATTTACATAGGAGTTCAACAGCCTAGATCCCTTGCACAGTTACACACATGTAGTAACGATAAAAGGCTATTTTTAGAGAATGTTAGTCTGCTGAAAGAGAACGACCAAGTCTAGCTAAGCATTAACATAGCTGCACAATAGTATGGATTGCTCTTGCGGTCCATAGCTTAAACTTATTTACTTTACATCGATTGGGAAGCAAGTTCTTGCAACTTTCATTAATCCCTCTCGATGATTGCTTCCTTGGTTCAAACCAGTACTCATGCCGAAACAGAAGAATGTGGAATGTCACTGGAGACTCTCACACATGGTGGGACTTGAACTAGCAACTTCCGGATCGGGAGTCTGGTGCTCTAACCCCTTGACCACTGTACCTCGCGGTACATACGTGTAGTAACAAGAACAAGATAATTTAAAACGTATTTTAGTCTCCTGTTATATAATAACCAACGCCAGCTACGCATTTACATAGCTCTTCTATGTTGCTTGGGAATCTCAATTGTACAATACAAGAAATTGCGCGTTTCCATCGAAATCATTATTGTTGTAAAACTATGAGTACACTTACACAAAATCTAATTACAGCTAAAGAGTTAACAACCCAGAACAGCGTTATTTAATGCCCCGACAGAGGGGTCATAGACTCATTGAACCGTCCGTCCGTGTACAATGTTCGCTTTTTCACTCTGCCATTTTTACTGGTGCAACAAATGTTCATCACTGATCCGAGTTTCCACGGTCATTGCCAATGTCAGAAATCATCGTCAAAATAATGTAACTTATTGTAAGCCTTTGTGTTTGTATCAGCCCTGAAACCCTGTGGTACATTAAAGCTTTAGACAAAAATGCTCTATATCTAAAGGCAACTTGTCGCAATTCGTCCGTTTGTCTGTCCGCCTATCTGCTTTCATTACTACCAAATGACATAGAATGTCAATGTACATTTTCGCTCTGAAACCGTGTCGTATATGTAGGGATTTTGAAATAATTTGGCACAAATATCATCCTGGAAGATGACAAGGTGTCGCAAATCACCTACCTGCATTTGTCCGTTTGTCCATGTTATGCAGTAACATAGAATGTTGCATGTATGTTCCAGTGCTCACAGTAACACATTGGTACATGACAGGATTTCAAGATCATTTGGCACAAATTTACGGCATATCAAGGCAAATTATCTCAAAACATCCGTATGTCTGTCTGTCTGCCGTTTGTATGTACCACTAAATATTATCAACTACTGTCTGACTGTACGTATCTTTGAGTCCATCTGTCAGTCTGTCAGTTGTATGTACCGCCAAATAGTATAAAATACACTAAAGTTCCGCCTATAACAGCGTGACAGTGGTGCAGTGGTAACGAGCTGGACTAGTAACCCAAGGGTCGCGAGATCAATCCCCCGCTCCTCATCTTACAATTGTCTTTCAGATGAGACGTTAAACCGAGGTCCCAAGTATCAGAGCTGTTGTTACGGTCTAGTGCACACTTTCTATAATTGTATAAATACAAGACAACTGCGTCAGAGAATCGATTCTTTGGCTCAGTAGTTAGAGTCTGTCACGCGGGATATCGGAGTTCGAATCCCACTGTGGGTTGTGAATTCTACGATCTTTTCGACGGACTTTCTTGTTCGTAAGACTGTACACTAAAGAACCAGAGGTATCTCTGGAATGGGATGCTTTCTGTATCTTGCACTAACCCCCACAACATAAAATAACTTATCTCTGCAGGGGCGTCGGTCATATGGGCCACCGGTATCGATGATAAATAACCTCAAATAGATAGATAGCAGTCTACACATACTTGTAATGTCACTCAAACAGCACTGCATAAAGCCAAACACTTTTTTCAGTACACAAACACGTCAAGGGTATATGCCACTTACAGTGACAACTATTGTTACTTCTAAGAAAAAAATATTCTTTCTAAGATGTTTCAGACTGATTAAATGAGTTGGTCCTCAAAGAAACAAATTTGTTTTAGATTTCTGTACCTATTGCATAGCTTTTGCCACTATGTTCATAGCATTTCCCTGTCTTTGTATTTTACCAGAAGTTTTTTGCAGTACCACTTTACCGAAAGTTCTTTCCAGTACCACTGTTGATTTTCAAAATAAATATAAATTTAAATAGATAAATAGAAAGAAAGAAAGAAAGAAAGAAATGGGACACATTAGCCTAACGAACATGGAACAACGTCTCGGACAATGGATTCCTATCATGTTTGTATTCTTGAAGACTTAGAAGATGTTATTATAAGCCTCCTACTAAACCTCGAAATGTCTTGAAGCTGAGGTAATAAGTTGACAGACGTGTGCAAAGTATATAATGTTTACATAAAAAATCGGACTGAAGAAGGTACGCAGTGTCTCAACTTAGTCAATATATATATGAACATGTTGCATCCTACAGAAAAATAGTCTTGCGTAAACATTAACATAATCGTATAAACATTTTCTTATACTTTTTTGTATTTATTATTTCAAAACATTGCCTTTTATATAAAAAAAATGAATGTCTTTCGTTTCGTATATTTTGAATGTCACAACACATTGAAAAATGGTGAAAATTGGAAATTTTCGTTTTCAGTTATCAGTTATCCCAAAACTACCAGGTAAATCTGTATTATCAATGATGTAGAATATATCATATATATCATTGCTAAAAGGGGACCTAGTAATTGTGGAGCCCTGTGGGACGCCTTTATTTATTTTAGCCCAAGTGCTTTCGACACCACCAACCTTGACCTGCTGTTTCCTGTTCGACAAATATAATGACATTACTTTAACTGAGAGTTCTGAGAGACCATAAGGTGCCAGCTTATTAGCAGGATATCATGTGGAAGACAGGCGAATGCCTTGGACAGATCGATAGGAATAGCAGCTACATCGTTTGTCCATCGTTCCTGTCCAAGGCATTCTTCCAGTCCTCCAACAACCTCATGATAGTATTCTGACATATATCTCCCTTCATAAAAGCACATAGGAAATAATTAAAAATACATTCAACCTAAATTGTTAGTTGTTCTGATACGACCTTTTCAAACACTTTTGATGGAATAGGTTGTATACTAACAAGTCTGTAGTTGGATTTGCACGAAGGATCATTTTTCGTGAAAATTGGTGTTACTTGTGCCTCCTTGAGTCTGTCTGGAAAACACATGTAGCTATGGTGGAATTTATAAAGTCAGAAAAAGTGCTACAAGTGTCCGCTTAACAAGTTTTAGTAATTTTACAGAATTTTCTACATTAGTTTCCTTTTTACATTGAATTTATCGATAATCTTTGACACTTTGGCTCGTTCAACAGGACTACTGAATTTAAAATAATTTGTACACATGTTTTTATTCACATTTTTATGAATTCTTGGATGTTATTCTTTTTAAAAATGAAAATCCATGCCTCATTTGCAAAAAAAAGGTCATTGAAAGTATTGGCGACCTCGGTACTATCAGCGACAATTTTTTTGTCTTCATTTAAAATAATTTTGGTCTGAGACGCTGTACATTTTTTGGCGTAAAAGGCTTGATTGTATTCCAAAAATCTACAGATTTGCATCCACCAATGCATCGTCCTTGAAAATAATTATCTACTGAATTATTCTTTAGTTTGTTTCTCCATTTCCTATAAGCTTTTAAGTTTCCCAGGTTCTAGCAGATCTGTACAGATGAAACAGTTGACAAGTATACATTATTTAACTGAACAGTGTCATCTAACATATTACATGACAAATCAATATCTAAGATATCAAAGTTAAAAGCACCAGTATTAAAATTTCTAAAACTTCTAATATTAATTTGGTATGGCTGGTGTGTCACAGTTGATAACTGAGCTAGTTAGCATATTGTGGCAGTCACTAATACCTATAGGAAAGTTTAACGCTCTAATAAAACTGCTTTTGGGGTTTGTAAAAATAGCATGTAATAAAGATGGACTACAGTTAATTCTGAAACATGTAGCCTCTTTCATTAAATGTGTGAGGTTAAAATGTCTCAAGATATCTGTTATTTTTATATCGCACAGGAGATCATAATTTAGTTTAGGGTAGGCTAAGAAACGATCTTGAAATATTTGCCTCTTTACCTGGTAGACCTATTAAGTTTAAGTTAATACTTTTCATATTTTCTCAATCAATTTTTATCATTAGATAATTAAGTTTCTAAACTGATCAATTAAAAAAGGGTTGGGAATCTGTCGAAACGTGTGTTGAACGGATAACATTTTGAACGTGAACCGGAATTTAAACCACCCTTACGTAATATCCGGAAATTTCGGAAGTCGGCGGTACAAAATGGCGTCGAATAAGAAGAAATTGGACGAAAAGCATTTAAAAATGCTTCGTGAGATGGTAGCACTTACACATAACAAACAGTGTTTTGACTGTCACCAACGGGGTCCTACATATGTAAACATGACAATCGGTTCATACGTCTGTACAGCCTGTAGTGGTTTATTGTAAGTTTTTTTCAGCGATGATCATGATGATGAAGCTGGCATAGACTTACTCAGTTGTGTCACATGCCAGATAATTTGTTTAGGGAAAAACTGTATCAAAGAAGAAAATTTCATTTATGTTAGAATACAGGTGAAAATTTCTTGTAGAAATCAGTTACCTGTAACTTAATAAGTACTTGACTCTTGAGGCAGACACAAGGAACATATTAATATTATAAATGTAAGGGAAATCAAGACAACGAACATCCCCTGGTAAATCCCTTCCCACTTTCAGAAAGTTCTACCCAAACAATGACCAGAAAAAAGACTGGGTCTTTGAGTCTGGTTAACCATACATTTGTATAATATTAAACAAAACCTTGAGTTAAGGCTAGCTTTCTGTGAATCAGATCTCATAAATTGCATTGTTGTTTTGATATTTAATTTGAAAATTTATTATATAAATACATTTGATTCTTTGAAAATTACTTATTTAGATCAAACAACTGAGTATTGGCTATATTTCTTCTAAATTAAGTGAGACCGTTTCGCTGAAATTCTGCCCTTCAGTCTGTTTTTAAGATGGTCATCAAAGAAGACTTTTCTCTGATGGTGTTCAGAAAGAATCCAGCATAAATGTTCTCTGTTGAAACAGATACTTTATACAAACCTGGTTGAAAAAGTGCAGTTTTATTTCCCTTCATCCAATTGCTCTTGTTTTTGCAGTAAACATTAAACTGTCTAATAAACATTGAAGTTACATGTTTTGTCCATCTGCTGCAATTGTGTATTGATAGGTGTGGAAAAAAACTAGCATTAGCTACAAGTTTGTTTTTAGTTTTGTCTTGTAATTTGATGAAACTTCACTCTACTTTGAATACACAGTTTTGTCTTGAAATTTGATGTAACTTCACTCTACTTTGAATACACAGTTTTGTCTTGAAATTTGATGAAACTTCACTCTACTTTGAATACACAGTTTTGTCTTGAAATTTGATGAAACTTCACTCTACCTTTAATACACAGTTTTGTCTTGAAATTTGATGAAACTTCACTCTACCTTGAATACACAGTTTTGTCTTGTAATTTGATGAAACTTCACTTGA
Source organism: Cyclina sinensis (assembly GCA_012932295.1). Classification (NCBI taxonomy): domain Eukaryota; kingdom Metazoa; phylum Mollusca; class Bivalvia; order Venerida; family Veneridae; genus Cyclina; species Cyclina sinensis. The sequence continues at coordinate 34,911,809 of JAAONU010000007.1, read as the reverse complement.
AATTTGATGTAACTTCACTCTACTTTGAATACACAGTTTTGTCTTATAATTTGATGAAACTTCACTCTACAACAGAGTTAGAAATATTTAAAAATGTTTTCATTTAAGAAAAGAAGTGTATTTCTTTTACACTTCCAAGGAATTGTATAGTGAAGTAATACTGATCATTACACCATTGTCCCTTAAGTTTGCTTTTCTCAGGCAGTTCTCCTTCTGAACCTGTAAATTTAATGAGGGATGAATAATGCTTCTATCATTTAAATATTTGTGTCAGATTTAGCTTATAAGGTCATTGTCTAGCAGTGATAGTTAATGTTCAGTAATATTGTTTATAGCCTTGACATAGAAGATTTACAAATTCTTCAGTCAGTGGTATGGCTGATCTAAGATCAGGGTAGGAATCACTACCAGTTCTTTGTTACCTGACTGGATAGAGAATATGTTAATATTATAAGATCATATTGTATATTTGAGTCCAAATGTAGAGCTTCATGAAAAAGCCTTAATCTTTACCCTGTTGGTGGCAATTGGTTTTATACATTGCAACCATTTATACAGACCGTTATTGGCATGTACTTTGATGCAGCCTTATCATTATCGCACTACATTTGTATTTGTAAGTTATCAACAATACCTTAAATCATATATGGGTCTGTCCAAATTTGAGTGCTGGCAAGTTAGAAAATCATTAGGGTAATGGTTAAGCACCCTGGAGGTTTTCAAGAAAGACTATCAGGGCTAGCTCTGAGTCAAAATTTGCTTGAGCCAAATATATTTTCGACGCGGAAAAGGGGGTGGGTGCGGGAGGGGGAGTACCCCCTCCTGGGTCGAAATTTTTTTTGAATTTTCATTGGTAAATGGTGCTCTCTGAGGCACTTTGAACCATTATGCTCTTTGATTATCAGACGAGTAAAATGACTCAGATTAAAACAATTGGTGTTTTCCTACTAAAAAATAAGCACAAATCAATATAAATAAAATAATTTATTTATCATAGTATTTTTATGGACTGTAACGAAGCAAAGTACATGATATTTACATATGATATAAGCTAATGCAGAGCAACAAGAATTGAGGATCATATGTTAACCAAGAATTGCCATTTTTCCAAGTACATGTATCTTAAAAATTTCTAGCTGTGTTTGATTTCATTTTTTAAGGAGTTGAAGTTTACGTCTTGGTGCCATTTTTGATTTTTTGCATAAATTTATATTATGCCTATCTGATTAGCCTCCGTAAAAATTCAGTATACCTTTGTACATTTACTCAAAAAATACCTTTCATAATTACCTTTACTGACAATGAAAATCAAAAGAAACGTATCGAAAACGTGTGAAAAAAGTTATTTCAGTTGCTACCAAACATTTCCACTTAATCCCATCAACCGCATTATTTATCCTTTAAAAAGTTAGTGCCAACAATGATCACTTGATTGAGCCGCTGTTTGTAAAACAATCATCCGTGATTATTGACTATGATTGAGCTTATTGGTTCACGAACAACTTGACACATATTTAATCTGTTTATTGTCACAAACTGACACTTACATGCATATTACCGGATATTACAACACGTGGACTGTGTCTATTGATTTATTACTAGTTTACCGCTACTGATATCGGAAAACCAGTCAACCGCCTCGATCTGAGCTAAACATTCTATTTTTTTGACTCGGGGATTTCCCAAAATGTCGGAAGTCATACTTTTAGCGTGTTTTCGCCAATCTTAATTTTTTTGAGCCAATTTTCGCAATTTGGAGCCATTGGCACCGTTGGCGAACGCCAGCGTGAGCCCTGACTATAGGTGACAACACTGCATCCATCTTTTCACTTTTAGTAATAAATACAAGATTTTTTTTTACACATTGTACTTGCAACACAATGAAAACATAACTTGAAAAAATAATGAATTTCAAGTTTCCAAGCAATCACTATTTTTCAATTTCAGTTTTGGTATGTTCAGTATATATATTCAATTTAAACTGCCATGTTTATTTTAACCATATTTATCTCCCTTGATACAAGGGTGACAAGACATTTGTAAATGTTGCCATAGGATATGATGTGTGTTGCATATTAATCAGTAGATCCCAGTCCCTTGTGTCCTTACTTTATCACTACACCTTTTCTCTAAGGATACATGTAGTGCTCAGTACAGTAGATTACCACCTTACGACCATGCCGAAATTAAGACCATGCCGCTATTACGGGCACTTTTAAAAAGAACCAAACATTTTTTATTCTTGTCCTATTACAGGTATTTATCAGAATTAAGACCACGCCGCTGATCCTGTAATACGACCATCTTGTCAAGATGATTTTGTATATTTTCTTCTTATTGTAATGCCTCGATTACGACCACTCAAAATTAGTGTCCCATGCTGCTTCATGTTTAATGAACTTAATATTCGCTGGTATTGGTTTCCGTCATTTTGTAAAGCTTGTCTTAAATCTACTTGACTTTTCTTATGAATAAATCCGAGAATTGAAACAAAAATACGAGAAAGAATTTTTGCCATTTTTTGTACATTTGAAAAGTTAGAATAACATTGGTAAAGCTTTGATGTTTAACCTTTTGCCTTTGGAATTAAGCATTCAGTTAATTTATTAAGACCAGCATGCCCACTGGTTTTTTAAACTTGGGTACTGTACCCATGCATTTTGAAAAATGTGGGTACATGACCAAAAACATGGGTACCATGTAAGAAGTTGTAAATATGACAAGATTAAACAAGGTTTAATAATTGTTTTTCTTCTGACCGGCTTGGGCCTAAAACAAAACATAAAAAACCCTTAGTTAACAATCATGGTTCTGTGTCTTGCACGCTCACTTATTGAATCGAGATATTTGTAATTTCAATCCGATTTGCATTCAGAGCAGTTGACAGTTTCACATGCACCTCGCGTTCTTACAACGATCGATCGTATGAAAATGCATCAGTACTACGTTCAAGCATTGCATAAGCGACATACTTCAGAATTTGTTCAAACATGTCTGTAAACGTACCATCGGAAAAGAAAGCTGTCAGTTTCCTTTGTTTTGACATTGTTTACCGTCTTCGTGCAGACAATGAACAGGTCACGTGGTACGGAAAACCTCGTCTATTTTTGTAATTGTAAAGAATGGAAACATGGCGAGGGGAAAATCTCGGGATCCGGGACGCCTGGGATCCAGGATCGTATTAAACATAAAGGCAAACCAATAAACTGTTTTGGTTTTGAAATTTGTCGTAATTTGTGGCAATAAAAAGTTATATTAATTGATTATATCATATATATTGACCATTATGTTGACACTCAAAAATCAACATGTATTTTTGCTTTGCTATAGGCGATGGTTCCCAGCATTTTTGCATTGCCATAACCGACTATTTACTTGTGTGCCAGTACGCAGAGTGTTAAAAATCATTGCGTGAAAACCATTTTCTTTGCGTGAAATACGCTTGTTTTTGCGTGAATGGGCATGCTGAAGACATTTCTTTGCTTAACTTATAGTATTTGTAGAGCCCTGCTGTACACAACAGTTTTCTACTCGGTGTAAATCCCCATCAAATTATTGACCCCATTTAACACCTGTTGATGGCTAAATGTCTTGATTGCATACCGCGTGTCAACACACAGGATTAAAACAATGAAAGTAGTAAAATGTGCTCTGATTGGTCGATGCTTTGAAGGTAGTATGTATTGATCGCTCTTATTGGCTGTTTCCGAGACATTAAGCTCTGCCCATAACCAGACTTGAGCCAGTTATTGCTGTCGGCAGATGAAACATTTATCGGCGAAGTTGATATCGCTTTGATGCTTCTTAAAGGCGAAGTCGGGGTGTTTTGGGCGAAGATTTCGCCCAAGTCGCCCCCTAGTGGGAGCCCTGTTATCCCCCCAGCCCCTCCATTACTCCCCCCCCTATCCCCCACCAGCACCAAAAAAAATCTTGCATGAGTAACACCCATACCCATGAGTAACGCCTCCAGCCCCCCTAAAAAAAATATTCTTGCATGACAAGGTACTTACTCTTTCCCACTAAAATTTTTTTCTCACTTAGGCGTCTTGTTTGACTAAGCTTATAATAATTATAGATATATTATCCAGCACTGAGAAAAGTGGAGCGTTCTGTCAGTTGACAGGTCTTGTTACGTTGTATAAAATGTGGTTGTTGTGATTTTTAATAAAATTTTCAAATCATTGTCCATTTCAGACGAGGTTTGAATCCACCACACAGGGTCAAATCAATATCCATGGCTAGTTTTACAACAGATGAAATTGAATTTATAAAATGCCATGGAAATGAGGTAAGTCAAGCCTTTAGTGCAAATTTGCTAAAAATACTCTACTCTCGGGAGGTGTGAAGAGCAGGATTTGGAGAGAAAATTTGAAAGAGAAGTTTAAATAAAGAGATATTTTATTTACGAAAAATGGATGGTCCATCCTAAAATGGCATGTCAGAGTGAACACACTTGTGAAAAGAGGCTTCAAGTTACGCTTTCACATGTATTCATGGTTATTTGGAGTATTTTTTTATTTATGAATTTTGTTATTTTGAAATTCATGTTATAAGTTACGATAGACTTTAAAGTATTCATTAAGTGGTCTGAGAGAGTTCTAACTTACTGGCAGAAGAATTTCAGACATGCTTTGTGGTAATTCAGTTGAGTTTACTCTTTTAAGTTAAAAATCATTGTTCTAAGTTTCACATGTTTCTAGAAAACTTAACATGGAAAAGCAAATATTTTTCCGCTCTTTTAAGATTCCACATAAATATCTTGAAACATCATTGTTTGCAGTACTGTAGAAAAGTATGGTTAGGACTATATGACAACAGATTAAGTGCTCAGACAGAAGGTAGGGATGAGTCAAAGGTCAAGGACTTTATGGTTCAAAAATATGAGCGGAAACGTTACTATGTTGCACCCACAGACAGTATGAAGGATGAAGCTAAACGCATGAACGAGTCAGCAATTTCAAAAGCACCGGGAACAAAACCACTAAAATCTTTACTAGGAGAGAATGCACCTAAGTTACAAGTAGGGAACACCCAGGTAAAGTATTTGTAAAATATTTCAGATTTATTTTATGCCTACCAATGAAATATAGGGAAATATCAGTGAGATAAAAGTGATAATACACTGTTTTGAATCAGTTAATTACCATTTTGATAATACACTGTTTGTGCCGGAACTACTGCTTGATGAAACTTCAGGAATTTCCCCACCACAAGAGAATCCGCTGTATTTCAGACTGTGACAGCGAGTGAAATTTATTTACCTTGTTAAATCCAATTATAATATTGAATTCCTGAGCCTAACTAGTTGTGAACAATGATGAAATTCGCCATAAATTATTTAAAATGTCTGATTTATTTACATAACTCACATGGACAATATCCAATATGGCCGACTTTCAATTCAATTGATTGAATATTACTCGGTATTAATCCGCTTTTATAATTAAAGTATGTATGGCAAAAATTCAATAAATATTGATAAACTGTGTAGACAAAAATAAATGTTATTTGATGAAAGTGTATTCAGTTTATTTCAGCAGAAGTAAAGTTATCATATGTATTGGAGATTGTCTGCACTTTTTTTGTGCGGAGTAACCAAAGTACGCATTTACTGATTTGGGGCTAACCATAGGGAATTTATTGAAGGCCCTGATTAAAAATATCATAAAAAACCCAATTTTTGACGTGTTGGCATAAAATAAAAAGAAAATTTGTTTGTTTTTTAGTGGAAGATGGGAATTTATTTCATCTCGTGAACACCATATGTTGATATTTTCACTCGTGGCTGCGCCACTCGTGAAAATATCACATATGGTGATCACTCGATGAAATAAATTCCCATCTTCCACAAAAACAAACAAATATCCTCTATTTCTTGTACTTTTTTGTGAAGGTGTTTGAAGCACCACATTATGGCACAGGTGTAGACTGACTCTTGTTTCACAAGTTTGGATTCTAAGTTACATGGTATTCTCTAAGTACAACGTAAAAAGAATCCTCAGGAATTAAATACAATTCAGTCTTCTTTAAATGTAAAAAAAAGTATGTTTTTGTCATGTTCTTGAATTTGGCCATTAGTTATTTTAAATGGATATAGGGATAACATAATGAGGGACAAATTATCTCCCTTACTCAGATAACATCAAAGGTAGACCAAATAGCACATTGGTCCTTTGAGTTGGAATTCTCTGACTTTATCCTTGTTTCTAATTGTGATGGTCTTGACTTTTAGTTGTGAAAAATTGTCACTTATATATTAAATAAAAAGTTAGGATTATCAAAAAAACAAACATAATGATTGATGTTAACAAAACATGTTGCTAGGCTTAATGTGTAAGCTGACAATCACCGTTGCAAATAATTAGGCTTAATTATCACCATAACAAAAGAGAAAATAGCGATAAAAGCAGAGGAATCCAAATGGAATGACCAGTGTAATATTAGAGAGTATTCAGGGTAGATAATCCACTAATGTCCCCCATTATAATATAATATAATAATTTGGTCTACAGACAGAAATTTGCAGACAAAAAGGTGTTGGGTGGACAAAATCAAACTTTTCAAGTATGCTAGACCAGAGACATAGATAACAGAGATAAGCAGCTCCTATTTACTCCATTGAAATAGCGCACATGCCTCTCAAAAAGTGAAAAAATTAGGCATTTTGTAGCAATTAAAACTCAATGGCTATTTGTTTGACCCTTTTAAGGTATACATCATTTGAAAGCTTAAGCAGTCGTCTATAGCTGCAAGTTAAAATATTGGCAACTTTCTAGCCCTTTAATTTAATATAACTTGGCAGAATATACCCACTATCCCAGTTTTTCGCCATCTTTATAGTTTTGTGAAAAATGATTAAGTTGCAGTTCTCTTTAACACATGGCGCATCATTTATTTTTACCAGGACTAGAATTATTTTACCTGCAGCAATATATATAAATAAATATATAATAAATATATAATATAAATGTATAATTTGTTTCAATTTGGCAACTAGTTAACAAGTTATACTTGCTACAAGACACTGTCTTAGCAGGCACGCGTGAGACCTTAACTAGCTAGGAAGTTGCCTATCTCTGTTATCTATGTCTCTGGCTAGACCTACCTTAGCCTGACTCAAAAAAGGCATTGAAGAGTTATATGTCCTTGAATATGTAGTTGTTTTGACCATTTTTTAGCTCACCTGAGCATGCTCATGTGAGCTTTTAGGATCCTTGATTGTCCGGCGTCCGTCCGTCCGTCCGTCCGTCCGTCCGTCCGTCCGTCGTCCACAATTCATTCAAACAACATCTCCTCTGAAACCACTGGGCAAAATTTAATATAACTTGCCTAGAATGTTCCTTGCATGAAGCTCTACCAAGTTTGTTCAAATGGTTCCGGTTCATTGCATTTCTGGGTCACAGGAGCTAAAAACAGATTTGAAAAGTTGGATCTTTAAAAATCTTCTTGTCAGAAACCACAAGGCCTGGAGCTTTGATATTTGGTATAAAGCATCATCTAGTGGACCTCTACCAAGTTTGTTCAAATTATGATCCTGGGGTCAAAAATGGCCCCGCCCCAGGGGTAACTTGTTTTACATAGAGTTATATAGGAAAAACTTTAAAAATCTTCTTGTCAGAAACCGTAAGGCATAGAGCTAAGATATTTGGTGTGCAGCATTGTCTAGTGGACCTCTACCAAGTTTGTTCAAATCATGGCCTCTGGGTCAAAAATGGCCCCGCCCCAGGGGTAACTTGTTTTACATAGAGTTATATAGGAAAAACTTTAAAAATCTTCTTGTCAGAAACCGTAAGGCATAGAGCTAAGATATTTGGTGTGCAGCATTGTCTAGTGGACATCTACCAAGTTTGTTCAAATCATGGCCTCTGGGTCAAAAATGGCCCCGCCCCAGGGGTAACTTGTTTTACATAGAGTTATATAGGAAAAACTTCGAAAATCTTCTTGTCTGAAACCACAAGGCCCTGAGCCTTAAGATTTAGTATGTAGCATTGTCTAGTGGACCTCTACCAAGTTTGTTCCAATTATACCCCTGGAGTCAAATTTGGCCCCACCCCGGGGTCATTGGTTTTACATAGGCTTATATAGTGAAAACTTTGAAAATCTTCTTGTAGAAGGAGAAGTAACATTTTCAGTCCAAATAATCTGGAAATTTGTCAGACAGGTTGTTTCTATGATTTCTAGCTCAAGTTCGAATATTGGTCATCTGGGTTCAAAAACTAGGTCACAGAGCCCAAAAATAGAAAAAACCTTGTTAACACTCTAGAGGTTACATTTTCAGTCCAAATATCCTGGAAATTTGTCAGAAAGGTTGTTTTGATGATTTTTAGCTCAAGCTCAAAATTGGGTCATCTGGGGTCAAAAACTAGGTCACAGAGCCCAAATATGGAAAAACCTTGTTAACACTCTAGAGGTAACATTTTCAGTCCAAATAACCTGGAATCTGTCAGAAAGGTTGTTTCAATGATTTTCTAGGTTAAATTTGAATATGTGTCATCTGATATCAAAAACTAGGTCACAGAGCCCAAAAATAGCAAAAAACTTGTTAACACTCTAGAAGCTACTTTTCAGTCCAAATATTCTCGAAATTTGTCAGAAAAAATGTTTTAATGATTTCTAGCTCAGATTCGAATAAAGGTCATCTGGGGTCAAAAACTTGGTCACAGACCCCAAATATGGAAAAACCTTGTAAACACGCATTGAGGTAACATTTTTAGTTCAAATAACCTTGAAATTTGTCAGAAAGATTGTTTTAATGATTTCTAGCTCAGTTTTGAATATGGGTTATGTGGGGTCAAAAACTAGGACACATGACCAAAAAGTAGAAAATCCTTGTTAATGCTCTAGAGGTTACATTTTCAGTCCAGATGTCCTTGAAATTTGTCAGAAAGGTTGTTTCAATGATTTCTAGCCCGGACTAGGATATGGGTCATCTGGGCTCAAAAACTAGGTCACAGAGCCCTAAAAGGTAAAAACCACTTTAACACTCCAGAGGTTACATTTTCAGTGCAAATATCCTGGAAATTTGTCAGACAGGTTGTTTTGATGATTTCTAGCTCAAGTACTAATATGGGTCATCTTTGGTCAAAAACTAGGTCACATTGACCAAATATGGAAAAACCTTGTTAACACTCTAGAGTTAAGATTTTAATTCCAAATAACCTGAAAATTTGTCAGAAAGGTTGCTTCTATGATTTCCAGCTCAGCTTTGAATATGGGTCATCTGGATTAAAAAACTAGGTCACAGAGCCTAAATATCGAAAAACTTTGTAAACACTCTAGAGGCTACATTTTCAGTCCAAATGTCCTGGAAATTTGTCAGAAAGGTTGTTTTGATGATTTCTAGCTCAGGTTTGGATATGGATTATCTGGATTAAAAAACTAGGTCACAGAGCCCAAATATCGAAAAACCTTGTTAACACTAGAGGCTACCCTTTCAGTCCAAATAACCTTGAAATTTGTCAGAAAGATTGTTTCAATAATTTCTAGGCCAAGTTTGAATATGGGTTCAATTAACCAGGTCCATAGCAACTTTGTTAAAAGCAGTCATATTCAGGTGAGCGATATAGGGCCATCATGGCCCTCTTGTTTATGTATAGGCATGTTTAGAATTTTTTTTGTATAGGCATGTTTAGAATTAATGATAGGCAAGTGTTTAATCACTGTGACACGTGCATGTACAAAATTGACTGTCTTATAATGTAGTTAATGTTACTGATTATCTTGGACAAGATCATGCAATGTTACCACTAAATATATTTAGCCCTGTTTTTGCCTTGTTATCTCTATTCTGAATGATTCAGGTGAACATTTCAAAACAGAGACAGATTTTAAGACATGATATTAAGAAATTGATATATAAACTGGCTTTCCTCATCCAGTAAACATTTCAGATTTTAGTTTGGAAACAGTTAGGAAAATGTGTCTGTAGAACTAATGAAAACCTGTTAGATCTGAAAGAAATAAAAAAAAATAAATAAACTGCAAAAAAGTCCTTAACTTCTTGAAAGAAATTTGATTCAGTAAGGTTGTCAGATTTGTGATACTTTTTGCCACTTCCCTCTGTAAGAGTAATATCAGAATGTTATTCATTTACAAATGTACATGTAAGGACATCATGTTTATGTTAAAAAGTTGGGTACAGATGTGTCCTTAAGTCTTTACCCTAAGATTTTTTAAGCTTGTTTATGGTAACATAATTTTACCTTCATTCATTATAACTGAATTTATTTATCATTATTATTAGTATATACAATTGTTTGTGCTAGTGACATCGTCGGAAACCCATGTTCTATCCATTCCGTTTCACTCTATTTATCTACCGTGGGACAATTGACTGGTAAAATTTCGTTCTCATGAATAATTCATTACCTACTTTCATTGGTTTCCGTAAGATTTCCCTTGTGGAATCTCAGCCAATGAAATTACTTGTTACAATTTGACTTCCGCGCCTATGTTTAAATCCTGGGAAATACGTCTATTTTAAGTAACTTTTCATTATGCCTACTCTCCACACTAAAAAGTGTCTATTTGTAATGCGGCATCTCATTCGACGAAGAGTTTAATCCCTTTGCTAATAAATATTCATGAAAACGAATAATCAGCAGTCAATTATCCCGCGGTACATAATGTAGTTGTGCGGAATATGTACCGGGGGTCACCGACGATTTGCTAGTTAAAGAACATGTGGTACTGAATACAGAGTTATGGCCCTTGGATATACATTTGTACATTTTGATGGAAGAACATTTTGTAATGGAGCATGATGCTGAGTCATGTCCCATTGATTAATATGCAGTTGTAGGTTTTGGTTGAAGAACATTTGGGACTGAACAAAGGTTATGAGCCTTTGATATATATGCATTTGTACATTTTGGTTCAAGAATATTTGGTACTGAAACAGAATGCAGCATTTTGACCATTTGATACATATTTTTTATGCCCCTGAAGGGAGGCATATAGTTTTTTAACTGTCCGTCCATCCGAAAACTTTAACATTGGCAATAACTTTCTTATTAGTAAATGGATTTACTTCATACTTGGACACAACACCCCTTTGGACAAGACCTTTCCACTGACCTATATTTATTTGACCTTGACCCCTGAATGACCTTTACCTTGAAGATCCAATAGTCCAAAAACTTTAACATTGGCAAGAACTTCTTTATTAGTAAGTGGATTTACTTCATACTTGGACACAGCACCCACCCCTTTGGACAAGACCTTCCCACTGACCTATATTTGTTTGACCTTGACCCCTGAATGACCTTTACCTTGAATATCCAATTGTCCAAAAACTTCAACATTGCCCATAACTTCCTTATTGGTAAGTGGATTTACTTCATACTTGGACACAACACCCACCCCTTTGGACAAGACCTTCCCACTGACCTATATTTGTTTGACCTTGACCCCTGAATGACCTTTACCTTGAATATCCAATTGTCCAAAAACTTCAACATTGCCCATAACTTCCTTATTGGTAAGTGGATTTACTTCATACTTGGACACAACACCCCTTTGGACAAGACCTTCCCACTGACCTTTAATTATTTGACCTTGTGTAGTCTTGATTGAAGAACATTTGGTAATGAATACAAAGTTATGACCCTTTTGATAAATATAATTTTATGTAGTGTCACCTTGTGAACTTAGTAATATGACCATTTCCTTGATTTTATGCTGAAACAATTGAAATGTTTCGCACATATAAATATTTATGATTAAGATGCAATTCAGTGTGTTTAGTGACCCTTACATTTGGTTAAGTGTTATATATGCTAATCTGATAAGAGATTACATTATCGGACTGGAGAATTTTGTACCTTAATTTGAGTATTGTTCAAAACATTGTAGTCAGATCATAGTTGTTTCATATTTGTGGTTAAGGCCAAAAGAAACACAGCATCCCAGGCAATGAAATTTGATAAATTAAGGGGAAAAAGGGGGAATGGAGGTTTGGTTGACTTTTCAAATGTACATTATAAAAAGTCCTAGAAAAGTCATAAGTCAGTCTAAATGCTAAAAATGTGAATAAATGAAATCGCTCTCAAGGAATACTGACACAATATCATAACTATTTTCGAACTATTCTGATACAGGGGCAGATAACGCTTATTAGATTTTTGGTGTATTTTTGAGTCTTATTAACCATGAGAGTGACTGTCACAGATAAATTCCAGAGATGATCAAGTTGGCTTGATAGTTTATAAAATATGATTTAGTTTCTATGTTTTTGTGAAATGAAGTTTAACTAAATCCTGAACTTCAGGATAAACTAAATAAAAACATGATCATAATGGATACAGATTTTCAGTTTGGTGTCCATAATATTGTAATTAATTCTGTTGGCCTTTGATTGTTTATTTACAATAGTAACAATTAAACTGATAATTTATCCGTACCAGTTCACTATTGACTTACCCTGATACAGGAGTGGGGTGTACTATAAAATGTGTTGTAGAATTTTATATTGTTTTTGATAACATTGTGTTGTTAAAATTTTAGTCATAAGGTGATTGGAATGACTAGTATCTACCATCAATAACCAAACATTTTTCTTTGACCCATTATCAATGGCTTATATTAATGATATTGCAAATTTCAGCACTATTTTATGGAACCAGGGTGCTCGACTTTCTCAACAGGAAGAATTTAAGGTCTTTCAGGCTCCCATCACTGAGAGGTGATTAATTTTAACCTTACAGAAACAATGCTAGTGATTAATTTTGCCCTTACAGAAACAAAGCTAGCTGGAAAATGAATTAAGATATATAAAAACTCATAGAAACTAATGTTTTGGCCTTACCTAGGATAGATGTTTTATCAAATCGCACTTTGAAGATATACTGGGATGTAGTTGAAAACCCTTCAAGGTTATGTTGTCATCTTGTATAAGCTGTACATTCAAGTTACTGAATGTAGACTACATTAAAGGGTAGACGATTGATGACCATTGGTTTGAGTCCCAGTGCTGACTGACCCTCTCTGCTCTTAATTTTGAGAAGCCAACAATGCATAGCGCTGCTTTTACAGGAATAAAATCAAGTGCCACCCTTTAGGTCATAGTATGCAGGTTAAGTATTGAACCTTTTAAGAAACCTTTAGTAAGGTGAACTGTCCGTATGCTTAACTAACAGTGTGTTGGATTGTTTTTTCGGAACAGTTTGTTGATGTTGGCTACTCTAGCTTACTGCAGGCATTTTATTAAGTCTGAGTATTAGTAAAAATGATTGATACAAAAGTACAGATATCTGATATATATGTGATATTTACCAGCCTTTGATTTAACAGAAAATCAATAATAGATTTGATGACACGCGAGTTAAGTTCAGTTCTAGTTAAACAAGATACAAATTGTATCTTTATTTAAAAAAAGTTAGGCAGTCTTAAGTTCATAAGAATTCATCCTGAAAGTTTCTCATGGTAGGCAGTTATTTCATGAAGTTGAAAATACACATTTCAAGCAACAAAGGTTTGCCTGGGCAAGAAATTTGAAAAATTTTTAACTAGATGTAAAGGTACTAGATAAAGACGTTATTTTCATTGAATTTACAGGAAGGTTCATTACAATATAGTGATTGACCCACAAGTACCAGTTTTTGATCTGATACATGATACAATACCCAGCTCTTTCTTTTATTTATAACAGTAATTCCCGATAGAGTTGTCAATGATATTTTTTTTTATTCTACATGACATGACTTTTAGGAAATGGATACCACAAAAATAGATATAACCATAAACCCTTTCGAAGACCTGCCTGCCTCAGTGGAGACACAGCCGAGTGAGTCTCATTTTGACCTGTTTGAGGAGCCTGTAGCTGTGTCAGAACCTGCCGGAAATTTCGGAAATCCTATTGAGGACATACTGAGAGTAAAACCATCCCCAATAATTCAGGAGGTGGGACAGTGACACCCATGTACTGTAATATCTGATCTTCCATCGCAAAATGAAAAATGCACACATCTAAAAGTAAATCCTTTTTCCTGTTACACCAAAACACCCAGACAATCAGTAGTTTAGAAAATGTATCCAATAAACCTCTGTTTGCATTTTCCATCCACAATAGTACCCTTTTCCCTTAATTAATATGCTTTTGACACAGTGTGCTTTTAATGTAGTTGATATATTTAAAAGTAGATTTTGCATAGTTTTGATTCAGACAAAACCAGTTCACACTGAAAAACAGGAGAAAGTTCCACAATACTATACACAGTGTATTCAGTACACTAGATTTTGCTATTTATTTTTTTTTTAAAGTTACCAATTCAGAAAATTTATTGCAGCTTAAATTGTATCCAGTCCTCGGCATTTTTTCCCCTCCTTCCAGATGTGTTAGGCTTTTCGAAATTCATGTGTTTAGGTTTCACGAATGTTGGTTAAATACCTTTCTACCAGTGAGGGTTAGTAATTTGAGGCAATTATTACCACTTCCTAATATATATATTGTCATTTGAAATTTTAAGTACCTTGTTAGAACATTTAACAAATTCTGCATTGTATCAAGTTCCTTCAGAAGTGGTCACAGGTAGTCAGAACTACAGATCGTGATTGTGAAAAAAAATCAAGGCTTTTGTTATAAGCTGACACTAAACAGTTGATGCTTATGTAAGTGCAGGCATATTATCACACCAGCTTGTGGGTCCTTACGTCATACTACTTTTACAATTTTAGGTAATAATTTTTCATTTGTAATAGTAATCCTTGTACTATTATGATGCTAAACTTACATTTCATCACATCTCAGTGCCTGCACTTTAAGAGTCCTTACTTCATACTGCTTTTGCAATTTTAGTTAATATAGTGCCTAATTATTCATTTATAAGAGTCGTCATTGTACCATTATGATTCTGAACTTATACACTTGAAGTGTGATACATTTTGCAAGCTTGTATCAGTAACTGATTGATACCAACTTAAATTAGGTTATCTCTAGTGGTAATTCATTGATAATTTAAGTACAATATATATTGTCTGAACAGCTTATGTGTACACAATATATCTTAAGTTTAGACAGAGACTAAATTATGTTCGTATTATATGCTGCGTCTATATGTATTTTTTAATCATTTGAAATTCTGAGAGAAATTTGGAGATATTTTTCTCCATTGAAGTTAGCTTATTAAATTTGAAAAGGACATGATGTACAGCTAAAAAAAGAAAATTGTTAAGCTGTATTTCTTGAAAAAAAAAACATAGTTTGGAACAATAGATCTTTTAATGTTGGTATGTTTTTCTGGACATCATTTTGTTTGAGTATGTTTGATGTTTTTGTTTCTCAAATACAAAAATAAACAAACAAAAAAACGGATACAGGCAACACATTTAGTTTCATTTGTATCAAAAAGTCAGTTATAAAAGTTGTGAAATAGGATATAAAGTCTTAGAAATTCTTGACAATGTCTACGGCATTAATGCAGTATTTAAACAAGAGAACCACTGCTGTCTATGGTAAACAGGTGAGTTATTTCCCTTCTGTTAAAACTTTTTCAGCTAGTATAAGAATTCAACTAAAACAGTTTTAGTAAAACATGTCTGTATTTCTGCCCTTAAAGTTCCTTGATACCTTATACCACTGTCGCAAGTCCCCTCGTGTTATTAGTCCACTCAGATTCTTGTCAGAAATGAGCAGCTTGCATTCACTGGCTTGTTGCAAGTGATTTTTATTTTTCAGAATGAATTTGGTTTCCCTTAGTTTTCTTGAAAATCTTGTACAGTAAAAACATTTCAGAAAACTACAACAGCAAATACACTTAGCAGTCAGCTTTTCTCATCAGAATTTTAGTTAAAAATGTGTTGGCAGAGTTACTGGACTTTTGGGTTTTTGTTCATAGAGGTCATGCAGTTGATGTTTCTATAAATCAAGTCAGTTTGAACCATTTATGAAGAGTTGACCTGTTAATACTGTTTACAGCAAAAAGCTCCAGTATCGGCCACCCCGCCACCAATAGGATCAACTCCACAAAGTCCGGGCAACCAAAGTTTACAGTCATCCAAATCATCAGGATCTACAGCCATGGATTTACTAGGAGACCTTGGTGGCGATCCTTTTGCAAGTTCAGCTCCACAGACACATCCACCAGGGGGAGGTAGTTTGAACATATTTACTGATATTAATTTCTTTTTAAGAGGGAAAGGTTTGTTGAAATTTAGGAGTATTTGGTTTCAGTTCACAAATGTAGTAAGAGGTGAATTATTTTAGATGCATTGTTTCAAAAGTCTTTGAAAACTATAATTACAACCTTTGATAAAAATCAGACTCCTGAAAGAGAATGGATAAAATTTACCACCCCAGATCTAGGCTAAGAGTATTTCAGTTCAAAGGCACTTCAGTTTGCCACCTCAGATCTAGGTTAAGAGTTTTTCAGTTCAAAGGCACTTCAATTTGCCACACAAGATCAAGGCTAGGAGTATTTCAGTTCAAAGGCACTTCAATTCGCCACCCAAGATTGAGTCTAGAAGTATTTCAGTTCAAAGGCACTTCAGTTTGCCACCCCAGTTCTAGATTAAGAGTATTTCAGTTGAAAGACACCTCAGTTTGCCACCTAAAATTATACATACCTTTCCTTAAATTCCTTCAAATTTTGCAAGATTTGCATAATCTTCAGATATTTACTGTAAGACATCTGAAGGTATCCTGAACCAAGATGGCCAATCATAGAATGGTTACGTGTAGCCCAAGAGTTGATACAGCCCTATTCAATAAAAAAAAAGTTTAGATTAACAACATCATTCAAACAAAAAGAAAATCCATTTAAAATGAAATTGATTGTTTTTACATCTGCACAATATTTAATCTTCCAGGTGGTTTTGCTGACTTTGGTAACTTTGGAAACACAGCCACAAGTTCCCAACCGCAGCCATTCTCCCAAGGTGGTAAGTCTACCAGAGGATTTCTTTTTACCTCTGAGTAATATTATTTCCAAAGGACACATTTCCTGCAGGTCTGCACTCATCAGGCTTAGGTCTTATTTCGGGCTTACAGACCTGGATTTTCCATATTCAGGAAAATATGTCCCAGTTACTCCTGTAACCAAAGCTGCTAATTTGACCACGCTTAATTTTTTATGCCCCCACCACTTAGGACGGTGGGGGGGGAGCATATAGATTTGCCCTTGTCCTTCTGTCCGCTGTCACGCTTTTGCGCTGTCTCACTGTCATGCTGTCACGCTGGTTTGTGTCGTGTGTAATTCCAAACATATAACTGCTAGAGCCATGAAACTTTCTAAAAATAGTTGTCAGCAATGGAACTTATGCACCTGGGTATTTTGATGCAAATTTATTGGAGATCGGCAGAGTTATGCCCCCTGATTATGCAAAAAATAGCATTTTCAGACTTATGTCTCATGTAACCACAAACTTGTAACTGGTAGAGCCATAAAACTGTCTAAAAATAGTTGTCAGCATGTGAACTTACGCACATGGGTATTTTGACACAAATTTATTGGAGATCAGCAGAGTTATGTCCCCTGATTTAGCAAAAAATAGCATTTTTAGACTCCTTATTATAAGGACAATGTTAATATGCACATGTAATTATACAGGATTTTTATGACAATAAAGCAGAATGTGGGTGCATCTGTGTCCCTATGGACGCATCTCAAGTTGAATTAGTATGTAGTGCACATATTGTTAAAAGAAATTGTTTTTAAAAAAGGGAAGAAATTGAAGTTTCAGAGGATTTTTAGCTCACCTGAGCACAAAGTGCTCAAAGGTGAGCATCGTCGGAAACCCACGTTCGATCCATTCCGTTTTACTCTATTTATCTAACGTGGGACAATTGGCTGGTAAAATTTCGTACTCATGAATAATTCATTACCTACTTTCATTGGTTTCTGTAAGATTTCCCTTGCGGAATATCAGCCAGTGAAATTACTTTTTACAATTTTCCTTTCCGCGCCTATGTTTGTAGGTGATCTAATTTGATCATTGATTGTTCAGCGTGCGTCATGTGTCGTCAACAGTTTGACTTGAACAACATCTAAACTGCTAAGCCAACTTTGGCAAAACATGCCTGGGATATTCCTTGCATGAAGCTCTACCAAAATTGTTCAAAGAATTGAATTCGTTGCTATGGCAACTGAAAGAAAAAACTTTAAAATTTCTTTTCTGCAACAACAAGGCCCTGAGCCTTAAGATTTGGTATGTAGCATTGTCTAGTTGACCTCTACCAAATGTATTCAAATTATACCCCTGGGGTCAAATTTCGCCCTGCCTGGGGAGGGGGGGGGGTAAATTGATTTTACATAGGCTTATATAGGCAATTCTTTAACTCTAGTAGACCTCTACCAAGTTTGTTCAAATTATGCCCCTGGGGTCAAATTTGGCTCTGCCCTGGGGATCAGTTGATTTTACATAGTCTTATATAGGCAAAACATTAAAAAACTTCTTGACTGAAACCACAAAGCCTAGAACCTGGAAAAATTCAAGAGGTTACCAAGTACTGTATCATAGGAATGACTGAGTACTGAAGTATTTAAATTGATACTGGTTGCCAGCCCTTGTAAATACATGAAGCAAGATTTTATTTTGTAAAAATATTTAAGAGTGGAATGTTTATATCGTTATGTTAAAGAAACAGAACCCTAGATAAGTGAAAAAAAAAAAAAGGAAAAGAAAAAAAAGTCGGGGTTGATTTTTAAAGATCAATGTCACAGGTACTAAGAATATAGCATAGCCCCATAGCATGCATATAAAATAAAAGTCACAACTCCTTACCAATAGAGATTGTAATCAGGATGGTCGCTGTCGCTTCAAGTTTAATTATACAAACATGTGAAGGGTTGAGTGATCCTTCACTGTCTCATAGTACCTATGACAAGAGCTTGCTATATTTCTTTGCAGGTGATTGGGTACTATATGCTAAACTTTGTGGGCGCTTTGCTTTTTATCTTTCTCACAAACTAGCAAGAGCAAAATTAAAACCAGAAAGACATTTGAAAACTTCATGTTATAATTCACAATATGATTGGTGGAAAAATACGTCCTTGGAAGTTATTGCTTTAATTGGCTGAATGAAGCCATACTGAGATTGAAATAGAAATTTACTGGCATAATATTTTTCTAATCATATTGCATTTCTTATAAGATATGCATAATAAGTTTTCACTTTATTTGCACAAATACCAAATAAAAACCTACCTTCCCTAGTCCCTTTTATTTTGCTAAGAGAGTATTGAAATAATATGTAAAACTGTTTGAATGATTTTAATTTTGCTCAACTCTAAGAAATAATTGCTGCTGTTTAAATTGACAGTTTATCTCATCCGTCATCTCATTATTTATATCAGAATTGTTTTGTAGAACCAGTCAAGATTCTCTTTATTCTGATTGGTTGAATATGAAAATCAAGATGCTGTGCCTTCTTCTCAGCCAATCAGATGTCAAAAAATATAGACTGGTATTTAGTAAAACAGAAGATTGTAGCCTTAGGGCAAGAGTATGAAGGAAATCTCCCAATCAATGTCTGCCTCAAAAATTAATTGGTAAGGGTCACTTACTTGCAATGCATTGTAACCTGTCACATACTAAAGGATTTGGGTTAAACCTCTTCTGATTTTCCTAACCTTTTTAGCTCACCTGAGCACAAAGTGCTCAAAGGTGAGCTATTGGGAGCGTTGATTGTCTGGCGTGTGGCGTGCATTGTCAACAATTTTACTTGAACGACTTCTCCTCATAAACCACTTAGCTAACTTTGACGAAATATGCTTGGGATATTCGTTGAATGAAGCTCTACCAAATTAGATCAAAGAATTGAATTCAGTCAAGAACTCTGGTAGCTATGGCGACAGAAAGGAATAACTTATATATATATATATATAACCCTAGAATCAAATTTGGCTTTGCCCCGGGTGGCAATTAATTTTACATAGGCTTATAAAGGCAAAACTTTAAAAAAAAACTTTTTGTGTGAAACCACAAAGCCTAGAACTTACATGTACATATTTTATAATGGAGCATCAGCTAGAGGTCATCTTACAAGTTTCTTCAAATTATGCCCCTTGAGTGAAAATTGGCTCTATCCTGTGGTGGGGGTGGGGGGGTCACTTGAATTCATGTAGATTTATATAGGGAGAATCTTAAAATATCTTCTGATGTTTGCTCAGCAGCAGACCCAAAGGCAAAGTATTCAGGTGAGCAATCTAGGGCCATCATGGCCCTCTTGTGGTAAAAATTTTTTGGTTTCTTGTGAAGGATTGAGATCTTTCACTGCTAACCTTGAGAATGATGTCTAGGTTAGCAGTCCACTTGAATTCTAAGTGTGATAAACATAGCAAGACAACAGATTAACTTTTACAGGAGTGAACTGTTTTGTATTTTTCAGCACCTCTGCAGCCATCGGGTTCTAGTTCACAGTCTTCACAGCAATCTTTAAATGGTTTTATGTCTGCGCCAGCTCCTGTTGCACCAGCGGCAGGGGGTGGCGGGGACAAGTACTCAAACCTGTCTGATCTGTTTAGTGTACCATCAACTGCAGAAGAAACTCCTTCTTCAGGTAATAGCCCAAGACTGTCCTTAACATTCCCAGTATAGAAGCATGTGCTGAAAAACATATCACCATTCACAGCCAGAATGTTACTCATTCTGTCAAATCAAATAACATTTCTTCGTTTTTAGGGCTTAATTTTGCATTTGATATAAAGAAGTTTGGCTAGTTAACAGGATAAAGATTGTAGGTTTTGGTATAGGTTGTGACTTTGATCAGAAAAAATGCTGTATCATACAGGTGTGGTCTTCTAGTCATAGAACACCATCTTCACCATTTTATCATCTACACATTGGTGTCTGTGATATAACACTGCATAACGCATGCTTTGCAATTATATTTTCTTTTATAAATTTGGACTTTGTCACAAGTTTTTATTAAATGTTTGCAGTGTTTCTGGAATTTGTGAAATTTAGTTACATGTTTCTCTGTGCTGTTGAGCATTTCCAATTGCACATTGTAGATTTTATACAAACATTAAATTTTTTCTATGAGCTTTTCACAGTATACAGTTAAGTTGGTGGTGACAAAGATAGTTGAAATTTTCTAAGCATTACTTTAAGATAAGACTTAAGTCAGCTATTTCATGTTGAAATAAATTTTTCTTTTAATAAAGCAATTGAATTGTCTTTTACATCTGAAAGATATTTGAAATTTATGCAAAACTCAGTAAACCTATAAAATAGAAGCATCTTGGGAAAATGTTGTACTTGGATTTGTAGCTCACCTGAGCGAATGCTCAGGGTGAGCTATTGTGATCGCTGGATGTCCATCGTCTGTCTGGCGTCTGTCTGTTCACATTTGCCTTGTGTATGCGATAGAGGCTCTATTTGTGATTGGATCTTTATGAAACTTGGTCAGAAAGTTTGTCTTGATGAAATCTAGGTTGGGATTGTATATGGGTCATCTGGTGTCAAAAACTAGGTCATTGGGTCAAATCTAAGAAAAACCTTGTGTATGCGATAGAAGCTATATTTTTCATTGGATTTTCCTAATATTTTGTCAGAATGTTTGTCTTGATGAGATCTAGGTTGGGATTGTATATGGGTCATCTGGGGTCAAAAACTAGGTCACGGGGTCAAATCTTAGAAAAAGCTTCTGTATGCGATAGAAGCTGTATTTTTCATCCGAATTTCCTAATATTGTTCAGAATGTTTGTCTCTATGGTATCTAGGTTGGGACTGTATATGGGTCATCTGAGTTCAAAAACTAGGTCATGGGTCAAATCTTAGAAAAACCTTGTGTATGCAGTAGAAGCTGTATTTTCCATTGGATTTTCCTAATATTTTGTCAGAATGTTTGTCTTGATGAGATCTAGGTCAGGATTGAATATGGGTCAACTGGGGTCAAAACTAGGTCACAGGGTCAAATCTTAGAAAAATGCTTGTGTTTGCGATAGAAGGTGTATTTTACATCCGATTTTCCTAATATTTGGTCAGAATGTTTGTCTTGATAAAATCTAGGACGGGATTGTTTATGGGTCATCCAGGGTCAAAAAATAGGTCACAGGGCCTATTCTTAGAAGACCTTCTGTTCAGCTACAACAATGAAACATTAGATAATTTTGCATGCAGATTAAATCTTTGACTGTGGATGATCTTGGCCTTGACCTACTTACTTACATCCTGATTTTTTTATGTTTCAGTGCAATGATTCTCAGGTGAGCGATATAGGGCCATCTTGGCCTTCTTGTTTCTGACATACTGTATCATGTGAACTTAAAAAAATGTTCATTGGGCAGCTACCTGTTATGTTAAGAGCTCTATAGTTTTAGTAGATGTTATGGTTTTTTCAGTGCACATGAATTTTGAAGAAGTATTTATCAAGTTAGAGTACAAGATGTTGAGTTAAATTGTATGTGGTCAAAAAATATTTTGAAGCAAGTTCTTCAGACAGTTTTCATATCAAACAGATTTCGAGGCAGTGTCATACTCGCTGTTAGTTAAATTTGTGAGTGACTTAGTTTTTTGTAGCAGTTTTTACCACCATAATGAAATAATTTGCCCTTGCATATACTTCTGTATGTAATGCATGTACTGTTTAGTGAAAGCTGAGATTAAGGAGGACCAAAACTTAGCATCTATTAATTTGTGTTATCAGATATTATACATATAGATATGTTAGCATAACCAGTACATGATACAGCAAATGGCTAATAAAATTTCCAAATTTAGCAGAAAATGACACATTTCCATTAAATTTCTGGTACTGGTTTTATTAATAACAAGTATTTTTGATAAAAATGGGAAAAAAATGACCTAAGTTTTATTTCTCAGTGCCAGGCTAGCATAAAGTTTATTTTATGCTAGTAAGCTATATATTATTTTGACATATACGTACCTGTGTTTATAACTAAAAAAGCAACATAAAATCCAGTAATTATAAAATAAGGTTTTGTAACTAATAATTTTAAAGGTACAGGACTTAATTGGAGTGGTGGCTCAGGAGGTATAAACTGGGGAGGAGATAGTACTAGCACAAGTACAGGAGGAGTAAATTGGAACAGCTCTACAGCTCAGACGGCTCCGAGCTCATCTGGTTTGAACTGGGGAGGAAGTAGTTCAACATCTTCCAGTATGTCTTGGGGAGGGGCACCAGCCACAGTACAATCAAATGGTTTGTATTTAATGTTTATTTGATGTTGAATTTCCTATTTGTAGCAAAGTCTTAAAATCACATAATTTATTTGTGTGGTATCGTAGACTCTGATGGTAAAAAGTACAGCATAAGGTCCCTCTGTTTAAAAGAAATGATAGAATTTAGTTAGTTAAGTTTGATAACCAGTAGCAGAACAAGCTGGGATGGATGAATGTGAAAATATTCTAAGAACTTTACAATAAAGAAGCAGATGGCAGTTTCTTGCATTCGCCCCTCGGAGGGGTGAGGTGGACAGGATTGTGTCGCAAAATTGACTTGTTTGTTTGGTGATAAACATACAGTTGTATGACTTTTATTGAAGTGAAAAAAATGTTTTGAATATGCACCAGTGGACATACAAGAACTTTGTGTACCTGCCAAATTTTAAGTAGTACATAATTCTGTTTATATTTGTTTAAAAAATGTACAGTTACTGGTGTTTTTTTCACTCAATAATGAATTAATATTATATTAACACTCGTCACAATTCACTGTTTCTCTTTTCACTGTTTCTTTTTAAACTAACATTACGTATTTTGATCACGTTACCTAGGTCTAGGTGCACCAGGCAACCCGTTTCTACAAGCTAGCGGTAAAAGTGCCTTGCAACACATTGTATCGAGACTAATCTTTGATATATCTATGACGGTTTATTATTCTCTTTAGTTTTCTTTAAATCACTGTGAACAAGGAATAATAGATGATAAAGTATTGCCTGATTGGCGGATCTAGGGCTTTTCAGTAAGAATTTGAAAAAAAAAAAAAATTTAGATTGCTACAGTTTGTCCAGACCTAGTAGATCTGGACAAATTCGTGAAAAATTTCAGCAGTTCCAGTCAAGTATGGAAGACTTTGTTACATTTCAAAAGCAGTACAGTTCTGGGTCAGAATTCATAATCTTTGGATGTCCTTGACAGCTATGTACTGACTGTTTAGAAATGTGCTGTGGAATGTGATAATTAAAGAATGATTACAGCATAATACAACATAGTGATTCTTGGAAGAAATTCATATGGTCTGTTGCCAATTTGAGTATTTTTGTGTAGAGAAAAAATTCGGCCCAGCATCAATTAAACAAGGAATTTCTTGGTAGCATACTAGGAAAAAGGTGTAAGTGAAATTTCAACACACTGCAGTGCCCATTGCAAGCGAGTTGGTTTTAAGTCACAAAATATATTATAGTGCAGGCGGTTTTAAGTATGAATTGATTACATCACATGATTTTCATTGAGAAATATAATGCCATACACAGAGTAAAATTCAGTAGCGAACTTCTTTTAGAAGTGTGTGCCGTTTAAAAGTGAATTGATGACAGTTAATTCACGGCCTGGCTTCTTCTATACATATGATTAAATTGGCAAGGTGTATCTGATTTAAGAAATAATAACATGAATAAATAATAAATAAAATAAGAAATACTGTAAAGTTCCTTGTTCACAGTGTAGACACACTTAAGTGAATGTTAGTCATTGGTTTAAGATGAAGTCATGTGACATTGGATTTTTACTGCATGAATGCGTTAAAATAACACGGGAAGATGAACAAGTATTAGTTCTTTTTGCTTAATATTTCCAAAGTGTTTACATGTGTGGAAGTGTATTTTATTAACACTCAGTCATTTACTTACCAGTTACAACTCGTTAACTTTCGCATTCAGTTCAAAACAGTGGGATACGATTTCAGTGTAAATTTGATTTTATTGTCAGTTTATAAAATATAGAGGATTTCTTGTTACGCTTACTGGATTTTTTTTTTTTTTGAATTCATTCTAATTTAAATACACTGCAGTACCTTCAAAATACTGAAATTTTTAGACTT
The DNA here is from genome assembly GCA_012932295.1 of Cyclina sinensis. NCBI lineage: Eukaryota > Metazoa > Mollusca > Bivalvia > Venerida > Veneridae > Cyclina > Cyclina sinensis. The sequence goes on along the minus strand of JAAONU010000007.1, from coordinate 34,886,869 downwards.
AAAAATACACAGAGCAAGGGTCATATTATTTGTAAAGGCTTCCATTAGCGGCAGTTTAACTTTGATTTCATATGACTTTGAAAACACTGTTGTATGTTTCTATAGTTACTGTTTGTATTTGAAACTTTTTTGTCAGCATTTTCAGTGGCAGCTTTTGCCCGGAATGTAGTATGAACTCTGCAATGGCGAAAAAATCACTTTCAGGGCATTTTGGCATTGTGTTGAGTTGTTTTCTTTTTGTCAGAATTGTCTTTGTAGGAATTGCCTGAAATAAGCATAAAGAATTTCTCTAGCTTTTTTCTCAAACTTAAAGTGATGATTTATTTTTAGAAGAACACCAGCATGGTTCTTTTCCATAGGAAATTTCCCAGATTCATCTTTGATTTTTCAGATTTAACCAGGCTTTGGAGATTATTATCTTTAAAAAAAAAATAGATACATGCCATTTATGTAATTGAAAATTGATAGCTTGCAGCTTATGTCTTTGAAAAGTGTTATTTCTGCAGCTTATATCATTGAAAATTTCAGTGACATTTGAAGCTTTTCTGATTTGTTTATTCTGTATATGCATATGTACTTGCACCAGATTTGTGGAATGCTGCATTATGCATAACCTGCAACTTTATTTTTGCAACATTCATTTGTCACAACTGTCAAGATGAAAATTTGTTAAGCTTTAAAAAATATAATTTAAAGCTGACTTTTTAAACCAGTCTTAAAGCTAGGTTCATAACAGTTGATAGTAATGGAGCATTTTGGAATGTATTCCAGGTTCCATTAGTCTGCGAGTAACATGAACATAGATTAACAGATTTGCATGTACAGTTTTAACAAAGAAAACAGCTTGTCACAGGGATCAGTTCTGTGATATCTTTAAGGCAATTTTATCTTTTTAAGATTCCCAGGACCTCATGACTGCCCAGTGCAGTTGTTTAACAGCAGATTACCTGATCTGAGCCTCAGACACATATAAAATTCTTATGATCTCATAAGATACTTATAATCTTTGTGACAAGTTCATTAAAACATCCCCTCTCCTAAGATTAAAATAACATACACAAGAGATGCATTAAAACATGTTTGAGTTCAGACTCATTTATGCAGATTTTATGAGAAGTACTGTTTAATGAAGTAATATTAAAACTCATGTTCTTTATAAGAAGTGTTAACACAAGCAGTTTCTTTTTTATATGTTGAAGGTTTTTGTTCATATAGTTTACAGTATGTATATAAAATGAGAAAGTGTGGCAGCAACAGAAAGTTTGGAGTTTCGGCAGATCAGTCGTACTCATAATACTGACCCCTAAAGTTACAGGGTCATTAAAATTTATGTTTCGAAGTGCTTGTTACTAGAATCAGTTAATATATTTTTGGATAACACAATTGTGCCCCCCAGTTTGTCCTGAGCATAACTTGAAAACTACTGGTTGTCCCAGTTGGGGGGCACTTAGATTTTCTCTTATCGGTGCGTCCATCTGTCTAGAAGTTTCTGTCATGCACTCGGCCAACACTTTTACACTAAGAGTCATGAAGTTGAGCACCTGGGGTTTACCATCTCCCTCCATCCATGGAGAGCAGATTTATGGCCCTTGATTTAGTGAAAAGGCTACTGAAACATTTGTGTCCTGTGATCAGCTAACACTGTTGCACCCAGGGTCATGAAACTTTACAGGGAACATTATATCAGTAAATGAAGTTGCACACCTGTAATTTTTTTTTCGCTTCCCTCCTCCCAGGGATAGCAGAGTTATGGCCCTTGATTTAGTGACAAAAGCACCAAAAAGTTTGTGTCATGTGCTCAGCCAACACTGTTGAACCAAGGATCATGATACTTTACTGGGATATTATTTAAGCAAGTGAAGTTGTGCTCCAGAGGGTTTTTGTTTACATCCTTTCAGGTTAAGCAGATTTATGGCCCTTGATTTAATGAAAATTGCTACCAAAATCTATGTGTCACACACACACCCATTCGATGCATTTCGCATTCTACGCAATTGTATACAGTGGCCTAGTAATCCAAGGGCCACTAGTTTGAATTTTTTGCTTCATTGGGGAATTCTGTACTGACAAGAATTAAACTCAAATAGAAGTTACTTTGGACTGAAGTTTATTAAGTCAGAATGGCCATTAGCACTTATTTAAAAGCTCAAAAGCATACCTGAGGTAAAGGTCAAAGAATAGCCTCTAAGTTCACACAGTTAATTTAAAAAATGAGTTGTATGCTTCTTGCCACAAATTACTCTGCACAAAAATGATAGTGTTTTCTATGATTTTAATTGATTGCATGTGGAAATATGGTCGGACATTCTTAAAAGTTTGGTTATTTTTGGATGCATGGAATAACTTGAAAGATTTGGTTTTATTCGGCTGGTGTATTTTACCGAGTGGTTTGAGTGACCTTGGAGTCACATCACATAGAGCACATAGTTTTGATAAGTCTGCATAATTGATGTGTTCAGAAGTTGAGATGTAAAATTCCATGAATGTGAAACACCAACTGTGACTGTCATTTTAAGACTGTCAGTGACAGTCGACAGTCTTTAGAACCGCAAATCAGAATCAGGCATCGAGGGACACGTCTACTTTAACTTTAATATAATAATGCGCCTACAGTGGCATATCTACATATACTGGGAAGATTTTATAATTACATGCCATCCAAAAGTTTGTATATTATGGTATTGTTTGGCTTATCGTAATGACTTCCTTCATACATGAACTTTTGGTTAGGTATACATACTATAAATGTGGAAAAATATGTTTAAATTCTGAGATACTGAGCACAGTAACCGAAATTTTGTTTAATAAGAATAATATATGCGCACTTCCTAGTCTTTGCCACTGAATTTATGAAAAATAAAAGATGAACTGTGTTGTGAGCAAAAAAATGCAGTCATAATAACTATGTTGTACCTGTAAAGGCAGGGTACTGACTGGAGAACACTATGATGTAATGCAACAGTTATGGAAGGTTATTGCAACATTAAACTCTAGATTTTCTAAGCGGCTACAAAATAAATGACAGAAAGCGTCAAAGAAAAGTTTAACTTGTTTGTTTGTTACTTTTTTTGTTTTATGCTTTCTTTCTGTCTTTTATAAGCCTTCAATAATCTATGCATTGTATCAGTATAAATATATTGGTAAGCGAGCAAAAATGACTGAATTAGGTTTATACTATTAAGGCTAAAACACACATCAATTTAAGCATTTTATGAGCTGATTTAAGACTCTTGATTTCATATAGAGTGAAGATTATGAAAGCAAAATGTCTGGTTGGCATGAACATTTGCTTCCTATCAAGCTGACAGTCTTTGAGTGTTTTTAACGCTTTGATTATAAATCTTGTTAGGGTACATGTACATGTCAGGTTTTAGCTGAGTTAGTGTCCGAAACTGTTGATAAAGTTAGTTTAGTATTGTTTAAGTGAGATACCTGTATACTATGGTCGGTATTTATGCGTTAAAAAAACGTAGTCCAAATCTAAGCTTGTCTGAGCCGTACACATGGTTTCCAAAGATAATTATATTATTGGGTGAATGAAATGATAATTATGTTATCATAAAAATTCATTTAGCCATTTCATATAACACCTAGGGTTTGATTAATGTTATTTTTCTTACGATCAGATCTTTTATAGCATATTTTGTTGTTTTTTCAGTTGCAAATCCGTTTGGTGGAAGTGCTAACACATCAGTTTCATCTTCCATGGGTATAGGAGGTGTGTCACAGGCAAACCCTTTTGGGGGCCAGGCAGGGGCTGGTACAGGAGGATTTGGTGCCTTTGGGGCCCAAAATACTGCAGTATCTCAGAATACAGGTTTTGGACAATTTGGTGCCCCTGCTAGCACAGCAGGTGCAGGCTTTGGTCAGTTTGGTACCACAGCAAGCACTGGGGCTGGATTTGGGCAATTTGGGGTACAAAATGGGGGCTTTGGTGCTAACACTACAGCAGCTGGTTTTGGAGCTCAGACAAATGTTTCATCTGGATTTGGGGGTCATCAGGGGTTCCCTGGAGGTCACACAGGGTTTGGAGGACAACCGCAGCAACAAGGTGGCTTTGGGGCCATGCCAGGGGCAGGGTTTGGTGGTCAGCCAGGTCAAGGATTTCCACAGCAACAGGCAGGATTTGGGGGACAGCCCCAACAAATGCAGGGGTTTGGAGGAGTGGCAGCAGGAGGGGGTTGGGGACAAATGCCAGCATCATCAGCTACAGTTAACCCTTTTATGGTGTGTTGATTGTCTCTTATGCATTTTCAGAGAATACAAAATGAAAGCATTGGTCAAAAATTTTAACAAAACTGTTTGACGCTTTAAACATTTTCCATTGTATGTAGCTGCAAGAAAAAAACACTTTCTGTTTCTGGTCAACTGTTCTGGGGTATTTTCTATGACAGTAAGACATCTGAAAGGTTGAACTTTGCCCATCTTCCCATTACGTAGACTACGTTTTCCAATGATAGTGTGATACCCTTTCTGTTCTGTACTTCTTTGTAAATGGCCGACATTGATTCATTTAGAATTTATAGAATGAAACACATTGGCCTTTCTAATTTATAATGATTAAGCTTCCCAAAATCTGATTGCAAATTGAAGTGTTTAGAATGGATATTGTATGGGTACCATACTTAATTCATACGATAGTTGAAAACCAGCCTCTTAGTTGTGAGATTGTGGCTGCTTATCATTATTTCTTCCAATTTTAATGAGCACAATGTAGTTTTTAATGGCTGTGATAAGTAGGACAGTAACTGACTTTATTAGGAAAATGTTGTGAAACATTCTAAAGCATTAATCTTAAAAAAAAAACACACAACCTTATTTTGAGTAAATTAAAAAAAACTAATATTCAAATATGAAATCAATATATTTGAACAATTTCACGGTATTCCTACATCTGGATCACCATGTCAGCCCTTCTTAAAACACCTACCCTAGTTTACTGTTGCTTCTGACTGGATTCTGAATTTTTCAAACAAATTCTTATTTTCTTTTCAGTCTACAGCACAGCAATACTCTGCGCCACCAAAGACGGGGACAACCAACCCATTCTTGTGATACTCAGTATAGACACTAGCCAAAACCTAGTGATATCGTGAACAATATTTATATGTAAAATTTATGACATTACTTAAAGGGTCGTATGAAATGTAACGAAGAATAAACGTTCATCCAAAAATTATCAAATATCAGGGTGGATTGCCATTCATCAGAAAAAAAGCAAAAGGTATTGGTTCTTTAAATCATCATCATTCATGATGATATCGTCATCATCATCACTGATGATTACACATCAGAGTTGAGCCAGGAATACCTGTGGTGATCATTATAAAGAAACAGTTGTCACAGTAGCACCATTAAGATTTCAAGGGATAAAGGAATTGTAAATGGGATCAGGCCATTGTGTGTTACTGTTAGACTGAAATCACAGGGCCGTTAAATGTGTAAAATGGAATAATAGAACTGAATGGGTTTCACTTGCAAGAAAAAGAAAAGCCCCGAAAATACTAGAATAACAGGATTTACATATATGCTACAACTAACAACAGTCTCGGATAATAAAAAGCATCAGACGTTTATCTTTGTAGATCTGTCTTGTGTTTTGTGACTTCCTGATGTGACTGTAGCTTACATTTATATGCTTTTTGTTGTATCACCAAGTTAAGTGAAACCGTTGGTGTTTCCTGCAGATTTGTAGATATGGGGTTGTATTGAACTGTTTAAATAATTGGAACGTTAATAAGAAGCGTAGCTGTGACACATATGTAAACTCTGTTATTTTGGCATATTTTATCTTTGTAAGTGAAACTGCGCCTTAAAGTTGTAAAGTATAGGACGACAGTTGTCAGTGTAGACAATTGCTTGTTTGTTTTTGGGGAGAAAGACGAGATTTAAACGATTATCATATGCTTATGTGGAACTTTTATCATTTTTGATGGCTTTAAGTGATAAGGAGAAACTATCTTCCATTATGTTTTGTTGAATAAGGTTTGCCATAAATAGTTTGGAAAGCAAAAATAAAATCCATGTTTTCATTCGCACTCACTGTCATTTTTTTTTCTTTCTTTTTCGCTAAGGGCATTTGAACAAATGTCTGTATATAATGTTTAACAGTTTGGGGACGTGGGAGTGATATACATGTATCAGTTTTAAGTTATATTGTACAAAAAATGTCAGTAATTACAGATTAATACATTTCTATATGATAGGAAAAATTATTTTATGTGTGTCTTATTTTATTTCAATTGCTATTAAGAAGGAAGTCATTTGCTCATATCTTCCTGTGTTGGCTTAGAGAAAAAATGACAGTGTTCTAAAGCTATTTGTTTGTTTGTTTGTATTGCTGTTCGCTGTATTTTGGGATCTTTGGGCAAAACTTTATACCTAATACGTGTATAAATCTTAGTGTTTTACACTTACAAATATGAGGCTATATTGTCATGCCTGGCTTTAGTTTAATGTTACTAAATGCAAGATGTCTTGAAGTTGAGACATAAAAGATTTGTTAAGTTAAAAGAAAAACCAATGATAACAAACCTAAAGCAACTATGAGTTAGGTTTGGTATACAGTAGACAGTATTCTAGTTCTTTGAAATGGGTGTTTTGTATTTGGGGTTGCTTTTTATTTCATTAGATTTAAGAGGCATTACAGGTCAAAGTGAAGTGCTCATTTTCTTCTGGTTTTAATGTCCATACCTTGGATTTAACTAATTGATAAACATTTTAATTGTTATATTACAAAGTAAATGTACAACTTCTCAGTATTGAAGATGATTACTTCAGTGTTAAATGGGCACAGTGTACAAGAATTGACTAAGTGTAAACAAGGCATATTTGCAGAGAAAATGGGTTCTGTTTCTGTTTAAATATTGAGAAAAAAATATGGAAGAGGTTCGGGTGAAAGATGCATAAACATGTTTGTTTTGTTGAAGAGCCGACCCGGGCAAGATCAGTCGGTAGGGCATCAGATTGTCAATCTAGGACTTTTTTTTTGTCCAAACCCCATCGGGGCTGGCTCAATTTCTCCATGTTAATTGATCTCAAACAGCATCTAAAGGTCATTTGTCAGTTACCTCTGATTCAAGTGAGGAAGCAGTCAGTTGCTTGGGAAGGGATTGGTTAGTGAACTTTTTGGATACCCAGGAACACTTGTTAGGTGGACTGACTGCTGTGATATGACCAAAAAACAGTCGAAACTTGCCTTAAAATTAATGCCAGTTAAAACAAACATACAGAAGTTCCTCAAAGTAGCCGATTTTGTTACATGGAAGTTTTGGTATTGGAGTTTTAAGACAATCTTAATACAAGATAATTTGTATCACAGAAAAGATACCTAAAAACAAGGTTTACCAGGTTGCGATTGCTCAGATTTGCTTAACATACATGTACATGCTTGACCCAAAACCCTTAAGAAATCCCTAAAATAGTATTAGTTGAAATCATGATATTAAACCCCTGTGGTTTTGTCAAGCAATTAAAATTGTCTAAGAAACAAAATACTCGGGTTACTAATGTTTCTTTTGCACAAGAGTTGTTTTATTTATTCATTAAAAGGAAGTTGATCTCATAAAAGAAACATACATTGCGTTTATTTTGTTACTTCACTAATACCTTATCTGACAAAAAGACACTTGGCTTACATTTGCATAAATGATGAGAAATAAATGTCAAGTCTGCTGTCTGTGAATTGTAGGCTGGAACATTTATTGATCAAACACCCAAAGGAAGGAGAATTTAACGTATTTAGTGTTTACTGTAGATGTTTTATTATTACATGGTATGGTATGATGATGTGCTCTAAACAATAAAGATTCTTAACAAAACTTGAATATGAGGTGCTTCCGTGGAAATACAATGGTTAAAGTTTTGAGTTTTCCAGTTGGTTGAAACTGTACTACTGAAACTTATAGGTGCAAAAGTTTATAACCCTTCCAGAAAAAAATGAATCATTTTTATTTGTTATAATGTTGTAAATGTTGAATTCTTAAATAAAATACTGGTTAAACAAATGTAAGAAAACTTAATTCAGTTTGGCTGTAAGAGGTTTAAAATGTAACGGTGAAAGTGGTATGGAACATTGTATGATATAGACTATATAAACGATCTTTTTAAGATTATTGAAAAAGTTTCGACTTCTGAAGAGTGCATTTATGATGTAAATACTTCAATAATATTTAAATGCCAGATGAACAAACATTGCTAGGATTTAAAAACTAAACAAAACAACTTTAATTGTACTAACAATGTGGTGTATTCATGTCAGTTTATGTCTTATTATGGCTTGTGTAAATTATGAAATAGTGCTTTCTTGATTATTTGTTTGTGGGGCTGGTGGGGGAGGGGTAGGTTAGGGGACAAGGTCTAATACTTACCAGACTGAAATTCTGGGGGTTTTTTTTAGTAGGGAATATGTTTTGTGCAAGTTAACGGAAAATGCACATTTTGAACAAAAAGACACGAGATGCCTAAAATGATTTTTTTAAAAACATCTTGAATATAAAAATTAGACCAGAATAGAACAGACTTTAACATATCCAGTTTTTCTTTTACACAAAAAATAAATAAAAATTTGATAAACTAAGAAGTATTTTTTTGTTCAAGTGCTTTTAGAATTTTACAGATTTTGAAGAAATAACCAGCTATTAAGTACCTCTGCAAATTAACGATGTCTCGTATATATAGTTACTTTTTGATTGTTTCACATATTTGTATGTTTCACTTGACATTAATGTAAATATTACATTCCCATCATTTCAGGGAGTGTTGGTTTCAGTATGGGCCAAATAGTTCAGATGTATGCCATGTATTTATTGTAGCCAGTCAATTTTGTGCAAAACAGTCATTCGGTTCTTGCAGAACATTATTGATTTGCATTTTTCTTCTGATTTTGAAACATCTTTCTTTTAAGTCATGCATTTTATTTTTTGGCGGTATGTTCCTATGTATCCATGAATTGTCATGTTTTTAGAAGACTTTGGTTTAAGTAAGAATATTTAGAAAGGTATGGTAACAATATGTGAAAAATATCATGTAACTTTAGTGAATAGTTTTCATTAACTTGTATCATATGGTAATCTGGTTGTCTTCAAAGATTTCTTTAAAATTTATTTTGATATAGAATTATTTTTTCCTGATTTTCTGTATAAAAAAAAATAAAATAGAAAGTGTGTAAGATTGTGTAAAAGGAAACAGTACAGGAACTGAGAAAAATGTTGATTTTCATTGATTCGTCCATTTATAAATACTTACATGTTCCTATTTCTGTGTATGTTTTGTTAATTCCGCCTCAAAAATAGATTTTATTTTCTAAGCTTGATTGTAAATGGATTTTCAAAGCTTTATTGCTGTTTTCTGTTCTGCAGGTTTTCTGCGCACAATTAACAATTTCCTTTGGTACTATGGACTTATTTGTTGGTGAACTTAACTTTCTGTGTTCTGCTTCGTAAAAAGTCCTTGCTTTGGAAAATGTAGTTCCTTTGTATAAAGATCTGCATTTGAATGAAGAATTTGCTTATTCTATTCTTGAGCTTAATTTTACCAAGAATTGTGCACTATTGTATGTAACTGACAATTATACCCAGGTAAGGGCAAATAAAATGATTTTATGGATGGCCATAGCATCTATTTATCTTGTTATTATCATGCGTTATTTGTGATACGTTTATTGTAGCCTTTAAGTCTTAATAAAATTTGAAATTTGTAAGACCTTTTTCTGTCTTTATAATAGACCCCTCAAGTTTGTTTGTTGCTTTGTAATTACTTGTTAGTATTGTAAAGTGGAGTAGATTATCTGAATAAAGCACTGCTTACATCAACTCGGAATAAACTAGTGTCACCATCCTATCAAGTGTTAAGATCGTGGATCCTGCTGTAACTGGTTATTCCTTGGAAACCATTTATTATAAAAAAAAAGAAAAGTCACAGAGACCATGACCTTTGAAATAGCAGCTTCAAAATCAGTGTCATCTACTCATTAACCTTCCTACCAAATTTGAGATTTGTCAGCACAAAGTTGATGGGGGACATCAACTCTGTCCGTGTCTGTTACGAAGTTTGTCAGGACAAATTCTGCCTACATGCATGATTGGATATTGATGAAACCTTACAGAAATGTTCATTATCAAATATGCATGTAGTTGTGCAAATTGTCACGATTTTATGCTCGTCTGATTTTTGCAGGAGTTATGGGACTTTATAGATTTTGATCTTTATCTTTGTTCAGCGTAACTCCTACATTCATCACAGGATTTTAATGAAACCTAATAGAAATGTTCAGTACCAAGTGTAGTTATGACTATTGTCACAATTTTCCCCATGACTGAATTTTGCAGGAGTTATGGAACTTAGTAGATTTTGATCTTTATCTTTGGTCAGCGTAACTCCTACATTCATCACTGGATTTTAATGAAACCTAATAGAAACATTCAGTACCAAGTGTAGTTATGAATATTGTCACAATTTTCCCAATGACTGAATTTTGCAGGAGTTATGGGACTTTGTAGATTTTGATGTTTATCTTAAAAGTGCAACTCCTATATCCATCATCAGATTTTAATTGCACATTACAGAAATGTTCAGTACCAAGTGTAGTTGTGTATATATTGTCAGGATTTTTCACTTGACTGGTTTTTGCAAGAGTTATGGGACTTTATAGACTTTATATGTTTGTATTGCTTTTTTTAATCAGCCCATTTCATGCATAATTGAATTTCGAAACTTTACAGAATTGTTCAGTGCTTAGTGTAGTTGTGCATTTTGTAAGGATTTTTTGACTTTTTTTTTTTTTTTTTTTTAAATCTGAAGCTCTATAAGAAGCTCTATATCTCAGAGACCACCGTGTTGGTAAAGGTGTCTGAAACAATGACCTTGAACACTGAACTCTGTAACAACAGAGGTCATTTAGTTACCATACCCAACCATCCAGTGAAGTTTAAGGGTCCTGGTTTTAGCTGAGTCAGTGATAGGAATCCATTATGCAAGAGAGGATGACTGTAACCTGGACCTTTAAAACAGTGTACCCAAAAACAGAACATCCCCTCCTTTAAGCAGACCATAATTTAGTGCAAAACTAGGCAGATTCATCAATTATAATGATAAAATCTTGTGGTAGTTCCAGTATACAGTTTTCACAATTGATGAACTTAAAGATATTCAGTTCTGCAAATAATAAAAGAAACACATGGGGTCCATTTATGACATTTTATTAAATAACTGATCTGCTAATGTAATACCATACATTTACTGATAAGTAAGTTTATCTAGGTTTTGATATTAAAATAGTTTCCTTAAGATACCTCTATCTACAAAAAAATATATATAACAAACACAGTTTGCCAGAGAAATAATGAAGAGTCTATGCATTATCACAGGGTGAAAAACTAAATCCTCCAGAAACAGGACATGGTTACACAAGTATAAATACTAAATTTCTTAGTAAAATGACAAGTGCTTGTAAGTGACACACTTTCTTTCAAATATTCTGAAAATAAGCTAACAATGTTTTTTTTTGTAACTTTAAAATGGTATATTTTATTTGAGTACTACCCATATGCAAGATTTTTCAAGAGCTTTGTAGGGTATGGGCCAGGGCCGTAATCTGTGATATATGCAGAAAATCGCAAAATAATAACAATATTGTAACATCAGATCTGGAGGGAAATATGGATTCATATTACCAGATTACTCATCATTATTTATAAAATGGTCATTATCTCGAAACAACCCTCTATAACTGCGTACAAACACTTTTCTTTATTTCCTCATTCATACTTCACAGACAATGAAATAAAAAAAAAAACACTTAAGTACAGCTTTCTTTCCTTTTCGTTGTTTTTTTGGAAAAAAAAATATCACTCATAAATACAGACGTATTATAAATTTTCTCCCTTCACAACTTTGAGAATCTCCTGTATAGAGAAGGCAACATGTTTTCAAATAACCACTCCCTTTTGTATAGTGTAACACAAAGAACTTGCTTGATACAGTATTATGATACATAAACATAATATTCAAAATTGGAATTCAATGTGAATCATCAAATGATCAAAATGCACGAAAGCAAACTATTCTGCCTCAATTTTAAAAAATACCAAAAAAAAACAACAACAAATGTTATTCTCTACAACACACCTCTACTGATGTTTTTTTTCCCGTCATGTATAGTTTCAGCAAAAATGGAATATAAACTTTAAATTATATTAACATAAACAAATAAAATTATTATTACTATTATTATTAAACTTAATATTCCAACTTTTGTCTTTCAAAGCCTGACAGAAGTTATCAACGGTTAACGTGTTATTTTACCTGTTTCTGGTTTAACATCTCTTTCAACTACTACAGTCATATACGGACTGGCCTGACTGGGGATCCTTTTCTACACCTACACTGTAAGGTCATATGGGGACAGGTCTGACTGGGGATCCTTTTCTACACCTAAGGCCATATTGGGACAGGTCTGACTGGGAATCCCTTTCTACACCTACACTGTAAGGTCATATGGGGACAGGCCTGACTGGGGATCCCTTTCTACACCTAAGGCCATATTGGGACAGGCCTGACTGGGGATCCCTTTCTACACCTAAGGTCATATCGGGACAGGCCTGACTGGGGATCCCTTTCTACACCTACACTGTAAGGTCATATCGGGACAGGCCTGACTGGGGATCCCTTTCTACACCTAAGGCCATATTGGGACAGACCTGACTGGGGATTCCTTTCTACACCTAAGGTCATATCGGGACAGGCCTGACTGGGGATCCCTTTCTACACCTACACTGTAAGGTCATATCGGGACAGGCCTGACTGGGGATCCCTTTCTACACCTAAGGCCATATTGGGACAGGCCTGACTGGGGATCAAACCACGATCGTCTGATTCATAGTCAGATGCCCTAACCAAATGTCCACCAAGGACAGGCTGAAAGACAACTAATACAGGAAGAGTCTGAATACAAATATTAATGCTAAAATTTTTTAACTATTCGTAAGAAATCAAAGATACAGAAATAACAGTTGACTAACTTTGCTGTATAGGCTCTTGAAGATTTTCTTACTTTTCTAATGATTATCAAATTGAAAATGCATTTAACAAACTGCTGTCATGACGTTACTGAACATTTATAAAATTACAAAAATCACTTGAGAGTTTTATCCACTTGATACAGCAGATTTCTCCAAGTAAGATCACTCTTGTTATTTCAAAATTAAGAGATAATCAGAAAACTGGAAGAATAACAAAAATGCTAACAGGTCTTCATGTATTATAAATGTGAGGAATTAAAGCTTTACAGCTTTAAGTCTAAAATTCAAAACAAATGAAGTCCACTATTAAGAAGGATTTGTAAGTAAGACCACATTTTTCAATGGTCATATTTATAGAATTATACTGTATTTTACCTCACTATAGAATCAGTAAGTAAAGAACATACGCAAGATATTTCTACGTTTTTTTTTCAATACTTTATAATTCCAATTTTGATTAAATCTTCGAAGGAAAAAAACCTCCTTCACAGCTACTAACATGTAAATTATATTTCATTAATAGTTTTGCTTATTAAAGCAAATACGGTAATACAATATATCGTAATTGTGTGTACTCGATAGGCACTGGAATGTATTGAATTGCTGTATTTAACCACACTCTTGTTTCACTGTCTTTAAGATCAGGTTGGTTTGATATGTCAGGTAGTTGGCACTCAGAAACACATTCTGATTTCTGCAATGTAAAACAGTTTTCATGAAATTTACGAAAGTGAATTTTTAAGTTGTATCTTTCTTCTATGTTACATTGTTCTTTAAAATGACAATCGTATACATCTATATAGTACTTGCCTCATTATCTTGTCCTATCAGTGACATGGATGTTTAACATTTCTGGCCCTAAAGTCTTCATAAAATATAAATGCCCATCTAAATTCTTAGCATCGAAGAGCATACAAGACTCAGAGACTGTGAATTGTACTCCTATTTAATTTAAAAACTAAAACCTAAAACACTGTTCAAATATGGAAGAAGTGGTGGCGTGATGTAATATGTTACCTGTTAGCATTGATAATGTTATGTACATATGCGGAAAAATGGGCGGAACACTAAGACAGGGTATATATTGCTAGTTCTTTGTAAACCAGAAAGCTACAGTCACTTATGCTCCTTTTAGGTTTCCTATTTATGAAGAACACCCAATATACACTCTAACCTAAGTGTTTAAAGTTTGACTGGTTCGAATCGCAGCTGGGACGGGATTCTCCAGTGACTTCATGTATGGGGCACATTCAGTGTGTGTGCTGGTTTGAATCCAGGAAGCAAACATCAAATGGGATTAAGGTAAGTTTGCTTCCCAGTCATTGTAAAATAAACCGGTTAAAACTAAGTCAAGCAAAGTTACGGTTAAATGTATATGAAATTCATCTAAAAGTTCAACCGCCCTTTCTGTGATGTTTCTTAATCCTGATCACAAATGATAGAAAGTGAAAATCTAAGTCTGAAAGTTTACTTTATTCCTGTCTAAAAAACAGCAGTCTAGCAGAAACTGATACTTTATTTTGGAAAAAGAACATTTCACTTGACCAGACTAAATTCTCTGGCTTCTGGTTGGCTAAATGTAAGCTATAATTTCAAATCTAACCAATGAGCCATCAAACATTTCAGACTGATCTGATGAGAATTTTGAAAAGTTAGTCATGCTCTCATTCCAGCATCAAGCAATGATTAAAGAATCATTATCTGCTTAACAGACTGGCCTATGCAGAAATGCTATTTTCAGATGACTTTAGCATCACAGCAACAAAGGCCTGCAGAATTCTTTTCATGTAACTTACTGGTTGGTATCCCTAAAGAATTCTTTTAGTGTGTTGCTGAACTTTTTGGAATATCTCACAAATTCTTTCTTTCTGTCCTCAAGGATCTAGAAAAAAAAGACAAACACAAATTTGAGTTATACAATTTGATATGTACAGGTTTCTCTATCAGTAACCCATACATAGGGTTAATAGAACTGAACTCCCAATATGCAGGTTGCTTGTTCAAATCAAACTATGAGTGAGATTTCCCCTGTGACTTTCTGCATTCCACAGTTTCCGTGTTAATACTGGTTTAAATCAAGAAAGCAGGATAAATGTATGCTGCAGGAACTTGCATCCCAACTGATGTAAAATAAATTGGTTTGTATTCAAATAGATAGCTTAAAACTGTAAAAAGACCAAATTCTAAAACATGCTCATAAAGTCTCTTTTACCATCTTTTATGGCATATTTAAAGGGGTATACCCTTACTTTATCTGATAATATACTGCATATATACAGGTATTTTACTGGCTCTCCCTTTAAAATGAAAAATAATTTACTTATAAAATGAATATTATGTTCATATTTTCCCAAAGGACATACAGACACTTAGAAAGTGTCTGCTTGTAAAAAAAATGCTATCCACCCAAAATGTTGTACAATAATTACTCTCTATATATGATACAGAAAGATTTAAATTAATGTATTCAGATTACTTGAGAACTTTTTATCAAAACCTTGACAGTGGGTCATGATTTGTTCTGTATCATTCACCTTTTTCAAGGAAATAGAATGCCCCTAATATCAGGGTACCGGTATGTCTCTTTAAGGGCCAATCATAAAGACAGTCGCAACAATCAGGTATCAAAATATATCGTATTTCTGTGATAGTCTTAATCACTGTAAGTAAAAACCAAACTCAAACTGACTATTAGTCAAACTTTATTTCTGAAGACTGAATCAGACACCAGGCCCACATTATAGTATGCACTGTTTTCTTACCTGCTTACTTCCATTTTCTGATGACGGCACTTCACTTATCACTCTGTTAACCGCATCCAACAATAACTTTATAGCACTTGCGATCTCTCTATAAATATAACACAACAAGTATATACACACATTGTCTTGGCCTATAGTCTGTTTGGTGATATGGTAGATGGAAAAATCTGGGCTAGTGTTGATAGTACATATTTCTAACATTATTACTGATAAGTTAAAAGGGTATCTTAACATTATATCTATTATAACATGGAGGTTGTCTACCAAAGAAGTTTTTGGGAAACAAGGTCCTACCATCACAGACAATTTGTGATCCTTTCATAATCATGATCCTTTCATAATCATGACCCTTTAGTGATCATGACCCTTTTGTGATCATGAACCCGTGAATCAGCCCGAACCTGAAAGCTGTTTTCGTAAAATTGCATTTTCACTGCATCTTTCTTTCCTAGAATTTACAGTATACCATGGTTTTGTTCTATCGCTATAAGCTAGATTCTATTTCAACTATAACATAAAAGCTTATGCACTACACAACCTTTAAATAACAGATGTATCAATATTTAACATTGACTCACTTAATTGTTTCAAGAAACTGTTTTCTGTCATAGATTTGTTCAGGTATTTTACTCAGAATTTTCTTTAGATGAACAGCACAACGATTCAGTTCCTGGAATGTATGCTCAGGCCGTGTGATACGTAAATCTGAAACATGTAAATAATTACTGCATAGCTAAAACAGTAAAATGTGGATGCATTCATAAACTAAATGTTTGTAGTCTAACAAGAACTTCCATGAGTTATGTCACTTAAATATAGGTTTTACCTACTTAAGTCTTAATTTATCCTAATTCATTTCAGCTTAACTGTCTAAGGAGGCTTTTTAAATCACCCTTGAGACACCACCCTAGATGGAACCAATAACCTGAGCAAGAAACAGTCATTATCAGTACCAGTTCAAAGCCGGGTGAACAGAGGCATGCATGGTTTAGGCGTCTTTGCTCAAGGGCACCCCTTATGCTCCGACTAGGATTCAAACTTATCACCTTCCACTTTGAAAGCAAGTATACTTACTACTGAGCTGTTGTGGTCCACCAAAGTTGTGAAAAGTATTATAACAAATCCTTAAGGTGGTACGGAAATCCTCAGATAGCCTACATATTTTACTTTTACTTTTATTTACCAGAGTACTCTTTGTTTTCAATGTTATAACCTTTTATTGTGAAGTATTCAAAACATGTCAATAATATAATACATAAATTTTAGATTTTCTCATAAAATTTCAGGTACTTACCTTCTGATTCCGGTGCCCCTCCCAGTCTCAGTAATGTCTCACTGATATCAAACTTATCATGCAGGTCTGCTTTCCTCAACAGACCCTTGGTAAAGTCATACGTGAAACCTGGTAGGGCTGAGTCAACCTGGTAAACAAATTTGTATTTTTATTTACATGTCGTTTATTTTATTTTAATTATACAAGTTTCTTTCAGCTCAACCGTGATCGAGGCTGTCTAACTTAGTAAAATCAAAGACTAAAGACACCACTGCAGACAGGCTCAATGTCTTAACTGACGGGCAAGTAACACTAACAATTGGTACCCATTCACAGCTGGGTGAATTGTGGCATATGTGACTTAGTTTTCTTCACTCCTGGCTCTAGCTAGGATTCGAAAGCAAAAACCTTAAAATTGAGAGGCATATGCTCAAACCACTGAGTTATGAGACCCACTATACAGTATTTCATACATACTGTTTATACCTTGAGTAGAACTAAACAATGATATTGAAAAAAGACTGTTTTACTAAAGTTATAATATACACAATTATACTGACCCTCCAAACCTGTAAAGCAAAACATTCTATTTTTTTCATATGGACTATTCCACTTACTGGCTAAAAGGGTTTCATTTCAGAAAATACAATACTGATCCCTCTATGTCTATCAAATGGAATAGTCTATCTTGTCATCTGTACTGTTCCACTGACCAGGTAAATGGGTGGTTAATCTACTCACCTTATTAAAAGCAGCTCTTAAAGTCTGTGAAGCCGCCAAATCTTTCTTTTCCAGCTGAAATAATACACAGATTAACACTGAAACATTACAAAGAGAAAAAGTAACGTATGATGTGAAAAAGCGAAGCAAATATAAACAAAGTAACCAAATTATCTCAGAGAATACTTCTTACACTACTGTTCAGGCAAGTTTCAATGGTGAAAGGACATCTACATAGTTAAACTGTCAGGCCAACAGACATGTCTCATTAACTATGATTGATTTTGTCTGGAAAAAATCTGAAGCTCTATGGTATCCTCCCTTTTTTTCTTTTTAAAGTAAAGCAATGTTTCTAGTCTGACAGGAATTCTGTTGGTATGTTTAAAGATACTATTAAACCCAATGTCTGACAGAACTCTGTGTTTTTCAGGAATCTGCACACAAATATTTAATATACAGAGGTGTTCTATTTTTTCTTTCCTTTCTGCCTTTTCATATGTAAAACTGTATCATTAAACATTATTTAACACTGCTGTTATTTTTCTTTCAACATCAAAAACAAGCAATAATACAGTAAAATGCCTACAAAATCAATTTTATTAGAAACAGAAAAGTAGAGAAATATCATGTAAACATGAAAACTTGTCCCACACTGGATTCAAACTCAGAACTTGTGTTCAAAATGTGGATACCCCACAACATAGCCATACAAGCTAGCTTCGGGACTAAATCTCTACTACACTAATACAGTCTAAACTCTGCAGAAAAGCTAAGTGGTACTTACTCGTTCAAAGATAGGTGCAAGCACCACATCTCCTATCATCTTGGCATAGAGGGTTTTATTACTGTCACTCATCATTATAACTTCTGGAATGCTTTACAATATTAAACCAAGCTGCCAATCTGAAATAAAATAATTTCAACCTGTCAATATCAGCAAGCCAAGCAAAAAAGTTGTGCTAATGGAATTACTACTGTTAAGATTGTGTTATGTTAGGTGAGAATAATACATCTAAACTAGAGTGCAATGTTTATGAAGTTCATAATAACATTAAGAACATAGATTTATTATTAATTAAAGCACCTCATTCACAGAAACTTGAATCCCTTTAAAACAGTTTAAATACTTATAATTAGGAATGAATGATCAGTAAAATCCATCTCCAGTAAAAATTCTAATAATGTGTCACTTATTTTTTATAACAATACTCTTTCTTATCTATAGTGTGACAAATAGTATAGACATTAACAATATAGGCTTACAGCACTGTGGCACTGTTAAACCAAAGTTTAAATATGTTTTGGTTAGATTTTCTAAAAATTCTGACTAAATTTTCATTTGTTTTGGTTACAATATGTTTGACTATAAATTAGAGATTGAAAAAAATATCTTGAAGAAGGAATTCATTTTATTCACCAAAGTGTGAATGAGTTGCTTTTAATGTTGAAAGAAGATGAAAATGAAGGCAGCACCTGGCAAATCTAACAAAGCAGCTTTGTCCATGCATGCAGTTTTGTCTTTGCATTTATCATTTGAAGGGCAGATCTGTGGTCTAATAGTAAAACTCTGGACTAGTAGACCAGGAATCGCAAGTATAATCCCTCACTTCTCCACTCACATAACTAAAAGTCTTTCAGATGAGGCATAAAACTGAGGTTTAATGTATTGGTGCTGAGCATGTAAAAGAACTGTGTCTCTGGAATGGATGCTTTCTGTATTTTGCACTACCTTCTAAAACTTAACTTAGCTAGAACTCTTGAGGGGGCATCAGTCATATAGGAAACAAGAACCAACAAGAGCCTACAGTTTTTGTCAACAAATACTGCAGAAAGTTTAGTCAAAAAGTTTATCACCAAAGTGTGAATGAGACAGATGATGGGGAAGTGATCCCTATATCTCTTTGCTACTTTTTAGCATGTTGCAGCTACTGTGAAGCCTGCAACACAAAATTCATTATTAATTTTGGCTAAAATGCCTTTTTCATTCAAGGGCCATAACTCAGCCAAAAATCATTCAACCGTAAAACCCGTTAGATATGCACAAGAACTTGAGGTACTGATCAATCCTGTAAAATTTAATTCAAGTTGCATTAGTAGATACTACAAGTAGTATAAGAGAAGTAGTCCGGACAAACTTTAAAAATAAAAATCATAAAAGGGCCATAACTCTCACAAAAATCATTGGCCTGGAAAATGCCGACGATCTACATAACTAGACTTGGTACTTATCATTCCTGTAAAGTTTGGATGAAATCGCACCAGTAGTTTCTGAGGAGTAGTCCGGACAAGATTTGTGACGAATGGATGGACGGACGCACAGACGACGGAGAAGTGATCCCTATATTCACAACAATTGGGGTTTTAAATTAAAATGGGCACTTTCATGAAATAGAGTTCGAAAAAAGCCTTCTAGGTGTGTAAAAGGCTTTTAAATTGAATGGCTTTCTCCTTATTTATTTCGTAAGCCTTTTCAATGCTTGAGTTCACATAATTTATATGAGCACATACAAATCTTATTATTGTCCATAAAGAATAATCAATAACTAGATGCTTTCCTGATAAGACTGCACACTTATTACAAACATTATCTTTCTTTTCAACATTTAAAGCTTTACGTCTTGAACTTGCTGTAATGAGAAAAAAAAATTAATCAGCAACTTGTATTTAACAGCATTTTAATACACAAAACAATGAGAAAGATGTGACATTCAGATCACAGTCTTTCATGTTCACATGTGATAATTCTATCATTCTTATATATCATATTGTTTAAGGTCTTGAAAGATCTCTCCTTCAAAAGGATTTAACATATAAAGGTTTAATTTTCAATTCCTAGACACATCTTGCAAAATATTCATTTGGACTTCTGAACATATTTTCTGCAATTTCAACTGAAATTTATTTACATGAATATTTATATTTCACATCATAAACAGACTTTATAACCTAACCACTACCTCAGGTGTCACATACTGACATAGGCTATCGGTTTATGAACTCCACTGGAAATTTCTCCCAGACACTTTTCTGGTAAGTGCAGATAATGAAATAATTGATTGGATCAACAAACATGGAAATAGTACGCAACTGGTCACCAATCAAAGTCTGACAAGAGAACTTTTTTCGACTGTTACCAACTTACCACTAGGGTAAACTGTTTGTTGAGCAGTTTGGTGACCACACCTCTGGCTCTGAGTAAATGAACACAGGTGTGAAATAAACCGTTTTAATACAAACCCAGCATATCAGTATCTTACCTTTCTATGAAAATTGTGAAAATTTATGCTGAAATTGAATTACTTTATCATTTTATTGTATAAAATGGTAAAATTTACAGAACTTAATCTACAAATATTGTTGTTCTTCCTGATTGATCGCCTCCACACAGAAGAGTTGACTGACAGTAGTTCGTACTTAATGTTTTCGCTACAAATGATTTTAATGAAAAGAAATAATTTATAGTTTATTTATATATTTCAAAACTTTCAAATACTTTAATGATAACTTTATTGTGTGTTTCTATAGATTTGTTTTTAACATTTCTTATTTAAATTTGCATATTGTCCTCGTTTTAATGACAGCTTGTAATTTTTAACTCGTACTGAAGTCAACTCATACCATAATTGGTCAAACCGTACCTGCTTAAAACCTAAAATATGTCAACTTGTACCTTTTTTTCGTCGTAGCTGTATTGAAATTGATTTGACCTACATTTGTAACGAATAATATTGTTAGATACAAAATCTTCAGCTGAAAAAATGAAGGTTGCCATTGATTAACAGTGTTGCTGATTTGAAATTGTTAGTTTAATTGCGCCTGAAAATAATGCAATAATAATAACATTAATACCACCGTAAATAAAATATCAAAACGTTTTAACCATGAAGAATCATACTAAACGGGATAAATATATATATATATATATATATATATATATATATATATATATATATATATATGACTTAATATTTATTTTTATTTCGAAGAAAATGAAATAGACACTTCTAGCATTAAACTCAACATTTTTGTTTATACTTTAGTCTAAATTGTTACTGGAACAGGACATTCGATTACTATGCACGTTAAATATGTGCCAATGTCTGAAAATTAGACACTTACAAGGCATTAAATTTGTATGGTATCTACGCCGACCATCTTTTTTGAAGATATTTCTACTATTTCATTTTTTTTCACTACACTATAGTTAACTATGAGCTGAATTTGGGACACCCATTGTTGGAAGTGCCTTATATACTCGGAGTCCACTACACTATACATCTTTTATTTTATAAAGGTATATTGTCAATAATTTCAGAATCTTTTTTATTAAACCGAAGACAGCCTACTTGTGCAAATCTCCAAAAATCTCGCGGCAGATAGATACGTTCTCATTTGCATTTTATCTCAAACACTTTCTTCACATTCTGCATCATGCAATTTTAAGAACACGCTTTTTTTTTACTACTAAATGACATATTACTTATCAAAATCAGACCCAAATAAAAATAATGTATCTGTCCTGTGTGGTAAAGATTGTTTTAACTTTTCAGTACATCTTCAACCTTATAACCCATATTCAAAATTTCAACAACTCATTCAAAATGTTCATAGCTTTTATTCGGTTTTGTTCAGAAATGGCCATTTTGTAATAATTATTTATAACCAGGACTTTTACTTGTTATTTATCATTTTGAAAATCTTGACTTGTCATGTATTTCATTCAGTCATATAAGAGTTTGTAGTCTGTGGTCAGATAGGTCTTTGGTTAAAGTATTCTTACTTAAAAAAAGCTACAAATTTTAGTTTAGTTATACCCCCACAAACAAAGATTGAGGGGGTATATAGGAGTGAGCTTGTCGGTGGGTCTGTCAGTCCGTCATGGTTTCCGGACGATAACTCATGAAATGCTAGACAGATTTAAACAATTTTTGGTAGACAGCTGTAACATCATAAGATTCAGGTCAAGTTCGATATTGGGGCTGGTGGGGCCAAGGACAAGGCCACTGTGACTAAAATTAGAAGAATAGTTTCCAGACGATAACTCATGAAAGGCTTGGCAGATTTAAACAATTTTTGGTACACAGGTGTAACATCATAAGATACAGGTCAAGTTCGATATTGGTGCTGGTGGGGCCAACGTCAAGGTCACTGTTACTAAAAATAGAAAAAAAAAGGTTTTTAGATGATAACGCATGAAAGGCTAGACAGATTTTAAAAATTTTTGGTACACAGGTGTAATATCATAGATACAGGTCATGTTCGATATTGGGGCTGGTGGGGCCAAGGTCAAGGTCACTGTTACTTAAAATAGAAAAACGGTTTCCGGACGATAACTCATGAATGGCTGGAGAGATTTAAACAATTTTTGGTACACAGGTGTAACATCGATATTGGGGCTGGTGGGGCCAAGGTCAAGGTCACTGTAACTAAAAATAGAAAAACGGTTTCTGGACAATAACTCTGGACAATAATGGCTTGACAGATTTAGACAATTTTTGGTACACAGGTGTAACATCATAACATACAGGTCAAGTTCGACTTTGGGGTTGCTGAGGACAATGCCAAGGTCACTGTTACTAAAAATAAAAAAAAGGTTTCTGCTCAATAACTGGAGTTACGAATGAGATATTGTGACGAAACTTTCTTTAAATATAGTTTCTATAAAGACGACGCTTGGGATTGAAAATTGTGCCAGTTGGATCAAGGTCACTGTTCACTTTAACTAAGAATAGATAGTATATTTTAAACTAATAAAACATTTTTACAAACAGTCATATAAGTTTACTATAGTTTTACTTATTTTCTTTAAAGATGGGCTGAATGTTGTTAATTTGACAGGTATTTTATTTTATTGTTTCTTACTTGCGTATTTGTTAGGACGTATTCACTTTTATCTATCCATTTGAATTTATCAAATTATCGTCAGTACCGCGGGGGTTGTCTATATGACCGACACCTCGTTATTTTATGTTGGGTGGGGGTAGTGCAAGATACCCCCTGGGTTACCAGTGTTTAGGCATTACCACTGGATCACTGATTTGCTCTTATATGTGGAACTTTATTGTATTGTATACTATTTGGCGATACAGACGACTGACAGATAGTCTCAAACAAAAATAGGTACAGACAGGCAGTATTTGCATGACAATATATCTAGTGGTACATACAAACGGACAGACAGACAAACTTTAATCTTGACCAGTACCTTTTAAGGTTGTTAATTAACTGTTTGCCTTCCCATGTATCAGTAAATATATCTAAAATGTGTGGAATCTTTCTGACACTTTAGTTAAGAAAATGCCGCTCACTGATGTTAATCTGCCTGAAATAACTATTATTCACTTTACCTATCGTCAATAAATATTTGATAATCTATTTAAAATTCTAACATCAACTATATGGTGAGAAAAACGACCTCGAAAGATTTTGGAATCAAAGGTAAGAGTAAACGCAATTTATTACGATTTAACTTAGATACGAGTTGACTAAGGTACGAGTTAACCCAAAAGCATTTCTACTTTCACTTTCACTTTCTTCGTGACAAGATGGAGGATGTACAAATTCTAGATGGTGGAGCTGCAGACGAGCTAATTAGTCTTGGAAAAACAAAGATTTATGTAAATTTTATATATTTAAAACTGAATAAATGATTTTGTTTATTATAAATTATTTTAAATCTCCTTTGTACAAGATACTAGACCTAAACCTTAAACGTATAATAAAACTGATAAACGCTATAATTGTACTTAAATTAATAAAGGATTAAAACATTATTTTCATGTGAGACAGTTGGATTTATTTGTTCAAAGGTAATTCTTTTAGACTTAAGTTCATAAATAACTCTGATTGAATACATATATGCTGATTTAGCAGAAAAATCCTTCCGCACAGAAAACCTTGGGGAACGTGCTACTGTACTTCTACTGTACTTCTACTTCTACTTTATACTCCCGAGCAATCAATACTGACTATAACTGGGAGGCGCTTTGTCAGGAAAACTGTGTTAAAAAGTATTATGTGCACTGTTAAAAGTTTAAAGGATAAAAAGTTCACAGAGTAAGAGAGTGCATGATTAAATATAAAAACAATAAGGGCAGGACTAGATGAAGATATCTAGGCTGGGACTGGATTTGACCTGGTATGGTAAGCTATTCCAATACCTTAAAGTTCTGGGAAAGTAGGAGCTGAGGTGGTACTGGGTACGAGACTGGGGGATCAGGAAGTTCAAGTTTCTAGCTGGACTAAGGTGACTATGGTCGACATAAACAAGGTTGTACTGGATCTTATAGAGAAAAAGTAGGGAGGATTGGCGTATGGATGGGAAATGCGCAATATTGATATGACGTTGCTTTGCCAAGAAGTTTAAAAAATATAACAAAGCAACGACATAGTTTCTGGTAAACAGATAATTTTAAAACTGAAATCCAGAGTTGCAAACAATGTATATGATCAGAAAATTCACACGCCCTATTTGAATTTTTATTTATTTGAACTGATTTTGCTAAGCAATGAATTTAACAAAATTTGACACAAAGACTAAATACTCATATACACCCAAATACACTTTAGATATACTTAAATACTAGTGAAATAAGGATATTTAACAGATTATTGTCGTCCTGTATGTCTGCCCAAGGCAAAGAACTGCAGGGCCCTTAAGCATGTTAAAAGTTTGCAAAGCATACCAGATCTGTAAAACAGCATTCCTTTTTTTTTGCCTGCAATTCAGCTGTAAGGAGAGTTTAACTTACAAGCTTCTATAATACATGATGCATTCATTATATGAGCTGTGTCATGAGATTATCAGCAACATGGTCAAATTAATGTTTTCAGCAATTTTCACTTGATGTGATCCATGTTTCAATAACCTTAGAAAACTTAACTTGCATTTTTTTCAAATATAGCACATTAAGGTAATTCAGAGAAGGCAGAAAACATAGTGTGCTTGCCAAAATCATTTATTAGTTTATATACATGTAATTATAGCATCAAACTTTGACATCATTTTCTTGATGATGTCAGATTGATCAGATTGTTGATTTTGTCATATTGCATCACATATTCATCAATGGGTCTGCCTTTGCAGTCAAAATATTGCAGCTAGTCTGACATTTATGTAAATAAGTCACTTTACATAATTAGTCAAAGCGGTAAGAATTGCTATCTTTCTGTGTTTTCAGGATGACCCACTGTGGACTGCAAGATTGCTGTACTCAGATCCAGATGCCATTTTGACACTGCATAAAAAGTATTAGAATTTAATAAATTTAGTAGATCTGTTTCATCATAGACTGCATTAGTTATGGCCTAATTTTTTTCAAGCAAATTGGAAATCCAGATACTGAATGTTGTCTGTCTACGCAGACCCTAAAAAGATTGTGGTTTGCTTTGCAGTTTTCATTGTAATTTTAAAGCTAGTCAGACCTTTGGAAATAAACACTGTGGTTTTATAAGTTGATAAAATATCAAGTACTGGAACTTTTCTACCATTCCTGTTAAATGAATAAGTTAATTCTTAAAGATAAACTGTCATGTTAGGTACTGTAGCATCTGCCAGAGGGTCAAAATTGCAACTTGCTAAAGTTTGTTTTTACCAGATAAGTCCTTTAGTAAACCTTTTTACTGCACAGCTTTCTTAAGGCAGGAGCAGAGATCATTTTAACAGTAACTTACCAGGCATGGGTTTCTGGATTCATGCAGCATTTGAATATTTCTGATGAAGAAGCCTTTGAGCTTATCAAGAAGGGTGTTTCTATAGCCAGACAAGCATGCAAGGAGGTGGCTCAAGAAACAGGTAAAAAAAAAATCTTTCAAGAGATTTTTGTATTGACTCTACTTTCTAGAAACATGAAATTGTCTTGGCTTGTCCTGTCTTTGCCTTTTGCTGGAACTGTCTTAGTTTTTCACAATTTCTGTCTTGTCTGGCCTTGACCTTGTCCTGTCCTTGTCTTTGGTCTTGTCTCTTCTTGACCCTTCAGTGTTTTGTTCTGTACTTGCCTTGCTTCTCCTATTTTCTCCTTGTCTTGCCCTGACTTTATCATGGCCTGTTCTGGATAGTCATTATTTTGCTTTGTCTTTCATTTCTGCTCTTTTCTGTCTTTGTCCTGTCCTGATCTGTCATTGTTTTTTCATGTCGTTTTATATTCTGTCTAGCTCTTGTCTTTGTCTTCACCATGTCCTAACATATTGATTTTGCCCTGTCCATCAGTCCGTAAATCCATCTGTCAAACTTCGTTTCCGTTCCATAACTAAAGTACCTTTTGACCTAGAGTCTTCAAACTTCATAGGTTGATTGCCCTTATTGAGTTACAGAAACTTACTGTTTTTGATGTATGTAGGACAAAGGTCAAGATCACAGTGACCTTAAATGTGAAAATAGTTTCTGCTCAATAACTAGAGTTCTGTTTGACCTAGTTTCTTTAATCTTCATCGGATGACTGTCCTTATTAAGTTACAGAAGCCTATTTATTTTGGGGTCAGCTGGTCAAAGGTCAAGGTCACTGTGACCTTATATGTAAATATTGGTTTCCACTCAGTGAGTGGAGTACCTTTTGTAAAGGGTCTGGAAACTTCCTATAATGATTGTTCTTAATGAGTAGAAGAAGCCTATTGATTTTAGGGTCAGCCAGTCAAAGGTCAAGGTCACAGTGTTTTTTTAACTTGAAAATGGTTTCTGCTCAGTAAGTTGAGTTCTTTTTGACCTAGCGCCTTCAAACTTCATGAGATGATTGTCCTTGAATTACAGAAGCATATTGTCTTGGGAGTCTGTAGGTCAAAGGCCAAGGTCACATTGCCTTAAATGTAACAAAAATTCTCCGATCAATACCTCGAGTGCCATTTCAGCCAGACTGTTGAACTCGTTTTTACAGTGTCAGTTGTTCATCTGTCACACTTGTTTCCATTTGATAAGTAGTGTACCTTTTGACTTACACTTAAATTTGAAATTCCTTTCAGCCAGTAATGTCGATACTTTTTGAGTGACCTTGACTTGTAAAAGTATTTTTTCGTGCTTGAAAACTAGAGCACGTTTTGGCCTATAGGCTTCAAAACAGGATGATCACCAATAATACAAGATTTGGCCTTGTTCCTGCCATGTTATCGCTGATTTTTCCTGCAACAAGAAGTGTTTGGGGAAATAACTCTGTGCAGAGTTTTCTATAATATAAGCTTTTCTTAGGTTTTGTATATCTCTTCTTCTGCAACTATAGTACTCCTTGTTATACCACAGCCTTTTTCCAACACACTCATTCCTATTCTCCAGTTCACTATTCTCTTCCTCCCGCTAGCCGACCTCTGTCATCTCTTCTGTGCCCCTGTTTCAGTGATGTGCTGGGGGAGAGGTGTGTTCGCTGTCTTGCTTTATCTTGCATTGCTTGGCCTTGCCTGTTCTGTCCTGTTCTTGTTTTGTCTTGCCATTTCTTTGTACTGAATTTCTGTCTAGTCTTTGTCTTGTCCTAGAAATGTTTTGTCCTGTCCTTTTCTTTGTTTTGCCTTGCTTTGCCCAGTCTTTGACCTGGCTTGTCCATATTCTCCATTGTCTTTGTTCTGCCTCGGCCTTATTTGACCTGTCCTTGTACTTGGCTGTCTTGGCATATCTTGCCTTGCCTTTCCTTGCCTTGTTGGTCTTTTCCTTGTCTTATACTGGAATGTTCTAGTACTGTGAAAACAAGGCATTTCAATTTTCACAAATTGGTGAAGTTGCCAGAATGATTTTGTTAATAGGTCAGTTTAAAAAAGTGCTAACTGTATCAAAAAAGACTGGTGTACTTTCTTTATCAGGTATATGTCAGAAGACCAATACTTAGGTAATACTGTTATTTACATGCTAATAATTATTTCAAAGCACTGGGTTATGGGTTCAAGCCTCATTCAGCATGTATGATTCTGACACCCAAATGGAGAAAGCTTACAAGTGTAATACTTAAATAAAAACACTTAAAAGATTTCTGCACTAGGGCATCAGTATGTCTTAATGCAAAGAGATACTTGGATAAAGTAAAACAAACAATAATGATGGCTGAAATTACATTTCAACAATTTCAGGGAGACCAGAGGGCAAAGTTGCCGGATCTGTTGGTCCGTATGGTACTTGCTTACATGATGGTTCAGAGTATACAGGCAAATATATGGATACTGTTTCAACACAGGTAAAATATGAATATACTAGGACATTATTTCTTGCATCTTGGAATATTGTGTCCAGATTTTTTAAGAAGAATTACATGGAACCCCCGATGTCTCACTGTTTAAAGTCAGTGATGTCATCAGCTAAAAATCTATGTGCTACTATTTTATGAAAATATGAAAGGAACAATATTGTATGCAAGAAAATGTTTCATGCAGATTTTAAGATTTGGACCAGGTTATCCAGATGGAGGGCAGCTGAATTTAACGAGAGCTCAGAGCCTCATCCCTGTTCAAATTCAGTTGCAGTCAGGTTGGATCAGATATACTGCCACCTGCCCTGAGATAGCTCAGTAAGTAGAGTACCTGACATGCCAGCAGGTGGACACAGGTTCATTATCCCACTCTGGATACAGGACTTTTTTATGAATGTATGGGAAATGCAACAGGTTTTGAGTATAGAATAATTCAGGTTTTGAAAAAAAAGACAAAAAAAAGACATAAAATGATAAAAAATGTAAATTATTAATATAAAGATATAACGAAAATGAAACAAGGCAAGGAGCTATTAGTGTAAATTGTTTTCTTTCTTTTGCTTTTAAGACTGAAATTCATTAAGAATTTTATTCATAGAAAGTGTAACTTATTCTACACAGGATTTACAGTCCTGGCACAAGCCAAGACTGCAAGCTCTCCAAGAAGCTGGAGCAGATATGGTTGCCATAGAAACAATACCTGCTCAACAAGAGGCAGAAGCTATTGTTAGCCTGATTGAAAAAGAATTTCCTGACTTAAAAGCATATGTGACATTTTCTTGCAAGGTGAGAATAAATTATCAGTTTTTTTTTCTAACTGTGCTTTTTTTTTAGCTCACCTGAGCACAAGGTAATCAGGGTGAGCTTTTGTGATTGCCTTGTGTTCTCCATTCATTTTCACACTATAGGTTGCATTTTTGTCCAAATCATTCGGTAACTTACTAACCTAACCCTAACCCTGAGAACGTTTTTCTTGATAATTTCTTTGATGACTTTAATCTCATTCTCAGTTTAGAACAAGGGAACACCATCAGAATAATGACAGGTTAATTTTTTCTCAATTTTTGTTAGACTTGGTCAGATTTCTTTTTAGATCTCTTGAGAGAGATTGGAATTGGGTCATGTGGGATCAAGATGGAAAATTACCTAGATTGAAAAATTAAAGGTAGGTTATCTGAATAAAATAATCTTATCACTTTATGACAGATTATATTTGACCACTCTGTTTCTTTAAGGAAATTGGTAATCAGGTGAGTGATATAGGGCCACCATTACCCTCTTGTTTGAATTACAAGTAAGTAAATGTAGCTTAGTTACAATATTTTCTTCGAGTTAACTTTTGGCCGAGGTTTGTCCCATATTACATGTTGTATGGTGTTCACTTAAATTAACCTTCGGCCATTTCTTGATGGTTGTTGCATACAACCAACCATGACAGTTTGAATAATTTCTTGGAGTTTAAGCAAAGTGTTTCACATAGGAAAGGTTAAAGATAATTACATAACAAAGGAGAAAGATAAGGCAGTGATAAGGCTGCTGCTAATGATGATGATGATGGTAATAAAGTGATGATTTTTATGATGACAACTACAGTAATTATAATGATGATGATTACAACAACATTGATGATGATGTTTCTCTTGTTGCTGGTGATGATACTGCTAATGATGATTGATGATTGTAATGATGACAACATCACTAGTATCTCAGTTTTTTTCCTAACGTGTTCTAAATTTAGCAATTTTATGGCTAGAATGGTGAAGAAACTTGCCATGGTGAAAAGTTCTGTGATGCTATAAAGAGTGTGTGTTCATCAAAAAATGTAGTTGCTGTTGGTGTGAATTGCACTGGTCCTCAGTATATTACCTCCCTGTTGAAGAGTATTCAAAAGCTAAATCTCCAGAAGCCAGTCATTGTGAAACCAAATAGTGGAGAGTTGTGGGATTCTGGAACGGGGTAAGATTTGTTGTTCTGAACAGAATTATAGCTTGTTATTAACAGAATTGTATTTAAATTTAATGATTATATATTGGTTGAAGTCTAAAAAATCTTATCCAAGAATTTGCTAATTAATTAACAATGTGCTGTTGGTTCAGTTTTCATTAGATTAAGGTTTAGTTTGGTTAACATCCTTTAACAGTCAGTATCTTATCAGGCAGACAGGTTACCTGCACACATCAGTTCTGGGAAATGACCAGTACTAGAAACTCACCCTCTGCTAACTTTCTCATACAGACAGTCATAGACAGAATTGGGGTCCAAACCCCTGACCTTTAGCCATTGAAAGGTTAAGTGGTAATAAATAAGCAACCACTTAGTTTAATATTGAAAAGCGTACTACGATTACTATCAAACAGATTGATGCTTCAAAGCATTTACATCATAAGGAAATAAATGGTTAAATTTCTGTTGAATCAAAGATAAGTAATAGTGTGGAAGTTTCTTTTAACCTCAGTGGTAACTACAACAGATGTAGACACCCTAGTTTTGAAGATCAGCATGGTACACCTGTTCTAAGGGGTATTACACAAGGATATAAAATGAATATTAGCTTCACAGTTCTTCTTTTACTTTTTTTAATCTTCATCTATGAAAATCTTTCTACAATATTTTTCCATAAGGTCTTTGAATGGTTAGACAATGTAGTCATGGGTGTAAGTTTCAGTTAAATTTTCTGCTTTTAATCAGGATTTGAACTTAGAAGTCTGTCCACCACTATTTGATATAACAAAGATGTTCCAGTATGTACCAGAAATGTCAAGAGGCCATATATCCATTGCTTTGTCGCTTAGATGTAGATGGAATAAAAGAATATTTGAAATCGTTTAGACAGTTTTTTATTGTTTTGTCTTAAGGTGGTATGGCAGAGAGACATGCCCAGAACTTTCAGACAAAGTAGAAGAATGGATGAAACATGGAGCTTCTTGGTTGGGGGGCTGCTGCCGAGTCAGTCCATCAGATCTAGAGAAAATGGTCAGCAAAATATCAGAAGTCAAAAGATCAATAAAAACTTAGTGATGACAGCGAAAAATAAACAACACATTAATAACCATTTTCCTTTTGGGAAATTTTGGTGTTATCTTTTATACTGCTGATGTTTTAAGGTTCTTGGTTATAGAAATTATGAAAAAGTTGACCTTGGTCTAGGATCCATTTGCTCTTTGCAAAGACATTACCACTGATACATCACTTCTTAATGTATATGCATGCTTACATTTTAATATCTTATTAAACAGACTTTATATCAATGCATTGCTGGATTGTCATTTAATATAGTAGAAATTGATGAAAAATGTGAAATTTTGTTTTCTTCTTTTGTTTATAAATGTTGAGATCTGATTATATTCCAGAATTTTATTACCGGTATTTATAGCATCTAAAAACAAATCAGATGAACTTTTGAATCAAACGTTTGAAGTAAAAAAAAAATATAATAAAAAAGAGGCATACGCTAAAATTTGGAGCGTTCTGTTTGCCAGAAAGTGATATAATACTGAATCATATTGAATGAATCATGTATCAATGCCAGGGTGTCAATCAAAAAATTTAAAGTACAAAGGGTAAACTGAATGTACGAAAACTTATGTTTACATAGGGATGGTGGATAGCCATTTATTATTAATGTACACTTTCATAGGTTCTACTTGCCCTTAGGAGACATTTTTGAACATTATATTCTTCTTTACATTTTCAGTTATTTTTCATTTTATAAAGAATGTGCCAATAAAAAACATAAGCAGTATATTTTGTTACTTTTGGGTTGTGTCCCTTTAATATCTCGCGACTGTTTTTGAAAGAACTCATAGACACAGTTTTCTTTATATGTAAGACTGCATGGTCACTAACCCATTGTACACAGTCTGTTCAACTACCAGTACGTTACATGTAAGTAAACCAGTGATGGATAAAGTGAAATGGAAAGGATCAAACGATGGTAAGACTGTGTACTGATGAAAACATCAGCTTAATCTGTAACTGAAATCATTGTTCTGGAAAGCCCATGTTAGGTTTTGCAGGTGAGCTGATATCAAAGAATTAACTGAAAGGTTGTACATGAAAAAATAAAATATGAAGCAAATCTCATTGTTGGGTACCTATTCTGATTACCTGTTATTTCTTTAGTTTACCTGTCATTCTGATATCGATGTTTTAAACCAGGCTGTTATTTTAACCTTTTCCTCGGTAAAATTTCTGTTAATGGCACTGCAGAGAAAAATCAGTTTCTCATATGAATTTATTTCTGACAGTGTATGGATTGCTAAAAGTAGTTAAGACTCGCACTGATGGTAAATGTTCATTGGGAGAACTTATGTCCTGTGGAAACTGTGTACAACTGGTGTTGCCTTAGCTTACAGCGGGAGTAATGACCCTTGACTAATTAAAACAAATAGCTCACGTTTTTAGGGAAATTAAGAACTGATATTGAAAATAATAATATATATCATAACATGAGATTTAAATGGAAAACAAAAGTGAGAAAGATCATTGATTTTTCTTTCTTTCTGTTCTTTCCTTTTTTTCTAAATTCATTTTTTGTAATGGTTTCATTTTTTACTATTATGCAGTCCCTGTATAAAATCAACATTTAACTGAATTATAAACATTATGTATGACATTTTTGGACCATCGTTGTTAGCATTACGAATCATCCAGGCTTCTAAAATTTCTAAAGGCTACAAAGTTTTGTAAAATTGAATAATTCAAAGTTGTAACAGTGTAATGTGATGCTGAAAAAATGTAATGAATTGGGTACATCAGGGACCGTTAATAGTAAGTCCCAGGGTACATTGAAAAACGAAATAGTGTTATTAACCCTCAACATAAATTTCTCTCTATTTCATAAGAACACTCATTCTCAAACCAAGATGTTTTGAGTATTTTTCTCAGTATATTATTATGTCAGAGCCCTAAAAAATTGTCAGAGATATGGGACCTTAAAAATGTTCATATGAAAAGACAAACATGTCATAGTATCAGGGTCTTCTATTTAAAAGACTGTGAAAGTTTCAGAGAAGGGAAGCCACTGATGCAAAAACACTAACATTTTTGTATGTATTACCTCCCTTGAAATTAAAACTTGTCCTGCTACCTGTATGACGTCAGCTTGGTGTTTTCCAAATTAGTACTGAGGGAATCCCTTAAATATTGCAATTATATTTGATTGACAAGGCGCTTGTCGCCGTCTATGTTACATGTTTACTTTTTCTGTCAAATGGTCCGAAAATTCAGTGTGAATGTGGAAGCGTCTATATTACTTCATGCACAGGTAGGCGATTTAATTGAATGGGTGACGTCACCTGGAAAACTGTGTACATGTTCTTTGAAGCATAAACGCTTGACAATTGCTGGGTGTGCCTTGGAAGAAACACGAAATTCACCTGTGAAGTTTTGGAATTATTTACCTTTTACAAGAACATGAAGTGACTTAAAGTAAAAACAGGTAACTTTTGCAGCTTTAATGTGACCTATGTGTATTTTCACCGGACATTTTTATCACAAAACTTACGTGTATTTTGTATCTGAAATTACACGCCTACCCCACCATAATCTTACTTTGGGGTCAGTGGGTTGGAACATGTTTTCATGTAATCCATTTGAGAGGTTTGTTGAAAGTAAGCAAATATAAACTTATTTTCAATTCATACCTTGCGATTTTTCGTTGCAGTGTACTTTTTTCATTAAAGCAAAATTTAATAATGGCTGCATAGTGTGGATTTGACACTTATGACAAACAGGTGAGTTTGTACTAAAGTTTGGAGTAAGGGACAACAGCAGGTTCTGTCAGATTCTGCTACAGATGTCAGTTACTATAAGAGGGGTGACTGCTCCATAGGACCAATCTCACAGTTTTGACATTTTACACTGTTGACTGTTAAAAGTTGACGTACACTCGGCCTGTCACTGAGAATAATATTTATTCACAGGAAAGTTATATTGTCTGGAAGTGTCCCAACATCCTATACAAATTCATTAGACTGCTATGATCTTCAAATGAAAGAAAATGAAAAACATGATGCATGAGCATAACAATGTCTCTCTTTTGGGGTTTCATCAGGTCCAGGATCCTTTCCTCTAAGTTATATTGATCTGTACATCTAATTGGCAGTACCCTAATGGGTGTGTAAACGAGACAAGTGTTTCATTAGTTGAGTCAGAGCAGCAGCTGTTATTATCCAAATCCTGTTTTGGACATCAATATTTATTTGTTAAGTTTGTTGGAGTCAAGTTCAACAACCCTTGTCATTTGCTGCAGATTGTAACAATTATTTGCAATGGTTGTTGTAAGCAGATGCACACTTCCCTTGAAACTTTTTTTTTTCACTGAATCTTATACAGGTTGGTCTCCAATGGTTAAGTCTTCTATTTCAAAAGCTTTTAGTTTTAAGTTTTTGCACTGTAACTGGAACAGTGGCAAGCTTTGGTTTTTGTGAAAATGGTCCTTCCTGTCAAGCAAATTTTGCTATTCACAGCCTTCTCTTTTGTGTTTCTAACTGATGTGTGAATGTGCTTTGAAATAAGCGATGTGTTAATCTTTTAAGTATTTACTGCCAGGCATATATTCAGATAAACTAAAATGCACAAAAATTGTATGTATGACTTTTCTCTTTGCTCCATTTCCTCATCATGAAAATGCAATCTTTCTTAAAATTCATTTTTGAATTTAGGATTGTAATTTTTATGTATTCATATATTGTGTGATAAGCATCCTGCTTGTCAACCTGACATTTTTGCACACTAGTTTACTTAAGTAAAGCTTCATATATGCACATTGCTCAGTAGTTAATAT
This sequence comes from Cyclina sinensis, assembly GCA_012932295.1. Classification (NCBI taxonomy): domain Eukaryota; kingdom Metazoa; phylum Mollusca; class Bivalvia; order Venerida; family Veneridae; genus Cyclina; species Cyclina sinensis. The sequence goes on along the minus strand of JAAONU010000007.1, from coordinate 34,851,149 downwards.
TGATAATGTTAACATTACCCATAGTTGAAATGTATAGCAGATGCCTGCAAAACTTTCCAAAATTTTTTAGAAATGATACCTGTTTTTTTTCAAGTTCAAGTTTATGAAGTTTTTTTTTTCAGTGGCATTCATTTCTGATGAAATGGGAAATTTGGCTGCTATTAGTTTTATATCTTATTGCCAATCTATTGAGTATTAATACTTAGAAATTATAAAGAGAGCATTTCAAGGGCTTTCTGCTGGAAATGGTACCTACCACATTGTTATTAAAGATTTTACCTTATTTTACACCTGGTGATTTACAAAAGACGCCTTCTTCTCAGCTTCTCTTGTTCTCAAGTCGAGATGTGTGATTGATCGGTTGTTCATCATGGCCATCTGTTGAATCTGTATCAATTATTCATAAAATAGACATCAATTGTACGTCTTGAAGTTACCGACCAAGTCTGTACATTGATTACATGAAAAACACATTAATAATTCAATCAGTCGGAGACTTTTTTGCTTATATCCTCAGTGATTTAGCTTAATATTGTGTTCTAAAATTTAGTAGCGTAAATACAGGTGTATAAAAACAAATCTGTTCTCTAGGGACCATGTTTTTCTTACTAAGGGTAAGTAACTAGTGTAAAGACACAACCAAAAAAAGAGTTATGCACTGATCTGTCTCTAACACTGATGGGTGGTATGTCAAAGGAAAAAGAACACACTTAGGAAAATTGTAAAAGGGAAGTTCTTCCAAAATTACAGTTTGTTTAGAGACCTAGGACAGCATCTTTAATTCATGTGAAGGAAGAGTTAATGCCCTTTCTATTATAGTCTAGGTGGAAGCAGTAGTGTTTGAATTTCTTTGACTTACTATAAAGTGTCAAGTATGTTAATTGTAGATCTTTTAAAAAGAAATTGACTTTGTTCAATTAAAATGTAAATTACTCGGCTAGCAGTTAAGTTACCTTTGGCCTTTGCAACCCGTACAGACAATGATCAGTCTGTACATCTATGCAGTTTGATTATGATCTCGAGGGGTTAATGCAAAAAAGGACTATCTGATTCTTTATTTCACAGCATTTAAAACAGTTTTAAATTCACCCCTTGATCTTCACTTTTTGCTTGCTTGTTGTTTGGTAAGTCAGTTTGCCACTCTTAAGTTAATATACCTCAGTTGAGGTCTGTCCATAATTAGGTTTCGAAATTTCTTGTTTAAATCAAATATGAGGAGAGCATGGTAAGAGTTAAAAGATATCTCGGTTGATTTTGTAATAAAAGACATTTTAAACATGCTATGAATGGCTGAAAAATTTAAATTCTTTGTGTCTTTTTTTGTGTCGGAAATTTTATACAAGAAATAATATATCTGAATACATATTGCACCTTGTTTTAGAAAATGGTAGCAAACGATTACCCAGTGTTATTTCATGTTTAACTATTCAAGTACTTTAAAGTATAAAGGTTTTTTTTTTATGTTTACAAATACATAAAAATGGTTTAATAATTATGCGCATTGAAGTAAATTGACAGTCGAGCAATACTAGGTGTTCTACCTATCAATCAAGCAAATCCTTTATATCTTGGGTTAGAATTTTCTCTTTATCACTGGTGGGTTTGCAAATGCAGAGATAAACCTGTGTACATAATGATAACATTTTTAAAAAGACACCCATGCTACTTCCGTATTGTGTCATGATTTATATTTAGGGAGGACGTATGGTGCAATGGGTATGTTGGTTTTTCTTGTGTAAATGAAGGAATATTTCTGTATTTCACTCTTTTCACTGGTATGTCAGTGGTTTGTTTTGTTTTATGTTTCAAGTCTGTTCTGTGTAACTCAGCAGCTTCTTAAAAAAATTGATCTCATGAAACCATCCTATGTTGAATCTTGTAAGATTTGATAAGATGACTGTCAAAATATTTAGCCGATGAAAATCTGTATTCAAATCATTAGTTGTTACGTTATTATAAACCGTAATATATAATTCACTTGAGCTCATGTTTTGACTGACATGCTAAGTCACATAGACAGACAGACACACACAAACAGACACAGTGTAAGACACATACATACACATACAGACATACATAATGTAACTCAGTCACTGTGAGGTACGCACACACATACACAAAGTCAGACATATACAGACATGCACAGGCACAAAATTAGACTCATATACACTGACACAGACAAACACACACACACACATCACAGCAGCAGATATCAATCCCTGTTGATTCATTTTGTGAAGGTGTTACAAAGCATTTCTTAATTTTAATAGGTGGCATAAATTTTGATATTCATTAGAATTTCTAAGTACTTGAGATCTATTGGACACCAGATTTGTCAGAGATCTCTAACAATTTGACATTAGATAATTAAAAGTCTGTTATGGTGAAATATTTGTAAGAAAATCTAGAAATGTTTAGAATTATTTATATCTTATTGAGACTTTCATCAGACAATTTGTGCAGGCAATCTCTAGCTTGATTTTCTTTGAAGAGATGATAACGTGTTTAATCTGAGATAACATCTTGTATCCTTTAAATTCTTTGTAAATGTATATGATATGATTAAACTTTCAACTTGTTATATAAAAGTTTTTATCTGGTTTTGAAAGGTAATCCTGGTTAGAAAAAGAAAGAGTAAAGTGTTAAAGTCTTCATTTACCGTAATAGTGTAAAGACAGAAAATGGTGATAAAAAATTATGGTACATGATTGTTTATTGGACATGGTACAACAGGTTTTTTTTTGAAGTGCTAAATTTAATTTCTTTTTTTTGAAAGTATTTAAGGTGTTCACCAACTTGAAAACAGTTATCAATTGAAGTCAAAGTCACTGTTCTAGGTCAACTAGTTTTAATCTACATATATTTCCTGAGCTATGATAAGTGTGTTTATAGCTTTTTCATTTTGAAATAATAAAAACAATTTTTACTTATTAGCAGTATGGAACAAAAACCCTCAAAGGGTTTCTGAATTGAGTATTACAGAAAACTTATTATAGGATAGAGGTGAAGTGAAATCTTCAGCATTAAGAAACCGAGGGAGCATAGCAACTAAACAAGTCTTTTTAATGTTGAAGATTTCACTTCATAGCCTCTATCTGACTTAGTGTTTGCCCCTCCCATTTTGATCATTCTCTTTTTTTTTTCTTATTTGTAACATACCTGTTCCCTAAGCAAACCACTCCCATTTCTGCACCAACACACCAGAGCAGAGATATGTTTTGGCAGGTGCGCATTTGTAAAAAAAAAACTACAGTGCTCATCATGAATAAGTGGAGAAATTGCAACTATTCACGAATAAATCTGTAAGAAATTTAAATATCTTTGCTTTCTGATTGGCTAGAGAAGTATGACAAACACTATATCTTTTTAAAGCGAAAAAGTATCTCATTGGCTGGATAGCCTAGTTGGAACCCTAATTCATTTACGGTACCATATAGGAACGTTGAATGTTATTGTTTTGAAATCTATTAATAGTAAAAAGTAACTGATAAGAGATACAGCTAACTTTTTGATGGTTGGCAAAAAAATGGCAATTGATAAAAATGCAAAACATTGTAATTTTGTAATTACTGTAACAAAGTCATTTTTCATCAAATAATTCAGTATTTTATATCATTTAAAAGGTCTGTAAACTCATATTTTACATATTTAAAAAACAATTGTCAAAACTGTTTACTTTTTTGTTTGTAAATAGTTTAAACATAGTGCATCTGAGCTGCTAGAAAAATGCTGAAATGACAGGTGTAAATTAGTTTAGTTTTCTTCTTTAAAAGCAAAAATTCAAAATCTGCTTATATTTCCAAAATATGAATTTAAAGAGCTTTCAAATGATATAAGACTCTTAAAATTCGGCTGACAAAGAAAAAAGTTATCTAAAGTTAAAAATTCTGCTGCTATCAAATATATATAAATATTGGTTCTCTTTGCCAACCAGCAGTTCAGCTATATTTTGGTAACAGGTGCTTGTGATGTCATCAGTCAATGTGCCTATAGGAATTGGTGCATAAAATTTGATTAGAATTAGATTTCCTCAGGTCTACGTCTTTAGGACTCCAACAGATGAATAAACCTGTCATGTTTTGTTTTAATGCATTACTTGAATCAAGTCATTTGTAACGATTATTGATCTTGTTCAAGATAACATTTAAACTCGGAGAAAAAAAGATAACCAACTTTGTTTGTGAACAAGTTTATATGAATAGATATGCTTGCATAGTTTACAGCAAAATGTTTTCATTCAATACATGAACCATGCCACCAGTGTTATGTTCTATATTTCATGTCTCTTGACATAATTACTCACTAATTCTGAAAAGTATTTGCTTTATGAAGGCTAAGTTAATTTGATCTTGTTTAAATTGCAACTGAACAGGAATATTGCCTAACACCAATTGCCTACCTGACTAGTACGGGTAACTACCATTTACTTGTAAGGAACACTTAAAGTTGTATGGTTCTAGCACTATTTACAAGCGACAGAGCCAAGAAAAATGTTCTGGAGATGCTTTGCTGTACATATAATCACATATTACTTTAAATTTCTATGCCCCCAGTTTGAGGAGTCATTTAGAGTTGCTTTAGTCTATAAATCCATCTGTCTGTTCAGACATGTGTAACAAAATCCATCCGTCTGTTCTGTTAAGTTTTTGTCACACATGTATAACAAAATCCATCTGTTTGTTTTGTTAAGATTTTGTCACACATGTATAACAAAATCCATCTGTCTGTTTTGTTAAGCTTTTGTCACACATGTATAACAAAATCCATATGTCTGTTCTGTGAAGATTTTGTCACACATGTATAACAAAATCCATCTGTCTGTTTGGTTAAGATTTTGTCACACATGTATAACAAAATCCATCTGTTTGTTGTGTGAAGATTTTGTCGCACATGTATCTTACAAAATCCATCTGTCTGTTCTGTTAAGATTTTGTCACACATGTATCTATCAAAATCCATCTGTCTGTTCTGTTAAGATTTTGTCACACATGTATAACAAAATCCATCTGTCTGTTCTGTTAAGATTTTGTCACACATGTATAACAAAATCCATCTGTCTGTTCTGTTAAGATTTTGTCACACATGTATAACAAAATCTATCTGTCTGTTCTGTTAAGATTTTGTCACACATGTATATCAAAATCCATCTGTCTGTTCTGTCAAGATTTTGTCACACATGTATCTAACAAAATCCGTCTGTCTGTTCTGTTAAGATTTTGTCACACATATATTTTACAAAATCCATCTGTCTGTTCTGTTAAGATTTTGTCACACATGTATCTAACAAAATCCATCTGTCTGTTCTGTTAAGATTTTGTCACACATGTATCTATCAAAATCCATCTGTCTGTTCTGGTCAGATTTTGTCACACATGTATCTATCAAAATCCATCTGTCTGTTCTGGTCAGATTTTGTCACACATGTATATCAAAATCCATCTGTCTGTTCTGTTAAGATTTTGTCACACATATATCTTACAAAATCCATCTGTCTGTTCTGGTCAGATTTTGTCACACATGTATATCAAAATCCATCTGTCTGTTCTGTTAAGATTTTGTCACACATGTATCTAACAAAATTCATCTGTCTGTTCTGTTCAGATTTTGTCACACATATATCTTACAAAATCCATCTGTCTGTTCTGTTCAGATTTTGTCACACATATATCTTACAAAATCCATCTGTCTGTTCTGGTAATTTTTTTGTCACACATCTTACAATATGAAACAACTAGTCAGCCTTCTGACTCACCATACGATAGGTGGCATGACTTAAGTTGGAATAGCCATAGGGTTTTCTTAAAGATGCAAAGTTATGGCTAGTTATGGCTCTTGACTAATGTAAACTATTTTTTTATAAATTTTATGTTTCATGTTCACAATGTGTAACAGCCATCCACAGAAATGTTGGAACAGCATGTAAATTCATGCACTTCAGATTGACCTCTCCCATACATACAGAGTTACAGCCCTTGACTGACAATTTTATTCAGACATATGTCTCAATGTATAACAGCCAGTCACCAAACACCACAGAAATGAGATGATGGTGCAGATGGTGAAGTTGTGCACCTTGGGTTTCTGTTATGAATATGACCTGTAAATACAGTTATGGCCCTTGACTAAGGTATTTAGTGTTATGTATATCTCACAAAATATAACAGCCAGAGTCATCAAACTATACAGAAAAGTTAGCTACTTCAAAGGTTCAACTGTAGTTGCAAAATGGAAGGTGCACTATTTGCAGAGAATGCCTGGATTGTGTAAAAATATTGCATGCTATGTCAGCATGACTGTGTTTATATATAAATGTTCAAATCAGTATATTGCCCATTGCTTATACCATACCATGTCAATAAAACCATTATTGTCAACAGTATATGTTAAACATACCAAGATAGTGGTAATACCACCTTTTTGTCCACCCCTGAAAAAAAAGATTACGAAGTTGAAAGTCTAAATACCTGTTCAAGTGTTGAGCCTTTTAGATAGAGGTGGGTCAGTGCAAAGGTTATATATGCATGTTATAAGATACTGAAATATGTAATGATATTCATTTAGTATTCAAATTATTTATAGATATAATATAATACAAATATAAAATACTAATAATTCAGTTAGCTTGAGACATATGTTTATACATGGTATTTAAAGAAATGAAATTTGTGCTTTTAGTATTCAGTAGAACTCCAAAAAGCATTTCAGCCTGTTGTTGGAAACCCATACTAGTTGTTGATTCCACTCTTCCATAGTATCCAACTATGAAGTCAGCCCACCTGTTTATAAATAGATCTTCCAGAAAACAGTAAAGCTTCAAAGTTGCAAAATTCTAAAGGTTTCCAAAACATTTAACCTAGAGACTACTCATGTGTGTGGAATGATTAAAGACAAAACTAATTTTTTCATATGAATAATTTACTTGTTCTGAAATGTGTACTGCATTCGTGGGGTATCAAAGTCATGATTAACTTGCATTCTAATTGATAGTCACTGTACTGTGGAATTTTGAGTCATATTTTTAACACATAGTATATTGTATTATGTTTCAGTAATGTTAGACGTGGTATGCATAGTAAATTATACTGAGTTTTTATAGATTCTAAATCACCATGACTTGTAGGCTTGAATTGGTTACCCTTCATACATATCTGAAATCTGGATTTAAAACGTCATTAGAATATGGTTAAGTCATTTGTATTTCTTGCATCTATTTAACAAAGAGTCAATTAATTTGGTAATAACTAGATGTTTCCTTTATAATCATTTTATGTATAGGGTGCGTATTTCAAAATCATACAATTATTAATTTCATATAAACTTAAAAATGAAATGTTTAGCTTTAAGTCCACATTAATTAAAAATGATTGGAAGCAGCTAACTTTGAGGCAGCCACAATTTCTTTAAAAAAAACTTCTGAGTGTTTTACCGAGCTTGGACCTAAGACCCTTGGTCAGTTTGAAGTTATGGAGCTTGAACTTACGACTGTCATTTTGAATTTACAGAGCTTGAACCTATGATCCTTTGTCAGTTTGAAGTTACAGAGCTTGAACCTAAGATCCTTTGTCAGTCTGAAGTTATAGAGCTTGAACCTATGATCCCCAGTCAGTTTGAACTTACAGATCTTGAACCTAATTATCCCTCAGTCAGTTTGAATTAACAAGGTTTTAACCTATGATACTCAGTCACTTTGAATTTACAGAGCTTGAACCTGTGACCCTCAGTTTGAATTTACAGAGCTTGAACCTATGACCCTCAGTTTGAATTTACAGAGCTTGAACGTGTGACCCTCAGTTTGAATTTACAGAGCTTGAACCTATGATTCTCTGTCAGTTTGAAGTTACAGAGCTTGAACCTAAGATCCATTGTCAGTCTGAAGTTATAGAGCTTGAACCTATGATCCTCAGTTTGAACTTACAGATCTTGAACCTAATTATCCCTCAGCCAGTTTGAATTAACAAGGTTTTGACCTATGACACTCAGTCACTTTGAAGTTACAGAGCTTGAACCTGTGACCCTCAGTTTGAATTTACCGAGCTTGAAACTATGACCCTCAGTCATTTTAAAGTTACAGAGCTTGAACCTATGAACCATGGTCAGTTTGAATTTATAGAGCTTGAACCTATGACCCATAGTCAGTTTGAAGTTATATAGCTTGAACCTATGATCCTCTCAGTTTGAAGTTATAGAGCTTGAACCTATGATTCTCTGTCAGTGTGAAGTTACAGAGCTTGAACCTATGATCCTCTGTCAGTTTGAAGTTTCAGAGCTTGAAGTTACAGAACTTGAACCTATGACCCTCAGTTAGTGTAAATTACAGAACTTGAACCTGTGACCTTAAGTCAGTTTGAACTTACAGAGCGTGAACCAATGACCCTCAGTCAGCATTAAGTTTCTAAGCTTTCCAAATCTCCATACCCATTAGTTCATTGGTATATAGGCTTTTGGTGATACATAAACTGAAGGTATACTTAGATAAAAATAAGTATTTGTAATTATATTGTTTATACTTTGTATTTTCAGGGCATAAAAGAACAAAATAACAACAAGCTTTTGGAAAAAGGGTCCCACATCAACATCAACCATGGTCATTCTTGCCAAGGTGAGAAATTTTTTAATGACTTTTTTAGAAGTGCAACATAAGTGCTCACTAAATATACTCGAGATACTAGTTTATTGATCATTTTTCAACTTATTTAGTCCGATGTATGTAATTTACGCATCGGGTTAGAATTTACTGGGATTCTGAATAACAGAATGACAAAGCAGAACTGTTATCTATTAGAAAACTGCATAGTGAACAATTACAGTGAACTACATAATGGTTGATTACCCTGAACTGCTTGCACATTATCCCTCTGTTGTAAACGGAAGTTGTATTTCAGACTAGACCAGTCTAATATCAGTATTAAAAGGGCCATTTATAACTGCATAATATTTTGAATACATGCGACACACATCCACCGCATGTATACGATTTCTTAAGGTTTTGTTTTTTAGCTCACCTGAGCATGCTCATGTGAGCTTTTAGGATCCTTGATTGTCCGGCGTCCGTCCGTCCGTCCGTCGTCCACAATTCATACAAACAACATCTCCTCTGAAACCACTGGGCAAAATTTAATGAAACTTGCCTAGAATGTTCCTTGCATGAAGCTCTACCAAGTTTGTTCAAATGGTTCCGGTTCATTGCATTTCTGGGTCACAGGAGCTAAAAACAGATTTTAAAAGTTGGATCTTTAAAAATCTTCTTGTCAGAAACCACAAGGCCTGGAGCTTTGATATTTGGTTTAAAGCATTATCTAGTGGATCTCTACCAAGTTTGTTCAAATTATGATCCTGGGGTCAAAAAAGGCCCCGCCTCAGGGGTAACTTGTTTTACATAGATTTATATAGGAAAAACTTTAAAAATCTTCTTGTCGGAAACCGTAAATGTTCCTTGCATGAAGCTCTACCAAGTTTGTTCAAATGGTTCCGGTTCATTGCATTTCTGGGTCACAGGAGCTAAAAACAGATTTTAAAAGTTGGATCTTTAAAAATCTTCTTGTCAGAAACCACAAGGCCTGGAGCTTTGATATTTGGTTTAAAGCATTATCTAGTGGATCTCTACCAAGTTTGTTCAAATTATGATCCTGGGGTCAAAAAAGGCCCCGCCCCAGGGGTAACTTGTTTTACATAGATTTATATAGGAAAAACTTTAAAAATCTTCTTGTCAGAAACCGTAAGGCATAGAGCTAAGATATTTGGTGTGTACCATTGTCTAGTGGACCTCTACCAAGTTTGTTCAAATCATGGCCTCCGGGTCAAAAATGGCCCCGCCCAAGGGGTAACTTGTTTTACATAGAGTTATATAGGAAAAACTTTAAAAATCTTCTTGTCAGAAACCGTAAGGCATAGAGCTAAGATATTTGGTGTGCAGCATTGTCTAGTGGACCTCTACCAAGTTTGTTCAAATCATGGCCTCTGGGTCAAAAATGGCCCCGCCCCAGGGGTAACTTGTTTTACATAGAGTTATATAGGGAAAACTTTAAAAATCTTCTTATCAGAAACCGTAAGGCATAGAGCTTAGATATTTGGTACGTAGCATTGTCTAGTAGACCTCTACCAAGTTTGTTCAAATTATACCTCTGGGGTCAAATTTGGCCCCACCCTGGGGTCATTGGTTTCACATAAGCTTGTATAGGAAAAACTTCGAAAATCTTCTTGTCTGAAACCACAAGGCCCTGAGCCTTAAGACTTAGTATGTAGCATTGTCTAGTGGACCTCTACCAAGTTTGTTCCAATTATACCCCTGGAGTCAAATTTGGCCCCACCCCGGGGTCATTGGTTTTACATAGGCTTATATAGTGAAAACTTTGAAAATCTTTTTGTAGAAGGAGAAGTAACATTTTCAGTCCGAATAATCTGGAATTTTGTCAGACAGGTTGTTTCTATGATTTCTAGCTCAAGTTCGAATACGGGTCATCTGGGTTCAAAAACTAGGTCACAGAGCCCAAAAATAGAAAAACCTTGTTAACACTCTAGAGGTTACATTTTCAGTCCAAATATCCTGGAAATTTGTCAGAAAGGTTGTTTTGATGATTTTTAGCTCAAGTTTAGAATTGGGTCATCTGGGGTCAAAAACTAGGTCACAGAGCCCAAATATGGAAAAACCTTGTTAACACTCTAGAGGTAACATTTTCAGTTCAAATAACCTGGAATCTGTCAGAAAGGTTGTTTCAATGATTTCTAGGTTAAATTTTAATATGTGTCATCTGAAATCAAAAACTAGGTCACAGAGCCCAAAAATAGAAAAAAACTTGTTAACACTCTTAAAGCTACTTTTTAGTCCAAATATTCTCAAAAATTTTTCAGAAAAAATGTGTTAATGATTTCTAGCTCAGATTCGAATAAAGGTCATCTGGGGTCAGAAACGAGGTCACAAACCCCAAATATGGAAAAACCTTGTTAACACGCATTGAGGTAACATTTTCAGTTCAAATATTCTGGAAATTTGTCAGAAAGATTGTTTTAATGATTTCTAGCTCAGTTTTGAAAATGGGTTATGTGGGGTCAAAAACTAGGACACAGGGCCAAAAAGTAGAAAATCCTTGTTAATGCTGTAGAGGTTACATTTTCAGTCCAAATGTCCTAGAAATTTGTCAGAAAGGTTGTTTCAATGATTTCTAGCCCAGATTAGGATATGGGTCATCTGGGATAAAAAACTAGGTCACCATTTTAACACCACAGGTTACATTTTCAGTCCAAATATCCTGGAAGTTTGTCAGACAGGTTGTTTTGATGATTTCTAGCTCTAAGTACTAATATGGGTCTTCTTTGGTCAAAAACTAGGTCACAGAGACCAAATATGGAAAAACCTTGTTAACACTCTAGAGTTAAGATTTTAATTCCAAATAACCTGAAAATTTGTCAGAAAGGTTGCTTTTATGATTTCCAGCTCAGCTTTGAATATGGGTCATCTGGATTAAAAAAACTAGGTCACAGGGCCTAAATATCGAAAAACTTTGTAAACATTCTAGAGGCTACATTTTCAGTCCAAATGTCCTGGAAATTAGTCAGAAAGGTTGTTTTGATGATTTCTAGCTCAGGTTTGGATATGGATCATCTGGGGTCAAAAACTGGGTGACAGAGCCCAAATATGGAAAAACCTTGTTAACACTCTAGAGGCTACACTTTCAGTCCAAATAACCTTGAAATTTGTCAGAAAGATTGTTTCAATAATTTCTTGGCCAAATTTGAATATGTGTCACCTGGGGTCAATTAACCAGGTCAATAGCAACTTTGTTAAAAGCAGTCATATTCAGGTGAGCGATATAGGGCCATCATGGCCCTCTTGTTTGTTCTTGTGAGATATAAGATGCTAACAGTAAATTTGATTGATAGTGTCAAATAAGGGTGAAAATCTACTTCAAAACTGATTTAACCTTGGCTTGATACTGTAAGGTTACAGCAAAATATAAACAATACAGAGCCGCAATATGCTACTGACAAGAACGGCTGCCACATAAAGTAAATAAGACGATTGATCATAAATTGACCATTACAGTATCGTAATTCAACACAAAATACCAGCCGAAATGTCTTCTAGTAGATGTAAAAAGTCATAAAATGTCATAAAGTCTGTATCAAAATATACAAGAAAATATTTTTAGAAAGTGGGAAAAGAGACAAACATGGATTGTTCACCTTTCCTAATTTGATATCTTTTTCATCTCTGAGCTCAGAGAGAACTCAGATATTTGTTAACTTTCAATACAGAGAATTCAGAAAAATTTCTTTGAGTTTGACAAGATATAGATCAAAAACTGTAGAGCCATTATGATGTACTTCCATACACCTTACACATCTTACTCGAGGAACTTCCGGTATACATTTCATCCTCAACCAAGCTAGAATAATTTTACCTTAACTACTGATTAAAAATAGAAATGTCTTTGGTATGAAAATTTCTTTTTCATATTAAAACTTGATAAATTGACATAGTGAATAAACTGTATTTAAGCCTGAAACAAAATTGATGATAATTTATGACTGCATGAATGCATTCTAGAATGCAAATTTATGTTGATATTTACGTTGTTTTTTCCCCTAGGTGACATTAATTTGTAGAAAAATCATATTTAAATGCACTTCAGAGATATTTCTAAGATTTGAGGGAAATCCTGTAATGTTAATTTGAAAAAATGAAAAAAACTCATTAATAAATACAAGAGGCTTTTGTATTTCAGAAAATCTCAAAACCAGTTTCACATCACTTTAAGCTAAGATTATGAGCTCATGCAGTTATAGTTTAAAAGCTCAACATTTGGAACAAATTTGGTTTGTGTGCCAATGAAAGTAATTGATTTCTAAGTAATTTGGAACAAATTAAATATTTTTTGCAATGCTACAATGTGAAGTACAATTTGCTACATCAGGCAGTGTCCCCGCGGGATAGCTTTCGGAAATGATTAAAAAGGGGGAGTTAAGTATAATGAAAAACGGCAAAGAGCTGGCAACAGTTCAATATCTTGAATCCGACTCTAGGCAACGGCGGGACATTTATGGTATTTTAAGCATTCTTTTCTCTGATTTGATTGTTTGTTTGTTTTTCAAGGGCTTATCAATCCTTGATTTGAATTTTTCTGCCATTGAATTTTTTTTTTCACAGTGTTAGCATCGAAATATCAAAGTGCCCTTTCTGCAAGGATTTTTTCTGTGAATATTTTGTGGCAGAAATTTGTATTTGAATAATTTTTACACATAAAATTGAAGTGCCTAGTATTATTGCCTTGAAAGAGTAGTATGTTTCACAGAGCTTTTGTGTGAACAAGATTAAAGCCATATCAGTATACCAAATTAAGTCTATAATTACTATATCAGACAGTGGATGTATCAGATTTAAACATTTAGTGTACATGTTTATGTCTGAAAACAACAACACAGTATTGCATATCTCTTGTTATAGAGGTTATATTGTAAAAGAATTCTGGATTTTTGCTTTCTTCCATGAGCATTTCAAGGCAATTGTGAGATGTTTAATTACCATGACATTTTCTGCGAAAAATGCTTGAAAGGAAAATATGCTATTAGTCGGGAGTGTATATGGAAATAATTACGAAATAAATGAATATGTCATGCTAATTACAGAACTTGTCACAGAAGTTTGTATGAATCATACTTTCTGGTTAAGAAACTGGATTTTGCAAGATTGAAAACCATGTTTATATGAAAAAGAAGTGCTTTGTACCTTAAAAATTGTGTTTTTTATTAAGAAAATACTAATTTGGAATTAATGTTCACAGCAAGATGGCTTTACGTTCTATGAAACCAGGATGCAAGGTCAGTGGCCTTTTGTAATTCATGTGAGATGAAGTTAAATAGCGGACAGGTGTAGTTTCAGGTTCAAAGCGAAGTTTTAAGAGCATAAAGGCTGCAAATGGAGACTTTGCTTTGATGTGATCAACTTAAGGAAAACATGTAGTAATCAGAGCATCTGTCCATACAGTCATCCATCATTCATCGAACTATCCAGCCCCAATTTCATTTCTGCTCTATATGTGGTGAACTGACCTTGGAGTTTTTTTGGAAGTACTTGTAAAGAAAGAAATCAAGTATAGACACATGATGGGCAAAATGTATGATTTGTTTTGCTTCATCCATGGTCAAGGTCAAACGGGAGATCAGAAATTGAATCTGCTCTTTTTTTCTGTTCCATGTATTGCTTGAACACTTGAAGCATTTTGAAGTTTAAATTGGTTAAAAAATAAGTATAACCACATGTTCGGTGAAATGTATGATTTAAGTTTCCTTCATCCTAGGTCAAGGTGAAACATGAGATCAGCTGCCATTTCTTGTATGCTTCTTGTCACTTGAACACCTTGAAAGATTTTGAACTTAATTTATAAAACAAAATAATTAAGTGTATCAACATGATCAGCAAATTGCAGATTTTGCTTGCTTTATCCAAGGTCAAGGTCAAACATGAGGTCAAAAATTGTGTCTATCTGCCATTTCGTGTCCACTCCATATCTCTTTAACACAATGTGGAATGCCTAGTGGGATGAATAAATGAAATACAGCTAACCGCCTGTGTGATTTAATGGTTTTAGACAGAACAACATCTTATCAGCACCCCTCCTAGAGTATATCGATTATTTCAGCATAACAGTTAAAATTATCTATTGATCAGCAATGGTCACTAATCCATTACAGAAGTGAAATACTGAAGGTCAGGCTATAAAATTTACAAAATAGGAGTAGATCTTGGTTGTTTTACAGAATCATATTAGCTAATATAGTGGTCACTTATATCAGTGATTATAAGGTCATAAGGTGTGAAATTCACTAATTCACTAGTTGAAGAAACTGCATATGAGTTAAGTACGTAACACATTGATTTGGTGATGTTCGTCAAGTGATACAGTCAGAGTACAAACATTTCTCTGAAATAATTTCCTGTGTTTTCTCTTAAATAACTTCCATGTATCATATATCATGTTCCTGTCATAGTAAGTGTCACAAAGCATGTGTCTTAATTATGACTGGTAGTGACCACTATTAATTACTCTGTCATTAAAGTGACCACAGTCAGTTTGCAAGTGTGCTGCAAGTTTGTTGTTGTTGTTATTGTTAGGTGAGTTAACATTGTGAGGAAATGCCACCCTGAAAAATGGAGGAGGTCTCAAAGTCCGCAGAATGGGATGTTTGGTTAAATGTGTCCAGTCTCGTTCCCAGATAAGATACAGTAAAAGAGTAATGGTTTACTTTATGTAAAACAGTGAGACATGTTTGAGTTATACAAGGCCATAAACTGTAAGCAGTTGTTGACTTAAAAGGGAAAAACCACTCAAGGACATGTCAATAAATACATTTACAACTGTTTTTGGAAAGTCTTACAAAGTCTTAACAAGATTTGAAACACCTGAGTTAAGGAAATAAAATATGGTATTTCTGTTTTATGTTGTCACTTTCAACATTATGAAAACTAGTTACTTGTTTCTTATTTCTGTATCTCTGTTGTCTCCTTAACTTTTTACCATCAAATACAGAAGTTTATTTCAGCATTTTAACCATTTTGTACGGATTGCATTTCAGTTTTCTTCTTGTATAAAAATCAGTTTTATATTGTAGTTACATTTTTCGTTAAAGCAATTACGTTGGAAAACGATATACGAGTGTCTTTACAGGACACTTTTGCACATAATTCATCATTTAACTACCTGCAAGGTCATTTGGTGCTGAAAAAAGATAGTAATTGCAACTAATAAATTTGTTTGTGTATTGAGAGCCCATTGCAAAACTGTTGTATCTCCATATTTTTCATGAAGTTATAATAGTTCTGCATTGAGCTCTAGGTATGTTTGTAACATCTCTACTTGGCACAGGAGTTTTTATGTGACTAAGTCCAGTGTTTGTTTTTCAGTGTAAAGGAGGCTTGTTTATTAATCGAAAGAGTAATAAAATATAGATAACAAATCCTGTCATTTTTCTTGGTACCAGTTTCCTGTATAACTGACACCTCCGGAAGAATTAAGTTTATCCTTGATACCAGTTTCCTGTATGACTGACACCTCTGGAAGAATTAAGTTTATCGTTGGTACCAGTTTTCTGTATGACTGACACCTCGGGGAAAAATTTAGTTTGTCATTTGTACCAGTTTCCTGTATAACCACAGGAGTTTGAAATTCTATCAATAAACAAGAGGTATTGTAAAAATTACGTCCTCTATAGTTTTTTTATTATGTAGAGGACATAATTTTTACAATATCTCTTGTTTATTGATAGAATTTCAAACTCCTGTGGTATAAGATTGTAGTTTTATCCAAGGTAGACATCAGTCTGTTAAGCGCATAGGTCTTGCTTAAACATTCAATTTGAACATAAAAGTTGACATAATTTGACAATTTAGTTGCCACACACTGGTGGACTTGCAAAGGATAGGTGTTTGTGTGGCAAGGTCAAAAGAATGGGCTGAGATAGTTGAACTGTGAAGTAAATCGCTGTCAATATAAATACACGCATGTTAAAACATCTGGAGTGTACAAGCTTAACATATACCAAAATTAGAATAATTACAAGGTTTCAGATAACTAAACACGTCAAATATGAATAATATGAATTCTTATTTCGGTATTGCCCCATTTGTTTGATAATATTCCCAGTATCCCCTCAACTCTAGTTCGCAGTACTTCAAAAACATACTGAATTCTGTATCTAATCATATGAAGTTCAAAGCTGAATTGTGATGCTGCTGATTGTTGACATCTGAGTGGCAGAAAGATTGAATATGTAGTCTTGAAATCACTGTTACCATTCATTGGCTAACAACTGGACAGGTCCAGTGACCTAGGCAGAGATTGTTAGCTGAGACTTGCTGTCGAGCAAACTTTTAAAAACAAAATCTCTATAAAACTAATTCAGTGAATTGTTTAAAGTGACTGACTCACAGTAGGGTCGATGATGCAAAAAAAGAAAATGTTTTTACACGTACTTACAGAAGTTCTAGTTGTAATTGTGAAGAACATATCTAAACTAAGTTACTGTCTCACTATTTGTTACAAAAACACATCATAATATAAAGTTTTACACACTTTTATCAATTAAAAATTCATTCTGTTAGTCACAGGGTAGGTACTTTTTTTGAATTGTCAATTTTGACAGTTAGCACTTTCAAGTCTCTTTGGCTCAGTGGTGTAGGTCACCACCCTTAACTTTATCGACTGAAAGGACATGGGTTCGAATCCATTTGAAATCCAATTGTTTTTTCTTCAGTTTTCATAATGTATAAAAGCTTACAAATATTTTTTCCATTTATTAGTACATTAACTTCTCTTCAGTTTTTGGAGAAAAAAATTTTGTGAATCTGTCGCTTTAATATTTTATCAAGGTTTATATTTAGTAGCAATAGTAAAATAGGATGTATTGGCTGTAAAGTTTTTTTGGTTTGGTATTCCAAACATTTAGATGTAAAATTCTTTTGTTTAAATTTTTATTACATTGATAATTACATAACAGTGACTAGAGTAATATAGTAGTATATAATGCTTGGAGCTTTCTATTTGCATCTGATAAGACCAGAGATACTCAACTGGTTTTGTGTGCAAATGAAACAAAAATTTACTTTTTGTGACATTTTCTTTCAAGTGAGGTTTTAATTGCCTCTAATGGACCATATCTGATGATAGATGTTGTGTCAGATATAGTTCTTTTTTCTACTTTCTGAAAAAAAAGAAATTTTGTTGGTTGACTGGTTTGTATATATCATCAAAATGTTTTAATTATACATATACTCAGATTGTGATATCAGGCAAACTTCATGATTCATTTTATTTCGAGAAATCTTTAAATACATCATGCATGAAAATTTGCATTGCGAAAGTAATTTGCAAATGTACTGAAAATGTTGTGTAATGCTTCATGGCGATAAAACTTTGAGTTCAACTTCCTACACAATAACACACCTATTATGAATATTCATTAGATTGTTTTTGTGGAAGGGACATTGGGGGAGCATTTATGAGGATGTCATTTCCTGTTTAATATTTCCTTGATGTCAGTTTTATAGTCTACAAGGAAAATATTATGGTTCCTCTTGCACCTGACTATAAACATTTAAGTCAAATTAATTTTGCCCCCACTTCAAAGAAGAGGGGGTATATTGCTTTGCATTTGTCTGTCTGTCGGTCGGTCCGTCGGTCCATCGGTCCTTAGACCAAATGGTTTCTGACCAATAACTAAAGAATGCTTAGGCCTAAGAACTTCAAACTTGGTAGGATGATTGTCCATCACCAGTAGATGACCCCTATTGATTTTGGGGTCAAGGGGTCAAAGGTCAAGGTCACATAGACCTTGTAGGTAGAAACGGTTTCCAACCGATAACTGAAGAACGCTTAGGCCTAGGAACTTCAAACTTTGACGGATGATTGTCCATCACCAGTTGATGACCCCTATTGATTTTGGGGTCAAGGGGTCAAAGGTCAAGGTCACATTGACCTTGTAGGTAGAAACGGTTTCTGACCAATAACTAGAGAATGCTTTGACCTAGGTTCACCAAACTTGGTATGCTGGTTGGTCATCACCAGTAGATGACCCCTATTGATTTTGAGGTCATTAGGTCAAAGGTCAAGCTCACAGGGACCTTCATCCTAAAAACGGTTTCTGATCAATAACTAGAAAACGCTTTGACCAAGGTTCACCAAACTTGGTATGCTGGTTGGTCATCTCCAGTAGATGACCCCTATTGACTTTGAGATCATTAGGTCAAAGGTCAAGATCACAGAGACTTTCATCCTTAAAACTGTTTCCGATCAATAACTAGAGAACGCTTTGACCTAGGTTCACCAAACTTGGTATGCTGGTTGGTCATCACCAGTAGATGACCCCTATTGATTTTGAGATCATTAGGTCAAAGGTCAAGCTCACAGAGACTTTGACTCTAAAAACGGTTTAATAACTAGATCAAAGCCTAGGTCAAAGCGTTCTCTAGTTATTATTTTACAAACATTTCTTGTTATAACTAGAGAACGCTTTGACCTAGAATCACCAAACTTGGTATACTGGTTGGTCATCACCAGTAGATGACCCCTATTGACTTTGAGGTCATTAGGTCAAAGGTCAAGATCACAGAGACCTTCATCTTAAAAACGGTTTCTGATCAATAACTAGAGAACGCTTTGACCTAGGTTCACCAAACTTGGTATGCTGGTTGGTCATCACCAGTAGATGACCCCCTATTGATTTTGAGGTCATTAGGTCAAAGGTCAAGCTCACAGAGACTTTGACTCTAAAAACGGTTTCCGATCAATAACTAGAGAATGCTTTGACCTAGGTTCACCAAACTTGCTATGCTGGTTGGTCATGACCAGTTAATGACCCCTATTGATTTTGAGGTCATTAGGTTAAAGGTCAAGGTCACAGGGACCTTGATCCTAAAAACGGTTTCTGATCAATAACTAGGGAACGCTTTGGCCCAACCACAAGCAATTAGGTGCTGCCGGGGGGCATTTATGTTTTACAAACATTTCTTGTTATCATTGGTCATGCTTGGTATGAATATGGCTTAGGCTGGTACTGAGGATAAACAACTCTAATCAGTCAGTCAGCGATCATTTACGTTGTGGTAGCTTTAGCCTGTAAGATTGTAGAAAGTGTTGCATGTGTTTTTGAAGAAAATAATAGCAAGTTTATATTCTTCAAGTTCACTTTTTTGATAAATTTCTCATAAATGTTATGAAAATTAATTAAGGAAATGTCATATCACTAAATTTATTATTTCATTACCAGTATCAAATTTATCGATTTGATTTTTAAGAAAATAGAACCCAGAAAATAACGTGATCCATACTGGGATTTTAACAAATCTCTATAATTCAAATTGATCGTTTGATCTGCCCTGATAAAATTTCAAGTATTCAGGAGATAATCATCTAGGAGTAGTTCAATATCTTGCTATTGTAACCCAGAAACCAGGAACAGAAATTAACACTTAATCGTAAAATATGCATTACGAGTTTTTATCCATTTTATTCGTATAGAAATGAAATCTGTCTCTATTAGTTTATTAGAAGACCAGAACATAAATTAACAGTATGGGTAAGATGTATAGTTAGACTTTTTCTGAAACAGGTCAAGACAATGGTGCACAGCTCAACAGGGGGCAGATAAGTGGTATTGAGCTGGACTGGTATTCCAGGGGTCACAAGTTTTAATTCCTGCTTCTCCACTTGTACAATTCATTGTCTTTCGGATGAGACATTAGACTGAGGTGCCTATGTATCGGTGCTACACATTGAGCGTGTTAACAAAACCAGGAGTGTCTGTGGAATGAGTTGCCCTTTGTATCTTGCAGTATCTCCCACAACCTAAATCAACTTTGATAAATATTTACTAAATGATTTCAGGGGGCATCGGTCATATGTGAAACAGGTACTGTTGATAAATAAACATAAATAGATAGACAGTGTACCAATTCAGTACCAGTTGTACAGTTGTATGACCAGGTTAGTTTAGTAGGTAAACTACAAATTATAGCTGGTTCACAAGTTACAAGTGAAAGACAGCTAAACATTTCCTCAGGATCAGTCACCAGATTTTACATTCCACGCTTTAACGCTTCTCTGTTAAAGGTGTTTATACCTTTTGTTCAGTTTATGTTTGTCTCATGAGCAAGTTGTAGGTATAGATGTAAATTAATTTGGACTGAACAATTTACTGTGTGGGTTTTATTATACATTAAAACTACAGCTATTTTATTATATACATTTTTGAAACATTCATTTGCAATATTTAAATCAAGTTTTTGCAGCAGATATTGCTTATACCATAGTTGAGGTTAATGAAGTATGAAATATGAAAATAACACGCCCCTTCAGGGTGTTACGTATTTAAAGCATTTTAGTAATTGCCTTACTGAGTCGATCCTTTCTGCCCAATTAATACTAAATGTTTCTGAAAGAAAAAGAGCCTGTATCAATATATACCTAAAAACTGTTTATACATCATTCTGTTATGGTAAATCAATTTATAGGCATGTGTATCATATCTTTACAGTCTTAATGAAATCAACGAAATCGCAGTATGAAGAAATTACTGTGTACTTTTTAGTTTTTTTCGAAGCCTTTAGTTTTGATGAGTATGCGATTCTAGCCTAATTCATTATGCTTAGAGTTGAACCACTTTTATAGATCAGATATTTTTTGTTGTTCAACCTTAAAGGTGACCATCTCTAAAATGTTAACCTGTGAAATTGGTTTACCTTTGGAGGCGAAATAGTGAGACTAATGCAATTCTAGAAAAGGAGTAGGTATCGAAAGCATTTTCAGGTCTACAGTGTGTGGTTAGAATTGTGTGAAAAGTTACCGTTCTCTGTCTTTTTCTTGTAGTGTCCTTATTAAATCAGGATACATTGGATATAGCATGTCAGTTTACACTCATATAGACCCAGTATACTCATACACTCAAATTTGAAAATATGCTTAGAATCCCATTATAAAAGTTTGTCATCAAAAATCCTTCATTGGCCTAGATATTTGTTAGAACTTAATAAAGAAGTCTTCAAGGGTATTCAAAATGAGATGGACAGGACTTGAGCCCACAATTGATGTAAAATTAATCAGTTTTGATTAATGAGACTAATATGTAAGGTATCAATACAGCTTGTTATTAATTTGTCCATGCAACTTGAAATGTGTAATTCTTTCAAAATGACAGTTTAATGGTATTTATGTACTTATGTAATGAAATAGTATCACTTTGCCTCTAGACACTCATTAATTCAAACGCCAACTGAACGTTGATCAGAAAACAATTTGAGTTGTCGATACAGTATGATTTATGAAAATATTACTATGCACAATCATTCACATTGATTTCACACTGTCAAAAAAAGTGTTTCGTAAGCATTTTACGGGTGCAGTTACATTCCTTATTTCCATATTAAAACCCTTACTCTGCTAGCGGCAATATTGTTTGCCTTTATGACCAGTGCAGACCAAGATCAGCCTGCACATCAGTGCAGTTTGATCATGATCTGAACTGTTCACTATTCAGTCAGTATTTTTACAACTTACATCCCTATTAATGCTTAATGGTTCTACCCATACTGAAAGATGGACAAATCCATTTTAGAAATTTAGCAGGTAAAGGGTTAAGAAATATGACATAGTTATGTACATGAATTAATCATTTGCAGATTTTTGTTTTTATTTACTAGTAATCCAAAGTTCTAAATCTTAAAGTGTTAGTTAAGACCTCAAAAAAATTAATTGCCTTGCATATATTATGTAATAAAAAGCTTGTCTTTTGCAGTCCTGTTAAAGCAAGAGAATACAAAATCAAATCAATAAATATTATGTGTATATATGAATGTAAAGCAGTCATTAATTAGTTTTGTAATATTGTAATATTTCAGGGTGACCATGTGTGGATTGAACCAAAGGAAAAGACAGAGTTTAGCGTCGCCATTGGGGCGCAGGTCCAGTACTCTGAATCAGGTCGGATTCGGGTCGTTGACGATGATGGAACTGAACACTGGGTAGATGGCAAACAACAAATACGGCACATGAATGCCTCGTCAGTCAATCATATGGAAGATATGATCTTGCTGGGTGATCTTCATGAAGCTGGGATATTGAGAAATCTGTTCCTCCGATATGCAGAGAACAAAATTTATGTAAGTTTTGTTGGAAAATTTTGATATTGGGAGATTATATTAGTTATTAGTCTAATCAACTTTTTTGGTCATTTAAAGGTATAATGACCTCGATCTAGTTATCCAAGTTTGTATATTGAGAAACCTGTTCTCTGATAAGCCAAGACCAAAATCTTTGTAATTTTTTCAGAAAGAAACATACTTTTCTTTATTTTTGTCACTGTCAGAAAGTGTGGATGTCATTTGAAAATGGTAAAAGCTCACTAGTGGACAGGCTACAATTGTTCAGTTTACCTTATATGATGTGTGGTTGCTAATAACAAATACGCTAGATTGTGTGGTCATTGTCGTGGGTGTGTCTTTTAGGCAAATAAGTCTGCTAGCCAGAAATGAATCATATAAGTGATTAAGGCAAGTGCGATGTCAATTGAAACTGGAACAAATTTTTCCAAATACTTTGGGGTATTTCCACAATATGACTACATTTTATTGCATGTCTAATTGACATTTAGGGTGTTCAGCTAATATTTCAGTTTGAACAAAAAAAAAAAAAGAAAACTAACAGAAGATTAGGTAATTTTTTATGCAAACACATTAGCAATTCTTTACTTTAAATGAATTTTTACTCATCATCACATTTTGTTACAGACATACACAGGGTCGATCTTGGTTGCTGTCAATCCATACCAGATATTGCCGATATACACGCCGGAATATATCTCCATGTACCGAGACAAGAAGATTGGAGAAATGGAACCACATATCTTTGCTATAGCAGACAACTCGTACCATAACATGCAGAGATACCAACATGATCAGTGTGTGATTATAAGGTAAAGTAAATTTATGATGTAATCCTGTTACTTTTGGCTATTTTATGGCCTATTTTTAATTTGACCAATACCATTTAATGTGTAACAAGTATAATAGGTTTCCTTCCTTGAGATGTAATGTCTGTTTTGGAAACAAAGTTGTAACAACCTGTAAGGAAGTATTTGATACCGTGTGTCCTCATGGTGAAAAAAGCCTCTGTGGACTTTGTATAGCAGCTAACCTTTTGGGTTCTATCAATTTATTGAAAAAATCTGTGAAAATATATTTTTTCTGTCACATGACATAGTTCTTGGTCTGTCTGCATTACTTTTAATATTGTACCACTGATGCCATTAAAAAAATGATGGATTTCCTGTCCTCTGATTATCTTTAATTGTACTGTATTCTTTTCCAGCGGTGAATCTGGCGCTGGCAAGACAGAAAGCACTAAACTGATCCTACAGTTTCTCGCGGCAATCAGCGGTCAACACTCCTGGATTGAACAGCAGATCTTAGAGGCTAACCCTATCATGGAAGGTTAGCAGTCTTGTGGTATTGATAATAGATAGAACAGTAAAATTGTTCCATCCAAATGGCATATATTTAGGCAATTTTAGGCAAGGAAAATGCAAATGTCTATGGTAATTATCCTGACCTTTAAAATGACTTGAGTCGAAACAAATGCAAGCCTCTGTTCTTATATGTATTTACAGATTTCTTACATTTTATCAAGGACAATGTAATTCTTGACAGATACTTATGACTAAAAAGGTCCTTGAATATACTAAATGGTTTTTGTAGAAATATTGCATTTAGATATTTAAGAATGAATGATATTGCTTAAGATATTGACATTTTGTTGTTGATGAGAGTTTTTTGTGCTTGAATGAATATTTAACATCCATCATTTCAGCATTTGGTAACGCTAAAACAATCAGGAATGACAACTCCAGTAGATTTGGCAAGTACATTGATATTCATTTCAACCAGCGTGGCTCAATAGAGGGTGCTAAGATTGACCAGTATTTACTGGAAAAGTCGAGGATCGTGCACCAGGCCCATGATGAGAGGAACTACCATATATTCTACTGTATGTTAGCGGGAATGACACAAGAAGAGAAAAAGAAACTCGATGTCCAGTCGCCAGAACAATACTGGTACCTCACACAGGTATTGGCGGAGAGTTTTTTTCCACACTTTCCAAAATGGCTGGTACAAGGGTTTAAGGGATCAATATTCACACATTTTGCTACCTTCCCATATATCATATAAACATAAAACATAATTTTGAATAAATACATGAATGTAGGTAACAAGGGAAACAGTATAATCTTCGTCAATGTTTTCTTTAACCTAGTGTGTAATGGAACAGCCTGGTGCATTTTTAACTTCCTGTTAGAAAATATTCCTTATTCTCAGTATCAAAATAAAAATAAAATTGAAATGGAAGGTAACTCAATCTCAAGGCTACATTCAAATTACTGGTTTCAGTTTGCAGGTTTTTGTTTTGTCATTTGAAACCTTCCATTTATCCACATATATTAATAACAAAGAATTGTGCAATGAAACTAGTGTACTATAATCTGTTCATTTCAAGTTGCTGTTTTATATAGAGAAGTTTGTATGCCCAGGCAGTAAACCCAGGCAGTAACAGTCACATTTGAATAAGAGCAGTTCTCCAATTATCATAATTTATAAGGAATTGTAAAAAACATGAAAAATTGCAAAATTTTAAGATGTTGTCCTTTGATATTTTAAGCAAAATCTATGACTTTTTAATGTTGAAAATCTTTGAGTCTTCTTATTTCTTGATAAATGCGATAATTGATCATTTACATTAAGCTAAGGGTAGATCACCAGACTCCTGATCTGGAGTTTGCAGGTTTGGATCCAGTCTGGGAATGAGATGCTGTGGGGACTTTCTGCATTCTTCACTTTTGGTGCTAGTACTGGTTGGAGCCCAGGATGCAGACATGGAGAGAGATTAATAAATTTTGCACAAACTTATTTCGTGGTCAATGTAAAATATATAAACTTAAATTTCTTGATGACGTTTAATGTGTTTCATCGTGACAGGGAGGGGACACCAAATGTGAGGGAAGAGATGATGCCAAAGAGTTTGCAGATATCAGGTCCGCCATGAAGGTTCTTATGTTCTCTGACAAAGAAGTCTGGGAACTTCTGAAAATATTGGCATCATTGTTACATCTTGGTAACCTGAACTATAATGGTAAGTTTTCTTACACGGTCTAGATTAAGAGTTTTATGGTAATCCAAAATATGTCCTAGTTATGCTTTGTACGACCTTTGCAATTATTCAAACAGCTAAATACATCCCCATTTCTACAAATCTGCAGGAATCACCAAAGGTTTCACTAATTCAACTAAATGCATAAATTAGCTAAAGTCACATGGGTCACAGTCATTAGACCATAAGCATTTTTATATTATTACAAACAACAAATGTCTTATACCTATTATAAATTTAGATGCTTGGTAGGAGAAAAGTTGTAAGACAGAGTGAATCCTTTTTTATTTTTGTAAATTCTGTCTTTACAAGTGAAATAGGATCTTGAAATAGTTTATGCATTAAATTTTCACAGAAAAAAAATGCATCCTGATATTTTGAATATTAAAAAAAGAATACATTTAAATGAAATGGTTCTAATGCAAAAGTAAATAGAATGATTTCTGAATATCAGTTCTACAACCACAATGTGAATGAACAGAGGTAAACATATCTTGACCTATCTGTAGAAATCTGTCGAGATGAGTTGAAAGTTGGTTTTAATTTGAAGAGACTAAATTTTACAAATTAACAAGAAAAATGTTATAGGAATGATGAAATATTTTGTGGAAAGTAATGCTGTATATACAAATGCTATTTCAGCGATTGAGATGGACAACATTGACGATGCCAGTGAGATCTCTGATATTTCACACATAAACAAAGTGTGCATGCTACTGGAGGTAAGAGCATGTCTTTTGCATTCAGATGTTGTGATTGTGTTAAGAAATGACCATTTTTGGTGGTTGTATTTTTAGTGAATTTCGTACCTGGACATTTGTAAATATCACAGAAACAGGGAAAATTGGACCATGTAGAAAAAATTTTTTCTTCTCTGCTTTAGTAATATTTGCTTCTGTAAGTGATGAAATAACATTCATGTGTTCAAAAGAATCTAGAAAGATACAAGTTTAAAAAACAAAAAAACAAGAAGGGAATGATTCAAGCCAATAAAGATATGGGAGAGGAATTGTCTGCTCTTTCAAACTGACACGAGGAGAATTGTCTAGGGTACTACGAAAAAGTCAGAATAAACAAGCGAGGAAAAGTCCAGGAGTGGCATGGTCTGCATCCCATTATTAGATAATGTATCTTATTTAGTTCTGCTGAAGAAAAGATTCAGGATACCTTAACTGCAGTACTAGAAGTTTCCATCTAAAACCTTGCTTTATGACATTCAGGTACACTCACAAGACTTGATAGATGCACTTACAACAAAGACTATTGTGACACGTGGAGAAAGTGTCACCAGTGCAATGGGCGTTGAACAGTCAATGGACGTAAGGGACGCCTTTGTCAAGGGTATCTACGGTAGAATGTTCATATGGATTGTTGAAAAGATTAATGTTGCCATCTACAAACCAAAGCCCAGCCCGAAACACTACCGAACTTCCATCGGTGTCCTAGATATTTTTGGATTTGAAAGTTTTGATATCAACAGGTGATTACTTCCATCCACAACATTTTGTTTTCATTTAAAAAAACTAACAGGTGTTTTTACTATTCAGTTGCATATTGAAACTTAAGATTTGTTAAAGAAACTACTTGAAATGTGTTGCTACAGTTTTGGTCTTTTGATATACTGTATTCATTGGTCCTGTTCTTCTCAGGAAGTCTTTTATTTTCAGAGATGTTCCATAAGACCTTTTTCTTTTTGCATTGTTCTCTTTTTGCAAATTTCTGTTGTTGTTGTATTGTTTGCTTTTCGCTTATTTGTTGATCGTATTTCAGCTTTGAGCAGCTTTGTATCAACTATGCCAATGAGAACCTGCAACAGTTTTTTGTACAACATATCTTCAAGATGGAACAAGAAGAATATGACAATGAGGGTATCAACTGGCAGCATATTGAGTTTGTTGACAACCAGGATGCCTTGGATCTGATTGGTTTAAAACCTATGAACATCATTTCATTGGTTGATGAGGAGAGCAAATTTCCAAGAGTGAGTTTTCATTGGACAATGACCCAAGAGTTTTGATTGGTTTGAATGATTACTATCAATCTGATTTGTCAAAAAACTAATGAAAATGCAATGTTGATAATAGGAGAAAATTTCAAAGATTGATTTTTATAAGATGATTGGATAGAAATTGTGACTGGTAGTCATGCTGTAAAAAAAAATATATTTTTTTTATGTCAGGCTTAGATCCCGTTCATATATTGAGGGAATGAAGTTGCATTGTACATTTTTATTTAGATATACAACTGTGAAAGTCATCTTATATCAAAATTCGTTTGGTGTAGCTTTATGACATCATGGTTTAGAAATAACACTGACCGTCATTCAAATTTTCAGGGAACAGACCAGACTATGTTGAACAAGCTTCACCAGACTCACCAAAGCAACAAGAACTATCTGAGACCAAAGGCAGACATCAACAGAGTGTTCGGACTGAACCACTTCGCTGGAGTTGTGTTTTATGATAGTAAAGGTAAAATGTGTTCTGTTATGGTAAAGGGGCCATTGAATGAATTCTGTGATACTGTGAAATCATTTAAATTCGCTGGGATGAAATTTCGCGCAATCGGCAAAAAAAGTACATTCGCGCTGTCCTAAATTCGTGCATTTTCAATTTCAGATTCAATTTTTTTTATCAGCATAAAAAGCAGACGACAGTTGCATGACGCTGGATCACCACCGACGCGTGCATACGTGTCAATTACCGTGGTCCTCTTTCGAATATACAAACTGACAGGTCCAACTGTTAATTGACGTGAATTGACACAGGTTAAGTGTGCACAGATTAAAAGATCAATACCAACAGGTCTTTTGTATCCGGTCCCTAATAAATTAAGCTAAAAAACATTGCCGCTTGCAAAAATTACTTTTACTAATAATTATCAGTAAACGCTTCAGACAAGCGTTCAACAATTCAAGGAAAAGCAAACAAAACATACTTAAAAAGAAAACAAAATAAGTTTCATTTTAATTTTGCTAGATATTTAGAATTTGCCAAAACATGCGATTATTCAAGTTATATTGGCTAAAAACAACAATTAATGGTCAAAAGTGAGTGGAAAAATATATGCAGGTATTTCGGACATGATCAAGATTCGGATAACGTAAATGTTTTATTAGTTTAATAAAAGCTCGTTCTTAAATTCGCGCATTGTTCCTAGCCCGAAATACGCAAAAATTCATCCTACGCGAACAAAAATGATTTCACAGTAGTAAAATCATGTAAATTGCAGGCCTTGTCTATTTTCAGTTTGTTAATAAGGTAAATAATCATACGTGGTCTGTTTTTGAAAGCACGTGTCTGATTTATTTAGATGGGAATTAAAAAAACACAAAAACAGCTAGGATTCTTGTGTAAAAAATGGATTCAATTCTGAAATAAAAAAAAGCAAAGCAATGGCTTTGTATTGATTTTTCATAAAATACTAACTAAAATCTTTCTCATTCAATTACAAAAGACCTTAATGTTTTGTATTGATACAACAAACCTAGGAAGTAATACGATTGCATTGATTCTTTAGGAAATTATATTTACTCATCATTCAGTTTTGACAGACATCATTTCATCTTAGGCTGACAACTGCCCAGCAATTTGTTAGTCTGATATAAGAAGTTTGAAGAACTTCCTCGCCAATTGATGCAGAATTTATAAATTTAAATCCAATATTGTGTATTTGTTTCAGGATTCCTGGAGAAGAATCGAGACACATTTTCAGGAGACTTGTTGCAAGTTATTCAGTCATCGGGGAACAAGTTCCTGGCAGATCTCTTCAATCAAGATATACATATGGTAACTTCTTCTACATGTAATAATATTGCCTGTCAAAGTCACCCATAAAATTTCAATGAAGATAGATAATTATAGCTGTAATCTTTAATGCTGTAATATGTTGAATGTTTATAGAAATGGCTTGTCCTTTGTGGCCTCCTGGTAAGCGAATTTGACTGTGAATCGGGGGATGGCAATTTGATTCCCTGTCATGTCTGTCCTGAAATGACTTTTGTTATTGGAAGTGGAGTTAAACTTGAGGTCACTCAAGAACTTACATGTACTGTGTAGAGACTGTTTTAACAAATGGATTTGTTTTAGCCTTTAAGATTTGCTTGTTTAAAGTCAGATATGAGATAGAAAGAACATGTTAAAAAACAGGAAAGTTCTGCTTATAAGAGCTGTTAAAAATGCTCGTATTTGTGAACTGGTCTTCAGTTTTTCTAAATTTAAGATTTTGATTCTTTTAGTTTACTGATTTTTGCATGACTTTTCACCAAAGTTATCTTATTGACAGAACTTTACTATTGTCTTTGAGATTGTAGTGTTCTTTTAGCACATAGCAGAACAGCCTCACTGCGTATTTTCATACAGTGCTAAGGGTATTTTCATAAAAAGTATATTAGCATGTTTGCTTTTTTCTTATTACAGGGTGCTGACACTAGGAAGAGGGCACCAACATTAGGAGCCCAGTTCAAGAAATCCCTAGAAGCCCTTATGAAGACCCTGAATGCCTGTCAGCCATTTTTTGTGAGATGTATCAAGCCGAATGAGTATAAGAGAGCACAGGTAAATATTGGTTGTTCTATAGGCTAGAAAGTTCAAGTTGATACCTGAATTTGAACTACAGTTAACACCAAATATTAAGTTTAGTTAAAAAGAGGTTGTAATAACAACTTTGTCTTAATGAAGGACCTTGCTTGTTCAAATTTTTTTTTAAATAGCTGATATTCACATTTAAAAACATCTGAAAAGAAGGAATTTGATAATCAGGGACATAGCTAGGTGCTCTTAGACTGTTTGCTAGTTAGGTCTGTAGCATGCTCCTTTGATAACTTTTCATATTTTGAAGTTAAATAGAAAATGTTGGTGCATATCTGAAGCTTTAAGATGGACATTGAATGTTTAGATATCCTTCAGTACTTCACCCAAAACTTCTTACTGCAGATTTTGAAGTTACATAGTAAATTCTGGTGCATATCTGTAGCTTTAAGTGTGACACTGAATGTTTGGATACCCTTCAATACCTCACCCATATGTTCTTACTACAGATTTTGAAGTTACATAGTGAATTCTGGTGCATATCTGTAGCTGTAAGGGTGACACTGAATGTTTGGATACCCTTCAATACCTCACCCATATGTTCTTACTACAGATTTTGAAGTTACATAGTGAATTCTGGTGCATATCTGTAGCTTTAAGAGTGACACTGAATGTTAGAATAACATTGAAAATATTTTTTCTGTCATGAAACCCAGAATTTTTCTCCTGAATCTGTGTTACAGAATTTTTTGTGGGTAGATTTTATATCATTCTATATCAGGCTTAAAAATAAGTTTAACCTTAAATTGAATGGCATTGTTATACCCCCACCATGAATGTGGGGTGGGGTATACTGGAATCGCTTTGTCGCGTCCATCCGTCGGTCTCCACCTTGT
This sequence comes from Cyclina sinensis, assembly GCA_012932295.1. NCBI lineage: Eukaryota > Metazoa > Mollusca > Bivalvia > Venerida > Veneridae > Cyclina > Cyclina sinensis. Next base: position 34,820,039 of record JAAONU010000007.1, on the reverse strand, counting down.
CCACTCATTAAGTCATATACTAATGGAAGAATTTTCTTCAAACTTGGCTTTGATGTTAACCTCAACATGGGAATGTGCAGAATCCATGTTGCCCTTGTGTCAGGTCAAGGTCAAGGTCACACTGTAAGGTCAGATAATTTTTGTGTCAGCTCTGTAAATCTTACACCCCTTGAAGGATTTTCTTTTAACTTGGCTCAAATGTTCACCTCATGATAGCAATGTGCAGAACTTATGTTGACCTTGTACCAGCTCAAGGTCAAGGTCACACTTGAAGGTCAATTTTTTAACAATGAATTTTAAGACATGGATTTTCTTCTAACTTTGCTCAAATGTTCATCTTTACAAGGCAATTTGCATAACCCATATTGCCCTTGTGTCAGCTGAAGGTCAAGGTCACACTGGAAGGTCAGATATCTGACAATTACAGAAAGACAATGTGTCTTCTTTGCTCTGTAAATTATTTACCCCTTGAAGGATTTTGTTCTTACCTGGCTGAAATATTCAGCTCAACAAGGCAATGTGCAAAACCTGTGTTGCCCTTGTATCAGGTCAAGGTCACACTGGAAGGTCAGGTAATTTTCGTGTCTGCTCTGTAAATCCTATACCCTATGAAGGATTTTCTTCAAACTTGACTCAAATGTTCACCTCATGACAGCAATCTGCAGAATTCATGTTGACCTTGTACTAGCTCATGGTCAAGGTCACACTTGGAAGTCAAATATTTGACAGTCAAATTAAGATGAGGTCTTTTTTCTTTCTTGGCTGAATACATGATATTCTTTATTTTAGCCCATAATTTGATTTGTAAATTTGCAAAGTCAAAGGTTGGTGTTACATGTTTCCAGATTTGATGATTCAAAATTTATTCATTACTATTACCTGTGAAGTGTTGTCTTTTTTTTCCATCAAACACATCTAATTTTTGGCACAAAAGTTATTCCCTTTTCCATATATTCAAATATCCAAGTCACCTTCTATCAGTGACATTGGTGGGGGTATGAATGGTATTCAGCAATAGTTCTAGTTTAAACTTGTTTTTGGTAAAGTGTACTGTATAAAAACTAAAGTTGCAAAATGTCTCAGTTACAATACAAACCTTCAAAGTTATGTAATCTGTGTTGGTACAATAATATTAATGATTAATAGATATAAAAGTTAGTGGCAACACCTCAAGTTTTGTGTGATGATTGTTTAGTCAGGTCACTAGACAAAAATAATGGCTGACATTTATCTTTGTCTTTGATTTTATATCAGTCACCAACAATACTAAATATCAATATAATTTTTGTTTAAAAAAAACAACTTTAAAATGTATCATATTTTTACAGCCAAGATATATGTCCATATTGATTTAGCTTGACATATCTTGTGAAGTTAAGACTAACTTTTATAAATGTTGTTATGATATCTTGAGTGATTATTTTTGCTCATCTGTTGTTATTTCTTTAAAATTTCATGAAACATGTTTGATATCATAGGCTGTACAAGTGGATATTGAGTGTGATATTAAATTCCATTAACAGTAGATTATAATAGGTTTTTTCCTGGTTTTCTATGAGCTTTTAGTCTTTTTTGAGCATAGCTCAAGCTTAACTTAGTTAAAGTTTTAGTCGAGAATTGGGATTGAGTTCTATTTGTTTTTTAAGGACTTTGACCGAGCTCTGTGCTGTAAACAGCTGCGATACTCTGGTATGATGGAGACGATCCGGATCCGTCGAGCAGGCTATCCCATACGGCATTCATTCTACAACTTTGTTGATCGATACCGCATCCTTGCTGATGGTATTGGACCTGCTCATAAAGAGGATTGCAGAGCAGCCTCGCTAAAAATTTGTCAGAAAGTACTGTCCGGACTTGACTATCAGATGGGACGTACAAAAGTTTTCCTTAAGGTATGTTGTAAAACCAAAAACAAGGAGCATGTTTCTTTATCTTTTCAGTGGATTAAAAAAAAAAAACAGACAAATTTTAAAGAACCATAAATACTGTTTATTTTCTTAATAAAAGGTAAATGAATTGTAAAATTTGAAATCAGCTCTTGTGGACAGAGATTAATTAAATGAGAAGTAACATATTTGTCTTAAAGAGGTTAAAACAGTTAAAATTAACCCACAAATGTTTCACTGTACATGTATTTTAGGATGCTCAAGATGCGTATTTGGAACAGCAGCGGGAGGTGAAACTAACGGAGAAAATCCAGCATATTCAGAAGTGTATACGCATGTGGGCCGTTAGACGAAGATTTGTCAAGATGCGCGGATGCTGTATGACTATCCAGTCAAGATGGCGGGCATATAGTGCAAGAAAGAAATACCTAGCTGTAAGCATTTTGTTAATTTTTCAGTGTTTCGTGGAAAGAAGTTGATAAACACACAAGTGTTCATGTGTAATTGTGAAAAATACTGTTCTGTTAGTTCTCATAAATAAAGAAAACATTTGACTGAGAACTTAGTTTTCAAGTGACATGGAACAGAACTAGAGTGTAATGCACTTTTTGCTTTGAATATATGAAAAACTGTTAAAACAATCTCTTTGTACCAGATCAAAGGTGATCATAAAATGTCTTAACCATAGTCTTGATGGGTTTCAAGTTGAGATTCCAGAAAAAAGACTGAATTATAACAATTTCTAAATGAGTTCTAAAATCAAAGATGAGAATTAAAGATTAAAAATTCAGTTGTTATCAATAAAATCTCATTATTCTGAAGTAGCATTCTGTAATTTATTATAGATGAGACAAGGGTACATGCGTCTTCAAGCTCTCTGTCGATCCAGGATCCTGACAGCTCAGTTTAATGCTCAGCGAAGCCTCATAATCAACATTCAGCGTTATTGCCGCGGTTTCTTGGTGCGCAAATGGGCTCAACAGAGAATGTTTGGAATTATCAAGATTCAGGCCAAGATAAGAACAGCCATACAAAGGATGAAGTTTAGACGTCTCCGAATTGAGGTATGTCCATTGCATTGTATATATTTAGATGATTTCTGCTGATGAAGCACCTTGTGTTGGTATCATCTGCTTATCCATTGACATATACAGAAGGTTATTTTTACTTGAAATTGGCATTTAGTGAATATAAAAAAATATTCATGGGTCATTAAAATCTCTCTGTGAAGTGATATTATATTTATTAGTACTTGCATGAATCATAATTCATCACAAGTTTTCTCATTTACTAAAACATGAGATGAAATTGTTAAGTGAAATTCTGTTATTTATTTTAGTATCAGAAACGTATGGAGGCTGAACGTATCCGCCAGGAGGAGGAGGCAAAACTGAGAAAGAAGATGAACGAGAAGAAGGCAAAACAGGAAGCGGAGAGACTACATCAGGTACTTTAAATCTTCTTAGAAATGTCATAGGTTTGAGTCTTGGTGAGCATAATTTGACTCAGCCACAAGTCTATTCTGTTTTGATGCCAGTACTGATTACTGCTACAGATTAAAACTAAAAAATGATCTAGAATGAACTTGTGCTTATTAATGAGGGAAAGTCTTTCTTTCCAAAAATGCATAATAAGGTTTAACCTGAGCAATAAGCAGATGTGTCTTTGTAAATGTTTCATAGTTAGAAAATGCTTCTGTATATTGTGATAAAAGAAAATATTTGGTTCCCATATTAGAATATTGAATTTTATATATTTTATTTGGATAGAATTGAATGTATTTCAGGAAAGATTGGCTGAAATAGAACGCGAGGCAGAAGCGATCGAAAGAGATAATAGGGCTCAGGCCATCTTGAAAAAAGAACAGATCGAGATTACTGATAGGAAAAGGAATGAGCCGGTGACTGACTCACAAATGGTGAGGAGATTTCAGATACAGACTTAGTCAGGAAAAACAAAAGTTTGAACCAATAAGCTATTTACAAACTTTGCAAAAGGCTCGTATAAGTAGAACTGCAGTTCTGTAAAAAAACGAAATATTTAAATGCATTCAACAGAAAAGTAATAAAACGCTCAAAATTGTTCGATAATTGAAATTTTTCTAGTTTGAATTACATGCACAAAATACATTGAGTCACAGGTTACATATGTTTGTTTGTTCTGTGCTGTTCTAGGTTGATGAAGTTTTTGGTTCAATATTTGATAACCCTGAAGAATATAACGGAGAAGGGCCAAGAGCATTTGCTGTAAGTATTTGTCTAATTTTTCAAGCCTTCACATATCTTTTTTGTATGTGAGTGTTATCAATTTACAGTGTTCTTGAATTGTTCGGTTTGCTGTAAAGTTATAATACTGCAAGATTATCAAAAATATGTTTCCTTTAAAATAAAAGAAACAATTGTTCGCTGATGCTACTTTTAGTGTTGTATTGGGTAATTAGAAATTTTGAAATTCATGTGATGTAGCGAGTAGACATAGGCCAGTGTGATTTTGTTAGTTAAACATACATGTTCGCTTCCGGTTAAAGGCATATTATGAGATATTTTTATGTTTGCGGTACATTATACATGATTGTTATTGAATTATTTCTGTTTGTGATTTGATTCACCCAGGACCTAAACAGCAAGGTAATTCTCTGCTTAAGTTGCATTCTTTTATCTGTTGCAAACAACCAATTAAATTATTGCATTAGGTTTAGAGTGCCTCTTAAATGATACCGCTTGTTTATGTTTTAAAATTTGCACAGTATACTGCTAGATTCTGACTTCTTCTGAAATGCTTTCATTACATGAAAAAAAAGATAGTGTTGGTGTTTGGAAATGCTTACCAGAAAAATGCACGTTCCAGCCAGATGAAATGAAGTGCATAAAAAAGATATTAGAACATTTTTTTGTTTTTCACTTTTATTTCCATTTAGTTTTTTTTTTTCTTTTTTTGTTTATATACATATATTTTAAGGCTTTTGATTTTATGTATTATACAAATATTTCTGTATGATTTCCTCAAAAGCCTTTTGTAGCTAAAAATGTATTTGTTTACCACAGCCGGGTGGATTTGAAGATGACTTTCTTTTCGCTGTATGTATGAATTTTGTGTAACCTGACAAATCATGCTGGTTTTGGCTTTCTGCCAATTTAATTCTTCCCTTCCACTTTCCTCCAATAATTTTTCATGCCAGACATGGCAACCTGCCACCTTTAAATGAAATTATTCACACAATAATCACAAGTAACAGAAAAAAAGAAACCCCACAAAACCAATGTATTTCTAACATTTTATGTTAACTTAGTAAATAGGGAATTAGTAATAGTGTGAACCTAGATATTGTTGTTGTTCTGATAGTTTTAAATTTTTGATTGATAAATTTCATTTCATTTTTTTATTTTTTTGGTAACACACACTAAAAACTTTTTTTTTATACCCCCTAAAGGAAGTTCGGGGGGTGGGGGTGGAGGAGTCACCTGGTGGTCGGTCCTTTGGTCGGGTGGTCTGTTGCAATTTCCTTGTCCGGAGTATAACTTGAAAACAATTGGTTTGAATTCAGTGCAATTTCATACACTGGTCAAGCACAGTGAGAGAAAGTGCTGTGTTTAAGAATCATAACTCCAGCTTCACTGTTTGCATAGTTATTGCCCTTTGTTGGTTTTCCTTGTCCGAGCATAACTTGAAAACTAATGGTTGAAATTCAATGCAATTTCATACAATGGTCAAGCACAATGACAGGAAATGCAGTGTATGCAGTGTACAAGAGCTATAACTCCATCTTCACTATTTGCACAGTTATTGCCCTTTGTTGGTTTTCCTTGTCTGGAGCATAACTTGAAAACTAATGGTTGGAATTCAATGCAAATTCATAGAATGGTCAAGCACAATGAGAGGAATTGCAGTGTACACGAGCTATAATTTCATCTTCACTATTAATTTTGCAGAGTTATTGCCCTTTGTTGGGTTTCCTTGAATCATAACTTGAAAACAAATGAATGGAATTCAATGCAACTTTAAACAATGGTGAACCACAGTGAAAGGAAATGCAATGTACAAGAACCACAACTATCTTTAATTGCCCACAACCATAACTCTTCAATTCTTTTACAAAGTATTCTGTTACTAATAACTTCCTCAGTTCTGAAGCAGTCTTGCGAGGGTATTAATCACATTTAGTGATAGCTCTAGTTTTTCTTGTTTGTTTTTTTTTTTACCTATTTTTTCCATAAAACATTTTGAACAAAGGTAGATCCTGTGCGACATTGATTTAATCTTTAAATTATCAGGAGAGCAAGGTTTAGATTGCTTTTTGTTGAGTAATACTGAATGCCTTGCTATACAGTAGCCCTGACTCAGCTGGAGGGATAAGTTTGGAGATATTGTCAGAGAGTAATGCTTGTTTTACTGGTACTTCTTGGGGGGTGGGTGGGGGGTGGAGGGGGAATGGTTTTACCTTCGTCATGCTTAGTTCTCAGATCAATTTCGACAACTAGACCCCTTAATTCGACATAACTGATGGACTGAAATGTGAATTTGTGATCATATTCTGCATTGGTCACAAAGAAAATAATCTGCCTGACTATGTGTGTTACTAAGAATAAAACAAATTTTTCTCAACAATTTCCTACCTGTAAAATAATTGGTCATGGTACCTTCATGTTCAGTTGTTTTTATGCCAGCTTAAACAAGAAAACAGAATGCTAGAAAAGGCTAGTTTCAGACATGCATTGCTTATTCAGACAGAGAATCTTTCCTGTTTCTGTTTTCAGTAGATGTTTCAAATATTTTATTTTTAAACTGTTCAAACATTTGTGTAAATCCTGATTTTTCATTTGTTACAAGTTACTTCCCTTGAATACCTTCTTTTACTGAGGTCTTATCAAACTAGTTCTTGTGACAGTGGTGAAGGATTCTTTGCATATTAAATAATATTGACTTCTGAAAAGTGTACTTTTTTCATAAATTTCTCAGTCAAAATTTGATTGAGAGAAAAAAAATGCATGGAAACGCTTAATACAATCTGCAAGATTTGTGGTGTTATTATAAAAAGAAACAGTTGACAAAGATAGCTTTGCTTGCTTCAACAGGCTTTCACAATTCTCTGTGTGTCCTTTACAGGTTTCTGTATATATGAGTGGAAAAAGAATTGAATTGAAAAAAAGAACAGTTTTTGATTTTTTTCTTATATATGAAAAGTGCCTAGCTTCATTCTTTGGGTCAGTTGTGTATTCAGTTGAAATTCCCACCTACTCAATTCAAACAACTTAGAAGCATTTGAATTTAGTTAAATCAATCCAGTAAGTGTAATTAATTAGTAGCACATGTAAAGTTAGTGTGACACATATTTTTTTCTAACCAGAACTGGATAACTAGATTTAGTTGAAATTAACAGACGATTTATTTGACCTATCGATTTTATTTTTTTTTTTAACCATGAGCATTCTTATAAAATTTCACATCTAATGTATAAAATGTCCTTACATTTAAAGTAAAAATCTTTAAGTGTAATGCTAGTAAAGAGAGTTTAGTCAGAACTAATTGCCCTTATTTTATCCATGCAAATTATGAGCTCCAATGAAAGAAATACTTTTTTCAGAGTTTTGTACATTATGATTATATATAAGTAATGAAATTCCTGTGTTTTGACCAGAAACATGAAAATTTGTACCACCTAAGAAAACTTGCACAGTTTAGGAGAGGATTCTGTTAGCTGATTACTTTGAAATTTACAGCATTATGGAAGGGTTTAAAAAAAAAATAAAATTCCAACTTCCCTTCATTCCCTTCTTAACCCGACCCCTATGCTTAAAGAACTAAAACAAAAAACAACTGAAAAAAAGAGATTTGGGAATGCTTAGAAATTTGGAGGGCATTTTTCTTGATTTTCTGTTCTACTTTAGTTGATATTCTGAAAGTTAATTTTTGTAAGATAGAATTCCTTTCACACCCTACAATTGTTCTGTTCATAAATTGCTATAGAAGGCTACTTGACTACTTTATAATCTGGATAAGAATTGCAAATCTCAGAAACTTTTACAAAATGAAAAGGTATAAAAATCAATGTTTTACTGATACTGAAAGCTCCACAAATATGATGTAAACATTCTTAAATATTATCACAATGCAGATATGTTATATAAAACACTGGGCAGATGAAATATGTTTGATAACTTCAGAAGATCCGTTTTGAAAAATCCCTATTCTGTTATTTGAAAAAAAGATTCTCTCACATTTTGACAGGACCTCGAAGAGAAGCGTAAACGTATCATATCAGAGATGGGGTACGATACAGAAGAGTTACAGATCCCGATGCCCGAAGATGAAGAGGATCTCTCAGAATACAAGTTCTCAAAATTTGCTGCAACATTCTTCCAAGGAAATGCAACTCATACCTACATCAGACGACCAATCAGAACGTCACTTTTACAATTAAAATCTGAGAGTGACCATTTGGCAGCACTTGCCGTTTGGATCACAATTTTAAGATTCATGGGAGACTTACCAGAGCCAAAGTTGTACACTGGGGTCCAGGATACTAGGGTAAAATATAATTTACATGTTTTGGCTTCGGTTTCATTAACTAGAAACCATTGTCTAAGAATTTTTTTCAGTGATAATCAGTTTAGTTTGTAATTCAGTAGGAAGTTTTTTTTCCAATTTAACAGGTGTTTTGTCATTAAAAATTTTTTCATTAATTATTTCTTAGTTTATTTCTTAGTGTCAAATTATAATATTAAAAGATTTAGGAGAGAAGTTTGGTTATACATAGATATTTTGAGTTTGCCTAAAACTAAAACTTACAAATTCTAGGACACAACACCAGTCATGACCAAAATCTACTCAACCTTGGGACGAAAATTCAACAAGAAGGATTTGGAAGAAGCCCAACGTTTGAACATGGAACTTGAAAATGAGCCAGCAGCCATGATGCGTGTGAGTGGAAGCGGAAAACGCAGCATGCGCAAAAAACTCGTGTCATTGACTCTGAAAAAGAAATCAAAGATTACAGAAGAGTTCCGAAACCAGTTGGATACAGATTACTTTTCTCCAACTGGACAAAATGCGTTACTTGAAGATAGACCAACAACAAACCTGGAGAAACTGCATTTCATTATTGGTCATGGTATTTTGCGACCAGATTTGAGGTAGGTGGCCATCATCTTTACAAATAGTTAATGAAAATGGTGGTATAATGTGATCATTTGTTTCTTAATCTATTTTAATTGCTTTGCAAATTAAAACTTTTTAATGTTTACATGTAGTTCAGAAGCATTTTTGCCATTGGTTTTGTTGGAAGAATAGGCGTGCAAATGTTCTTCAAATATAAATGGTGTTGGTGTGTTTCAGGGATGAGATTTATTGTCAAATTGCCAAACAGTTGACCCAGAATCCATCCCGTTCATCACACGCTAGAGGCTGGATCTTACTGTCCCTGTGTGTTGGATGCTTTGCCCCATCTGATAAGGTAAACATATTTTTTTCACTCGCAAAAGAAATATTACTGAATTGTGAACAGTCGTGTAGAATTTAATATACAGCAACAATATTCATGACACTGCAATATTTAAATGAACTTTAATAACTAGCAATTGTTAAACTTTTTAGAACTGCAAAATATTTCTGTTAATGTTAATTCTGAATATAGTGTTTTAATAGACATTTGGTCTTGAAAATTTTTAGATACTAGAACAAATAATGAAAATAAAAAAGAATACTACACTTGTTTACCTGAGTGTATTTAATTGACCTCTGAATTCTCAGTGATATCAATATAGAGAAAAAATATCATTGAATTGAAAACAACAAATTTCTTTTTCAGTTCATTAAGTATTTGAGGAACTTTATCAGTGAGGGTCCACCGGGATACGCGCCATACTGTGAGGAGAGACTGAGACGTACCTTTGCTAATGGAACTCGTAACCAGCCGCCATCGTGGCTTGAACTTCAAGCAACCAAATCTAAGAGACCGTTAATGTTGCCAATTACATTCATGGATGGGAACACAAAGACGTTATTGGCTGACTCTGCTACAACGGCCAGAGAGTTGTGTCAACAGCTGTCAGAGAAGATAGGCCTGAAGGACCAGTTTGGATTCTCACTTTACATTGCACTTTTTGACAAGGTATCGAAATAAGTGGTCATATTTTACCTCCAGAAAACAGTTATTGAAAACAATATCCAACATCTATGCAGTGCAAAGACTACTTTGATTATTTAAAACTTACGAAAATCAGCAATTTTAAAGTCCCAAAGTCTAATATTTGAATAAAAAAGGTCCACTGTTTTGACATTTTCTTTATTTAGCCCACATTTTGACTGGTTTTGCTGTAGTAGGTTTTATGCTAATCCCATATAATAAGGAACAATTTTAGCCAACTTAAAAAAATGTTTCAGATAAAAGATTGTTTTTCTACAAGGAAAGCATAGTAACCTTGTCTTTTTTAGACTGTACAGGGATTTCTTGTGTCATTATGACTACATATTCTTAGTGTTTGCCTTTAATATTGTTTTAAGCCTTACCATGCTAAATATCTGAAATGGACTTGTCCATCTTTAGATTTGGACAGATCCATTAATTGTATAGGGGTGCTTATTGAAAATTTACTGACTGAATGGCTATTAGTGCAGACCAAGATCAGACTGCATGGATGTGATCTTGGTCTGCACTGGTTGCTAAGACAGTAAGTAAGAAACAAAAATCCCTATCTCTGGAAAGTGGTACTGGTCTAGAGTGAGGGGTGGGCAAGTCCATTTTGGTTATTGAGGGTGCACAACGTTTGAATATTCCATATTACAGGTATCATCACTGGGAAGTGGAGGTGACCATGTAATGGACGCCATCTCACAGTGTGAGCAGTATGCCAAAGAACAGGGTGCACAGGAGAGGAATGCCCCCTGGAGGTTGTTTTTCAGAAAGGAAATCTTCGCACCATGGCATGATCCTGCTGAAGATAATACAGCAACCAATCTCATTTATCAACAGGTTGTACGTGGAATCAAGTTTGGAGAATACAGGTGTGATAAGGTACGGTAAAATTGTCGATATTAGATAAATGGTTTTAAGGGTTTATTTCTGTTTGATGTTATATTCATTCCTATACAGCTCTGAAAAATGTCACACATCTGACTTAAATAGAGATTCTCATGCCCATCAGAAAGCTATGCTGGGTCTTTGTTGAAAATCTCACTAGATTTATTTAATAAAAAGTCAAGTTAAACCTTTTTTTAGATAAAACTTTATGTATTTTTCAAGTGTGACTTTTATGAGTCTGTTTAAGCTGTCAGAATTGCGTGGTAAAACTGTATTTTTGTACCACTCGGAACTTTTAAAATGTTAATGCTACTGTATTAATTACACAGGACGATGACCTGGCTATGATTGCTGCCCAGCAGTACTATATTGACTATGGTTCAAATGTTAGCGCAGAGCGCCTACAGAGTCTTCTGCCATCGTACATTCCCGATAGCTTGTTAGGAAAACCGAACGCTCTTAGCTACTGGATGAACCAAGCCAGCACAAAGATCCGTGGCACTTACTTTGCCAACGATAAAATCAGGTCGCTGAAAGTGAAAGAGGACATTGTTAGTTATGCGAAATACAAATGGCCGCTACTGTTCTCTAGGTTTTATGAGGCATATAAATTTGCTGGACCGAGTCTACCAAAGAATGATGTCATAATAGCTGTCAACTGGACTGGTGTTTATGTTGTAGATGATCAAGAACAAGTGTTGCTAGAGTTGTCTTTCCCTGAAATAACTGCAGTCTCAAGTAGCAGGTTTGTGTATTTTCTTTTGGTAATGAAATACAGTTTCAGAGTAGGTTAGAATAGTTGCCGTCATTTCTAAGAATTCTTTTATTTATTATAACCAATTTGCTTTGGTGTTTCATTTTAATAGGTTGTACAATTAAAAGCTTGCTCAAAAAGGTGTGACCTGGCTTGAATATGGGAAATGAAACAGAGTGAGAGTTTGAAATATCAGTTTTTTACTGCCTCAATAGACATCGTAACCCAAAATTAGCAGCACAGAAAAATAGCATTTACATGCAAAAAAAAAAAGAAGAAATAAATAAAAAATGTAAATTGAGATCGAAATGTTCAATTTTAGGACAGGAAAAATGCATGGTCAGAGTTTTACCCTTGCGACAGTGAAGAGTGATGAGTATACATTTACATCGCCTAATGCAGAAGATATTCGTGACCTTGTGGTGACCTTCCTGGAAGGACTGAAGAAAAGATCCAAATATGTTATAGCACTACAAGACTACACTGCACCTGGTAGGGTCACATGTACAGTTGAAGATTTTATGGATGAAGTCTGGAATGTGCTGTGTTTTTTAGGAGTTACAGCATTTGACCTCCTTTGCATGGAGGTTGCAAATTGAACCTTTTACAGAATTTGACCACCAGAATTAATTGTCCATGTTTGATGCAAATATTGTTAAGAATACCTGGAGGCAGTATACAAAAACAAAAGAAATTTGTATAAAGTTGCAAAATTTTCTCTCCATGTGATATATAATGATTATGTTGAATTTTAACTCCAGCCATCAGTGAGATGACTCACTTTCACTGTTTTCTTCTTTTTCTGAGGGGCATGATTGTGTTTGAGTCAAGTACCAACCTAAATGTATGAAAAAAATTGGTGGCAAATAGTAGTTGAGTAATATGAAATTATCAACTTTTTTCGAAGGTTCTTAAGCAAAAAAAAAAATTCAGAAAATCAGAATGGGATTGTTCATGCAAATGTATAATTCTTCAATTTTAGTTTGAATATATTGGTGCTTTTATACTTGGCTAATAAGGTAAATTTCTATTGAGTAAATCAGATTACATGTTTTTTTTGTAGGCTTCAGACTTGGCTGTAATTAATAAACATTTGACATTGTTCATTTCAGGTGAGACCTTCTTGAATTTCCAGAAGGGAGATTTGATAACACTGTTACAACAGAATGGCGAGACTGTAATGAACTCCGGTTGGTGTGTCGGTGAATGTGTACGTACCGAGAAGAAGGGCGATTTCCCAGCGGAATGTGTATACGTACTTCCAACAATCACTAAACCTCCACCAGAAATATTGGTAAGTGTTTTTGTGGTAACCTGTGATCTGTTTAAGGATCTTTTTCTATCACTTATGTTAAACTTGTAACATGGGTATGTATTCAGTCAAGGTGTTTTATTTTACATGACTCGTATTTTTTCTGTCTTTTGTAGTCACTATTGCAAGTTACTGTTAACTAGTTCTTGTCACAGAAAAGGAGTCTAAATTTAAGTAAAGAAATGTGTAGCATATGTGGAAAGTTCATGTGAAAGAAGAAATTCATCAGAATTATAATGAAATAAATGAATATTATTGTTAGAAAAATAAATTGTACCAGAGATGGATTGTCAGGCAATCTTGTACATATATACCATTCTTGTTCAAGGTTTAATAAAGTAGGTAAATGTGAACGTTTTTTTTTTTTTTTTTAATTGTGTGCAAGTAATTAACAAGCAGGTCAATTTTAGTGATTATTTTTATAATTATGTCATTACAGCAACTGTTCATTCAGTCATCAGACCCTTCAATGCTTGCACAGAATACAGCAGAGGTTGTCGCTGAACCTGGCGAAAAACCGTACACACTAGAAGATTATGCTATGGATCATTTCAGGTACTATCAAACAAAGAGCCATTACAAGTCCGCAAAAGTTAATAGATTGAACTATTTTTGTTTCATCTCATTTGCAAATTTTTCTTGATCTGTGAATAAATGACATGAATGCTTTACAGTACATCTTGCAGTGTAGTATTTGTGATTTTTTACAAAGAAAGCAAACATGATAATATTTTAAGGTAAATTTTCACTCTTTCCATTCAAATTTTCAGACAGTTTGCAAGCAAATCATCAAAATTTAAATTTTCAGACACTTTGCAAGCAAAACATGGGAAAAAAAATTCTCTGATCCCAAAAATGTACTTGACATTCTGTATAAAAATTAACTAAATAAAATGTCTGGGTTATAAATATGGAATCATGGGGATTTCTTATGTTTTGGTTATTGTTATGTTTATTCAGACCGCCACCCAAGAGGACCCTTACAAAAACACTATCGACTGCCAGACGGCGCAAGCCTGATGAGGTGTGGAGGTACTCTAAAGAACCTTTGAAACAACCCCTACTGAAGAAATTGCTAGGACGTGAAGAAGTTAGCCAGGAAGCCTGCATGTGTTTCCTAGATATCCTTTCATTAAAATAACACATTGTGAATAATATTTAAATTTTTGTGATGAAATTATAAAGAAAAAAATTAATGGTTAATTTAGTGCCTTTATTTGGGTCATAAAGACGTCGGATTAATGATATTAATGAGTGGGTCAGATATATTTGTGAGCAAGACTTTTCTTGCAATGAACAAGAAATTTATGTCTTGTAAAAAAAGTAAAACTTATCTGAAATGAGGATTTCATGGGAAAGACTATGAACATCTCTGTTTACGCATTGTCAGACAATTTTCTATCCTGTTGATAAAAATTCAGGATACTTCATTAAAGACCTTTTAAGGATTTTCAGTCACTATTGCACCAGGATTAAGTTACTTTTTTCTTGAATCTAGTAAGGATAGAATCTCTAAACTAGTTAAGACAATACCTTTTGAATGATATTTTTACACCTTGGAAATAGTTCTTTTGTTACTTAGCATTAGGTGGATGCAGATTTCATTCTCTTTTGATCTATCAGATTTCTTTCCTTGACCTTAATGTACCGATCTTGAAGTATATGGGAGATCACCCATCGAGAAGGGGACGTGTAGCCAATGAACTTACGGATCAGATCTTTGAACCACCTCTACGTACTGTAAGTTAGCTTTGGTTTACTTGTTTTATATCCCTGATATTAGCTCATGATTCTCACTAGAAGCTGTGCCATTATGTAATGAAACTAGGACGTGTGGGTGACTTGATTGAATCAGTTTACAGAATACTAGATTTCTGACCTTTAATCTGTATTATTGTGGACAATAAACAATTGTTTCAAATGTAATGAGAGTCTAGCCGCACAGGATGGTGATATGTGTTCCACTGTAAAATCTAAAATTTGGTACTAAAATGTCTGCTATTAAACAAATCACTTTTTAATTGGTCTTATAAGCAGAATTTTACGATATGTAACTTGACCATTTTGTTTTATGATCATTAACTGTCATAACATTTCAGGTAAATGCCTGCCTATTTGACATACAGGCACAAAATGAAAAAAATAAAAACAACAAGATTTTATGTACTTATTTGGGAAAGTTTTGCAGATTACTGTATGGTGAAGTTTTTGTTGTATGACTCGTATACTGTTTTATTATACCTTCTTGTTTTCACGTTGACAGGAACTATTGAAGGATGAGGTGTATTGCCAGATAATCAAACAGTTGACAGACAACAGGAACAGGTTGGTAGTACAGTCATGACAGATTTAGCGCATTGTCCAAATTACGACTGTTGTAGAAAAAACACACCATTGAATATCCATTTGATCCACTTGTTTCCCTTTAGAACAATATTGCTTGATTCAATAAACATTTTGGAAGGATACCGATGTTGCAGTACCAACTCAAGCCTTCCTTATTTTGTATGCTTAAGGCAAATGGATTTGTAAATGAACATTTAATGAATATTTTGTGATCTGAAGGTTGATAATGACCATTTGCTAAAACTAACCAGTAATTGATTGCACTTCTGACTTTTTGTATCCCAGAAAAGAGAAATATTTGAGGCAAACTGGTACATGGAGATATTTTGGTCATTGCAGCCCAATATTTTGCATCTTAAACAGTATCACATTAAGTTACCCATGAAAGTTACTGTCTCCTTTTCTGATGTTTGAGTCCATGTTTACCAGTATTTCAGGAATGATTTGTTTTACTTGTGTTAACTGGTATCACATCTGAGCCTAAATCAAAGTAGCATAATTAAACTCACTAATTATGCCCCCACTTCAAAGAAGAGGGGGTATATTGCTTTGCATTTGTCTGTCTGTCGGTCAGTTCGTCGGTCCGTAGACCAAATGGTTTCCGACCAATAACTAAAGAATGCTTAGGCCTAGGAACTTCAAACTCGGTAGGATGATTGTCCATCACCAGTAGATGGCCCCTATTGATTTTGGGATCAAGGGGTCAAAGGTCAAGGTCACATTGACCTTGTAGGTAGAAACGGTTTCCGACCAATAACTAGAGAACGCTTTGACCTAGGTTCACCAAACTTGGTATGCTGGTTGATCAGCACCAGTAGATGACCCCTATTGATTTTGAGGTCATTAGGTCAAAGGTCAAGCTCACAGGGACCTTCATCCTAAAAACGTTTTCCGATCAATAACTAGAGAACGCTTTGACGTAGGTTCATCAAACTTGGTATGCTGGTTGGTCATCACCAGTAGATGACCCCTATTGTCTATGAGGTCATTAGGTCAAAGGTCAAGCTCACAGGGACTTTCATCCTTAAAACGATTTCCGATCAATAACTAGATAACGCTTTGACCTAGTTTCACCAAACTTGGTATGCTGGTTGGTCATCACCAGTAGATGACCCCTATCGACTTTGAGGTCATTAGGTCAAAGGTCAAGATCACAGAGACTTTCATCCTTAAAACGGTTTCCGATCAATAACTAGAGAACGCTTTGACCTAGGTTCACCAAACTTTTGTTTGCTGGTTGGTCATCACCAGTAGATGACCCCTTTTGATTTTGAGGTCATTAGGTCAAAGGTCAAGCTCACAGGGACCTTGATTCTTAAAACGGTTTCCGATCAATAACTAGAGAAAGCTTTGACCAAGGTTCACCAAACTTGGTATACTTGTTGGTCATCACCAGTATATGACCCCTATTGTCTTTGAGGTCATTAGGTCAAAGGTCAAGATCACAGAGACCTTCATCTTAAAAACGGTTTCTGATCAATTACTAGAGAACGCTTTGACCTAGGTTCACCAAACTTGGTATGCTGGTTGGTCATGACCAGTTAATGACCACTATTGATTTTGAGGTCATTAGGTCAAAGGTCAAGCTCACAGGGACTTTGACTCTAAAAACTGTTTCCGATCAATAACTAGAGAATGCTTTTACCTAGGTTCACTAAACTTGGTATGCTGGTTGGTCATGACCAGTTAATGACCCCTATTGATTTTGAGGTCATTAGGTTAAAGGTCAAGGCCACAGGGACCTTGATCCTAAAAACGGTTTCTGAACAATAACTAGAGAACGCTTTGGCCCAACCACAAGCAATGAGGTGCTGCCGGGGGGCATTTATGTTTTACAAACATTTCTTGTTGTAAATTGGGATATTATGCTTGGACCTACAATATTGTTGAAACACAGTTCTTCGCATCAGTAACAGTCTTGCTTATTTTTTATACAATAGTATATTTTGTACAAGTACCAAAGGTAGCAACAAATTTTTTAGTTGTTGACCGTAGTCTCATTCTGTAATGAGTCCTTAAATTTTGCATTTTCACTATACTACAAACTAAAATGCACTTTTTCTGTAACAGAGTCAGTGAAGAGAGGGGATGGGAGTTAATGTGGTTGGTGACAGGCTGTTTTGCTCCATCTACAAACCTGCTAAAGGAAGCCACACTGTTCCTGAGATCTCGACGTAATCAGATCTCTCAGGACTGCATACAAAGACTCCAGAAAACACTAAGGTAACACAAAAAACTTTAATATTTTGTCTAAGTTTGTATAATGTTTTGTACATTGAACAGTGAGGAAATGCAATTTTAACACCATGTTTTTCTTGTGCCATTTTCTTTAGTAAAGATCCCTGAAATAAATGTGGTCTTGCAGCTGAAACAGAAGTTTAATTCTTTACTTTTAAGTTAAAATTGATATAACCTTGTTCTAGAATGAAATTTAGTGCTGCATTTTAACTTGTTACCTTAAAAAATCAGGCCCGAGTTGTGTCAAACTCGGTAACCATTGTTCATTGTACATTTGACCATGCCACCATACAAGTCTGCTGATTGCAGATAAACAAGGGAGTAGCAGTACCATATTGTCCATCTGTAACAAAAGGAATTGAAAAGTATTGCGGTATCTCATGGAGATAATTACTAAGTAAACTATTTGTTCTAGGAATGGGACAAGGAAATACCCTCCCCACCAGGTAGAGGTAGAAGCCATACAGCACAAGACAACACAGATCCTTCACAAAGTCTACTTCCCAGATGACTCGGATGAGGTATAGGAATATCTTTTGTCAGCTGGTCCTTCTATTTTCATTCTGTTCTTTGAAACAAGTTGTCATGAGATTCAGAACTTGACTGGAATACTAGTTTCCAGTAATGGACAAGCTATAATTGCAAGGCCTGCAATGACCTGTGTTACAGAGATAGTTGTAGTATTTCTTGTAAGGAAATGTATTTTGAAATATAAAAAAAATGAATCCCTAGAAACAGAGTCTAGCATTATCTTTCTTCTTGTTATAGGCATTTGAGGTAGAATCCAGCACCAGAGCCAAAGATTTCTGTCAGAATATTGCCAACAAGCTTCGTCTCAAATCTCCAGAGGGATTCAGTTTATTCGTCAAAATTGCAGACAAAGGTTTGTTTCGTTAATGAGATTTTTTTTTTCCGATGAAAGGTAATGCTGTTAAGAAAACTTAAGTGGATATTTGATTATTGCAGTTGTTGATATATAAAAGCAAATCAGGTCCACATGCTAGATGGGTGGGTGTAGTCAGGTTGAATTTTAGTTGAATTGAAAAATATTCTCACTTAAAATAATGTTTGACTGTCCTCATCTATTACGCTTTCACCAAAAAACTGCTGCGTAGTTGATTTTGAATGATATATTGTTTGTTTCACCCCTTTCAGTGATAAGTGTTCCTGAGGGTGACTTCTTCTTTGACTTTGTCAGACATTTAATAGACTGGATCCGTAAAGCAAGGCCAACAAGGGATGGTAAGTGTCACAGTCTAGTTTAATCTTTTGAGGGTTGTTCCCCTTTAATACCAGGACGAGTATGTACTGAAGAGTAGATTTTGAGCTTCGAAATTGCCACAATCTGTCCCATAATTATGTGTATTTACAGTAATGATCTAATGGTTAATGCTCCTTCATATAAAAAGAAAATGTTTTAGATTATTATGCCTACCTTAGGCCAAGCCCGCTCAAAAATGTGTAAATAAAGAATGGTAAGTAATTCACTTCCCTGCCTGCTAGATCCCTTTAAAAGAGTGAGTAAAAGGGTAACATTGAAAGGGTGTATTATAAGCCCCAGAGGCTGGTCTGTACACTTGGTGATGTATTGAATAAAGTTTATTCTATGCTCATCACTAATAACAGTTGTCAAGGTACTTAAAAGCAGATTTGTGTTTTTAATTGATCAGCCATAAAATATGTAATTGATAAATATTGGAAAATCTTTTTTATTCCAATGTAAACAGATTTATACAGTGGGAATATACCGTTAAGTAAATGTGATCAGAAATGCTTCATAAATAAATGATATTTAACTTTAATTGCATGATTGTAGGTGCCCCACCACAGTTTACGTACCAAGTTTTCTTCATGAAGAAGTTGTGGACTAATCTGGTACCTGGCCGTGACCTGAACGCCGATCTGATCTTCCATTTTCACCAAGAACTACCAAAACTATTGCGAGGTTATCACAAGTGTAGTCAGGATGAAGCAGCCAGACTAGGGGGACTTATATATCGTGTTAAATACGGCGAGTCTAAGACTGGTCTCCAGAATCTGCCGTAAGTTACATTTTAGCTTTGAAAGCCCTTGGCAGGTTAGTATTTCCAAAAACAAATGCTGGAAATGTATTCTGATTTTCTGAAGAAAAATTGTCACTATATTCGAGTAAATTTTCTTGCATAATCCATCGTGATCTCTGCTGATTTAAGGTTATGATAGAAACCCTTCTCCCAGTCTGATGACAAAAAACCCAGCCAGATGCTTTCCTTATAAAAGTTTGTGGTTTCTTCCATAGGGTAAGGAAGCCTCAGCTTTCAGGAATGATGCCAATGTTCAAAGTCTGAAGTTACATAGAATGGTATCAGATTAGTCAATGAAGAGAAATCATCTGCTACTGTATAAATTTTGATGAAGTACTGAGCTTTTGTATTTCTTTCAGACGTATGTTACGAGAGCTCATTCCTGCTGATCTGATCAAAGCTCAGTCACCAGATGACTGGAAAAGGGTACGTATAAATGAATAGTATTTTGGTCTGTGAAGAGTCATTTTGCATCGATTGTGAAACTGGTTCTTTCATTTTTAATCCTGAATGAATACTGCTACTTTCAGAAAAATGATAGAAAGGTACTATCTGTATTCTTAGAGATGAATGTTGGATTAGGGCAGTAGTTTGTGCTAGATGTGTGATAGTGTATGGTCACCAAACTGGTAAGGCCATCATGATATTGCCACCTCCTTTGCAGGGGATTTTGCAGGCTTTGTACATCTTGTTTGTTATCATTTGTATCTTACAGACTTCAAATATAGTTTATTGTTTATAATTTGCAAACAATAATTCATGTTTTGTTTAAATGTTGCTTTTTAAAATTTTTAGGCTATTGTGAGTGTGTACAATAACGATTCTGGTATGACACCGGAAGAAGCTAAAGTGGAATTCCTTAAAGTGATATATAAGTGGCCAACCTTTGGTTCAGCTTTCTTTGAGGTCAAGGTTAGTTATAATATGCATGTATTCTGTTCGTACAAATATTTATTCACATGTTATATGGATTGCTATTATTGAAGAAATTCTTTTTTTTTAAAATTATTGTTAAAAGAAATTCCTTAAAAGATTTTCATGAGCTTAGGGTTGAATTAATTATTAATTACCAGTAGCATAAATTGACTTCTGTTAGTTTCTATAAAAAACAACTTTCTCAAAAAGAAGAACACGTATAAGTTTAATCCTAGTGCTAACGTTTAACGTATTTTCTAGCAAACTACAGAGCCAAACTACCCAAATATCCTGCTGATAGCTATCAACAAGAATGGTGTCAACCTGATCCACCCTCAGACAAAGGTAGTGTTTTCCACATAGTACAATAGCATTATGATCGGGGTTGGTACTTGACTTTTCATCTGAGTTTAATTTTCATCAGCTCCAGTTACCCGCATAAACATTCCAGCATGAAAGAGATAACTGGTAAAAACTTACTGAAAAATAAAACAAAAAAAGTCAAAAAGTTGTCTTACTAATGAATCGGTGTTAAAAGCAGGTCTCGTTTTTCTTAATTTTAGACCTCGGTTTTTCAAATGGCAAAGTTTCACGATTTTGAAATAAGATGGTCTAATATCAGAAGGTCTTTTACTGTATAAGATGTTGTAATAAAAGGTTCATCATTGCTACTTACAGGATATTCTGGCAACACATCCATTCACAAAGATATCAAACTGGAGCAGTGGAAACACATACTTCCATATGACGATAGGCAACCTACTCAGGGGCAGTAAACTCTTGTGTGAAACTTCATTGGTATGTATGATTGCATTAGACAAGTACATGTAAAAAATAAAGTTAAATTTTTAAAAGGTCAGTCTCTTAGTGTATGACTAACACTTTTTGTTCTTAAATAACACCCAAAGGGACATATGTGATACAAAATGTACTTCAGGTTGTCAGTCAGTCTGCAGAATCTTGTGAACACAACTAAACTTTGAGTTTTATGTTAATTGTTTCCCTCAGGCTTCTTCCCTGTTTTGGAGACAGGCAACTGGAATCCAGTTGCATAGCTATAGTTGGTAACTCACCAAATTCCATTCTTAAAGGGACTTTGGAGCCTTGAGTTGGACTGGAATCCCACACTTCTGGGTTAGAGGTAGAAGATGACTTTGGTCACTGAGACCTAAATGCTGCAGAAGTGTATTATAGAAGTACTATTTATAGAAATTGATCAGTTTGCTTACAGTCTGTCATATTTGAGCTCCTAATGAAAGAAACTGCCATCATTCTGACCTACAGAGAGCTAATTATTTGAACAACCATACAGATATTGATGGCTTACTTCAAACAAACATGTATATATCCTAACTTTGAAAGAAACATAGTATGTTGGCTAGGTTTTTGTCTTACTGTTTTGTATTGTATAAATTTGGTTTTATGTTAATAGTCGTTGATATATGTGTAGAAAGCATGCTAATGTTTGTATTTTTCACATGTTTCCAGGGTTACAAGATGGATGACCTTTTGACCTCGTACATCAGCCTCATGTTGACCAACATGAATAAACAGCGCACTTCAAAAAGATAACTCTGTATAGCATATGTGTAAAGAGAATAGCACATTGTCACACAGATGTGTGATATACCACAAATGATAGAAAGTTTGTTATTTATAGGGTAAAAAAGTTACCCAGTGGGTGTGTTAATATTTGAAGGAAATATGAGATCAGACACCACTTGACATAGAAAATTTCTTTCAGAACTGATCAAATATGAAAGAAAAAGGTGTTATGGAGATGCAGGTTGTGACATTTTAACATAGATTTTTTTCATGCTCGCATAGTACATAGAAATGTATGAATATATTTATTAGAAAAAAAATATATATATACTGTTAAAGTTTACTTTTTTGTGTTCAGGTTAAACAAAGAGAGACTGCATTGTAATTTTCTTGCTGCAGCCAAAATGAATTTCATTTCTCAAGAGCTTGTTGTCATAAGCTTCAGTTATGCACTTTGTATTCAAAAGAGATATTTTAATTACAGCTTGCTTAGCATTTAAATATACCTGCTGAAAAAAGCATGTATTTTCTTCCATTTTGAAAACCTTTGCTGCAGATTTTGAATCTTAAAACGGTTTTTTAAGAAATGCATGTACTCTATCTCATTATGAGAAAAACGATAAGATTTTGAATTGTGTAAGGTAGCACTGGAATATATTTTTGCTTTAACTAACATTTGCTTGAAAAAGTAAATAAAGAAGTTAACAGCACCGAAGAAAATTTAGAATCTGAAGTGAAAAGAATAGGTGGTTTTTTAATTTTATTAAAGATGTGTTTTCAGTGAAGTTTGAAAATCAACTGAAGTTAATGTTTCAATAACCCTTGACAGAACTGTTCTAAATCCATGTGTTATCGTTAATGCTTGTAAAAAGAAAGGGGAAAACAGTGTACTATAAAATATTAGCAGAGTTACAGTTCTTGAATGTCAAATATCACACTTGCTTAAAAATCCATTATTATAATTTATGTCTGCCTGAAAATCCAGTATCACTTTGTGCTAATTATACATTAATATTGTCAAAAATGGTTTGTTGTTTTTATGTGAATGAATGTCATGATATATTTATACAAACACAAGTTCAGCCAGTATGTTGAAAGTCAAGTAAGATTTTGTTTTCCGTTTTTGGAAGGTAAGGATTGAGAAGTTCTGTTGTTTTTTAGTCAAATTATGTGAACCAGCAGTTGCTTTGTAAAGGTTTCATTTTCTTACTATTTTATATAGGGATTATTGTCGAAACCAGTGATACAGAGTCAATTACACCAATCGGGTGTGGTTGCCTGGCAAAATGGTTACGTAATATAAGTGTCTATGATTCTTGACAAATGACATTGTCCCTTTCATTTACAGTAGGTGATTTAAGTGATATCATTGGATGACAGTAGTATGCACTTGATTGGAAAAATTGTTGTACGGATTCCAATAATCTTAAGTACATATGATTTAGAGAAGACTGGAAATAAATGCTAGAATATACTCATTTCAAGTAAAATGTTAAATAAAATATATTAGAAATTCATTCATAATTTGTTTAATTGTACTGTCTCCATTAAGCAGACATAATATAACATATATATACATAATATGAAATTAGTATTTTTGTCTCTGACTTTTTTATTTATAGTATATTTATACATAGAGAAAACCTTTGCAGATCAGTAGTAATATTTTCTTGCAGCTAGAATTCAGAATTGCCAATAAAATGTTGCATTGATGAAAGTTTCTTTGATAAAAAAAAAAAATCATGAACATTCCAGAAATATTTAGGCTTCTTTTAGTTTTACAATTTTCAATGATGAATGTATATGCGTAATATATTTCCTTATAACAGATCACCTGCAATGTTGTGCTTTTAAAAATATACAACATATTGTCTGTTGCTTGTAATGCTTTTTTCTTAAGAAATTAAATCCTCCAGGTGATTTTGAATAAATCTGACTGCATTTAAATATTCAATTTGATTCGCAAATTATGTCTATATTTCATTATGATAGCGGGGAGAAGTTCATTAGCTACATGTATAAATTTACCCTCTTAATGTTTATGTATCAAAAGTTCAGCCAGTGAATAACTGTGTGTTTGAAAGATTGTAAGTGTAGATACCACATTCCGCAAACAAATATATTTGTTAAGGTACTGTATAAGATATATTCTTTTAATATAAACATTTGAATGAAGATAGATGTATGTGATACAAGACTGACAGTGGAATATATACATAGGAAAGATTACAGTGTGTTTGAGTGTCTTTCTGTATTGCATGTTTTGGTTTTCGTGTTTTTGATTTTTTTGTTTTGTTGTTGTTTTTCAATCCTTTATTTTTTCTTGTGCTTTTATGTCCATACTTAAACATTCCATCTAATTAACATATCAAAATATACTGACTGCACAACATATTTTGTAGTGATTACAAGTAATTTAGTATAATGTGACAGTGATGCTATAAATT
The DNA here is from genome assembly GCA_012932295.1 of Cyclina sinensis. Classification (NCBI taxonomy): domain Eukaryota; kingdom Metazoa; phylum Mollusca; class Bivalvia; order Venerida; family Veneridae; genus Cyclina; species Cyclina sinensis. The sequence goes on along the minus strand of JAAONU010000007.1, from coordinate 34,795,517 downwards.
TATTTATTTGTATCTGGACAGAAGGCTTCACATGAGGCATGAAAAGCAATTTATATATACAGAAAAATGTGAAGTAAAAATGGGACATTTTCTGGTGTTAAAAGTTCTACATAGATTTTTCTGTAAACAACAATTTATTCTTTTACTGTCACATTATCGTAAATTGACTATATTAACTTGTTGATAATGACTTATTTATAAGTAGTCTAGCTTCATTAATATTACATGTAACATTTTTCAAAAAATGAATTTAATAGAAAAAGCTGGTCTTTTTGCTTTGAAATGCAACAAAATGAACCAGTTGATACATACATATATATGTGTATAACACCAGGTTTTTTGTTTTATAAAGGGTACATTAGAATGTTAAGATTTGTGAGTCTTAAACATGTTTGTTTTTGCTAAAAGGCCACTTTGATATTTGGTACAGATGAAGGACATTAGAACAAGACTCGGTGTTAACATTTCCTGTTCAGTTTATTTGGGGACAGGTCTGTTATACTTAAAAGCCTTTTTTCAAAGAGATGTTTCATATCTATCTTCCATAATTATCTCTGTGATATATTATGTCTGTATGTTTCTGTTTGAATAATTTGATAATCCAGTTCAGTTTAAGAATATAATTCAGGAAGTTCCAGTTACTTTACCAGTTCTTCTGCTGCAAAAGAGTGATTGGGTTAAAACCAGACTGGTATTAAAATTTTAGCAGTACCAGTCTGCAGTCTTTGCTTTCTGATTGGCTTGACAAAATGAAACTGAGAAAAGGACCAATCAGATGATTTTATTTTCAAATTGATTTGAGACTGGTTTCATGTATTTCATAATTCAAAGTTTCTACATCAGGAATGTTTTATAACGTTTCTTTGAGATACCTGTACTAACACTGATTATACACAATGTATGATTTTGACTTACGGTTTACTTCAAAATGGTGAACTGCATACATTTTAGGTAACAGAATGTTTTTTTTGTCTATTCCTTGGACAACTTTATTTTATTGTAGAATTAAAGTTCAGTGCAAACCTGTTCCAACTAGCTACAAGTATAGTAAATTGGAAATAGACCCTTAAGCACAAGTCACGAGTTTTTTAACCTATTTCGATGAAAGAAGAGTTATGACAAACTGTTGATGACATTTTAATTTGTGTATATAATATATAATATGGTCAAGAAACATATCAATGTGTTGTTCTTATATAAAAAGCAATAAATATAATTTTTTGAAATTTGGTTTTTGTATCTTTTACAAAAGTCAAAATAACAATGATAATTTCTTTCAAGAAACTTCATTAATTCAAACTTTTTAACTAAAAGTGTGTGGACACAAGTGACACCTTCCTGCACCCCCCCCACCCCCCAACTAAGACTATGGGTAACAAGAAAAAGTAATAAGATACATTTATTGTAATGCAAACTGAAGACCAGAAGTTGTTTTAATAAATGCCTTCCACAAAAGTCCAATTACTCAGAGGCCATTCAACGTAATTCTAATGACTTAAAACTTCCATATGCATGAGCCTTATTATTTATTTACAATATCAATTCCTTCCACTGAATTCTAATTCCTGATACTTTCCACATAGATCTGATTACACATACTGCCTACACAAGACACAGGATTGACACTTTCAACATAAGTCTAATAAATGAATATATCTACTTAGTGACAGATGATATTTTCAATATGAATCTAATTGTTATACATCAGATATGCATTGTTTACTCTCATACTGATATCTTCAACAGAGGTCTTTTTTCTTGTTACAGCACTATTAAAACTAAACTTTTACACCCTTCTGCTCTTAGAGTAGATAAGCTTTAAACTTCTAGTATACTACAAGTGCACCACAGTCATTCTTTATTCAAAGTTATTACTTTCAGGATAGCTTGTACTTTGGAAATTTAGGATCGATTAGTCGAGTCTTTAATTTGGAAGTCTGATGAAAGATTTAGTAATTGGTGGTGGTTGGTTCTTCATTTATTTTGTTCATAAAAACTAAAAGGATACTAACAAAATACACAGATAAACAAAATAATGATAAGAATAAAACTGTGAATATGAAAAAAACCTATCAATCAATGAAGAAAATTTCGATCTGCCACACAATACAAAATCCTTTTAGATGTATATTTTGATAAATAGGACAACAGAAACCTCCCACATATTTGCCTTATAAATTTTTTTCTCAACTACGGAAACATTCCACTGATAGCTTCCACTGAAGTCTAATTGAATAATTGTTCAACAAAGTTATATCACTGATTAGTAAATTTACATAGACTTTATCACTAATTAGTAAATTTACATAGGCTTTTCATAACGATTTTACTACTTATACCACCTGGAAAATATTAAAGAATGCACAAATGCATAAACCTCTTATTTCCTGATGTACTGAATCTTAGAGAAAACAAGAGCCACCGCAAGTGGTGGTCATGCTTGACTTTTTCCTATTTCCAAAGGCAAACACATCAGAGGAAGCAAATTGTGGTGAAGGGATTTCAAATGAAACATTATTTGGAAATATAATTATCAAATTCATCCATAAATAACAAAATTATGGTAAATTTTAACAACATTTAGAAATTCGACCTTAAAGGTCAAGGCCAAGTTCAGTTTAACTTTCTTTGGAGGTAATGTCTAAAAGGTAGTTATGTCCAAGCATGAAGACACTACATCCATTAATAACAAAGATATAGCGAAGTAAAACAATGTCAAGGTCATTTAAAGGTTAAGGTAATACTTGAATTCTTCAACATGTTTTATTCTCAGTGTTGTTTTGTCCCAGTATAAATCAGATCCGTCCATAAATACCAAAAATTTGGCTATTTATCAAAATTCAATAATTTGACCTTGACAGTCAAAGTCATTTTAAGGTCAAGGTCATACTTGAATAATCTAACATGTAGATTTTGTCATAAGTGTCATTTTGTCCAAGTATGAATCATATCGAAATAAAATCACATGACCTTGAGGGTCAAGGTCATTTTAAGGTTAAGGTCATACTTGAATTATTCAACCTGTCAGTTATGTCATAAGTGTTGTTTTGTCCAAGTAGGAATCAAATCTGTAAATTGATAAAATTATTACAATTTAATCGAATCCAATAATTTGACCTTGATATCACAGTCATTTTAAAGTAAAAGTCATACTTGAATAATCTATCATGTAGGTTTTGTCATGAGTGTTGTTTTGTCCAAGTATCAATAAAAAAAAACTAAAAATGACGTTGAAGCCAATTTTAGCAAATTCAATAATTTGGCCTTAAACATAAAAGTCATTTAAAGGTCAAGGTCATACCTGAATGGTTCAACGTGTCAGTTTTGTTATAAGTGTTGTTTTTTTCCCAGTATGAATCAAATCAAACCGTAAATAACAAAGTTATGGGAAATTTAAGCAAAATTAAATCATTTGACCTTGAATTTCAAGGTCATTTTAAGGTCAATGTCATACCTGAATTATTCAACATGTCAAAAGTGTTGTTTTTTCCAAGTATGAATCAAATCCAACCATGAACATATAAATTATGGTCAACTTTAGCAAAATTCAATAATTTGACTTTGACTGTCAAGGTCATTTAAAGGTCAATTCTTTACTTGAAAGAATCAAAATGTCGGATTTCTCATAAATGTTGTTTTGTCCAAGTATGAATCAAATTCAACCAAAAACAACAAAGTATTGGTCAATTTAAGCAAAATTCAATAATTTGACCTTGACTGTCAAGGTCATTTTAAGGTCGAGGTCAAACTTGAAAGAACCGAAATGTCGGATTTGTCATAAGTGTTGCTTTGTCCAAGTAATAATGAAATCTATGAATAGATGACAAAGTTGTGACATTTTGAGCAAAATTCAATAATTTGACCTTGACGGTCAATGTCATTTATAGTTCATGGTCATACTTGAATAATCAAACATGTCGGCTTTTTCATAAGTGTTGTTTTGTGCCAGTATGATTCAAATCCAACCCTATATAACAAAGTTATGGTCAGTTGTAGTAAAATTCAATAATTTGACTTTAACTGTCAAGGTCATTTAAAGGTCATGGTCATACTTGAAAGAATCAACATGTCGGATTTGTCATAAGTGTTGTTTCGTCCAAGTATGAATCAAATCTATAAATATATAAATAAACAAAATCCAATCATTTGACATTGAAGGTCAATATCATTAAAGGTCAAGGTCATATTTGAATAATTCAACAAGTCGGCTTTGATATAAGTGTTGTTTTGTCCAGAATGAGTCAAATCCAAAAATAAACAACATGTTATGGCCAGTTTTAGCAAATTTCAATAACTTGACCTTGACGGTCAAGGTCATTTTAAGGTTTAGGTCATACTTGAATTATTGAGCATATTGCATTTGTCATAAGTGTTGTTTTGTCCAAGTATGAATTAACTCCAACCACAAATAAGAAAGTTATGGCCAATTTTAGCAAAATTCAATAATTTGACCTTGAAGGTGAAGGTCATTTATGAGCCATTGTCAAAGGGTTATTGTTTCCAAGAATGAAGACAATTCATTTTTTGAAATAAAAAAGTTATGATTAATGTTAAAGTTTTCGGACGGGAACGGCAACGAAAACGGCAACGACATCTTGACTGTAGCAATAGCTCATTGTTTCTTCGAAAAAGTCGAGCTAAAAATCTAAATCCTTCAATGTTCTGCTTACAATTGTGTCACCGTCTTAATGATTCTAATTACTGATAATACAAAATAAGTATAATTCAAACAGTTACTGCATTAAGTCCAAGAAACATTACCTTTTACGTGTTACTGACTCTTATTATATCTAGTTATAAACCGAGCAGACAATAATAATTCTGACAACATCTTTCCCAGGGGAGAATTTACTGATAATTTTACGAAAGTACAGTTACTGATAGTTTCCACCTGTCTACTGGTTTTATTTTTAAGAAAAAAGTCTAATTCATTACATTGTCTATATATGTCCTATTTTTTATATACTTCCTTGTAAATATAGTTGTTGGTGTTTTCCTCATTAGGTAAAAAAATACTTATCATACTTATACCTTCCACATAAGTAAATAAACTTATACCTGTCACATGATGACAGATGTTTCCATGTAAGTTTTAAAACTGACTTTTTTCTCACGTAAGTGTAGCTATTGATATTTACTGCATACACCTAACTACTTTCCATATATGTCTCGGCACAGACATATATCAATTAACAATAGTTTTCAATTAAGAGAGATTATATACAGATTTCTTCAACATCAGTCCAGTTTCTGACATAATCCAGATATGAGTCTGATCACTGTGACAAAAGTCTAATAACCACATTCATTACAACAGGGATACCTTCAACACACGTCTTAGTATTTATATAGCTGTGTACAACTAAAAAAAAATTCACATAACTCCACTGTCTTCCAAAGGACTATACGACTCAGGAACGAATTACCGACCGAGATTAAGGCTACCCCAACTGTACCAGCTTTTATCAGTGGATTAAAAAAGTTTTGTATATTTTAAATGTTCACAATAAATGTTTAAGTAACATCTGTAGTAAAAATCTTGTTTACTTTATTTTTATTCTTTTACAAATTCAATGTTCCTGACATGCGCCTGCCTAGTATAGTCGGTATATTGACTTTTGGCAGTAATAAGCTGTAATTGAAGCAGTCTGGTACAACTAACGAGATTTCACAATGTAATGTTATTGACAGATTCAACAAAAGCCATGACACTGGTATTGTCCAAAGAAAAGTCTACTCAAAACAGGAAAGCTTGCACAGAAGTCATTTTTTCTGATAGCTACACATTTTCGTCTAATCAGGGACCGTATATTAACATAGTTAGTCCGCGGTCTAATTTTCTGATAATATAGCATTTTCATGTTCAGATAATTCAGAATAAAATGCAAAATTTTAAAATATTTTGTAACTCCCTATCAGAAATGTGTTTCCTATGTTTTAGTAATAAGGTGTATTATCACATGAGCAGATATAGTTTTCTCCTATCAAACATGCTCCCTACTTAACTTTTTTTTTCAAAGATACTAATCCACTAGAATATTCAAGTTAAAGCTATTAAGATGGACTTTGATTTTGTTCAGCAATTTCGAGAATAATGTTTTTATTGTATTGAGCAAAGAAGGGAATTATTTGGTTGTTTCACACCTCGAACAGTATTTATTACATTTATACCTATAAACAATATGGAGCTATCTCCCTTGTTGCATAGCAATTAGACGCGAACTTCCCGCGTGAGTGACCGGAAGTACCTGTTATTGTAAACATTTTTGTATCTAATTTAGCTCAGGTAATTCAAAACCAGACTTAAACAAATTTGTTGGGACTTAATTTATTTGTGTTTACTAAAAGGAGAAGAAATGGGGATAAGATTTTGCCAGTTTTGCGACCAGATTTAGTTCAAATCGATTTTTGTTTGTAAAATCAACTCCAACTCAAAGGATGGCCCGTTTTCGTTGAAAATGTTTGGGTGTATTCCAAATGATATGAACATAATGGCACGGAGGTGTCTTATGATTATATCTGTATAAGTATATGTATTCTAGTTATTTCTTTTATTCATGCATTTGTTAAATATTGCACTAAAAACCTTGGTTGACCAGTAAGTGTAGTGGTTTGTGCCTGCACTGGTTTCTTTAAAGTTCTTACTAATCAGTGTTCCCACTAGTGTTTCCAAATATTTTTTCGCCATTTGCGGAATTGGCGAATTGCAGCGGAAACCCTGAAACTAGATGTGAAATATTGGGTTTCAGGAATTTTTGTGCTTATTTCAGAAAACGTTATAATAACAAAACTGGTCAAATATTAGGGTGACATGGACCATTCTGGGGGTAAAATACTTGGCTCACATACTTTTTGTTAACACTCTCAAAGCAACTTTTTGGTTTAAATCTCATCCTTCCATAGAAAAATAGCCCACCATATGCCAGCATACACACAGTGGGTTATAAAAGGCTTTGTAGCATATGTTTGTTGTTTGTTTATTCAAGTATCCTAGGCAAGAGACCCTAGTTTAAATGCTATTAATGAATGATCAGCTTATATTCTAAAATGAATAATTGAATTTACAGGCCTTAATAAGCTGATTAAATATAAATGTAATTTTGTGACATGCTTTTGAACTCTGTACATGATACATTAACTGCATAATTTAGTATATTAGCCAGGGATGGGTTCAGTTATGATAATCCATCTGCATTACTTAAACATTTTCATCAAATTTCAATGAATGCATTTCCATTACTTTGCCTCAGTTATGCATTACCATTAATCAGAAATACAAAACCTTTACTTTGCAATTGTAATGCGTTAGCATGAATTTGTTAAAGTTAGACATGGCCATTACTTTGTCATTGTAATCCATTACCATTGATTACTTGGCATAGTAATGAATTACTTTTTTCTGGCATAGTAATGTATTGCTACTGCTTTGTCAAAGTAATGTTATAGCATTTCTTTTAAGATTTTTAAAGAACATGAAAGTATTTGCTTTGTATTTATAACAAACTTTTACTACTTTTTCTTCTGACAAAAGGAGCTAGTAATTTATACAAAAACAATTATTTCATTTCATTACTGCCATTTTTTTCAGTAATGCATTGCATTAGCATTATTTGTAACAAATGAATTGCTGTGTTACCCATTACATAACAGTTCATTTCTGGAAAAATATAAATACCATTATCTGTTACCCCAACCCTGATATCAGCAAAATGAACTGGCAGGATACAAGCAAATTTAAAGGGTCTTTAACTACTCATTTCTTTTTAACTTACTATAAAAGCAACAAAACCATGTATAGATATATAGACAAATGGAGTTCTTAAATGCATTGGTTGTCTGGAAGTAAGAGAATACCTTGATGGTATGAACTTTGTTCAACCAAGGATACATGTTGATTGTACAAAATACAGACGTTTTATATTTTCTAATAATTTCCAACAAAACTTTAACCTCTTACTAACAAAACTGTTATAACATGTACCTATTTTAATAGCATGAAAAATAATTTTTTCATGTCAAACAATATTCATATGCTCCAGGAATAAGGTGAACATCCATACAATAAAAAAACAACTTATTTTTCTATTTTATCATTTGCAGAGAACTCTAAATTTGAAATTTGGTATGAAGCATTGCTTAGAAGACGTCAACCGAAATTGTTTAATTCATGCCCCCTGTCCCCACCCCCCTAGAAATATATGTTAATTGAGAAGTGACACACTAATGAGATACTTCAGTTTAAGCAGTACCTCTGATCTCTTTAGAGGTATTTGGTTACCAGTTGATTGTTTAAAACTATGGTCTTACCTATGCAGATCACGGTGAAATTGATGCATAACTGAAAAACTTCTGGAAAGCTCTAATGAATTTTAAGATGAATGTTCAATATTCATTATGCCCTAAGTTGATGTCTCTGTCCTTGTTTGAATAATCTTAAATTTACTTTTTCTAAATGAAGGTACAGAGTTGATCTTAAGAGGTTGTGGGTTTGATTCCTGTCAGCAAACTGACCACACCTGGCTGATTCCCGTGTTTGGAATGAGAGCTGGTCAGAACGCCAGGAAGTAGTCGGCAAGAACAGAAACTAGATGTAAGTTGGAAAGGAATGAGACAGTAATCCAGTTTGAATGAAATAATTATATTTTGAATCGAAACTGTTTTAAATAAAAAGAGCAGTAATTATACGGTACATACTAATACTTAAAGCAAATTTAATGCAAAGTTTTGAGTCAAAATGCAAAACTTAATGTATACGATAATGGTGCAAAAATCTTATTGCTATTTTTCAGTGGTGTCAGAATGAACAACTTTCCTCGTCTGCAGAGTGCCGTGTTTGAACCTCTTTCAGGAGATGGAGAGGTGGAACTTAGCTATAAAAGTGGTGCAAGTTTTAAGGGACAGGTTCATGATCACAAAAAGATAGGTTGTGGTGTCTTCACTTGGCCAAATAATGCAAGATATGAGGGAGAATTTCTGGACAACAATAGGGAAGGTTCAGGTAAGATATGCAGTTATATTAACATTTAATGCTTATGATTGTTTGTTTCTCATTTTTTCAAGTCAGCCAGTTCTGTTTCTTTCTTTCACTGGTTGAGGGTCACTGGTTTAAGTCCTATTATTGACCTAACTGTAAAAAGTTGGGTTGTTCTTAGATAAATAAGGATTTTGTACTTCACAAAAATGATGATAATGGTCCAGAAGGTCCAGTCTAAGTAATTTTGGGAACAAAAGTTGAGACACAGTCAATCTACGATCCTAAAAAAAAATTATCAGAACCCTTGCCAATCCAAAGAATTGTGTTTAGACTTTATATTGCACTAGCCTGTATGGTAGGGTGGATAAGATCACTATAATCACTAAACCTCACTGATTGATGGTCACGAGTATGAGTCCCGCCTCTGACCATGGCCATTTATGTGAGAAAGTTGGCAATTTCATATCAAGTGTGGAGGATCTAATACTGGTCCTCCTGAGGACAATCAGGTTATCTGCTCGCTGGATATGAATTTGACCGAGAGGAGGGCATTAAACCCAGCTGAAACTAAAACAAAAAAAGGTTTAGAAAAAAGTTTTTTTCTTCTTGTCAAACATTATCAGTGAAATGAAGTACATATTCTGAATATGAACATTTTATGTGTTACAGGAAAGCAACTATGGCCAGATGGTAGTATATATGAGGGCCAATTTCACAATGACTTACGCCATGGACAGGGGGAACATGTATGGGCAAATAATGAGGTAAATTTAGTTCCAAAGTAAAATGTGATTCTTCCAGTTATTGACAAACTTTACAAATTTTTCTAGAGTCACATTTCTATATGCCTGTGTGAAAAACGGGACGTGTTACGGGAATGCCCATGGCAGGCGGGCCGGTTGGCATCCAGTTTTGTGCGGAGCATATCTTCAGCATGCTGGATTTTAATGATATTTGGTACCAATGTTCACCATCATAGGGGGTAGTGTCGCGTGCATGAACCAGGTCTCCTGGTCAAGGTCACACTTTGAAGTTAGTGAAAAATACTTGTCCAGAGCAAAACTTCTACATGCATTGAGGGATTTTAATATAACTTAGCATAAATGTTCACCATTGTGAGACGGAGTGTCCCGTGCAAAATTCAGGTCCCTGTGGTCAAGGACAAGGTCACACACAGAGGTCAAAAGTCAGATAAAAATACGAGAATGTGTGTATCGACCATTTAGTCATCATGAATTGAGGGATTCTATCAAAAACGTTTTCCATCATGAGACTGAGCATTACATGTATAATCCTGGTCCATGTATGCAAGGTTAAGGTCACTAGAGATGATGAAATGTCCAGTTTTCGTCAGGGCACATATCTTCTACATGCATTGAGGGATTTTATTATTACTTGATACAAAAGTTCACCATCATCAAACATAGTGTTGCACGCATGAACCAGGTCTCTAGGTCAAAGGTCAGTGTCACACTTAGTGGTCAGAAGTTCATTTCAAATGTTTGTTTCACTATCCAGCACTAGAAATAGTCAAACTTGCTTCCTTACTAACACCTCTTTTTTATCCATTATGCCTAAATCTTCTGCAAAGCTTTTGTGACGGGCGTATTTTGTGACAATGGCACCCTTTGTTTTCTTTATAACACTTCTTTTTTTTCCCCAGCAAAATGTACAAATGAAGTGCAGAATGTTCTTTCAGTACTCAATAAATCTGCTCTGTAATGATTTGCTTGAACCTGTTTCGACTGTATATTGTTTAAAAGATTCTATGAAACTAGCTCTGGTCTTAAGTACGCAGGTATGCTGAGTAGTGTAAAGTACAATGTATACGAACATTATGCTGAGTAGTGTAAAGTACAATGTATATACATGTGTGCTGAGTAGTGTAAAGTACAATGTATATACATGTATGCTGAGTAGTGTAAAGTACAATGTATATACATGTATGCTGAGTAGTGTAAAGTACAATGTATATACATGTATGCTGAGTAGTGTAATGTACAATGTATATACATGTGTGCTGAGTAGTGTAAAGTACAATGTATATACATGTATGCTGAGTAGTGTAAAGTACAATGTATATGTATGTATATATTGAGCAGTGTAAAGTACAATGTATATACACATATACTGAGTAGTGTAAACTACAATGTATATACATGTATGCTGAGTAGTGTAAAGTACAATGTATATACATGTCTGCTGAGTAGTGTAAAGTACAATGTATATGCACATATACTGAGTAGTGTAAAGTACAATGTATATACATGTCTGCTGAGTAGTGTAAAGTACAATGTATATACATGTCTGCTGAGTAGTGTAAAGTACAATGTATATGTATGTATATGATGAGCAGTGTAAAGTACAATGTATATACACATTTACTGAGTAGTGTAAAGTACAGTGTATATACATGTCTGCTGAGTGGTGTAAAGTACAATATTTATGTATGTATATGATGAGTAGTGTAAAGTACAGTGTATATACACATATACTGAGTAGTGTAAAGAATGATATTAAAGGTTTAGTATTTGCAAGATTTGAAATTTCATCTATTGTCATTGATTTCCAGTTTCTTGAGGTGGTGAAAATTGAAATTGTTTTGAATATAACTGCATTTTCTTGTTTATTTGAAATATATTTGCCTTACTTTGGATTGGCAAAGTGTACGGATGATTAAAGATTTACCCCTTTGACAGTTTGTTGCATGTTCATACCATAAGTACATGTACAATACCAGTATTCAGTTCAATTCAGTTTTAATTTGTTTCAATTCTTTATTCAAATTATTTATTATTTTTTATGCAAAAACATGATGGGATGAGACAAACAGAAACATATTTCATAAAATAGGTAAAGCAAATGTGTCACAAATTTACAATATTCTGCTCAGAAAAAATGCAGGAGAATATCATATACCGTAAACAAAATGAAGATAGTGTGTAACGTAACATCATTTAAATTAAAGCAGCATACCCTTGAATTAAGAGTATTCTGCTTTCTTTAAAATCATGTAAACTTGAATGACTTATTACCAGAAGTAAAACCGATAAAATGAACACATTATTATTAGCCTGTATATAGGAAGTTGTCGTTGTACCAATTATAATTATGTTCTTTTTTTAACAAAGCAATTATTTTTCATTTTATAACAAATGAGTAAATAAAAATAGAAAATGCGATATATTGTTGGTTAATTGTAGGGTATGAGCCTTTGACAAAAATTTCTTTAATAAAATCGCATAGTTACAAACGGATTCATATATATTAGCACTTTCTTCAAGTTTTAAATGTTCTTTTATTGACAGAAAATTCAAAATAGTTTTAATGCTGTGTAAGCAAACTATTGTATTTCCTTTCTTTGTTGAGCTTCAGTGAAAGCAGTCAAAACTGTATATTTAATAGGATGATTTAAATGTTACAATGTATAGTAAGCTATAAAACAGCCTTATTTTATAGAAAATTATATAGCGTGCAAATAAGAATCTATTGTCATTTATAACAAGTGATCTTATTGTTAAATACTTCCTAAGCTTAATGTATTGAATCTTCACAGTCTTGGGGATTTAAGTGTAAAATTGCAGTTAAATCATTCTGCAAGTGTAAAACTGTTAACATATTAGCATATGAATAAGATATTTTGACTAGCATAATTATCTGATACAAAGTGTTTGTAAGAATAATGGCTACCTATAGCAAAAGATTATTTTACGCGTTACTATAGATCAGCAGAGTTTGCCGCAACAGGTTAAAAAATCCATTATCCTCCACCCCACAACCTCCAACTCTTCTCGAACAAGCAAACTAGAGGTGAAAAGTTGATGTTTAATAGCATGTAACATCAAAATTCAAGACATTCATCTTTACCTCATGTCAATGCCATTAAGATAAAACATTACATCTTTTGAGACTATATTGAAATTATTTTTTGCAATTGTTAAAATCATTATATTAATCTTGACAGATTTAACAAACAAAAAACACATATGAAAAGACAAAAAAAGTGCAGAGGTGTGTGAAAAATTGAGAATGTTTAACTTCTAACTCTGACGCTTTGTTCAGAACTTTAATCTGTGCTGAGGTAGATTGGGTTGAAGTTTTACAACAGTCAGTTAGTTAGCAAGCAGTTATTTAAATGACCTAACATTGACTAGGTTTCCATATGGTTTTCATACGGAATGACCCAGGTTATTAACTAAACTCGGGTAGATTCCCAAGTAGAACAAACAGTCGTCTTTATAGATACAGTCTAAATTTGTACTTATTGTCTATACTGTGATTGTTCTGTACTAACTCACACCATGACTAAATGTTTTATCTGATCAGTGGATAAGTGTTTATTTTGTCATCTACAGAGATAAAATGAATTAGTAATGCTACTATAAATCAGTGTAGGTCTATGTTGTAAATATTCCGTGATAAAAAATATCTGTATGGGCAAGTCTCACTGATAGATCTGTATTGATTAATGGATTTTTTATTCCTATGGACAAATTCATTCAACACTCTTGATAAATCTTGAAAAAGTTACCTTCAGTTTTTTGAACTTTTATCTGTTGTAGGCAGTTAAAGTAAATGAAATTAAACAGTCCATATATGATTCTTTAAATCAGCAGTCAATTTTGTCATTTCTTCACAGAATGCCATTTTCATTTTTCAGTGTATTGCTTTTTTCTTACCTAGCATATAGAACTGTGGGATTGAAGATTTTTTTCATAATACACCATAATTTTGTTTAGAAGTATGTAAGTGTTGAAGTGAACACATAATATTTACTAGTTGTTCATTCTTTTTTTTTCAAAGCAGGGGCTTGCCTTGGTGCAAAGTTTGTAACAATGTACAGAAGAAGATACTATCATTTTGCATGGGACCTTTAAACATCATCTCAACATTTCATAGTAAACTTTTTCATACTTTTCAGTCGTACAAAGGGAAGTTTTTGCAAGATCGTCGCCATGGTCATGGCATATATACATGGGCTGATGGGTCAACATTTACAGGAACATTTTACATGGACAGAAAAGAAGGCTATGGGGTATTCCAGTTTGCCAATGGAAATAAATATGAGGTAATTTGCTTGATTTCTTATAAAGAATGACAAAAAGGTAACTGGTTCTATTTTTGGAGCTCACCCTAAAATCCTTTAATTATCATACTGTCTACTATTAAGCATTTAAAATATACATGGACAGTTTGGGTGCTAGACTAAACTACCGGACGGGTAAGTAAAATCATAAGGGCACTTTGCCCAGTTTTACCTTAAGCCCTCAATATGTTTGAAGAACAAAATTTGTTCTTTGGTCCATATTAAAAATACGATCATGTATTTGATCCTTGTATATACAAGAGTATTTTATCTTAATTTAATGAAAAATTTTTCGACCTAATAATAGCATAAAAAATTCCCTGTAGTTCTGAACTAATGATGGCATTGACCTATGTTAGCACAAAACTTTTGATGCGCAGAAACTTTACAAGAAATGGTTGATAACACTCTGAAGATTGAAAACTTGAAATTTTTATTAATGAAAATTAATAAATGTTGTTTTCAGGGTTTGTACAGAGAAGATGAAAGAGAAGGTCCTGGAGTGATGACCTACCCTGATGGTACACAGGATGTTGGGTTATGGCATGGTGAAAAACTGATAAAGATCTGTTCTGCAATTCCTGATGCATTTGCTATGAAAAACCATAAAGATTTTGATTATAATCCGGACGAACATGTTCAGTATCTTAACCAGGATGGACCAACTGGGAACGAAGCTTTTGAGAACCTTTTGAAGGAACCAGAAATTTACTATGCACCAGAAAGTAGAGTAACGGAGAAAGTGAGCAGTATATTTAATATTGTTCTTGATCCTAGAAGCCTCGCAGTGAATAAAGAAGCGTTTGATAAGGAATTTTACCCACAAACAGAAGACAAAAAATCAAAGACTCCAGAAAAAATTAGAATATGGAATAGGACTCCATCACTGATAGCTATGCAGAAACATTTTGAAAAACATAAATATGGTGTAAAATCATTGTCATTTAAAATGGACAAAGTTCTAGCAGGAGATAGGAGTGTTTTTAAAGCCAAAGGACCAATGGAAACTGCTTCAGAGGAGTTCATTAAAGCAGCTACTGAAGGGAATGTTAACAAAGTGGAAGATTTGTTAAGTTCGGGAAAGGTATCGCCTGATGTGGCTGACAGTAATGGGCATACAGCACTCATTGGAGCTACAGTAAGTTCATCTTACTTTATTTGATTATCAGTTTGTATGGACAAATTAAATATTTGGAAATTAATTTCTTTTTGCCTATACATGTATAAGAAAAGATGAAGGGGCATTAATCCAAGTGCATTTTAATTTCTTTCCTGAACTTAAGTTCATGCCTCGCTCATTCTTTCCCTATCAAATATTCACGATTTTTTCATTTTAAAGTTTTTTTTTTTTTAAAAGAGAATGTTATTGCTTAAAGTGACAGTGCAAGCTGCATGTATGACAACAGGAAGGGTCAAGACTCTTTGATCTATAGTTTCTAAATTACTCCATGTACAAATGGAGAAATGTTTGTAAATCAATCCAAGAACGTACCTGGTATATACAATGTATATTATCTTGATTATCAATGTAAACGTTGAATAATAGCTTTTAACAGCAGTGCTGTGTTGTTTGTAAGGGGCATACCCATAAACAATGATATACAGATGTACTGCAGATGTTTTTTTATTAGCACATTCTCTGTAAAATAAAAGATAATTGATAATGTAAAGGAGAACATATACATGTATGTTAAAAAGTTTTTTTTCATGTAGACAGTATGAATGGGCTCATTTGTAATAAATCACAATCTGCCCAAAAATCGTACAATAATGTTTCTTTGTACAAGGACTGATATTGTTTTTAATTCAGTTTACCCATTGTACCTAGAATTCCTTAGAATTTTTGACTGACACCTTGACATTAGGTAATGATTTGTTTAATGTCGTTCACATTAATTTTATACAGTTTTGAAGAAAATGGAATCTTGTAGATTTTAGAGCATGCCTCTTTAGAAGCTTTGTAGCTTTGTCTGGAGAACTGATATCTTTAGGATAACAAGTATATACATTGTTGGTCCAAAAATAAAATATTCTTTGTTTCCCTTCCCGCTACTTATACCTAAAAAAATCATAGCTACCAAAAAAATTTTATTGCAAAAAAAATTTTTTTTTTATTGCACATGGAAGCAAATTATGTCAATGAGAATCACATTTTTATATATTTGTCTCATATTTCTGCACTGTAAATCTACTAACTGGAATGTGTATATTGAATAAAACTTTGAAATTTTGGTTCTAAACTTTGAACAGATGCTAGGCACTCACAGTTTCTGTTTTTTTTTAAATCCATATAATTCAGAAATGTAAATTATATAATCAATAAAAAATATTTTAGATTAAAAAAAAAATTTTTACTTTCCTACCTACCCTACCCAAACTGGCATGGGTCGCAGGAGGGGAAAAAAACAATATTTTGTTTACTGCCTTGTGTAGCAGTGATTTTTGTTTCAGGTGAACTGGAATATTGATGTAATAAACTGTTTACTCAACCATGGTGCAGATGTGAATAAACTTACAGATGAGGGTTGTTCCGCTTTGTCCGCAGGGTGCATATTCTTTTATCCAATAGAAAGCTTCAGGTATAATATAGCAGAAAGATACCTAGAAGCACCCAAAGACATAAAAATTAAGCAAAAGGAGGAAAAATCAAAATCATCCCAGCATCAACAAAGTCAGCAACCAAACCAATCTAGTCAAGGACAGGTAACTCCAAAAAGTATTTTAAGTAAGAAACAAACGGGTAGTCGCAAAGGATCAAATGTACAAGTAATGCAAAGTCAAGGTAACGAAGGACAGACAGACACTTCTGGTGTGGGGGAATCCGAAAAAAATATGAAAAATATTCAGAATGTTAAACAGCAAGTACGCATAGAGGACAGGTCAAATAATCATCCTTCTACTACGGCAATGCAAGATGATGGACACAGTTTAGAAGAATTTGATTCAAATGTGAGTTTAAAGTATTATGAGATAGAAGTTTCTGATCAGCTGATAGAACGTTGTGCAACTCAACTCAGTATGAATGAAAAGGTTGTTGCTGGGAGGCGGAGTCATAACAGTGCCGATTTAGGAACAGCTCGCCATCTAGCTGTTATCAAGAATGAGTAAGAACTGTTTTATACTATAACTGATACTCAGTACAGAAAGAACTTATTCTTTTGCAAAACTATTGCAGTCCGCAAAATAAGGTACAGGCTTGGAAAATTCTGGTCAGGCCTAAAAATTCTGCCCGATCATAGGCCAAATGGACTTGTCTAGCTTCAAGACCATAATTTTTATTGTTTCGGCATATTGATATTCTGAAGCCATAAGCTCACTTTTGAATTTTTTTTATTTTTTTTTGCAGACTGCTATTGCTTTAAACAAGTTTTTTTCTTCAAATAACTCAAGTGATGACATTGGTAAAACTCAGTATGCATAAATGTTCAAATGTGATACATAAATATTTAACAAAAATATAATCCTTGAAAAGAATATTTATAATTGGTCAACAGTTATTTAAGCAAACTGTTCTTAAAAGTGTAAAGAATAGATGTTTATTTCTCATGTCCATATTGGTTCTTTGGTACAGAATGTAGTATGCAATAAATTAATTGCTCAGTTTTAATTTGTAGTAGCATACCTGTTATTTATTTGTGATAAGAAGTTTCAAGCCTGCAAGTAACTCTAAAGGTTATTTTTAAGTGTCATGACTCAAAAATATGGGAAAGATTATGAGAGTCTCTAACATTTTTTTTGATGACCTTTAAAATCAGTATGTTTGTTAGATTTGTTTTTAAAGCATGACCTTTAAAATCAGTATGTTTGTTAGATTTGTTTTTAAAGCATGACCTTTAAAATCAGTATGTTTGTTAAATTTGTTTTCAAAGCATGACCTTTAAAATCAGTATGTTTGTTAAATTTGTTTTTAAAGCATGTGCAATATAAACTTCTGATGTTGAAAGTGTTATTAAGTTCCTAATCATGCCTTCTTTTTTATATTTTGGTTCTTAGGAGAGAAAGAATGAAAGCCACACTAGATCTTCTGCTGCAGCGAGGGGCCGACCCAAATGCATCGGGGGTACCGATGCCTGTACTGTTCTTTGCGATTAAAGCTGCCGATGTGGAGATGGTGAAATCACTCCTGTCGAGACAGGCCTCTACCAGTATCAAGCTTCCAAAAGAGGTAAAATATTGTAAAAAAACTTAAAGGGTGTGTAATATGTTTCCATAAATATTTCTCATTATGTTAGCTCTAGTCAGTTGCATTACAAAATCAACTGTTGACTGACATAACATTTGATTTAATTGCAATATGTTACAATAAATAGTGCTTAGTGCCTTATAAAGTCATCTGTTGAATGATGTAACATTTGACTGGATTGCAGGGTTTACAATTAGTGGTGCCTAATGCATTAGAAAGTCATCTGTTGAATGATGTTACATTTGACTGGATTGCAGGGTTTACAATTAGTGGTGCCTAATGTATTAGAAAGTCATCTATTAAATGATGTAACATTGGACTGTATTGCAGGGTTTACAATTAGTGGCACCTAATGCATGAGAAAGTCATCTATTAAATGATGTAACATTGGACTGGATTGCAGGGTTTACAATTGGTGGTGCCTAATGCATTAGAAAGTCATCTATTAAATGATGTAATATTTGACTCGATTGCAGGGTTTACATTTAGTGGTGCCTAATGTATTAGAAAGTCATCTATTAAATAATGTTATCATTTGACTGGATTGCCAGAAAGTTTATGATCAGGCAGAGTTTTTGTCTGCTCAAATTCTTGTTGATAATTTCTATTTCAAGAAATGTTTGTGTAACCTAATCCTTTTCTAACAAATAATGTGAGTTTAGACATTGAATAACTGTTCTTGCAGCTGCAGATATTCAAATATTTTAGAATGCTCTGAAAGTCACTGAAAGACTGTTTTCTTGCAAAGATATTCCTTGAAAGACACAAAATCATTTTAAAACAGCTGACTTTCTTTTTATTACTTATCCTTGTTCATAAAGGAAGACATTTATGCTTTGTTCCCGAAATGTCTGTCCAAGATTTTATTCATTTTCTCTGCCTATTTTTTTTTCAGAAAGGAGGTCTTGCCCCTTTACATATTGCTAGTGCTATCCCAGGAGAAGAAGGGGTCTTAATCACCGAGTTACTGCTGAATGCAGGGGCAGACCCTGACGTTAGGGCTGCAGAGGATGACTCCTTTTTAAATAGAAACCTTGTAAGTTGAGTTTTGTTTTAGGACAGTTTTTAAGATAAATCGTCTGCATAGCAAACTTAGGTTTTCATTGCATTATGGGTAATAAGTTTTCATTGCATTATGGGTAATACTGCCTTTTTCTGTCTGATCTGTTTCCATAAAACCGGTACATCTGTTACATCCTTAATGTCCTCGTCAGTAGCCCAAGTTACAATTCAAAAACAAGTTCTAGCTAAGGTAGTTATTAACTTTGGTATAACTACCATGAAAGGGGCAATCTTTTCCAAGTACCTTGCATAGTTGTTCTTGTTTTGAAACTTGAGAAATAAAATCTTAGAATAAAGGGAGAAGACCTCAACTTCCTTAAGTTTAACTAAAATTCTTCAACAAAAGTCAAATGAAATCCAAGTCATAAATGAAGAGTAGAAATTAACTGAGTGAGATATTTTATCTTTTGCTTTCAGATGGATGAATGGAGTAAGGATCCTATACACCCAGACAGTCAGGAATTACTGGGTGGTCGTACCCCTCTGCATATTGCATGTGCTAGGGACGATAACTATAAGGTCAGTGCAGTACAGTCATGCCAGGTCTGGTCTATAATTCATCATAAATATTTGGCAAAAAGCACTTGCCTTGAAAATAAAAAGAGTTGACATTTCTTTGAAACAAAAATGAAGGAATTGTCAATTGTTTAAACGACTATTATCAAACTTATTGCAGGAGAAGAAGTTAAGCTTATTTGATCACAAAATTCATGAATTTCGATTTTGCCATTTTGTTTTGCACTATACATTTTGTTTGTTGTAACTTTGCTAATATAAACAATAATATCTTAAATTGTGACCACTTTATCACTTACATCATTTACAATAATTATTTTGAAACTGTTGTCCATCTTACTCAATCTTTGTACATTTTTGGTAATTTTATATTTGTAAACTGTTTGCGGTTTGAATATTCCAGAATATTACCCGTGTGGTGCACCTACTGTTAGAAAATGGTGCCAATTCAAGCCTTCTGTGCAATGGCTTCTCTCCCTTGGCTTTATGTATTGCCAGTGGAAATGACATGGTATGATTATTGAATTTCACAAATCAGCCTAACATTAAAAGTTTAAACTTGAAATATTTACTGTCAATGATTGATAGTCATATTGAATCATAGTCTTCTTGAACAATTTAAACTGGCAACCCAATGTTTTCAGTGTTATATTTGTCAAGGTCAAAATAAATATGAGTATTTTGAACAGGGTTATAACTGTTGTAACTTAACTTACGTTGCCCAGTATAACTGCTGTTCTCAAAATTAAGAAAATGCATTGTTGTAAACGTGGTGAAAAATCAGTTGGTTTTCTGTCAGGTTTTCTTTAAACCCTTTAAATCTCTTTGTTCTTTAATTGCTTAGTGCAGTTTTAAGACTTCCAGTTCTTTGATTTGTTTTTATTCTTATTATTTTTGCAATTAGAAATTTTATCATTCCATTTGATTATTTCTCAAATTTCTGTGTTTAAATTTTGTTTTATACAGACGTGAAATAAAAGGGAATTGAATCCCCTATATCATTTTGAAATGTGCTAGTCATTAAATAATTTCCTTTGAAATATCTCAGCATATGAGATGTCCTAACCTGTTTTTTAAAAAATGCAAATCTGTTTTTGATAACTGCTCTACAATATGTTGTACAGTTGTAACGGATTTCTACACTAAGCTTCCTTAAAATCTGTCGTTACAGGCTATTGATGAACTTCTTGTATTTGGAAATGATGTCAGTTTGCCGTTGACCCATGGTGTTGGCAGTGCCCTGTGTGCGGCGACAACAACAGAATACGAATACAGAAGGCCGATATCTGCAAGATTACATCTGGTTTGTAACTTTTACACTTGTTTACTCTTCATTCTACTTAATTTTAGCTCAAGAAAAAAAAATCAAATCGGCCTTTGTTAATTTCTTTCGAGTTCTTTGTTAACGCTTTCTTCAAGCAGGGAAAGTCACAGTGGCCGTGGATGCAGGTTTCTAACTTCAGATTAATGAAATGACCTATTTGTGTAAGGTATTGTCAACAAGGACATGCCACATGAATCTTGAATGTAAATTGAACCCTTTTCCAATCCATGGATGCAGAAGGGGATTACTAAGTACTAGACAACTTTCTCCAATTCATTACTATATGAACATTTCAAACATTTGCGTGGCACATTTCTGCAGTAAAAACAGCTTTGATTTTGCCAGAAACCATTTTGTTTTAATGCATACATCTTGCAAACCAAGTTAATGATGTTAAAGTGATGTCAGAGTGACTGTAAACAGTGTGATGTCAATGTCATCACATGACTCATCTTACTTGGGAAATGTAAGATCACGCTATCATGTGAGGGTAAAAATGCTGGGTTGCCCTCTCTGGTATGCAAGAAATAAACTTTTGAATAAGAGGTGTTGTCAACATCACTGAAATGCTTGCTTCGTATGTCTTCTTAGAGTTGATATTAGAAATAATTTTTCTAAACTTATTTTTCATGAATTGTGGGTTTAAATGTCAAAATTTACCAAATACTGAAATGACTTACCAGTCATTGTCTGTGATTATGTTTTTCAGATTGATAAACTTGTCCGAGCGTGCGCCAATGTTCTGGCCCCTATACCTGTAGGACCAAAGAGGAACATGGGGACAGTGGTTGATTATGCATACTACATGTTCTATCAGGTATGGTCCATTAATATAAAATTCAGATTTTAATTTGAGTCATATAAGCCTACAGTTTGGCCTGTTCTGTCCTTTCAGTTGAAAAACTAGTTCAAAATATCACAACTGTGATGGAGTTGGCATGTTTGCTTGTAAGAGTTCACACAGGATGTGATGCAAGCTTTTTCAACACAGTGAAACCATTAGTAATACAAGTGTCTTTAGTGTGTGTGAGGTTTTATATTAGGTAATCTGGCAGTAAGAAGGCTTTGCCCTTTCTTTTTGTTGGTAAGTGTTGCATTGTGACTCATTTTAAATTGTGGTTGCTATATCGAGTTATCTAGCATGGGTAAAAAATGCTGGATAACCCAGTTTGGTGTGAGGGAAACTTGTATCTTGTAAGGCAGAAGTGATGTCTTTGAAAGGGCAGATATTTTTCTAGTATCTTTAAAAGTACAGTAATGGCTCTCAACATCACATTTTGTACCTTGGGTTCTTGTGAAACTATAAACTGCAATGTAAGCATTTGTTATACTAATAATTTAATTATTATAAATCATATTCATTTTTTATGATAGCTAAAAAGATAATGACTTCTATTAGGGGAACAGGTAATTAGACATTCAAACAAATTCTGTTTTATTGTTCCTTTTCACCAGTTTTGTGTCAATGGTCATTGTAATTCACTTAGTGTTTTGATAAATATTTTAAAGGTTTGTAAGATGTTTGTTTATTCAAAGATATTGTGTTTGAAATCAACATGGCATGATTTTATATGAAAGTTCTGCATGCAAAGTAAAGATTTAGATTAAATGAAACAGTACTACAGATTTGAAATTCCAAAAAACACATTTTGCCGTCTAAATACCAAAAATAAAGAAAGGAAAGTAACCTTAACTTTTTGGGGTTATTTTTCTTTTGTGCTATTACCACTTCTGTTCTGATAAATCTGACACATCGTCGGTGACCCCTGGTACATATTCCGCACAACTATTCTTTTAAATGAATATTTATTAGCAAAGGGAAGTAACTCCTCATTGAATGAGATTCTGCAATACAAATAGATACTCTTCAGTGTGAAGAGTATGAATAATGACAAGTTACTTAAAATAGACGTATTTCCCAAGATTTAAACATGGGCTCGAAAGGCAAATTATAACGAGTACTTTCATTGGCTGAGATTGCGCAAGGGAAATCTTTCGGAAACCAATGAAAGTAGTTAATGAAATATTCATGAGTACGAAATTTTACCAACCAATTGTCCCACGGTAGATAAATAGAGTGAAACGGAATGGATCAGACGTTGGTTTCTGACGATGATCTGACAGAGCTACCTCCCTTGTTAAAAGAACTAGGACAGCTGATGTTTGTTTTTCTGAGAGATTTCCTGATATACAATAATGAAATTTTGAATCAAGACATGTAGTTTATGATTTTCCAAAGAATGTCATTAAATCATTTTGGTTTACCTTTTGAAATATGCTGTCTGTCTTGTTTAGATTTAAACGTTTGTTGAAATTGATGTAATTACTTGGCATTTCACATAATACACATAGACCAAGGTAAATGCCTACTTGAAGCAAGATTTAAGTTGTACTTATATTTGTTTCACATTTTCTCGAAGTAGCCAGATGGCTGTTTAAAAACTGGTTCATTGGCAGACTATTCATGGCCCTGTTTTATCAGGTTATCACAAACTTCACATCACTCGTTTTTTTCTTTTGAAAGGACACACATATAGCTAAGACACCCTACCATGCATTAACGCATGCAGAGAGAGAGACTTTCATTAATCGACGGAAACTTCTGGAACATATTGGAGATATTTTAAGAGCGAAAGCAGTGGAAAGAGAGAAGAGAAGACTGGATGATGAACAAAGAGAAGGAATAAGAAGTGAGTGATAATATCTTTTTTGTAGACTGCTGTTAGAAAACATAGTTCTCTCCAAAAATCATCTCAGAAGCAGTACCCTGTCTTTCACTCTTATCCTGTATATTAAAGCAGTTTACACAAATTGTCTATTTTGGTGTATTCTTGTCCTTAAACCCTTACCCTGCTGGAGGCAATTGACACTGCATTTGTGACCAGCACAGACCAAGATCAGCCTGGTCTGCACTATGGGCCATTCAGGTTCATGAGAGTTTGCATGATTTTTTTTAACTATTCGATCTCCTCCCTGATGGAGAGTCAGGGATTCAGGCCCCACCTTCTTCTAGCCTTAATTTAGATTGTTGACTTTTGTTACTGAGGATTGAACAAAAATTCTGTCATTTGAGGTATGATAAACAAAATCAGTCATGGAGCAAAACTTGTGTAGCTGAACATTTTTAGCTCATCTGTTTCGAAGAAAAAGTCGAGCTATTATGATCCCTGCATCGTTGTTGTAATCGTTGTCGTCGTACAAAAAACTTTAATGTAGCTCATTACTCATTCAAACAATTTAAAAGGTATCAATATGAAACTTTGAATGCTTGCTTATCATGACAAGAGGCATTTGTAACACAAGGGGCATTATTCTGAAAGCTATATTTTTGGAGTTATGCCTCCTTTTAACGTACAATTTTTGTCAAAATCACTTATTAAGTTGAGAGATTTCAAAACTATCAAAGATATCAATATGAAGCTTGGACTGCTTGCTTATCATGACAAGAGGCAGTTGTAACACAAGGGGCATTGTTCTGAAAGCTATATGTTTGGAGTTATGTCTCCTTTTAACTTAAGTTGAATGAAAGGTATCAATATGAAGAATATCAACATCTTGACATGAAACATCAGAGGTATATAGACCTCCTTCAGAAGTTGTGCACATGAACCGTAACTGGTTCCCATTGTCGAAATGTAAAACCGATGAGCTTTTTTTTTTTTTTTTAGAACTCTCGTACAGTATCTTTTTTTTTGTAGCAAAAAATGCCGACAGTATTGAAGAATTTTTTTTGTAGTACACATTATTTACATTCTGTCACTTTTTTTTCACTGCGTCTTAACTGTTAAAGCAGAAAACAAATAAAATAGGTTTGACCTAAACCCTGACTGTTATTTGTTGTTTTATTTTTAGGTGCAAGTCCTAGCAGTGGCTTTGTTTATATTGGGGCTGGAGCTCAGCTTCCACCAGATACTAAAAAGCCTAAATTTCTTCGGAACCAGGTCCTTGCTGCAGGTGATGCCCCTATGGTAAAGTTTGAAGGGCCACAAGGTGGCTCAACACCAAACGACATGGGAGAAACAGAAAGTGTTAAGGGACCACGGTAAGTGAATTATGCTTTTATTTCACAATGAATATTGAGAATTTATATGTAGGAAAGTTTCATGTATTTGAATAGAAATCAGAATTTTTTTTTTTATCACATGACAAAATGTTGTTTGGAATACAATGCGACAGTTACATATTTTTTTTTTTATATTACACGTGTAATATAAAGGCTAACAAAACATTACACATTTACTTCAGTATTCTGTGTAGTATTTACTACATATTTTGACATTTTATTTGGAACCTTTTTCTTGGCAGCTTTTTTCAGTATAGTTCATATAAATATAGCCATGGTAAGACCCTTTTATGGTTGTTTTGGTCATGCGATAAAAAAAAGAATGTGACACTTATTAATATTTCATATAATCTGTTAATCAACTGATCCAGGAATAATGTTATTAAGCTTGCCAGAGGCTGGCTTAATAACATTTTCCTGAATACATAGAATAGTTTATATGAAATGAAAACTTGTGTCAGATCCTACACACACATATGTACAGTGAAACTCCGTCTTACAGGCACTCGACTTCTAAGGGCACCCCGCTATTCAGGACATTCATGAAAAGAATGGACAAGTATACCTAAATAGAAAATTAATCCACAATTATTGCCACGGCAATTTGTTCCAGAACCATAGCTGTTTCTTATTAGAGAAGTTTCACTGTATACATGTATATGTTTTAATCATTTGAACAAAGAAACGCAATATTATAATAGAAGTAGTATTTAGAATGTTTTTTTTATGACAGAAAACAGTTATTGATTCTCTCTGTTGAGAGTGGAGTGCCTTTTTAAATTTTTGTTCATTTTCCAAGGGAGAATTAGACATTAAAAACTTCTGTAAGATGACATTTTAAGTTAAATGTTCAAGTTCAGAACCCAGAGGTTTTTAACTGTTTTTAGATAAACCCAGCTAAACCTGATACCATTTTGTTTTTTAATGGCTGTTAAGACTCGTAAAGATTTCTTAGGAAGTCTGATTCTCACATGGTTTGATATAATTCAGTGATGAGGACACGGTGTTTGGAAAGTAAGTTTGTGATGCAGACCTGATGTGTTGAGATTTTGAAGCATATGTGTATATTGGCAATGTTTGTTTACACATGCATATATCGGCCTATGTTATACAATTCTTTTAAAATCACAAAAATGACATCAAAACAAAGAAACATTAAATGTCATTTCTTTTTATTTGAATTTGTGTAAAAAAAAATTATTTTTTTTCGGAAAATTTCTGCTCTTCAATTTTGAAATTTCTATATCAGCAAAGTATGTAAATGGTCTACATGAAGATGGATAAAACATGAAGATGGCTAAAATGATTATAAGCCTTGGGTGTTTAAGATAAAAAATTATAGAATTATGGAATATCTCATAATTATATTGAAGTATATTTTATTTTCAGATTTTTTTCTTCAAACTTGTTCTTTTGTCAGCTGTGATTTTGACAGAATTGTACTTTTTAAAAAATTCGAATTGTTTTGTCAAGAGTTACTGCCCTTTTCTGTCATCAGGTGTAAAGTTCAGTCACATTGTTGCTTATTTGACATCTCTCCTGATTTCTAATGCTTCCTATATATATTGTGTGCATTGATCAACTCTAACCCTGCTAAGAAACCTACATGTATTTATTTTATGCTTTTCGGTAGATTACTGAGATTTCTGTGAAAATTATATTTGATAATTTCACTGTGAAAAATATCAAATATAATTTCATTCTTTTTCCAAGAAGAACTACTTTTAATAAATTCCCCCTTGGATGCCTCAAATGTACTATAAACTTACTTCCCTTTGACCAAATTCGAGTTACTTCCCCTTCATTGTTTACATAGCAACATACATGTATAATTTTGACAGTTCGTCTGCAAATCAATACAATGGCAGAATCAGACATAGATCCTGACACTCGTGAGAATACTGTTTTTGATGCTCACTCCATGAAATAAAATTCAGTCTTACATAGAAAAACACAAAAATCCTCTATGTCTTGAAATAGTTTTATACAGTCTTAAAATGATTGAGCATGTATCTCACTTGAATGATGTTACCATGAACTAGGATAACATTCAAGGATTCCTAAAGTCTAAAAGAGATTGTGCAAATTTTGGTAGAACGATTTTACTATGAACTAGGAAAATATTTGTGGATTCTTTAGGTCTTAAAGAGATTCGAATGATTTAATGATAATTATGAAAATATTCTGGAGTTTCTTCAGTTTTTTTTTTGTTAGAGCAAAAGACGTTTTACAGTGAAGAATATAATGCATCGAGAGGACTGATACTGATAAAGAGTAATGTTTTGTCTGAATCTCTGTAGTGGTTAGTTACTTTTGTTAAAGCCCCCATATTTGGTGGTAACATAACTTTTACCTGGGCGATGGTAAGAACAAAATTTTCAAGCAAGGAATGGTGGCAAATATCTGATTAAAACAAAAACATTTGTCTCCCTAAATGCCATTAATTACATTTTTTAAACTGACAAATAAGCCTCAGAACTTAGCAGGGTCAGAGTTGTTTA
Organism: Cyclina sinensis; assembly: GCA_012932295.1. Lineage (NCBI taxonomy): Eukaryota > Metazoa > Mollusca > Bivalvia > Venerida > Veneridae > Cyclina > Cyclina sinensis. The sequence goes on along the minus strand of JAAONU010000007.1, from coordinate 34,767,808 downwards.
TCATTATGCTTTGATTCACAGTATAGCTTTTGAGAAGCACCTTCAATTGGATGTTTAATACACTGTCTGCGTTTCTTAAAATTCAGGATTGGTATATTTTGCAGAAATTTCTTTTAAAGCAGCTCACTGATGGTCATTGACTAAGAATTAATTTTAACACTCTATTTATATTACGGCTATCAGTACCTATCTACCTTACATTTCGCGATTGTATAAAAAATGGGTAGTTTATCCATCATAGGCTATAGCATTAGGAATGGTATAAAACCTATATTTAGAATTTCTGTTTTCATGTGCCATCACATGACTGATCAAATTCACTTTTCATGCATGCGCTCACTTCAAATTTGTTTTTTAATATTGGACCAAAAAGGAGTCGATCATTTCATGGATAAATGCCCTGAACCACTATATAACCAGTACCTACGATTGAATCCAAGGGTCACTTTACTTCAAACATGATTTAAATTTTCCCTCCAAACATCATTATCAAAGTGTTGCCATAATATTGAAAATGAAAGTATATCAGCTGATTTGGGTTTATGTACAGGCCGGATCTGTTACAAAAATATATAAAGGGGTTAGCCCTTAAAGACTTCAGTTTATTTAATATACAATAAATCTGAAACTTGATTGAGATGTTTAGATTGAGTTTGTTCAATATTTAATATCTAATTTCTATTTATTGCATAAGAGACCGGAAATGATGTCATGAAAAGTTTTGTAAACAAGTGATGAAATTCATTTGAAAGAAATCAGAGGTAAAGTGGAAAAAAAGTTTCCACTTTAAATGGAGATATTGATTGCTATATTTAGAAAAAAGATTCAACTATCTGAGCCAACAAGAGTTATATTGCATCTGTCAGCTTGAATTAGAGAAAATCTGTTTGAAGTAAAGTGACCCTCAGATTCATTCTTGTGAACTTTCGTACTTTGTGTTTCGGGACATTTATCCATGAAACTAATGCCTGTGCTGAGACTGGTGAATACACCATGTTGCTGAATGTGTCACATGGTACATCAAGCACCTACTTCGGGGATACCATATTCTATATTTAACCAGAATTCCCAAAGTGGGTGTTTACAAAAAAAAAATGCATTCTTCCATGCAATTTGACCTACGTGAACCAAGTTGTTTTTGTCAGAAAACAGAGATTTCACCAATAGTATTGAGGGAGAGTAGAATTTTTTTTTTATTTCTACCGTTCAGCTGTGAGCGAGCTGCTTTAAATGTGTAATTGAAGAATATATTTCCCAGTATGCACAGAAGTTTGTAAATACAAACTGATATGGTGGATTGCTATCAAAATAGTTATCTGCAAGGTCCACTTAACAACATAATGACTTTTTAAACTATAGTATCATAACTGTTTTGAAATAGAAATACAGGTATCATACGATTGCTTATTGTGTTTAGAACAGTAACAAATTATACTTGTGTCCAGTTTTAACACGTTCTTGCACTAAAGTATGTATATTGAAAAAATATTAAAAGTGAAATAGAGAGTTGAAGCCTTACTGCATGGAAGTCACATTACACGTGTATCCCCTTTTGAGGCATTCTTGAAATAAAACATATAGTACACACTGAATTAATTTAAAGTACTGTTTTTTCGTTTCAACAAAAGCTGGATGTACGTTAAGGTGATTCCACCAATGTTTGTCCCAATACGGTAAATTTGCATGCATGCTTGGCATGAAATTGTTTCATCTTGAAATTAATGAAGTTGGTTTTAAAGTATCAATTTGCAATGACGTGTCAGCAAAAAACATTCAGATAACTGCTTGCAAGGTCAAGTCTTGTGCAGATCAAATCAATAATGGCTTTATGCTTTAGCGATTTCGTGAAGAAATAAAACAGATGGGGTTGCCATAGTTACTGAAGAAATCTGGCATTCTTTTCCATTTCTCGTCAATGTTGAGAACTAAAAAACGACAGAAACACCTTTTCATAATATTTGCTTAAATATATGAATTTCTTTTTGCAAATTAGTCTAAATAACTTTTTTTTTTTGGAACATGCATAATTATGATTATGACTAATAATTAAAGTCTGCTTTTTTGTATGTTAGTAACTGTTTGAAGTGTAGGACTTTGCAGTGACTTAATATTGACAATGGTCAGTTCAGACTGTTGTAACTACATATGAAGTAAAATGGAGATACAATAGTTTTGCACTTACCCTTTTAGTATGAATTAAATACATACAGCCTGATCATTGTCTGCGCTGTTTTCTTTTTACTCATTCAGTAAGTTTTAAGTTTATACTATCCATTAAATAGATAAAATTAATGGTACTACCCAAATTACAAGTTCTTTTCTGAAATTTAAAAAAAAAAAACAAAAAAAAAAAAAACAAAAAAAACAAAAAAAAAACTCAACTTGATGCACCCCGGTAATTCAGGTCAGCAGCTTTAACTTAAAAGCCAAGTTGAATTAAGATATTTGCTGTCATATTTTCTCAGCTAAAATTTGAGATCATACTGCATGATATTATAAATGCATGGCAAATTGTGATAAATATTTTAAAACATTATTATCAATGGTTTTATAGAAAACAGATCAGAAAGTGTGCATGCAATTTTATGCATTTTTCTTTTTTAACATTATTTTTATGTACTGAAAAAAGTCTTTGGTGTTAAACCTTTTAGAACATGTTTGGTAAACAACAGTGTGTATTGCATGACTTTAAAAGACTACAAGAGACATGTACAACAGAATCCATCCAAACGGGTTCGAATCCAGTTGTGGTCCAGTGCTAAAACAAGGTCGGGAATGTGAATAAATCCTGTAGCTTGTTCCCATAGCACAAAATTTTTACCATTAGATCATTTTATGCACATGTAGTGAAAGTAATGGTATAATTTTGGAAATGGTTTTTCAACAGAGACAGCAGACTTCATTCTTTATTCCTTGGAAAAATTGTTGCGCCTTGATGTAACATAGAGAAGCAAAACAAAGGAAATTTGAAAACTTCAGCAAGAATTCTTCTGTCTGCATACTAATTTATATTTATTCTTTTTATGTATCGATTACAAATATTGCTTTGGAAATCTTACGTCATAGCTTTTTGTGTATGGTCTTATTTTGTTAACAATGATCTTTACATTAGTGTATTCTGACAACAAACTTTTGTAGATTTGCAGCATTGCCACTAAATTCAATATTAAATCTGAACTTGTCTTAAAAGCATAATGTGATAATGAACTCAGACATTGTACTTTTTTGATAGGAAAACAGATTTTGCCATTTTTGTTTTCATTATTTTATTGTCTAGTCATGCATTTTTGCTCCGTGTGGTGTTTTTTTTATTACCTTGTAATAGTTCTTGAGTATTTGATAAAGTAATAAAAATAGAATATGCTTGGTTCAGTTTTTATAGTGAATACTTTTCTTTTGGATAAATGTTCAAGAGGCATACCTTAAAATTTCATTACATTTCATTTTTTTCAAAATCTTGTATGAATGGTATAGAATGGATCGATACATAGTTGAAAATTCTAAGTACATCAGGTTAACTGAATCCATTAATATTACTCTTTATAGAGTTGTTAATGTACGATTCTGGGGATATAGCCATTTATTACAAATGCACACTTACTTCATTGCTGTATGCCTTAAGTAAAATTTTTGAACACAATTATGGTCTAATTACAATTATCAATTGCTTTTCATTGTAAAGAGAATGAGTAAATTAAATACACAATGCAGTATATAATTGTAAGTTTTAGCGTATGTCCTTTTTTAAAAAAAAGTAGTTTTTTATGTTGATATATGTGTGACCATTTCATAAAATGATTCAAATTTACCTTTTAACCATAGTTTAATTGTACATTGAAATGCAATTCACCACATTTTAATTAGAACAGATTTTCTTTGAAGTCCCTTTCATAAAGTGGAATGATTACAGAACGTAAATACAAATAAAAATAACATAAATTTGAAATAAATTGATATGGAAAATGGAGGGATAAACCAAAAATAGGCTCTTTGCAGTATCTGTGTACTTTTTAAAGTACTTGCAGTGCTTTGATTTTGAAATATGCATATGCTATTACCGTATTTGTCCTATTATGCTTTAATAGACACAGAAGAAAACAGGTTGTATACAGGTAAAATTATAGACAATGTATACCTAAACATAGTACATAATCACATTTAGAGGTATTTAAGGTTTTAAGAAGGTTTTGCTACTTGCTTTGTACATCAGAAAAAAATTATACATAATGTGAAATGAAATAGGTAAGTTTTGCTAAAGAAATGTGTTTTAGAATCAATTTTGCTAGATGCATTTATAGAAGTGTGTTTTTTTAAACTAAATTAAGCCTACAGTAAGCCTAAACGTAGTAGCTGCCTTCTGTCAAGGACTGAAGCCATTACAATGTACATAGAGGTTCTCCATAAAATTTTATGATGTCAAACTTGATGTTGGCATCCACTAAGTATCGGTTTTGATATCATATAAATACCTGTTAATATCTGTTGGCATATTGATATATATTTTTTTTCTTTGTTTGTCATTTAAATGTGATTAGAATGAAAAACAGCCAACGACATATAAACCTGTTACTGATGTTAGAATAGAATCTAGCAGTAGATAGAAGAGTTAGTCTTGAAACCTGAATTTCTCTTGTCTTTTCAGCTGTAATATTGATCTGAACTTTAAATCACTTCTGAAGTGATTTTCATTCCATATTTTCTGGTGGCTGGTAAAATGTAGAATCTTTATTTATCTAATGTACCTTTAGACTTTTTGATTGGTCTTTCCTTTTCTTAGTGAAGGTAGAAATGTTAATACTTTCCTTAGGTTTTTCTTTGTCACCTTCGGTCAAGTCAAAGGTGAGGGGTTTATTGCATTTCAGTTTATTCAATTTTTTTCTCTGCTCCAAAAAAGTATTGAGAAAAAAGAAAAATAAGAGAAGAATTCTAATATGTTTGAGCAAAAATTATAACTTGCAGTATGCAAAATACAGCGTTATCTTGTACCCAAATGATTTGTAGTAATTTCAGGTCAAGTTTAATGTGGTCTGTTATCAAAGTACTTTAATTCTTTTTTGTGTAAACCAAGAACTTAGCATCTCTGTAAAGATTTTATAACATTTTGGACTGGTACTGTTTAGCTAGAGGAAAACAGTTATGTTTTAGTCATAACCTATTGATCAATAAAAAAAATAAAATAAAGTTTTCAGAGTAACGTATGAATTTTCAGCAGATGTTAGTGATGGTCATGTCCATAGATAGGTTTTCATTAGACTGCTTTTTCATTGAAGTGTTAGCCTACATTTAATTGTTAACTTTCTTTATAAATTTGAACTTTAAAAAGGTATGTTGTCCCAGTTTGAACTGGTTGCAGCTATTGTTATCACATGGATATTTTATTTTCTGATTAAACAGGAAGCCATTGTTCAAGTACTGTTACCAGTGTGGACGCTCAGTGTTTGTCCGTCTGTCTGCATGTACACGATGTAAGGAGGTGTATTACTGTAGTAAGGTGTGTAAGCTAAAAGCCTGGAATCTTCGTCACAAGGAGGAATGCATAAGGGTCGGAGGTTAGTTTATTCTCCATTGCTTTTGAAGAAAATAAGTTTTTTACATTTAGAAGGCAAACAAATAATGGTAATAAAGAGTCAAACTAGTTCAAAGAATACTGATCTTTTGGAGTTTGCAACAACACTAAGGGCACTAATTAGAAACAATACTGTATGTCTCATTTTCAGGTAAGTATTCTGATGCTGTAGGAAATGCTTTAAATACTATTTTATTTAAAAAACTTCTAGGAACTAAAGTTAATTATGCTTAATGATTTTGCTTCCTGGGTTAAAACCAGTACTCACACCAAAAGTTTGGAATATTGAAAGTTACTGAAAAGTCTCATTCTGGTGAGATTCATCAACCTCCAGATTGACATTCTGGCACTTTATCCTTTCTATCACTGTCGTCTGCACCATACTAGATAAAAGATGTAAAAAGTTAGATGACTTATTTTAACTGTACTGGAGAACTGTTTGGAGAATTGTGGAATTTTACAAGTCATTTGATTCTTAACCCTTACCATTCTAAATATCGTTAGACTAATCAATGAATTTTTTATGTGTGCACACTGAAAATTTACTGTCCAAAAGGCATATAGTGCAGACTATGATCAAACTGCAGGGATTTGCATGCTGATCTTGGTCTGCACTGGTCACAAAGGCAGAGTAAGTTGCCTCCAGCAGAGTAATGATTAATATTTATGTCTCCACCCCTCTGGGGGAGACGTATTGTTTTTGCCCTGTCCATCTGTCTGTCACACTTTGTTTCCGTTCGATAACTAGAGGACCTTTCAATTAGAGTCATCAAACTTTATAGGGTGATTGCCCTTATTAAATTTCAGAAGCCTATTGTTTTTGGGGTATGTAGGTTAAAGGTCAAGCTGACAGTGATCTTAAATGTGAAAATGGTTTCCACTCAATAATGTTCTATTTGACTTAGTGTCTTCAAACTTCATAGGATGACTGTCCTTATTGAGTTACAGAAGCCTATTGATTTATGGGTCAGCCAGTCAGAGGTCAAGGAGAGTCTTGAAACTTCATGTAATGATTGTCCTTAATGAGTAGAAGAAGCTAGGAGGTCAGATGGTCAAAGGTCAAAGTCACAGTGATCTTTAACTTGGAAATGGTTTCTGCTCAATAACTTGAGTTCTGTTTGACCCGGAGTCTTCAAACTTTATAGGGTGATTGTCCTTAATGAGTAGAAGAAGCCTATTGATTTTGGGTTCAGCTAGTCAAAGGTCAAGGTCAAAGTGATCTTTAACTTGAAATTGGTTTCCACTCAATACCGGTAACTTGAATTCTATTTGACCTAGAGTCTTCAGACTTCATAGGATGATTTTCCTTGCTGAGTAGGAGAAGCCGGTTGTTTTTGGGGTCAAAGGTCAAGGTCACAGTGACCTTAAATATGAAAATGGTTTCCACTCAATTACTAGAGTTGTCTTTGACCCAGAGTCTTCAAACTTAGTAGTATGATTGTTAAGTAGGAGAAGCCTATTGATTTTGGGTCTCTTCCTCCCGCTAGTCGACCTCTGTCATCTCTTCTCTGTCCCTGTTTCAATGATGTGGTGGAGGAGACATGTGTTTTTTTTACAAAAAACATCTAATTTTATTCTGTATTTTACTTCACACTATGTATACTGATACATTTTCTTTTCTCTCTTAGGGAGATCAAGAAGTCCAAGCCCAAGTTCTCGGCGTCAGCGTTGTGACAGCCCGACTCCAGCCACAAATCCAGATAAAGGGCGAAAAACTACTGTAGCAGAGCTAAATAAAGATAAACGAGCCCTGAGAATACATGTAAGTTCTTTTAAACCATCAGCAGGTTTACGGAACACATCAAAAATACCTTCTTCCCTCTCTAAAGTGACTCCAGAATAGATTCAAGATGTACACAAAAAGGTTCATTGGCTGTCTTTATTTTCAGGAAACTCAAGGTCTTAAATTATTCATAAGTGATTGTTTAACATTTTTTTTTTTTACGTAACAGGTTTTGTTAGGCTTTTGAGACGGGAGTTGAGCTATTTTTGATAGTGACCAAGACATTGTGTTAAGTACTTTAGAAACGGGTCATTTTAGGAGAGAGAACCCTTTACTCTTTCAGCTCTTTACTCTTTGAAACTGTAACATAAATTAATACCTGGTAGATGAATGGAAGATGTGTATGTACTAATAAAGTGACATTTTTCTTATTTTCACAGAGTGCTGTAAGATTAGGTGGAGTCATAGTTTATTCTTTTTCACTGAAATTCAGATTTTCACATTTCTTTTGAAAAGCTCTATAACTTCTCTGCTTTTAAACTTTCTAACTTTTAAGATTTGGTTTGACACCTGATTAATTCTCATGGAGTATTCACAGTTTGACAGTCAGCTTGATTTCTGTTGGTCACAGTAAATGCACAAGAAAAGTAATGGGATTGCTTGTGTTTCTCTTAGTATCTTTATTTTAAACAGAAAAAAATTGAATACCTTCCAACAAATAAATGAATAATTGTCTTCAGTATTTCTTATGAAACTTGGTGCTTATCAACAAATAAATGAATAATTTTCTTCAATATTTCTTATGAAACTTGGTGCTTACCAACAGATAAATGAATAATTTTCTTCAATATTTCTTATGAAACTTGGTGCTTACCAACAGATAAATGAATAATTTTCTTCAATATTTCTTATGAAACTTGGTGCTTACCAACAGATAATGAATTATTTTCTTCAATATTTCTTATGAAACTTGGTGCTTACCAACAGATAATGAATTATTTTCTTCAATATTTCTCATGAAACTTGGTGCTTACCAACAAATAAATGAATAATTTTCTTCAATATTTCTTATGAAACTTGGTGCTTACCAACAGATAAACAAATTATTTTCTTCAATATTTCTGATGCTTGCCAACAAATAAATAAATGAATTTTCTTCAGTATTTCTGATAAAACTTGGTGTAAAGAAAGATAACATTGAAGTGGGATCATAAATTCATTGATTTTTCTCTTGAAACTTGGCAGATGGGCAGTAAGATGTTTTAACTCATTTGCATGAGATTTTGTGAATAGAATGATGACATAAATTTTGAAAGTTTAAATTCTTATAAATCTTTGTACATTTAAGTACATGAAACTGGGAGGTTCAGTTTAGCTATATTTCAGAAGAAACTTTGTTTCCATGACAACATTTAAGAATGTAGTATAAAGTCAGTAATAGTATTTTTTATCACAGTTTAATGAAACTTTTGTAAATAAGAAGGATGGTTCAATATCAATATTTAATCAATATTTAATAAAAGTTAAAAAAAATGAAATTTTATAAATGTAATAATTAAGCTAATCAGATGTGCACAATCTTACGAACATGAAAGTCAGTAACAGAAAGATGCATTGCATCTTAGGATACACAACCCAGAGCGGGATTCGCATTCCATGCTCCCACATGACAGGCCAACACTCTAACCGCTGAGCCAAAGAATCGATTCTCTTACATAGTTGTCAGAGGTTGTATTTATACAATTATAGGAAGGTGTGCATTAGACTGTAACAACAATTATAAATATTGAAAATACAATTTATAGATATGGCAATATTTTTTTTTATGAGAGATGATCCCAGCATTCACAGGGTTTTCAAGCAAAAATAATATCCATTTTGAAGCAAGAAAATCTTTACCAGTTTAAAAGTGTTAAAGGCTTTCACAGCAAAGATTGGCCCATTTCTGAGAACATAAAGAGTGGCCAAGTTTCATAAAGTTATAAGCTTGCAAAGGATGTAAATGGATGAAAGTGATAAAAGCAGTATACATTCAAAACTTGATAGGACAAAAGTGATATAGCCAGTTTGTATTCACTATTTTTATCTTTTGAAACTTGGTATATAGAAGGATGACCTACAGATGGGCAGCCTTGGAGGGATGTTGGAGCAGCTTGGATTTGATATTGATAAAACTGGTACAAGTGTTAATGGTTTTTGATGGTTCGAAGTTCTTGTTCTAAACATTATCCATTTTCTGCAATTTATTCAGATTATATAACTGGACCACACCTATAATGGTAGAAGTACAATCTTGCGTACAAATTAACAATTTTACTGGCAACCACAGCTTTTGAAAGATATCGTTAAACTAGTTTTGTATGTCAGTAAAAGATTATATCTGAAATATCTGAATTATAAGCAGAAAGATGGATGTTTTTTAATTAATCTTGGGCTTGTGTGTTGACATTTATATTCTGGGAACAGAGTGTTTGTGTTTTACGACATTAAAGTAAAATTAACACTGACTGATTTATAAGTCTGGAGAAGGGTATAATATATATTATGTATATGAAAAATATGCATCGTTGAAAATGTATTAGGATATTAAATAATTTGCTGTGATTTATTATTGCATTTCAAACTTCTAGGGAAATATGTAACCTGTGCATGTGGATTAGATACTTGTTTTTGCTTAAGTTCAGAAAAAGCATTAGTGTATGGGGAACATTTTCTTTCAAAAAAATTATTGCCATCCCTTTAACCACTTCAAATAATAGGAACAAAGAATCAGATATTTTACCCATGCAGTTTTTTTTTTTTGCTTGGTCATGGTGATTCTACTTTTATTCTGAAATATTTGTGATGTTTGAAAAAAAAAAAACCTTACCATGCTGATTATTTAAAAATGGACTTGTCTGTCTTTCAATTTGGACGGATCCATTAATTGTTTATGGGGGTGCTTATTGAAAATTTACTGATTGAATTGTGAATAGTGCAGGCCATGATCAGACTGCACAGGGAGTGTGCAGGCTGATTTAGGTCTGACTGATCGCAGAAGTATTGTCATTTGCCTCCAGCCAGGTAAGTGTCAACCAAACTGCTTGTTTTAACAGAATGCTGATATTATGTTATTTGACTGTGTTATTTTCAGATTGGTTTGTAAATTATTTAGAGAATATTGTGTAAAATTTGGATATAAATCAGATAAAAGGGGTTTATAAATATGAGGTTGTTTTCCAGTCCGGAATTCCTTCCCAGCAGAACAGCCAGGCAAACAGCCGGGAAACATCAGCGCAAGCCCCGTCAAGTCGTGTGACCTCTGGGAGAACGTTGTCGACCCGGGGCACCAATGGGTACCCCAGGTTGCTCAATGATTCCTCCCGAGGGTCTGAACGAAGTCTTTCCATAAAAAGTGGGCAGGTGATAAGCCCTAGTGTTTTATCCTTAATAAATGCACCCATTTTAATTGTGTATTTTTTTGCTATCATTTTGATTTAAACTGCACTGTTGTATTTTACCTACACTTGCTTAACTTCAATTTTACACGGAGCAGTGGTTTCGCAGCTTTTGAGAATGTATATCGTGTATTCAGTCAACATTATTTTATTTTTATATCTCAGACTGTTTGAAAAATATCACATAGCAGTACGTCAAAACACAAAGTTTCGGAGGCAAAATCAAATATCCTTATAATTAGTAGTAAACCTAATGCATGTTATAACAGTGTTAACCTAGCTTATTTAAGTTTGTTTTAGATTATGTTTTAAGCAGTGCAAAAACAGTGCATTATTGGAAACTTGTATTAATTTATTTTAACATTAAACCAAAGAAACCCATTTGTTTCTTTTAAATAGTGGATTAATTCATGTGCAGTGAGAAATTTTTTTTTTTGCCACGTAACATGAATGCTTTCTCTAAAAAATGGATGCATATTTTGGTCTTATAATGGCTTCCATTGTCACAGAATCTGTCAAGCAAATTTTAATTTCTAGTTTACAAATTCACCTCTGTTTCCCGGTTCTTTTCTGCAGATCACTAAAAGATAATTATGTTTAATTTGATGTTGTTTTTTTTATCATAGTTTGTTAATCGTTGGCATGGTGTATGGTTGTGCAGGTGTCACATGTAAACCATATATGAATCCTTGTCTGCTTGCTATGGTCGATATTGATTTCAGCAGTCAGTTATAAAGCATATTCACCGCCCAAGATATCAATGAAACAAAGGATTTCATTTCCTGGACCTATATATTCCCGAATGTGCATCCAGTATTTATCATAGTTAATTTAACAGCCCTTCTTTGCTAATTTATTGTTTCAGGCACTCGTGTTTATTATGTATTTTACATATATTTGTTGTGAAACACCATAGCCTATTCTCTCTATACGTTTGAATCTTCTGAGATTGTATTAGGTGTCTTTGTTGAGGGAATATATGTAAAAATAACACAAGATACAAAACATTTCTTTAAAATCCAGGAGTTGATACTATCAGTAGCAATAGCTGCATTATAGCAGGTTTTCTGCATTATCTAAATAGTTACGTGATTTTGTATTGTAAGATATTACAGATTGTATCTAAGCTCAGTAAAATGTGTTCACACTTAGCCACCATTATTAATTATAACAGTCGTTCAAACTATTGAAACAATCGTCATATAGTTCATCTGATATAATGTAAATTTCATGTTAACGCATGTCAGTTCAAGTGCTACTCAGAACTCCTTAAGGGAAATCACAGGATCAAATCGTAATTTCTTTGTCAACATAAGACACTGATAAACTAAAGGTTTAAATAAAACTCTTAGTATAGTGAATTTCCTTTCAGATTTAGGCAACCTTGGTAACATTGAATAATTTAAGTGTTACACTATTCTACAATTTTAGGTAACAGTACTGTAATATGGTATGTTATACTAATATTATTATTTTATAATTTTAGGCGCCTCATAAAGGTTTGAGTCTAAGTGCCAAAGGTAAGAAGACAGGGGATAAGAGTGTACCCTGGAAAACAGAAGATGGCAAATACATTGACAACTACAGCTTCGTTTAGAACGTTTCACACATCTACAGTGACAGCTAGTATCGTTGAGAATCTGAGACACGGCTTTAATGGTTTCATTTAGAATCTGTGACAAGTATCGTTGAAAACCACTGACATATTTGCAATGATATCTAGTATCGTTGAGAATCTGAGACACGGCTTTAATGGTTTCATATAGAATCTGTGACTAGTATCGTTGAAAATCATTGACATATTTGCAATGATACCTAGTATCGTTGAGAATCTAAGACACTGCTTTAACGGTTTCATATAGAATCTGTGACAAGAATGCCATTTAGTACAGTTTAATAAAAATGTTGACACTTTTTGTCCATGGCAAAATTACTACACAAGGTCATGATTAGAATTTGTTTTAAAACAAGTTGCCAAGATATTGTATTATAAAGTAATTGATTCTATAAATATTTGAAAATGTGTGTTAGTTATATATAAGTAGTTCAGTGTTGTTTTATAGAATAAAGTGCCTAATTGTTTATTTAAGAATGATTTATTTTTAGTTTTGTTAATGAGAAAAAAATTGTACTTTTTCTGTCCACAAGTTTAGGAAATGTATGTTTAAAGATGACGAGAACAAACCTTCCCAAGTTGAGATAAAAATATTTATCCAGAATCAAGGGTTTTGACAAGCTTTTATTTCAATTTGCTATTTACACATTTTAGAAACTGTTTTTATTTAAGATAAGCTTTTCACAGCTTCACAAATGGTGAGCTTTTCACAAGCTTGGTTGCCTCTGTAATCTTCACAAAATTTTTACATTTTTGGCATATTTACACAAAATGGGTAAGCTGTAATCTTAAATCTGGGACACATTTTTAGTGTGAACTACACCTTGTTTTTATGAGTGCCAAAGACCCCTGAAACTATTTTCAGATGAAAGGGTCAGATGCAGAGAGATAGCAGTATATATGTATTTATAAACTGCTAATTAAAGGGGGAAAGTGAAAGGTTCTGCTATTATCTGAATTAGCAGATCAAACCTTTTTTGTTTTCATTCATTGAAGAGTCCAAATAAACTTTTATATCATTTAGGCATTACAACGTGTAATATTTTCTAAAGTTTTTCTTATACACGGAAAGATGGTTTTCTTAGCAAATGGTGCAGAAAATGGTTTTGAATGTTGTAATATATTTGTAAATTGTAAATTATTTCTGTTATATATATATTTTCTGAATAATTTTCAAGGTTATATATCAACACTTTTGTTTTGATTTCTTTTCATAGTGCCTGTTTTTACAACTGCTGAATACATTTAGACATTTTGTCGTGTGCTTAAAAGGCCCAGTCTCACATACAAATGTAACATAAACTAAAATAGGATTTACATGTGTATTTCAACAGTGCTTGTAACGAAAGTTCCCATTATTCAAGTAGCAAAATGTGATCCCAAATTGATAAATGGTGTCTCTAACTTCTTTATACATCAGCTAGATGCAAATTAGCTATGGTCATGTGGGTAGTCATGTGACCTTAGGCAGAACTAAATTTATCACAAACATCGATATTGTCCAATGTCTGCTACAGCTTAGAACTTTTGTGAAAGATATGTAAATCCTGTTTTTTTCAAGTATATATTATCTTTGCAGGTGAAACCTTGATCTTTCAGTGTGGACTGACTGTGAATCATTTGTTGTCTTCAAATCAGTTTGCACTTATATGATAATATTTCACAGTTATTCCACTGATGTTAATTCATTTATTTCATATCATGCAATGTAATGGCAAAACCTCTTGTCTTTATTTATCTCTGTGTATTCAGCTATTTTTAGACTTCTATTTGATGTGCCTTTGTTGTTTTATTTTTGATATAATAATCTTAGTTTATACATTTGAAAATTGTTTTACATGTATTCTGTATTTAAATGATGAATGTTTATTTTTATGGTTATTGTAGATTCTATATACATGTTCTTTTATATTCATATAAGATTGCCTATGATGTAGTGGTCAAGAGGTTAGAGCGCCTGACTCCCAGTCCAGAAGTTAATGGTTCGAATCCCACCAGGGATGAGTGTCTTCAGTGACATTCCACATTCCTGACTTTCGGCGCAAGTACTGGTCTGAACCCAGGAAGCAGTCATCCAGAGGGATTAAAATAAGTTTCAAGAACTTGCTTCCCACTCAATGTAAAATAAATAAATTTAACCTAATATATTTTTGATTTCTTTTTCATGGTACAGATGCATGATCTTGGTTGAAATGGTGATATGAAAATTTATAATAATCATTTATAATCATTTAGCCTCATATATGTGTATTCATAATGCAGTATGACCATTTCTGCACTAGTTAGGTGCCCTTATCTTAAAAACTATTTGACAAAAAATATTAACTTGTTACCTTATGGTGTCTGTGATAGATGGATATTTTATAAAGGTAATTTTTCTTGCAGCTGACTTGAGTTACAACCCTTGATTTCATAAAAGTTAATTCAGCTTACTGTTGGATGGAAGTCATATAATTTAAACTTTTATATTTTTCATTTTCTCTTACATAGGGAAATGTAACAAAGTTTGTTTTGACTGCCCTGTAGGGCTTGTATCTTAGATGGCTGAAAATACAAATTCAATATTTACACCTTTTTTAAATTAATATACAGTTGAAAACAAGTTTTTAGATTTTAATCATAAAAAGTTCAGAAGTCTGTGATTTATTGTGACATATTATTCAGAGTATGGTATAGAATAGTCTAATATTAAGTGTTGGATTGTACCCCCAACCTATTGATCTACTTTCTACAGATACATTTGCTTACTCTATGACCTCAAGTTTTTAGGTTAGCTCTTCACTGATCTGTGTTTGCTTAGTAAGTGAATAGTCTGTAAAAAAAAAATTTTAAAAAAATCAGATCATATATTTTTCTGCATTCAGTGAATAAACATTGCCTGTAAATGCACAGTACAATTATATATTATTTCGGATTTGGGCAAGTTCATGAATTTGTGATTGCGGGTTAACAACATTGATGTGAAAGAGCCCTTATTGTATATGATTTAAAGGGAAAAGGGTGCAAAATGCCAATAATATTGCTAATATCCATGACCATGTGATAATTTATTTCGAATAAGATATTGCAGAGGCAAATAATCGATGTAAACATATATGTAGAATTAATATTCAAAATCTCTTAGTGGAAAGTTCATTTTCTTTTGAAGAGTAACAAAAGGATTTCATCGAAAACGTAATCAAAATATTTGTTACATTTTTTTCTCTTACCAAATTACAACAAAAAATGTAAGTTACTGTTGTCTTTTTTTATTTCTGTGGCAGAAATGTATTCAAGAAAAGATTATATACATAGTCTACCTTTGATAAACATTAATCAGACATATAAAGACATATCAGTGTATGGCAAAACAATCTAAATTTCACTCCAGCTAAGATTTTGACCGAAGTTCCATGATAATATGCTGTGGAGAGAGTATTTCAATGAATGAATTACTAAGGTTTTGCCAGTGCCCCACTTGTGATATCTTCTGATTTTTATTGCATTTTGTGAATTTCAGAACTTTGCGATGATATAATTCATACCATATTTTTGTTGGCTGTGCATGTCAAAATTTTGTTACATATTTCATCGTTAATTTTGCTTCTTTTTTTGTATTCCAGATGAAACTGAATAAATTGTTACTGCTTGTAGGGTACCCTCTTCTTTTGTTTTATTTGTTTCCGTAAGTAACAAAAAAGCACATACAGAAACAGTTGTAGCAAAATAAATCCAAAACAACAACAAAACGAACAGGAAAAAGGAGGTAAGTTAATTGGGCTTGGATAGGAAGAACCTAAATTTTCCCTGCTATAACCAACAGGAAAAGGGGAGGTAACTCTGACTGGAAAAAGGGAAAACCAAATCCCTTTCCTAATGTAACAAGGGAGATAACTTATCTGAGGTCAACAGGGAAAAGGGAGATAACTGGTCTTGGAATATGTCATTTCCTAAGGTCAAAAGGTAAAAGTAAATCTCATTCTTGAACAAGAGAGCCATGATGGTCATGAATCACTCACCTGAGGTCTTTGGCTGTGGGTCTGCTGTTTTATATTTTCTAACCGATTTCTTATATATTACACAAATGAAACCCATGGGGATGAGGCAATACTGGACAAGCAGCTTTTGAGATGTCATTTGAAGCAAAATGATGACAAAAATCTATTTTAACTAAGACTGAATATGAACATTCCAAAGAAATAAGATAGAAAGGCCTTGCTGTTCAAAACCAAAATTAATGAGGAGGAAAAGTCATTTGATTTTTTTTCTATGTTTAGCTCTTGCAGCCTTTAAATACAACAGAGCAGAACTGTTGGTGCAATTTTCGAAAAGGGCAATACAAGAAACATTTCTATAAAGTTTGATGAAAAATGGCATAGTGGTTTCCAAGGAGATGTATTTTGAAGTAAAATATTGACAAAAATTTATTTTAAGCTCTGTTTGCCATTTTATGCAAAAAAGCATAACCATTTAGGAATTTTAATTGGGGCTATATAAGGAACATTTCTGTGAAATTAGAATGAAAATGACCTTGCAGTTTACGTGGTGATGTTGCTTGAATCTTTTTCTACATTTAGCTTTAGCAGTCCAATGTGCAATATAAGGAACATTTCTGTCAAGTTTAGTTAAAAATGGCCATGATTTTGGAGGATTTTGAAATAAAATGTTGACGACAGACACAGAGTGATCCTTACAGCTCACCCTGAGAATTTGTTCAGGTGAGCTAAAAAGGGAAATGCAGTGGTGTCTCCCATAATTTCCAATGGTGTCAACACAGAAGAGGGAGGAAACTCATATAATACCTTTCTTTTTCTTGCAGGAATAAGGTAACCATTTTTTTTGCACTTGTCCAATTTACAAGTTACCAAATCTACAGAACACAAAACAGGTAGAGGTTACAAAATTTATATCATTCAAGCTACATGTATTTACAGTAAAACTGAGAGCAAAAACACTCAAAATGAACACAACGTGGTAAATTATCATCAAAACGATATAAGGTAATTTTTCAGAAGTATCATGTGAAATTTATAATATATGTACAAAACACAAAGAGTGGCTAGCCTAGTTTTTCCCTGACAAGAGTAAAAGACAGAATCAGTAGAACTACAATAATCTAATTTGCTCACTTTCTTCACCAGGCGGACAGTTCATACTTTTTTTGGACTTTGAAAAAAAATTCTTGCATAGAATACTATTCGGATTCTCTGTGTTCATACTTGTCAAAATGTTGAAAACATTTATTGCATAAAATGCTGCATGTATCTAAACTCTGTGTTATGTCAAAATAAAGTAATTTATTCCACTAAACATGAGCATTATGAGATGTGAAATATTGCTAGATTTATTTATTCAAAATGTGAGATATGTATTGTCAATAGATATTTCAAAGGTCTAATTGGCATGTTTACATGATTAACAGTGAACAAACTATAGGTAAGTTACCAGTCATATCATAATCATATTGAGCTTACCACAGCACTCTGTTATGCCAAACTTGTGCTAAATTCTAGGGCCGGGAATTAAATTCGAATATTCGAATATTCGATCTACTACCGAATATTCGAACATTGAAAAACGAATACGAATATTCGAAAAAAAGAAATGTTTTGATTTTTTTTCATAATTTTTTACTTTCAAATTTCAAAGATCGTAAATTAAACCCTTGACCTTCACTTGACCAGGTGTTCATATGTTTGTATAACGCGTGTCAATGATTATCGCCAATTAACTGTGAAAAGTTTGGGGTATAGTTGATCAAAAGGGCACCCCGTTTCACAGTTTGTAATTTACCTGTTTAACAGTTTATAATGTAAATTTTTCCGACTTTAATTATCTTAGTTTATTGTTTTCTGTGCTTTAATCTTTCCGATCAACCGATAATTGCCTTAATTTTTGTGAAGAAGAATAAATCGGCACGTATTAATCATGCTAGAACAATCGACCAATCGATATTCATCACTCTAAAATTAACTCTATTTCACCCGGCAAAAAATCTGCAAACAATGTTTGCAAAAAGTTATTGGTTCCGAGTAGAGCCAATAACTTTTTGCAAACATTGTTTTCAGATTTTTTTTAAAAGGATGATTTTGGACGT
This sequence comes from Cyclina sinensis, assembly GCA_012932295.1. NCBI lineage: Eukaryota > Metazoa > Mollusca > Bivalvia > Venerida > Veneridae > Cyclina > Cyclina sinensis. The sequence continues at coordinate 34,749,391 of JAAONU010000007.1, read as the reverse complement.
ATCTTTCTCACTCTGTTGAAAAAATCAAAAGTCAATATATCACAATGCCGTCCAGTGTTTGGAATTACTTTTCACGTTCAATTGGATAGTTTTGTGCAACAATGCACGTTAATGATTACTGTAATCAAGTACAGGTGTGACCCAGGAACAAATGATAAAAGCTGAAAGACTGCAAAAGGAGGGGAACATAAACAAAAATTCAGCTTGTTCGTAAGAGCCTACGATGATTCATATTACTGTCAGTCAAGTCACGTGAGTTACCTCCCGTTAATAAGACAAATGATCAGCAGCCGGATAAACTGACAATCAAATTATAAATTTATTGCAAAAGTAAGAATATAAACATATATATCGATTTACAATCAATAAAACAAAAAAAATGACATAGTAATAAAGGTCTTCTTGATCGTCGATTATTCCAAGCATATTGAAGTAGTATAGTATTCGACCTAATCAATTTCGGATACTACGTAAAAAAGATATTGGAACAAATTTTGTAAAAACGAATATTCGAATATATTCGAACATGGAAAACGAATATTCGAACATCAAATTCCTTATTCGTTCCCGGCCCTACTAAATTCCATTAAATCTGATATATGACCTATAACCTATACTTTTCTAAATAAAAGGAACGGATTAAATAATGAATTAAGTAATGAATTTGCATCTTTTTAACAATATTAACAAAAGTATTTGAATTAAAACATTAATAACATATTGTAAACATAGAGACTGAGTGATTCTCAAATGACAAAAGTACATTTTGAGATTTAATAAGCTACAATCATTTCAAGAAAATAGCGTTTTATGTGATTTTATGACCAGCATAGCAAAACCTAGTATGTGTAATTTCTTTCAAATAACATAAACAAGAGGTAGAAAATTTTGAATATCAACAAAGAATGATTATCATTAAGCACAGAAAAACTGAATAAATTATTAAGGAGCAACCCGAGTGCCGGAATTTCGCCAATGTAAGCTGAACTTAACAGTTAAATCTGTTTAATTTCAGTCTTAGTGAGCTGTCAAAATGGGGTCACATGACATCTATACCAAACTGCCACGGCAAACCAGTTTATTTGTAATGGAGAATTTTCTGTCGGCTAAAACAGCCTTGATCTTCAATATTAATTTCATTTAATATATATGTAATATCAACTGGTTTTGATTTGCTAAGTTCTGTTTATCAGTCAGTCATATCAGCTGAAGAGTTTACATAACCATACTTCAACAGTATATCAGTACTAGATTTCTTACCTCTGTTAAAAACAGCCAACTTTTTAACATGGATGACACAGTCAGTAACTTGACTGGTTGACTGTTATCATTTTCAAATAATAAAAAAAATAAATGAAAATCAGCAAATATGGTATACATCTCACTCTCTTCAAATGAAAACTTAAGTACAAAAACTTACAGCCTAAATACTGCCCTTCAAGGAAATCGCTGTTCCATATCAAAATTCCTGATGACCATTATTATGGCCACTGTTTTATAATAAAGACAGTTCTTACTTATATAATGGAGATATTACCTGAATAAATGGCCAACCCTGATTGATAACAATTACATATTTTGTAAAAGACATACATGTTGAAATGGTATAGTAGAAAAAACACATGGCATGAGAGTGGTATGGATAGTGTCAACCAGAGAAAGGTATTAATACATGAGCAACTAGGCAAGGGTGTTCATACAATTCAAGGGTTGACAATATCCATATCACCCTCACTGCCATGTGTTATCTATTTTATTATACCGAAGCAACAATAACTACATGTAGACTTTAAAAGACATACTCAGTATTTGCATATCATCACATTTTATTTTTTTATAAGCGCCTAGTGATCCAGATGTCAAAAATGCTTACATGTAAACAACTGAAAGCAGTGGGTGTGTCTTATATGCAAAAGGACAAAACTGCGCATGTGATATTATAAATACCCAGTTAATATTCAAAACATGGAAGTGCATTGAAGATAGACAGATTTTATAATTTTGACAGATAGGAAATTAACATCAGCATTTTAACCGAGGTATATTAAAATTTTATAACAAATTACTACTACAGAAAAAAACCTACCAATACCATGTATTGCCAACAGTAATTGAAAAAAATTACGAGGTCAAATAATGGTTCGTGATGTATTATTAGGTACATCCATTTAGTGTATCATGTTTCACTCCAACACCCCATATTTTGAACGTACATGTATATCATAGCACTAACTGTCACTTAACAATAACTCCGCTTTTGCTGGCCGATTACATATTATCAAAATATATATATAATTGTAAAGCTAAAAATACAAGAGAAACAGTAAATGTTATTCAGTAATTGTCAACAAAGTCGGAAAAATCAAGTAAAGTACATATACATGTATTTACTTTAGGGGCTTGTTTAAAATTCACTTAGCTTTACTTCATAGCTCACACATTCACTTTACACTGCTAAAATCAACATAAACATTTACAGCCACTGTTCAACAGCTGCCAATCTGTAGTTTAGATACCGACATTTACATCGACAATGAAATCTCTGATCAAGCTTGTACATTGAAAAACATGTCCCAAATCTAAACCTTTGCTTTTAAATCCTCCTCTCTTCTGCTCTTGACAAAAGCATTTCACCATCTCATAATATTTGCTAATTATTTAATAATGGTCTGTCTCTTGTGTTTGGCCTCGTACTTTCCGACGTCAAATTTTCTCTTGCAGCCATTGTAGTTCATGTAACGTATCTTACCAAACACCTCCCTCTCTTTCCAGCCCTGGTCATGTATGCCACAGATAGACCACATACAGCCTGCAATACAGTTTAATAAAGAAGCTTCAAACAGCCTGCATTACTAAACTCATATTACGAAACTGATACTGCATACAAACTGCATTATGAAACTGCCATTGCATACAGACTGCAATACCAAAATAATACTGCTTACAGTCTGCATTACCAAACTGATACTGCATAAAGACTGCATGACCAAACTGAAACTGTCTACAGCCTGCATTATGAAACTGACACTGCATACAGACTGCAATACCAAAATAATACTGCTTACAGTCTGCATTACCAAACTGATACTGCATACAGCCTGCATTACCAAACTGATACTGCATACACATGATACAGCCTGCATTACCAAACTGATACTTCATACAGACTGCAATACCAAAATAATACTGCATAGAGTCTGCATTACCAAACTAATACTGCATACATCCTGCATTACCAAACTGATACTGCATACAGCCTGCATTACCAAACTGATGCTGCATACAGCCTGCATTACCAAACTGATGCTGCATACAGCCTGTATTACCAAACTGATGCTGCATACAGCCTACATTACCAAACTGATACTGCATATAGCCTGCATTACCAAACTGATGCTGCAAACAGCCTGCATTACCAAACTGATACTGCATACAGCCTGCATTACCAAACTGATGCTGCATACAGCCTGCATTACCAAACTGATACTGCATACAGCCTGCATTGCCAAACTGATGCTGCATACAGCCTGCATTACCAAACTGATGCTGCATACAGTCTGCATTACCAAACTGATACTGCATACAGCTTGCATAACCAAACTGATACTGCTTTTCCAAACTGATGCTGCATTACCAAACTGATGCTGCATACAGCCTGCATTACCAAACTGATACTGCATACAGCCAGCATTACCAAACTGATGCTGCATACAGCCTGCATTACCAAACTGATGCTGCATACAGCCTGCATTACCAAACTGATACTGCATACAGTCTGCATTACCAAACTGATACTGCATACAGCCTGCATTACCAAACTGACACTGCATACAGCCTGTATTACCAAACTGATACTGCTTTTCCAAACTGATGCTGCATACATCCTGTATTACCAAACTGATACTGCATACAGCCTGCATTACCAAACTGATACTGCATATAGCCTGCATTATCAAACTGATGCTGCATACAGCCTGCATTACCAAACCGATACTGCATACAGCCTGCATTACCAAACTGATACTGCTTTTCCAAACTGATGCTGCATACATCCTGTATTACCAAACTGATACTGCATACAGCCTGCATTACCAAACTGATTCTGCATATACCCTGCATTATCAAACTGATGCTGCATACAGCCTGCATTACCAAACTGATGCTGCATACAGCCTGCATTACCAAACTGATACTGCAAACAGCCTGCATTACCAAACTAACACTGCATAAAACCTGCATTGCCAAATGGACACTGCAAACAGCCTGCATTACCAAACGGATACTGCATACAGCCTACATAAACAAACAAAAACTGCATACAGTCTTCATTACCAAATGGACACTGCATACAGCATTGATACTACAGCTTTGATGGAAAAAGACATGACATTTATAGGGAATATAGGGCACATGCAAAATAAAGTCACATACCAACATAACCATTTGGGTCCCGTCCATCCAGGCTGTATTTATCATTGAGGTAAATAGCTATCTCGAGAGCCTCAGTTGGACTACTTGTCCATTCCAATATCTTCTTTGCCCAGTACATTCTCATAAAGCCATGCATTTTACCTTCATTTACCATCTGATTCTGTAATGTAACAGGAGATGCTGACATTTATATCACATCTATACCTTTAAAATGTTTATTAATCTGCCTTTATATATGGCCCTCCAGACTGACAAACTCTGTCGGGAACATTCTATACTATTAGAATATCTTTTGTAGATAGATCATACACTAAAGTTAAGCTCTACTTTTGAAATTATCTTACCTTAATTAACATAAATGTCAAGATCCAGAGTTGTAAAATATTGAGCAAAAACTGCATGATCAATTGTCAAGAATTCTGAAGTGTAACATACAATTCTGTGCACAGAGAATACTGAGACTCTACCTTCTCATGGCAGACAGTTTCCTTCAAATACCAGCAAAAATACTGCCAAAAACTGGAGTTTTGAGAACATCATTATTCAAGATCCTTAAAGATTTTCTTGTCCTATTGTCTGATTACTTTAATCAATAAAAAAATAAAAGATTATCAACAGTACTTTAGCTCAGAACTAGAAAGGGCATGGAGCTGCTACTCAGGTTTACTGGTATTTATTCATATTAAATTCTTGCATAATTATGTATTAAGAGATGTTTTCACTCCTTTCACACTCTTGGTGCCTCACAATTCATCACCAATGCCCATTTACTCATAAGATCTGCAAGAAATAGGTAAATGCAAAGTCCTGTCTTCAAGAGCCCAGCAGGCTGTCAGGAAACAATGGCAAGACGGCAATAAAAGGGACAGAGTACTGCGCCCTGGCCTTTTGTACTAGCTGGAGTACTCTCAGGTATAAAAGGGCTTCTTCATTCAGCCAAATACAAAAGTTATGTAAAGTGCTCATCTAGACTTTGGTTGTCACAAACCTGTGCAGCATTCCACAGGGGGTCGTGTGTCTTGCCTTGTTCCAATTTCTCCTTGCTATATATGTACTCTCTCTTGTCCTTCTCATGAGCTTTCAATGTCTGCTTTGCCCAGTCATAAGCCCCTGTAAAACACTGAAATGATTGACCAGTTTCATCTTGCTGTTTTATAGTAACTACTTTGTGTGTGTCTGGAATCTTTAGCTTTTATATGTTTATAATCCATTCAATGATACATGCTTAGATATTGAAATTTTCAGGTTATGTTCATCACCTAATTTGCTTATATTGTTGCTGAATCAATTAACTGTTTCCATGTTAACTTATATTCAAAATGGATATTTTTTTTAATGTACCTATGTTCCAAAGAGTAATTTACATAATGTAGCCGTATTTTTGCATTCAAAGTTTAAGAAGTAATTAAAAATAAAGTAACAGTTTATAAAACTTAACGTACCAAAATTTTCTTTTCAAAATATAACTTGTAACATCAAAATTTCTGTCATCTTTTACCTACGTATATCAACTTATATTGTGAATGGTTACCTTCAATACTATCATAATTCTTGTTGTAGTAACAAAAGTTGTCTGAAAGTTCACGCCTGATTATCGCCTCCTCAATATATGACTCCACACCTTCCTTGTACTTTCCCCTGTACTGTCGCACCATCAGGATACACCGCTGTACTGATATCTGACCTGTATGAATACATACGAATTTCTGCATAACACACAACTATCTTTAAGTGTGGTAATTCAATTGTACTTAATATTCTGATCAATAGTTACACAGCTACAATAATTGAATTCCATATGCATCGTATAGATCAAATAAGTGAAGTTTGCATATATATATTTTTTTAGCAGTTCTTCAAAAACCACTAACTACTTTAATTACTCACCAAAATGAATCCATGGTGATAGATTACTTAAAGCATTTTTGTTGGGATCATTTCTTGAGCTGCCAAAATACTTCAGCCTTTCTTTACAGAAGGATTCCAGCATATTGAGTCCAGCAGTGGTTCCTGGCTTCGCCCAGTCTACTGGCGGAATGGTCTGGTTCACCTGAAGGCTTGCATAAGCTGCTTCCCACTTAATAGGCTGTAAAAAATTAAGAGAAAAGCCACACATTATTTTCTACTAGTATGTTTTAAAATGTTGTCTTTGTATGGTCTTCTCCTAAATTTGTAAATGAGGAAATTTTACCATAATCCTATCAAACATGTTCTTAATGTTTGGGTCCATCACATCACAGTTTGTTTACAATTTGCCCAGTTTTTGATACTATACCTGTATATTCTGAATAAATATATGATTAGGAAGTTGTATAAAAAGGTAAAATTATCCCGTATGAATTGTTCAAGTTTCACTTCATTTCAACAAACCTTTTTTGAGAAAATCAGAATGAAGCAAAACCTTTATTTTTTTTATTAAACTTTCTCACCAGTGACCACCAGCTAAAATTCTTGACCTGTCTTTGTGGTCAAAGCTGCTGACTTCAAATCTTTCACTGACGGATAGCCACTGGTCTGAGCACTGCTGCCAACCTTTACCATTTATGTAAGAAAGTTGGCAGTTCCTTACAGAGAATGAGAGTCTAGTACTGGTCCTACCCAGAAATAATAGCTAAGTACAACTGGCTGCCTATTATTACTCTGATTGTTAGAGGGCATTAACGTCAATTAATCTAAACCAACACAGAAATCTTGATGTTCTCATAAAACAAATGTTTGTCTTCTATGGTGAACATCGAGGGAATTTTAGTTATGTAAGGGTAGCTTCCCTTATCAAGAACCCAAAGAAAAATCTGACGTAGACCACTAGCCTCCATAGGAAACTACCAACATGTCAACTTTCCATCAGTTTAACGTATTTTATTGTGTGAATTTAAGCCGAAAGGATATATAAGCTGCACACCAAGAAACTTACAAATATTTTAAGAAACTATTTTAATAAAGTGTATAAACTGGTAAAAATGGCCAACACTCTCGAGCTATTCAACCCAGAAGACTTGCTCAAAATTAACAGTAAAACATACAATTCTTTGAATTTTTTTATTCACAGACCTGACAATTTTGTTCAAAGCAACACTTTTTTTTCTTGTATCAAATCTTTCCTTCTTGGCAAAAAGTACTGCCGGAACCAAAGAATGGTTTGGTACACTAAAATTTGGTTCTACCATGATTTGTTTGATCATGTTTCCAATGTACTTTTGCAAAAGTTACATTTATGACATTACTTATGCTAGCACCTTACCTCACATTCAGATTTTGGTTTGTACTTATGTTTACACACAGGTGGGAACTCAGTCAGGAATCCAGACAGCTGATTGTGTATCTTGTTACGAATTGTCCTTGCCCCGTACTCTAACTTTGGAGAAGCTTCCCAACATGGTACGAGATTGTGGGCATCGACCTTTATAAAAATTAGTCCTTTCGTAAAGAGGGTTACCTTTTATTTTACTCCTTTTTTGGCTGGCAAGCTGTTCAGTACAGACCTAGTTGTTTTTGTGCTGAGAGATATTCTATGTTAAAGAGTGTAGGTACTGAAAAGGTGTTTGTAATAGATACTATTATGGTATTTTACTAAAATATTTAAATCTGTATATGGAAAGGTTTTTTTCACCAACTTTTAAGATTTAAGGAACATGTATTTTCCTTAACAACTTGCTTTAAAGTAACTGTAGTAACTTGTAGCTTGGGACTTATGAGACCATGTGCCACTGATATAGGATATTGAAAAAAGACCTGTATTAATATTCAAGGGAAAAATAAGTCTAGCAACTCAATTAGCAGAGTTACCTAACACTGCAGACTCCTAATGGAGCATCAAGTGTACAGGTGGCTATAACTGTACCAATTTTAGTTTAGTTTGCGAAAAAAGAATTCAGAAAACAAAATGATAATGTTTGAAATTAGTTTGCCCCAGTTTCTCTACGTATGGGTTATAATTCAGTGCTCCAGCTTGTGCAGAATAGCACGGAGAAGCACTCCTAACTAGAGCACAACAGTTTTTAAAACTTACTTATGCTAAAATCTATTGCATCCCTATCTAAATTTGTACACAAATGTAATATTCTAGCTATTTGAAAAGTGATCCAATAATTTTCATCATTTACCCTGGGTAGCTTATCAAATTTGGGTGTAATATATAACATAAACAATACAACAACTCACCTGGCAGATTGCTATGTCTTTTGGCAAAGCTTTTACAACATCATCCACCCAACCCCTGGGCACACGTAGAGGGGAAAAGTCAGTGACAACACCTCCTATAGAGTTGTCTTTGACAAAGGCAGGAAGCACATCTTTGGCATGTCCAATCAGTAAATGAAAACTGATACCCAACTCTCTGCATTCCTGAAAAAATATGTGCAGCATGGAAGATGAGGAATGAAAATTTATAAACACAGATAAAGATACACAGTTAACATATGTAAGTAAATGATTTTGAGGCTGGAAGGCAACTTCTTTTTTTTATACAAAAAAATCAAACTGTTTTTCTAGAATTTGCCTTTTTATAGTTAAATAGACAGCAATACACATATATGATGCCAATTTCTTAATCAAAGTTGAATGCGTATTGTAAAATTGCTATTTTTTTTGCTAACCATTCCAAACTACTGGGGTAACTGTATCTTTTCTTTTTCAATATCTTTTCCACTCCACTCCACTCTGTTTATAACTCCTTACCTTTTCCACTTCTTTCAGGCCTTCCAGCATGAATGTATAATGTCTAATAGTAGCCTCTAGGAACTTCGGTACAAGGCAGAAACAAACGTGTAATGGCACCTCCATCTTAAGAGCCAACTTTTGTGCATACAGGAGTGCCCAGTTGTCTGAAATGTAAGCAGCATGTACTGCAATCTAATCTGAAACTTTTGTACTATTTAAAATATTCAAAATGTGGTTTTCTCTCCATTCCTTGATGCAAGTATATGCAGACTGTATAATTAAACTAAACATTAAAACCTCTATGAGTGCCAAATTTGTCACCCAGCAAGTCTGCATTCAAAAAAAATATTGAATTAGATTAAGAAATATCACATCTGCACTAAAAACGGTCTAAAATTTGTTGTAGTTGCAAGATTTAAAGTTTGAACACCTCTTTCTGTAAACTGACCTCCATCAGTCTCGATTATATCTCATCAAAATAAAAGAAAAGAAATAAAAAAAATTATAAGAGACATCTATACAAACCTTGTACCCTTTGGTCTCTTGACATCCAATACAAAACGCCATTACTACCCTCTGGAAAATCCTGAGTCTTTGACAGCACACGTACACGCTTCTTGTTGAACTTAAACTCTGCAACTGAATCACAGACTGATTTCCTGGATTCTTTTATCTTTACAAGAAAATCTTCCACAGAAGCTTTCTTGGCATCAGGTTCACAACTCCCTGCCCCATTCTGCTCATTTTCCTCTAATTTTCTTTTTTTGCTGGGTTTTTCTTCACTTCCTGACATTTCTGTGCAGTAGTGGTGGGAAATGACTTGACAAACACTAAGACAATTAGTGCGGTTTAGAAATTTGGTGTGAGCTGTATGGTATATATATCTCTTGGTTACTTGTCTGTACTTAGCTACCTCTTTTATCTGTGTAAACCTGAAAATATATTTAAAATTCAACATGCATCTTTATCATTTAGAAAACCTCAGCCTTGGGAAAATGTTAATAAATTCACTTTCATATTTTGAAATGTTTTGTTCGCTTTCTTTTGCCTCTCTAAAATACAAAACAATCTTGCAATTTGAACTGTCCAGAACTTCCCGTCCGAAAAAGCGTCACTTGATTACGCAACAAAACTCATGAGGTTCTTTAATCGTTGTATGCAATGTCATCCTTTGCAAAGTTTGACCGATGAGAATATATTCTTATTAAACAACCTCACAGTCATGCAATTACACAGTTTTAAATGTTATTTACCAGTAAAGTCGCATGTATGCAGAAAAGATATTTTCCTGGCGGGTTGTTCTCACGGGTCTTTCCGTTAGGTATAATATACTAAATCTTTCCAAAAAGACAGTGTGTTTGTGCAAAGACCCATTGAGTCACCGGGTAGGCGGGTGTATTAGTATCAAAGGCAAATCAGATTAAAGTAAACTGCTATTTACTTATCTGAAGCAGAATTTTTGTACAATTATAAGTTTCAACTGCGTAGGCTAGACCATGCTTTACAAAGTCCAGAAATTATAACAGACACACGTTTCAGGTTAACCGATATATGAGTAATGTCATTCACTTTCGCACACACTCTGTACGAAGAAATAATACTGTATTTACTTGTGGAGGTTGTGTTAGAGTATGTTAGCAATTACAAATATCTTAGTTTATTAGTAAATGAATATTTAGACCACAATCTTATGTACAGCGAAGATGGTGGCCCAGAGTGCTAGTCGTGCGTTAGGTTTACCTATTGCCAGAGTTAAGCTCATCGGTGGTGTTCCATATAATGTCTTCACGAAACTTTATGACCCGGTTGTTTGGCCTGTCATTAGATATGGAGACCTATCATTGGAGCTTCAATTTGGGGACACAAATCCTTTTCGTGTATTTCATTTGTTCCTAACAGGGCTATTTTTTCTGGGAGTAGGGAGGCATATGCAGTGTCTGCATGGTGCTATGGGTTGGATTCCAGCATCTATACGCCAATGGAAGGTAGTAGTTAATTACTAGGCACGGTTATCAACCATAAATACTTCCAGAATTAATAAACGTATAGCACTCTGGGCGAACAGTAAATCTGACAAGGGTAAAAATTGGTTTTATTTTGTTCGTAAACAGTTGTATCGGTATAATTTAAGAAAATATTGTGACCTGTCTAGACAAATAGCCAAGCATGTTGCTGTTAAACATATCGAAGAAGCTATGTTGTTAGAACATAAATGATTGCATGGTTCAATCAGATAAATCATGTTCATGATCCGTCTGGTAGATGAGATAACAAGTTAAGAACAAACATGAATATGGTGTGGAAAAACATTGTCGTATGACAATTCCAAAATGTCATAGATCGGCTTTATATAAATTTATAAGTGGAGCTACCCCACTGCGTATTGAAATAGCGATATGAAGGTGTGCCTGTTGATAGGCGTTCTAGCCCATTTTGTAATACCCATTGTAACAGTCTTATTGAAAATGAGATGTATGTATTGCTTGAATGTAATTTGTACTGTGATATAAGAAATGCCCTTTTTGAAAAAAAAGCTAAAGTTTCTGCACCTAATTTTATGACTTTTAGCTATATTGATAAATTGATATTGCTTTTTACTGACAGTAATCTGGATTTTTTTAGACAACACCTGTTTCTTGATACTACAGAGACAAAAATTTTACATGTATAAATAATACCAATTTGTTACTAATCTTTTATATTGGGTAATATATACTGTTCTGCTGGTTCCAATTGGATTCTGATAGTATTTATATTTAGAAATTCTGTACAAGGAGCACGGCGACGTCCTTATGCATTCCATACACTGAAACTTTTAAGGCAAGCGCACTGAAAAAAGCTATTCGTTAAAAAATTCAGAAACAACAAAAACTATTGTAACGTGAACAACTTATCAGAACGAAACGAACAAGAAAAGGGACTAACTACAAGATTACTCACCACAAGCTGTATATGAACTGAGCAGTAGCAGTACACAGCAGTAGGAAAGTGAAGTTGTTAGTAGCAGTGCGAGCAGTAACAGTAGAAAAACGCAAAGTTGGCAGTAGTAGTAAAAAAAAAAACGTGAAGTTGGCAGTAGCAGTAAGAGAAATAGCAGTAGGAAAAATGTGAAGTTGGCTGTAGCAGTACACTGCAGCCGGAGTAGAAAAAACGTGGTTGGCAGTAGCAGTAAGAGCAGTAACAGTAGGAAAAACGTGAAGTTGGCAGTAGTAGTAAGGAAAACGTGAAGTTGGCAGTAGTAGTAAGGAAAACGTGAAGTTGGCAGTAGCAGTAAGAGCGGTAGCAGTAGATAAAACGTGAAGTTGCCAGTAGCAGTAAGAGAAGTAGCAGTAGGAACAAGAGATTTTTGTAAAACATATATGCCCATACCCCTAGCGCCTTATCTCTTGAGGCAGCCATGAAGTTTTGAGGAGCTGGGACCAAGCATTCTATAGTTATTGATAGGAAACCTTTCACCTGGTGACCTGAGAAACTAAAGGGCACATCTACAAGTCAAGAACAACTTATTTACCAAGTTTGAGGAAGATGGGCCTAAGCGTTCTACAGTTAAACATCGGAGACCGTTTTGCTCTTCAAGGTACTTGTGACTTCGACCTTTAATCTGGTGACCTGAAAAACTAGAGGGGTCATTTACTAGTTATGACCAACCTACACACCAAGTCTGAAGAAGATGGATCCAAGGATTCTCTAGATATTAGTCGAAAACGAAAGTGTTTACCGACCGACCGACCGACATTTGCAAAACAATATACCCCTCATCTTCGATGGTGGAGGGGGGAGTCATAAAAAGGTGAAGCTGGCAGTAGCAGTACGAGCAGTAGCAGTAGAAACAACAAATTCGGTAGAACCGATGGATGCTCCAGATAGTAGCTCTATTTCATGGTAGTAGTATAAAACGTGAGGGGGGGGGGGGGGGGCGATGGGCCGGGGTTGTGGGGGGGGGATCATACATTTTAGTATACCTATGTAAAAGAAGTTTTTCCTTCTGCTACTGCTGTACAGCTTCTGCCAATTTCACGATTTTTCTTACTGCTACTGCTCTTACTGCTACTGCAAGCCACGTTTTATTTTCTACTGCTACTGCCAATATCACGTTTTTCTTACTGCAACTGCTCTTACTGCTACTGCAAACCACGTTTTATTTTCTAATTTTCTACTGCTACTGCCAATTTCACGTTTTCCCTACTGCTACTGGTCTTACTGCTACTGTTAACTTGAAGTTTTTTCTACTGCTACTGCCAGCTTCACGTTTTTCCTACTGCTACTGCTCTTACTGCTACTGCTCTTATTGCTACTGCAAGCCACGTTTTACTTTCTACTGCTACTGCCAATTTCACGTTTTTCCTACTGCTACTGCTCTTACTGCTACTGTTCTTATTGCTACTGCAAGCCACGTTTTATTTTCTACTGCTACTGCCAATTTCACGTTTTTCCTACTGCTACTGCTCTTACTGCTACTGTTAACTTCAAGTTTTCCTACTGCTACTGCTCTTACTGCTGCTGCAGCTTCACGTTTTTTTCTACTGCTACTGCTGTTTACTGCTACTGTCGACTTCATGTTTGATTTAATTTTCTACTGGCGACCGCTACTGCTGTGTACTGCTACTGCAAACCACGTTTTTTGTACTGCTACTGCTCTTACTGCTTCTGCCAGCTTCACGTTTTTCTTACTGCTAGTTCAGGCACTGCTACTACTTACTTCATGTTTGATTTAATTTCTATGTCAACTGCTACTGCTAACTACATGTTGCTGTCAATATCGGTGTCGTTATTGGTGAAAGATTTTTTTAACTTCCCTAATACAAATTGAATCAGAATATTCACACAACATCGGAGAGTCTCCACAGATTAAATCATTAAATATAATAGTTCTGTCTATTCGACTAGCCATTAAATATATTTTTACCTTTTACGTCAAATATTCTATATATAGCTACGCATTTTACAAAAAGAGACTACTGTTACATTAAACGCACTGGCATGAGCGTTTCTTTTCAATTCTGAATTACAAACCACTGCTAGTATCTTTATCTAGAAATTTCCATAACATAGGAGGTTATTTTATTTCCTGAGATAATTGACCCACATATTTGTTCTGATACAAGTACAAAAGTGTTGAATTTTCACATAAAGTGAGAGCTTTTAAGTCAGTTATAAGCTTTTTAGTACCCTGGGTCGGAAGTTCTCCTATAAAATTGAATGGAAATGTGCCTGTTTTAAATACACCTACTCAAACTAAAAAATACGGTTAATTTATCATTTCATTTTCCAGAAATGTTTCTGTGGTTCTTTAATAAAGCTACTAGTAATTCAAACTTATATGTACAGAATGAAATTTTTAAAAACTTTGTTTTACTGAAGAATTTTCAACAGATTCTTTTGCAAGCATTACAAATGAAAGAACCGCATTTTTTGTTTTTCATCTTTCATACTTTTGCTTACATTTAATGACTTAAGTGCCAGCACAGCGTCATCACACGTTATGATTAACCCTGAACCTGCTGAAGTTTTGTAATGGATTTGTCCAGCTTTTAATTTGGAACAGTCCATTCAAAGTTTAAGGGGTTTCAATATCAAAATACAAAAATTGAGCTACCAACAGTATAGAGCCTGGTCAGACTGCACGGATGTGCAGGCTGGCCTGGCTCTATACTGGTGGCAAAGGCTAATCAATTTTTGTTCCAGCAGGTTCAGGGTTAAATGGTCAAGTAATGAAGTGTTTGAGTCTAACTGGAGTCTTGGCAATTGTATATTATTATTATTATAGATTGTGATTGAAAAAAAATCATTTAGCAGATTTGCTTTCTCAATATCACCAGTAATCAAATTTCCATTGTCAATTAGATTTTCAATATCAGAACTAGATTTTGACGAAAAAATAAACTGCTTAAATATTTTCTGAATATGAACAGAGGGATGATTTGAAGCTGTTTAATCCGGACCTAGATTTTCAGGTACATGTATATCACCTTCGAGTGAAAGAATCATAGACACCTATGTGTCTAGATCGAAATTTTAAAATTCGTCAAGACCTTTAATTTTCATATGAACATAGGTAAATAAGGCTTCCCTCAACGTGTACAAGTTCAGATCAGTTCCCATTAAGTTATTCCAGTAGGGAATTTATACAGGGGTTGTTAAAAGGATATCTCCTTCTAAACCGCCCGGCCTTGCATATTGTCTTACAATTGATTAGATGTTAACATTAGATCTTACTACGGTACCAAACAATTAATAATCTGTTTTTAAAATGCTTCTATTGCATGCCACAAAAGCTTGCTTTAGATAGAATAGTTTAGATAATACTTTATTTCAAGAAGCTTTTTCAATTGCGTTTCACCAAAGCATCTTTTTTACAGAAATATTTAGATTATGTATCAGTGAAAAGATGGTAATATGAAACACTATTAATGTTACCAATCAAATGCATCAAACACGTGCATTTAATAGTACCGAGTATTGGTGTTTAGATAGATTAAGAGAGTCAAGTGAAACCCAGTAATGAACTGCCAGTATACATTTGTAAATATTTGTAACTTATCACAAACATTATTGACAATTTTTATGATAGCCTCACAATATTTTTTTGACCGCTGCTAACACAACCATCATTACGAAATTATCTAGACAAATCGTAAAGAAATAAAATGTATATTTGAATGTCTTTCACACTGTCATGCTTGGTACAAAACTGTATTAATCTTACCTTTAGAGATTATATAGCTAATCTTCTTCAAAATATGTAACTTACCACTCTTCATATAAATGAAAAATGAAAAAAAAAAAAAGATGTTAAAATTTGTTGTATTACCGATAATAGTCAACTTGATGATTTGCTGATCTGTTGTTAAAAAAAGGATGAAAGAACACCTTACATATAACTAATCAATGTGATTACTTTTGCTAGTTTGACAGGCAAGACTATGCTTCATATATGTGAATAATACAGGTGTTCAACCACCAAATAGATTCCCTCTTTATTCTATATAAAATTCATAAAGTTCACTGGGCTGTAAAAAATAGCAAAACCTTTTTTAAATAGCTTTAACTTACATATTCTTGTAGATCTATATCTGTACTCATGAAATATAGCTAGAAAAGTGGGGGTTGTGTTACAAACAAGAAAGATATTATTGCTCATGTGAACTTACCCATAAAATTAACAACAAAAAATTGAGCTAATTTTCAGATTAGGGTATGTGAAACAATTTTATATTGTGAATTATATTCTGAGTGTATATAGGCATAAAATTGCTACCACACTATCAGAAATAGTCAAACAAAATGATTCCAGCAAAAAATAAACAGATTAGGGCAAAAATGTTAAAAATAGCCAAGAAAACCGATAACTATTTCTAGCCGCCATTATGCGGGTACCTTTTTTGAGCTCCAGTAGACTGTTTTGGTGGTTTCATACCTAAAGATTAAATGACAAGCATAAAAACGAACGAAATCGTTACCCAGGTAACATAACTTGTTAAAACGACAAAACTATCGGCAATCCCAGATGGTATAGAGTTTCTTTTAATAAACTAACTCTTAATCAATAATTATAACTATTCATCTCGCAATAGAATCTTGCATTCTCACTGTGTCTGGAAATGTGAAAAAAACAGGTCAGTAACAATAACCTATATCAGTTCTACTGCTTGGTAGACAGCTTTTAAAATCAGAAAGCAGAGAAGAGCAATATTTACAATTCATTCCATCTCTTCCTGAATATTTGATCGAAGCAACAACCAGGAATTTTTAAATTTTATCCGATTTAACTGTTTTTTTTTTTTAAAAAAATATTTTTTCTATATTTGGGTTAAGTGAAATCATAAAGTGAAGTCGATTAGAAAATGAATCGTGTGACGAATACTCCATTCCGCCTGACCATACTCAGTAACCCCGGATCATTCTAATTCATATTGAATTTAAATAGGGGAGAGCAGGAACTAAAATTGTACCAAACTGTAGATAAGTATGACCAGAATGTACTGTCATCTTACGAACAGAAGATCTTCCACTTGGAAACAATTCGTAGTGCCTACCTGTGCTTTAAAATGAAATCGGCCTAACAGGTGTTCAGCATCCTTAAACTAAATTTAAACGCCTTTTCAGAGCTGAAAGAAGCGAGGTGAGCTATAAGTCGGTGAAAGCTCACATATTATAATTGTAAACAAATTTTGTGGGCCGGTCGCCCGTGCTACCTGGCTCCTATTTTGTTTAAAAGTTCAAATATGTGAGCTTTAGACTCGGCCTCCGAAGCGATAATGTAAACAGAAAAGAGAAAATTATTTGCCAGTCAGCGCGACAAAATATTAGTCGTACTTTTGTCGTCAAATTTCGACTTTTCGTTCGCCTTTGTGCGAAAATGCAACGGAGTAGCATTTTGTCACGTTTCCGCCACCTGAAATTACGAAATTTTAGTTCTAAATTGACATTTAACATTTCAAACAAACTCGAACCGTCCAAATGTTTTGCATACTTGGTAATACGGTTCCTCAAAGTTATGGTAGCTCCGCCTACTAACCTTGTGAAATTTTTCGTCGCGCAATAAGTAAGTTATTTCCAGCATAACAGATTCATTAGCATTTTATGTGACACAATATTTTTCAAAATTTTGAAAAAATGTCAACCATCTTATATGGGACATGAAAGTACGGCAAACTGTAAATATATGTTTTCATTTTTTGAGATGGTTATTAGGATTTATCGATCTTGTAAAAGAGATATCGACTGAGGGCAGAAAAAATGAATGAAAGTACATGAATCGTATTCAATAGTTATTTGCAAACCTTTATTAAGGAAGCTAAAATAATGACAACATATTTTTGGAGATAACTGACTGTTAGGAAAGCTTGCTTCGTTGAATTAAAGTTATAGGCCTTCAAAGACAGCAATATATTTTAACTGGTATCAAAGGTTACTACAACATCGAAGGAACACGTTGATAGAGTAATTTAAGTACGCACGCACGCATGCACACACACAATAGCTTTAGTACAGATATACAATTCATTATCTTTTTAATTTTGTCTTTTTCGCACACGCACGCACGCACGCACGCACGCGGCAAACTGATTTTTTTCGCGCGCACACACACACACACACGCACGCACGCACGCACGCACGCACCCAAGCATTAACACAGACACAGACACGCACGTACGCACGCACTTGGCAATACCAACTGTCTGCTACCATAAAAATGTCTTAGTACAGATATACAATTCTATCTATTTATTTTGTCTTTTTGTTATTTTTCTTTAAATAAATCTGCGCTTTATATACTTTAACTGTCCACAAAAAAGTAAACGCACTTATTACTCTTCAGCTGGTGCTATTGATGAACTTTAAACAAATTTACGCCATGCTAACGCATCCCACATTAATGGTAAAGATATTTGAAAATATTTATGGCTTCTAAAGAATCATAAGCGTTTACTTCAGTGTTCACTGTTCTTTGCTCACGGAACTCATGTTGTGTATTAGGCTGTAAAGATTGAACGTCCACTATTCATCTACACATGATAACCAAGCATGCTGTAAAGATTGAACGTCCACTATTCATCTACACATGATACCCAAGCAGGCTGTAAAGATTTGAAGGTCCACTGTTCATCTACACATGATAACCAAGCAGGCTGTAAAGATTGAAGGTCCACGGTTCATCTACTCGTGACGTCCAGCCTTGTTGTAAACATTGAAGTCCACGGGTCATCTACTCGTGATGCCAAGTTATGCTGTAAAGATTGAAGGTCCACGGTTCATCTACTCGTGATGCCCAGCCATGTTGTAAAGATTGAAAGTCCACGGTTCATCTACTCGTGATGCCCAGCCATGTTGTAAAGATTGAAGGTCCACGGTTCATCTTCTCGTGATTCCCAGCCATGTTGTAAAGATTGAAGGTCCACGGTCCACCTACTCATGATACCCAAGCATACTGTTAAGACTGAAGGTCCATGGTTCACCTACTCGTGATGTCCAGCCATGCTGTAAAGACTGAAAGTCCACGGTTCACCTACTCGTGATGTCCAGCCATGCTGTAAAGATTGAAAGTCCATGGTTAATCTGCACGTGATGCCCAAGCATGCTGTAAAGATTGAAGGTCCACGATGCATCTACTCGTGATGTCCAGTTATGCTGTAAAGACTGAAGGTCCACAGTTCATCTACTCTTGATGCCAAGCCATGCTGTATAGACTGAAAGTCCACGATGCATCTACTCGTGATGCCCAGTTATTCTGTAAAGACTGAAGGTCCACGATGCATCTACTCGTGATGCCCAGTTATGCTGTAAAGACTGAAGGTCCACGATGCATCTACTCGTGATACCCAAGCAGGCTGTAAAGATTGAAGGTCCACGGTTCATCTACTCGTGAAACCAAGCCATGTTGTAAAGACTGAAGGTCCACGATGCATCTAATCGTGATGCCAAGTTATGCTGTAAAGACTGAAGGTCTACGGTTCATCTACTCGTGATGCCAAGCCATGCTGTAAAGATTGAAGGTCCACGGTTCATCGACTCATGATACCCAAGCAGGCTGTAAAGATTGAAGGTCTACGGTTCACCTACTCTTGATTCCCAGCCATGTTGTAAAGATTGAAGGTCCACTGTTCATCTACTTATGATGTCAAGCCATGCTGTAAAGATTGAAGGTCCACGGTTCATCTACTCATGATGTCCAGCAATGTTGTAAAGATCGAAGGTCCACGGTTCATCTACTCATGATACCCAAGCAGGCTGTAAAGATTGAAGGTCCACGGTTCACCTACTCGAAATGCCCAACCATGCTGTAAAGATTGAAGGTCCACGGTTCACCTACTCGTGATGTCCAGCCATGTTGTAAAGATTGAAGGTCCACGGTTCATCCACTCATGATGTGCAGCCATGCTGTAAAGACTGAAGGTCCACGATGCATCTACTCGTGATGCCAAGTTATGCTGTAAAGACTGAAGGTCCACAGTTCATCTACTCGTGATGCCAAGCCATGCTGTAAAGATTGAAGGTCCACGGTTCATCGACTCATGATACCTAAGCAGGCTGTAAAGATTGAAGGTCCACAGTTCATCTACTCTTGATTCCCAGCCATGTTGTAAAGATTGAAGGTCCACTGTTCATCTACTCGTGACGTCCAGCCTTGTTGTAAACATTGAAGGTCCACGGGTCATCTACTCGTGATTCCCAGCCATGTGTAAAGACTTAAGGTTCACGGCTCATCTACACATGATGTCCAGCCATGTTGTAAAGATTGAAGGTCCACGGTTCATCTACTCGAAATGCCCAGCCATGCTGTAAAGATTGAAGGACCACGGTTCATGTACTCGTGATGCCCAGCCATGCTGTAAAGATTGAAAGTCAACGGTTCATCTATTCCTGATGCCCAAACATGCTGTAAAGATTGAAGGTCCACGGTTCACCTACTCGAAATGCCCAGCCATGCTGTAAAGATTGAAGGACCACGGTTCATGTACTCGTGATGCCCAACTATGCTGTAAAGATTGAAAGTCCACGGTTCATCTATTCCTGATGCCCAAACATGCTGTAAAGATTGAAGGTCCACGGTTCATCTATTCATGATGCTCAACCATCTGTAAAAATTGAATGTCCATGGTTCACATGTCTTGAGTAATTGATCAGATTGGTCTATCGACAGACCGACATCGGCAAAACAATATACTCCCTTCGGAGGCAGGGGTAGTGACAGGTCAATCCTTAATTGTTACATTTCAAAAATATTGTCATTGACTCATTATCCTCTTAACTTGTCCTTACACTGCTGTAGAAGTTAAGGCATTGATTGTTGAAATGTAAATGCCCACACTTAAAAGGGCAATATTTGGCTAAGATTAGTACAAGTCTGTCATTTGAAGTTCTATATTTGGTGTTGCGGTTTTTGAATGCAGCCAGAATTTTAGTGACTCGGCATTATCTAATGCAAGATTTATTAGTAGCTTTATTTATCCGACGCTTTCAGTGCTTGAAAGTTTTCATTTCCTAATTGGTGTTATGTACAAGAATAAAGAAATATCGAAGAGCAATGCCCGGCATAAAAGTCACACTTTTCGGTTACTGTAATAACAAATAGAATTAATCTACCGACGAAATCGTGCGTTGCCGATTAAGGTTGGGACTTTTTTATCTTTAGTTAGTAATCATTACATTGGCATTTATCTAAGACAAGAAATATTTACTTATCTTCGGAAACATGGGTTATGAAATCTTAAATAGCTTAGTTTCTTGTAAAAAAGGTGAGATGTTCGATACCTTTTTCTGTTTGGGAAAAATAACGCAAAAAATAGATATTTCTGAATATGTACAAGTCATACAAAGCAAACCCTCAACTAATTTAAACGTAATTTAATGGTTTGATCTTTTCAACGAAGAACTATTTTTGTTGCTTTTTAATTATCCCCCGCCGTGAGAGCGGAGGGGTAGCTAGGATTGGTGTTCGTCCGTCTGTCAATCCGTCCACTGTCGCGTCCGCTCCAGCTTTCAAACTGTTGGGGTGAATTTGAAATAACTTGGCACAAATGTTTACTATATTGAGACGATGTGCAGAGCGCAAAACTCAGGTCCCTACCCCCAAGATCAAGGTCACTAAAGAAGGTCGTAACTTCCGTGTCCGCTTTATAATTTTCAAACTATTTGCAAGATTTTGGAATACCTTGGTACAAATGATTAACATCATGAGCCGATGTGCACAGTGCAACGTCCAAGCCCCTATCCCCACGGTCAATGTCACACTTAGTGCGTCACAACTTTTTCTTGAAAGGTTTTCGAAATAACCTGGCACTCATGTTCACAGTCTTAAGACAATCTGCAGAGTGTAACAAACCTCGACAAATAGGTGATATGACGTATCGGATTGGCGATATCACCTATTCGTTCCTTGAATAAGTGATATCGCCTATCTGAATGGGTGATATTTCATACTGAAATAGTTTATATCACCTATTGAAATTGGTGATTTCACCTATTCGTTCCTTGAATAAGTGATATCGCCTATCTGAATGGGTGATATTTCATACTGAAATAGTTTATATCACCTATTGAAATTGGTGATTTCACCTATTCGTTCCTTGAATAAGTGATATCGCCTATCTGAATGGGTGATATTTCATACTGAAATAGTTTATATCACCTATTGAAATTGGTGATTTCACCTATTCGTTCCTTGAATAAGTGATATCACCTATCTGAATGGGTGATATTTCATACTGAAATAGTTTATATCACCTATTGAGATTGGCGATATCACTTATTCGTTCCTTGAATAAGTGATATCGCCTATCTGAATGGGTGATATTTCATACTGAAATAGTTTATATCACATATTGAAATTGGTGATTTCACCTATTAAAATGGGTGATATAACATTATTTGAATTTCTTTCCCCATTGTATCAATTAATCTCTTGCTGTATGAATTTTAACAGTTTTAGAAAAACAAGTTTGATAAAAAAGAACAAAAGATGACAAAAGAAGAATTACCTGAATTATAAAATCTTCGATATGTCATTCGTTTGTACTTATTTCCATGAAATGGTAACTGCATTTTAGAAGGAAACATGTTGTGTATTATTAGACGCAGCATCAACACTACAGTGAAATATCCTAGTTCTTAGTCGATTTTAAAATGCTGTGTTCGTTATCATAACGGTCATGTACACAGTGCAATTAATTATGCTGTGCTGCCCGATTTCTATTTTTTATAGAAATTACTTTCTTCTGATTCCTTCGAATAATTTCTTATATGCATTTGTGTGATATTTGTATGTTGTGCTTCTTTCACCTTTTTTATGTGTGTACAAATTTCTAAATGCTACGCTGAGCAAATTAATCATATTGCAAAATTATTTTCTGTCAGTTATAATTCGTTTGACGGTCTATTGCTATTGGAAACAAGCACGTCCAATTATGGTATTGTGTTACCTCTGTTTTTCGTATGCTCTAGAAAAAATTTAAGCCGGAAATGTTTTTTATCCAGTTTGATGACGTCACTTAATGCTTTTGATAGAATGTACGAAATTATACACCAGTGAATGGAAAAGGATATTTCAAGAAGCCACCTACACTTAAAAAACATGTGAACGGTTTAGCTGAACTGATACTCTTGATACACCAAAAATCCTGGATTCTACTCGCAAAGACTCGGGTTTCTTCGGTACCTCTTTATCTATCTCTTTATTTATTTGCACCTGTGAGACAGTGTTCGGATAGTTGTCAAATTAACAGAACATTATTATTTACTGTATTGTTACAATCAAACATATCATGCGAAGAACCACTCTTCTACTAGTATTCTCATATTTGCACTGGTCCCCATCTAGTTAATATTATTTGTAACGCTCAGTACATACGTATTTTCATTATCGAAGTTAACAAATGTTTATAAAAAAATGTTAATGTAAAAAAACAAGAGGACCATGATGGCCCTCGATCGCTGTGGGTTTGCTGTTAAGCAAACATAAGAAGCAGAATTTCATTTTCTAATTGAAGAACAAAAATAAATGTCAGTCAATAGATAAAGGCTCTATGACAGAAAGTAGAAATTCCTATTATAAACTGTAGTGACCTTGACCCAGTGACCTCAAACCCCATCTACGGGTAGAGGTCCATGCAAAGAACCTACATACCAAATATTAAAGATGTTGCTATATAAATGAAGGCTCTATGAGGTAAAGTAGGTAAATCTATTTTTAGTTTTGGTGACCTTTACCCTAATCTAATCATTTGAACAAGCTTGGTAAAGGTCCACTAGACATTGCTTCGTGCCAAATTTTAAAATTCTAGGCTTTGTGGTTTCAGACAAGAAGATTTTTAAATATTTTTTTAATATTGCTATGTAGAAACTAACCCCTCGGGTGGGGCCAATATTGACCCAAGGGATATTATTTGAACAAACTTGGTAGAGGTCTACTAAGCAATGTTTCATACCAAATTTAAGAACGTTAGACCTTGTGGTTTCAGAAAAGAAGACTTTTATTTAAAGATTTTCTCCTATATTGGTATGTAAAATTTTGACACCTCGGGCGGGGTCAATAGTGACCCTAGGGACATATTTGAACAAACTTCGTAGAAGTCCACTAGACAATGCTACACACCAAATTTCATACCTCTGGGCTTAGCAGTTTTAGGCAAGAAGATAAATGTTTTTAATTCTTGTTGCCATAGTAACCAGATTTCTTCATGGAATGGAATTCTTTAAATAACTTTGGTGAAGTTTCATGCAAGGAACATTCCTGCAAAGTTTTATCATCTTCACCTAGTGGTTTAGGAGGAGATTTTGTTTAAAGGGAAGATTTGACGAAGTACGACGGACACAGGGCGATCACAAAAGCTCACATTGAGCACAAAGTGCTCAGGTGAGCTACAAATGCAATAACTTTTCGAAAGTGCATTGAAAAGTTTCGAAATAAAAGTTAATGAACATTTTAATCACACTGGAGAAGGCAATGGAAAATCAACTGAAAGGGTTTCTACGACTTCTTTTTTCTTCTTCAAATTTTATGCTTTTAGAAGCATCAAAGCACCAAGAAATTCTCAAGCGCTTTCTGCATACACGAATGGTGTGAAATGTACAAGTATTTTATATTTAGTTAGTACCTTTTTCTTGTCATGGATCATTTATTTGGTAAGATAAATTTTATATTCATGGCTACTTTGTATCTCGTTACTAAAGGAACATCAGTGACGGAACGTAAATATACGGTGTAAATGGAGTTATTAAATTTAGTAGAATGGATTGTTGTTAATAATGCTATACTCAAGGCCTCAAATCGCATGCCACACAAATGATAAACATCAGAAGTGAAATTGACATAATAAATTAAAAGCAGAATTACTCAAGATTCCAAAAGATTTGATAAAATTGATAAGGCAGGAACTCTGATATTAGGCATTTTATTGAATCAGCTTTTGGATTAATGAAAAGGAGGGTTGTGAATCAGAAATCTGTTAATGGCCCAACTAAACTTTTTCTGAGGCCCCGGATCCGGGGAAAACCCGTTTATTTTCTCCGTCGTAAGGAAACCATCCTCATTTAAGCTGTTAAATGATACTCTTAATTACTCTTACTCTAACCCTAACCCAACCCTAAATAGAAAAATAATTATATCCTAACGAACAGAAAAAAATCAGAACATATTTATATATTCATACATAAGTATCTCGTTATTTATATACATTACTGTTAAAATACTACGTAAAATACTTTTTCTTCTTCAGGTGCTCAAGTATACTTTTGTAAAAAAAAAAAAAAAAAAAAAAAAAAAAAAAACCCTGATCTAAGAACTTCTATAAATGTCTGTAATAAGTTTAGTCTGATATGATAATAACGGTTTATACATTTGAGTCAGATATCTTCATTCAACTTATATTAAAGAAGGCAATGATATTCGTCTTCGATATCATTACTTTTCAAGACCAATGAAAGGGATATAATACCAGTCATGCTATGTAAAATACGTAGAAAAAACCTGTGTAAATACAACATCAACTAAACTAGCATATAATTTTTTATCGATTTTAAAATGTTGTAGAACTGTCACGAACACGTGAAACTAAAACAGAACTTGTGTTAATTACAAAATTATACTGAACTGTATTCGTAAAGTAAAAAAGTTGACTTAATACACAGCTACACATCAAAACAAATTAATTAAAAAGCTAATGAAAGATTACAGGAATTACCTGCTTGTCAAGCATGAATAAATATAGCTGGTCTCACACTACATTCTAAAACATTCTTAGATAATGCATTTCGTTTGTACGTGAATGTTTATCGTCGTAAACGTCAAATTTGGCGTTTTGTTGTGCATAAAATTGCTACATTTTTACCGATCCTTTATCATCTTATAAAAAATATTTTTATAGAAATACATTACAATTTAATACATATGATATATATTATATGACATTGTATATGTATAGAATGACATAACAGTGTTATATTGTTTGATCATGGGTTATTCTGACCTAATTCAGTTGATGTTATGAAAATCTAGTAATGTTCTATTATGTTCTTCTATACAGAAGGTATAACGTTTTAATTACTAGCAGATTGAAATTTCCTTGCACAATAACTTCAATGTTTGAATAATATAATCGTATTTATATATTTTTAAGGAAACGACCTTCTGACAATATATATATATATATATATATATATATATATATATATATATATATATATATATTGATAAGCACGTAAACTCCATTTTTATTTGGTACAGAGAAAGTTTCATATTAAAGGTACTGAGTTTCCTAAGGCCAAAGGTTTCTCAATGCTGCTTCAAAATTGCAAGAAGTTTGTCATTGATTCGTTGTAAAATATGTCTATCAGATATAAAACAATACGTTGTTTATTTTCCGGCTTTCATTCGGAAGATCTTGATTTTGTGTATTTTGTTTAAACTTCACGGGCTATGGCATTTATTTTGCCGTTTTTTATATTTCAGTTAAAGCTAGATATATAAAGCTCACGTGTCTTTTACACGCACTAGTATCTATATTTGGAAATGACCGCAGAGGTTTTGAATAAACTGAGTGGTTTTAAGATACATTTGTAATAATTATTGTGCTGGATAAAACATAAGCGTTTTTTAAACAGTATCATTTTAATACAAAACTAATACCTTCTATTACAATAGTACAGGAGCTAGAAAAAGATAGATAAAAAAATAATCTAAAATCAGCGGTTTAAAATAAGCTCATTCAAATAACATGTCTAATGGGTTTTTGTTGTAGTTGGTGTAAAATCCCACCGAAAAGAATGTCTTAAGAATGTAATAAGGTGTTATATAATACTTTCAAGGATGTTGCACCTTTGTATGAGTTAACATTACATGTCCTTGCAGCTATTTGTACATTTTTCAAGGATGCTGCACCTTTGTATCAGTTAACATGACATGTCCTTGCAGCTATTTGTACATTTGTCAAGGATGCTGCACCTTTGTATCAGTTAACATGACATGTTCTTGCAGCTATTTGTACATTTTTCAAGGATGCTGCACCTTTATATCAGCTAACATGACATGTCCTTGCAGCTATTTGTATAGCTTGTGAAAACACATTAAAAATGCAGTTTTGCTGAACAAAAAATTACATAAAATTGCAGTATTGAAGCCGGCTGAAAATGTATCTCAGCTGAAAGTCTCCGGCATACTATTGTATTTTTTTTTATTTCAGTTAAATGTTTACGGCATCTGTTAGTATTAAGGATTAAAACGTTGAAAATATAGCGAAATGGTGATAAGTTTATTAACTTGAATGCTGAGGTCATTATCAGACCTGTCACGCAAAAGGTGGGATAATTGGTAAAAAATGTTGCAGTAATTCCTACCTTTCTTTGCAATTTCCTTTCCTTTGATGCCTTCGAGTAATTTGCTTCATGCATTTTGCATGTTTTTTTCCTATTTTTTAGAATAATAATGTTAAGATGCTGCGCTGCACAATTAATCCTGCTGAGTTAATCATATTGTCTGTACAATTTTAACCCATTTGGTGCATTTTCGTAATTAGATACACGCAAATGTATTTGCGTTTTTGTGTGTCTTTAATTTTTCGTTGGATCTTAAAAAAGTCTTCTAATACTACATCATTCCGGAAATTATTTGCCTCGAATATACTGATGTTATTTTCTCTTGCAAAAGGGAAAGACCTTTACAAGAATACGGATGGTAATGGGAAAAAAAACCTTTCTACCTCTAATTAAGTCCTAGTTTGGAAATAAAAATTTTAAGACATTTTTAGCCAGTTTGGAGACGCCTACAGAAAGAAATTTGAATAATTTCTAAAATTAATAAATTTAGAAAAAAAAGAAAATTTGAATAATTTCTAAAATTAATAACTTTAGACAAAAAAAAGAAGAAAGAAAAACAATAACAACAAAACAAAGCGAAGCGCCTTTTTACACAGCCATGCTTGGTGTGAAATTTACAGATATTTTACCAATAGTGTCTACTTTCATTCAAAAGAGTTCTTTTTGGTCATAGGTCACATCTCACATAATGACAAGTGTTACTTACGTAAAAGCTTTTTTAGTCATTGTCATTTTAAAGGGGGAACTGCAGGGTCGAGCAGGTGTACTCAGTAAAATCCTGAACAGATCCAGGAGGAAATTTTAGGTTAATTTTACCATTTTACCTGACCTGAAAAGAATCCGCTAAAGAAATCCCGAAACAAAAATACATTGTATATTTAGCAACAAGGGACATCATGGGAATGTCAGGTGGTCATTCAACAGCATTTTGAAACAAATGGCGCTGTTGATAATCGGCAAGATACACCGAATGCGTATTTTTGTTGAAATGATCACATGACATTCCCAAGCACCACCACGGTTTTACGCGGGAAATATAAAAATAGCTAACCTGTGCGCGTCGCATAGGATAGGAAACACCATTTTTATATCTTTTTTATAAAATATTGGCTTGAAATATTTCGAATGTAAATCAATATTTCAGCTTCAAATTATGATATTCAACTGATTCATAACCCTTTTCGCAAATCTGTTCCATTCATCAAACATGCTCATACTACCTTTACAATTATACTTTGTCATCTAGAAGTTATTGTGCTATTCAGCGACATGATGAAACACTAAGTGGTGGATATGAGAGCATTGGCCTGCTACAGAATGTTGCCTTTATAAAAAGCTTTTAAGCTCACAGCTGCTCTGTGCTTTCTTTTGACCCGTTATCTCTGATTATTCCTTTTGCTCTTGAGTTACTACAAACGACCCTAGCTGAACAGATGACAAGGGTAACGCTGGCAGTTAATAGGTATCCATTGTGTCAATATATAAAAAAAATGCTAAAAGCCCCTTTTTTGGTAACAGGTAATAATTTTATGTGAAAAACAATCCTAAATGTTCAAAGTGCGCCGTAAGCTGGGATTGATATATCTGTGATGACAAAAGTATATAAATGTTTCTTAGTTTATGATATTGACACTGACATGTAGTAACGGAACTTGATATATTTGCATTGATATGTTTAAAATATTTTGTTGTTAATTTAATGGCTTATGTACACACCTTTTCGGAAACTGCACTTTTCGGACACACTGCATTTGCATAACGTTTCATTTCAAGAGTAACTTTAGATTTTCAACAAACAAATTGCACATGATGAGATTCTTTTAAAAATGTATAACCCAATTTGAGAAATATCGAAATCTTAACCTAATATCTATTCGCCAGAATGAAATAAAAGTGAGTCTGTGTGTATTTTTATTCAAAGGAAAAGTCTGACTTTGACGGAAGAACAGCCGTCATATGCACTTTATAATTAAAAAATAATTAAGCATTTCCTTTGTAGTGACCTCCCCTTCATACTTCAGTACATAACTCAGTCAACACAGTCAAACTTTAGCTTCTTTCCATCTTATACACATGTATAAACTATTAACATGAAATTATTTTTTTATAAGAATTGCATCGATTTAAGATGCCTGGGGGTAATAAAAAGGAAACAATTTGAAACAAAAGGGCCATGATGACCTTGGGTTGCTCACCTGAGTACCTTGGCTGTGGGTCCGCTGTTGAGTAAATATCAAAAGCAAAATAACAGGTTCTGAATTGAAGATTTTCAAAAATCTTATATTTTAAGTGACCCCCTAGACTGTAGGAAAATAACTTGAATAATCTTTGTAGAGGTCAATTGTGCAATGCTACATACCAAATATCTCAGGTCTAAAGTTAACAGTTTCAGACAAGAATATTTCCAAATTAAATGTTTAGCACAAATAGGACCCCGGGGCGCAGCAAATTCTGACCCCAGGGACAAATTTGAACAAACTTGGTAGAGGTCTACTAGACAATGCAGCATACAAAACATTTAAGCTCTAGGCCATACAGTTTCAGACAAGAAGATTTTTGTCTATCCTACATAAGCCTTTGTAAAATCAAGTGACCCCAGGGCAGAACCATTTATGACCCAAG
This sequence comes from Cyclina sinensis, assembly GCA_012932295.1. NCBI lineage: Eukaryota > Metazoa > Mollusca > Bivalvia > Venerida > Veneridae > Cyclina > Cyclina sinensis. The sequence continues at coordinate 34,719,367 of JAAONU010000007.1, read as the reverse complement.
GGGTATAATTTGAACAATCTTGGTAGAGAGCCCCTAGATGAAGCTCCATGCAAAATATTTAAGGTCTTAAGCTTTCTCAGAAGAGGATTTTCAAAGATTCAATATTTTTTTACAAATAGGGCACCCAATGGTGGAGCCAGTTTTGAGCCCTGAAACATGCAGAGGTCCATTAGAAAATGAAACGTACAAAGTATCTAGGCTCTAGAGCGAACGGTTTCAGACGAGAAGATTTTTAAAAGTCTTCCGTATTTTAGTCTATATAGATTCAAGTGTCCTTGGGACAGGACCATTAATGACCCCAGGGACATTATTTGAACAATCTTGGAAGAGGATTTCTAGCTGATGCAGCATGCAAAATATTTCAGCCTAAGGTCTCCCGGTTTCAGACAAGAAGATTTTCAAAGTTTTCCGTATACAAACTATGTAAAATACATTTCCCCGGGAGGGTGGGGGGAGTTCATTTCTCCCTGGGCGTATGCTGAAAAATTTAACATTTTGTTTGTTTGCTTTCGACTAGTTACTGTACTTAACAGGAAATAACTGCTGCTTGGAGTTTGATTATTAGCTATGAGTACATAAAGTTTTCCTATTGTAGACAGCCGTGTTGCATGATCGTAACCGAGTTGTCTATAGATCGCTGTCACAGACAATTTTATATCAAGTGATCTACTTTAAAGTTTTTTTTTCACTGAAACATTCGCAAGATATTGATAACGTTTTCCCTAAAAATTTTATTCGAATTCAAGCGAAATCTTTGTGTTTTAAGATGTCTATGTAATAATAATAATAATAATAATAATAATAATAAAAACAACAACAACAACGATGACGACGACTACAACAACAACAACGATGACGACGACTACAACAACAACAACGATGACGACGACTACAACAACAACAACTATGATGATGATTATAATAATAACAATAATAGTAAAAAGGTAGGAGCAAGTTTGTGTACATCACAGGCCAATCAGACTGAGATCCCGTCAAACTGGGGAAGGGACCGCGCTGTTCATGTAAAATAAGAAAGTAGTTTTTGTCTTTACATTGTCAATTGACCAACAACGTTGAGTTGATATTTTTTAAATTAGATTTTTAATAATATATATATTAAAAGGAACGTCCGAATTAAGCTAAGATTTTTACAGCCCTCGGTTCTTTGACCTGGCAGACTACATTAGCGGTCACACGGGTAGTTACGAAACACTAGGCAGATCTTCATTTATCGAACAACAAATGTGCAATGTTTGTAATAAACTCAGATGCTTGTCACAGGAATTTTTAACACATTTATAAATCTAGTCATTTTATCAATTACATCTTTGCTAGTGAAAGGGGATCTTTATAGGCCTTGCTACAGTAGGAATTCAAATATCGGTCTAAAACTTGATAAATTAAGCAGTTGATAGTATCGTATTTCCGAGAAAGTGTTACTGATGACGCACAAGTGAAGACACACCCCGTTAGTGTCAAACACCTATAAAGCCAATACTCACTAGTTTCAATCTCAAAGCATGCTTGTCTGGGCAAAGTAAAGCACTGGAATAGTTAGAAGCCGGAATCATCAATATTATTTCATATTCAAGGTAATACTTACTATATATCTTGTGGGTCTTTTATTGTTTCAGTTGATTATTTGAGTGAGATTTAATAAGTCATTTAGTTTTATTTTTTATTTCATCTTATTTATCTTCTTAATTCTAACTTATTTAACACTGAGCTTTCAAGAGCTCAAAGTAAATTTGTATGCAACAAAAAGGAAATATAATATTCATGCACTCATTCCTGGAGATGCAAATCCCGTACATGAACTATTTTCATTTGACGATAATCAAAGTTTTTGTCATCTTTCATTCATCCAGTCGTGCAAAAGTTACCAAAGTTTTATCATGCAAATGATGAAGTAACAAATATGTAATTATATACTTTGGATGGTAGGTACTTAATATTTAAGACGATGCAATAATTATGCAACGTGTATGACTTTACACTCAAGTGCCGTGGCAAAAAAATGGTAGCTATTTAGTTTCGTTGTTTCAAACTGGACTTAAAAATAACATAACATAAAAGATAACATTATATATTTCCTTTGTTTTGTCATGTCGCTGTATGAAAGGTTATCTTGACTTTGTTGTTGTTGTGATAGATAGGTACATGTATATCTACTATACCTGTCTATAGTAACACATCTCTCTTTTTAAATAACTATAATTCCTATCATTGGTATTACAATAACCATACTCTGTATGTGTATACGAAATTTCATACTTTTCTCATATGTCATATTTGCCATTATGAATAAAAGTGTAATGGCAATGAACGTGTAATGTTTATGCTAATAAATTTATTGACTTTTTGTGAAGAATGGGATCGTAAAACAGTAAATCAACAACAATATTTTGAGACAACGACAATTAACAACATATATTATTTTGTCAGGCGGCTGTTTAATTAGAGAATGACCATCCACCCTAAGGATTTGGATTTGTCAGGCGACTGTTCTAATTAGAGAATGGCAATCCACCCTAAGGCTATTGATTTTGCAATTTGATGACCACTCTGCGAATTTTCATTTGCACGTGCGTAACTGGGACATTAAAACATAATATAATCCGTTTCGTGTTAATCCTAAGAGACCTTTAAGGAAATGGACTAGTCTTGTTGTAGTGCTGTCACGAAAGTGCTGCACGTCAGCTTTTAATACAATCTATTGCCATGTAGGCCGCATGTGCCCACTTTCTTCAAACCAAAGCGGAAAAAGACAAAAATTGTTCATAAAACGTGTATGCTTGGGTTAAAAACCAACCATTATTATATTTTCTTGGAGTTTGTTTCTGTTTTATCTTAAGAAAAACTTAATTCGGTTCAAATATCCATAGCCGAATATGACTGCTTCTTCTACAACTATTCTCTAAACTCTAAAAATGGCACAAAGCCCAGACAGCTTTAAGACCTAGAATTTCCCCGACTTTCAATTAAACATTATATAAATATTCACATTAAACCTTGGCAATATAGAAGTTCCCTTCAAAGACCTTTAAAAAATGTAGTAAATTCAGCAGGACTCGTTTAAACATGCAGCATCATGAAAACCAGTTTTTCTAAACTTCTCGTTTTCAAAAATTGATACAGCAATTTACTGAAATTTTATGATTGATAACAAATATTTCATCACGAAAACCCTGTTTATTTCCTCATCTCCATTTTCTAAATCAGTTAGATACAACAATTTACTGACAGAAATGATACTTCCCTAGAGCATTTCATTTAAAGAATATTGGTCTGGGAAACCAGTGTGGCCTGATAGCGATTATTACACGCCATGTACTTTGTTAAGTGCCAGCTTAGATAAATGCAAGGTTGATTAAATGATGTTATTGGGCAAATGCTACATAAAAAACGTGCTTTTAATTAAGGCAAAATGAGAACAAAGAGCGAGCATTTATATAGCAATTAAACACTTCAAAGACGTTCGTTTTAAGTCAAATGTTGAGTTAACTATTTTAGAGATTAAAAAAGAGGTGGTTTTCATACATAAAAGTGATAAAAATCAAAATAAAAAATCTTGGTTTCTTCATCAGAAAACAAGATTTACGTTAAAATGAACGTTTACTCGTTTACTTTTGCTATATCTGAAAGAAAAAAAAATCAGTATTGTTTGCGTTATATTTGTGACTAAAAATGTGTAAATGTATTGCCAAATAAACCGTTTTGAGTTTCTTTACTTATATATAACTGTATGAACACCCCTCCTCTTTCAAGTCATACAGACAAGAAACTAAGTTATTACAGTATTTTAATCGTCTATACAACCATAAATATTTTTTCTCAGGCAGACTCGGGTAAGAAAGCAAAGAAAAAATATGTTATCATATTTTCATTAGCTGTGTTCTTTATTTATAGAAATGGAGGAGACGTCACATCTGATAACAACTCTGGCTGTGAACGCTAGTGATGTTCCCAACAATACGTTCTTCTATCCGATTTCTCCGATTGGTCCAGAGTATTTCAAAGCATACAATATCTACCTGTACGTTATGATTGCTTTTGGGGTTGTCGGCAACTTCATTGTGCTTGTGGTATTCTTTCGCCATCATCCTTCAACCACAACAGACTGGTTCATTATTTTCATAACGATGTATGACTTTATTTCTTCATCGATCAATGTACCAGTCTACGCTACATTCACCAACGGCCTCTGGCGCCTCTACGGAACTACTTTTGTTTGTAGACTTCATATGTTTATTAGTCAGTCACTGGTACTTTCTTCGGCTTTTCTGATAAGTGGGCTTGCCTTAGACAGATACCTAAAAGTTTGTAAACAGTTAGCCTCGTTTTCGAAAAGGCGTGCACGTAACGTATGTTTGTTAATCAGTCTCGTGACGACACTTCTGTCAACACCGTGTTTCGTGATGTACGAAAACCGTGGAGGAAGATGTGTCTCCGTTGTCATGGATACTCAGTTGTTTGTTTACTATTTAATGGTTTTCCTTATATTCATCTTCGCAACGACTGCTGTCGTATTTTCTTACTACAAAGTCACAAAAACAGTTATGGACAGCGAGAAAAATATAATTCGACATAATGGCGACGGCAGAATCAACCAAACCTGTTGTTACTGTTGTATTTTGCCATCCTTTAGAAGAAATAAAATAAGACCTCTCTCTACTACAGTAACCCATAGTGGGATATTCCGAGACACAGTTCTCGCTACATCCGTTTCTGAGTTTTCGGGAAATTTAGACAAAAATCGACTGCAAGTTCCGAGCAATAAAAGCTTATCACGCAGTGTTCTTCGGCTGGCGACAGCGTCCGCGTCAAGTGAGACTGCTGATCATGTGTCTGACGCTAGTCTCACTCAACAGACAAATGCATCATTAAGAAAAACAGCATCGCCATCTTCAACAGTACGAACACAAAACGATTCTAGACTGGTAAGCCTAAGGACAACTAGAATTTCTTTCCTTGTCTGCTCCGTGTTCATTGTTACTTGGATTCCACCCTGGCTCAGCTTTATTTTTGCATCCATTCAAAGTACGAAGACAGATGTTGATGTTATAAAGTTTATGTTCTTTGGAAGAATGACATACCTTATCAACGGCTTTACAAACCCAATTATATATACATGGTTAAACAAGAAGTTTCGTCATCATATTCTTGGCATATTTTGTTGCCGGAAGACGTAATATAGTCATAGAAAAAATGTCTTCGTTGAGAAACGTAGTCAAAATGTTAACACGTCTACATATACAGACTGTTGCCAAAATCAAGACAACTTTCACTGAAAATAAACAAAAGTTTAGAATGTTTTGATAACATTTATTTCCAGACTCATTTCACCTTTGATCATTTGTAAAAGCGTTTATAAAATTTGAAGCTTTTGTCAACGGGTTTTCTATAACAAAACTTACATTAGTACCATAGAACTTCTCGAAAACATATCTCAAAGTTTTATTTAAAGTTAACATCACTTTGGTGTTGTGACCGTTATCAGATATATTTTTTCACAATTATTAGAGGCATGGTTTCTCAGGTCATTTCTGACGTTCTAGTAAACGTCTGCTGAAAAAATGAGGTAAGCCAGAACTACTGAACACTCTAGGTGTAGTATTAAGCAAATGAAGAAACCACAAGTGGGTCCAGGTAAGGGTGGGGAGGGGGGAGCTGGGTTGTTTGCACCCGGCGCGAGCCTCCTCCTGTGTTATTGTAAACACACGAAACTGAAATATCAGTCAATTCCGATGCTCACTGAGTGGTATAATAATAATATATAGCTTTGATCTATCCTTTTTTGTCTTATCCAGCTTACATACTGCTATAGCGTGCATATGCTTATTATGCACTGTGACACTGTAGAAAAAAAGACACAAAGTCGACCAAAATATTAAGCCCCCTGACCTGAAATCCTGGATCAGCCCCTGGAAACCATTACTACTGCTGCTACACACTGCAGTTCATTCCTCTTCGTTTGTTACAGTATTGTATTTTCTTTAATAGCCTTCATTTGTTATGTGTCATGTAATTGAAATTAGCAATTAACAGAATCAATGTAAGCATGCCTTACTATAATTACTCTTTTGTATAACTAATATCTACATGAAGCCATCATTTACTTGTTTTTCCAGTATGAAATATTTTAGAAAGTTAGTAATAGTAAAAAATGTCTTGTCAAGACTGACATGCTATATTGTTGTTGCTTTACTGAAAAATCGAAACGAATTGGTGTTCATCTAGATAAACTTATGCAAAATCATAATTGCCATCTTTGAATATGGTTTGCATTCCGTATATCAGATTTAATTGATTCAAAATACTCATGTAATTAATGAAGACCATTCTATTTTTATAAATCAGTCCGATACAGTTTGCACAAATGTAGCTTTTGATTAGAATGCACTTGAGACACATACGTAGATATACCGACATAACGTCTTGACAAGTATGACTGAGTGACGTTTTCGACTTGGCTTCCTGGACGAACGACCCATATTGTGCTGGTTTTTTGCTTTGCTGATAAAGTAGATCGAATAAGTCTAACAGGCGAATTGGAAGAAAACACATAAATTAAGGTTTACCGAGTGTGAGTCATCCGTTGTCCATCACTTTATTTAAACAACATTTCCTCTGAAACCATCAAGCTAAAATTGATGGAACTTGACAAGGATTTTCTTTGCATAAAGCTCTACCACTTTTGTAAAAAAAATCCATTCCTTGAAGAACTCTTGTTGCTATGGTTACCTGAATAGAAAATTTAAAACATTCAGGCCTAGCGCTCTGAAATTTGATGCACAGCGTTGCCTAGTTGGCTTCTACTAAGAGTGTACAAACTACGTTCCTTGGTCTACTATTGCCCGTCCCCCTACCCAAGTGTAACTGTTGTTAAGATAGATATGTAAAGGAAACTTATAAAAATTCTTCTTTGAAACCATAAGGCATGGAATCTAGATATTTGGCATAAGATATTGTTTAGACCTCACAAGTTTTTTTTTCAAATTATATCTCCAGGTCACTATTGGCTCCGCCTCTATAGTCACTTGTTTTTACATACAGAAATGTGATAAAAAACCTCAAGGCTTAGAGTTTTATATATATGATGTGTGGCATTGTGCTGTTGACATCCAAAACAGTTGTTCAAATAATGGTCCTAAGGTCAAAACTGGCCCCTTTTTGGTCACTATTTCAACTTATGTAGGATCATGTTTTAAAATTGTCACTGAAATCTTAACGCACAGAGCTTAGATATTGGCTGTCCAAGAGGCATTAGTTTAATATAGACATTCACGGTAAAAAAAATCGCTAAATGATTTCGGATAACCGTTTAAGTTTTCATATTTAACTTTATCCTTGACATTCATGTGTCATTAAATTTGGCCTACTGACCTACTTTCTTGTTTTTGCAACTAAGCATTGAAGTTTGAACCATATAGATTGTGTATAATTTAGCATGCAGTTTCCAACTTAGTCGACCTTGATCTATTGACCTACTTTCTGTTTTGAAGCTATGTTTTTGAAATTTTGATCCTGCGTATATGTTAACATGCATATTTTAGATTTAAAATTCAAAGAGATTTGTCTTGACCCACTTCTTTGTTTTCTAAGCTGCAGATTGAAATTTGAACAGCCATATTTTCAACTTTTACTTTGGGCGACCATGATCATGACGTACATCTGACGCTACATCTATGAAATTTGGACCTGTGAATAGTTTTTAGAATTTAGATCATGACTTACATCTGACGCTACATCTGTGAAATTTGGACCTGTGAATAGTTTTTAGAATTTTAGATCATGACTTACATCTGACGTTACATCTATGAAATTTGGACCTGTGAATAGTTTTTAGAATTTTAGATCTGAGTGTGGCTGACATTGACCTTCTAACTAACATTCTTGTTGAAGCTACAGGAATGACTAGTTTACACCGCATGACTAGTTTACCAAAGTGAGATCTACACAGCGGATCCATCGCAGAGTCCTTAGGTGATCTTATAGGGTCATTATTTGTATGTAACATTGTTTCTCATAAATTGAAAAAACTTTCAAAGGCAATTTTACACGGTCCTTTGTGAATGATTTTATCGACTTGATTCATTCATCACCATTATCAACTGAACTAGCGCAAAAATTTTTTCACAGGGGTCATACTACCATTATATTTGTCAGGAATTACTGTGTAAAATGTTATTTTATTATTATTTATATCTCATTAAATCATAATGAATGACAACAATGAAATTGTTTTATTTCCAAACTGGTTTTCATTTTTATAAAATAATGCCATACATTATCCGGCGAAAATACGTGACACGGCTTTTAGAACAAAGGCGAATTATACACTCAACAAAATAAATTAAGGGTCAATGACTTATGACAGCAGTTCTTAAAGACATACCTTTTTTACTTGTTGAAGTTTATATCCAACAAAAATTCATTATATCTGTGACAAATGTAAACTAAAAGTAGCATGTATTTCACAAACACAGTAGCACGATTAATCCTCAAAGACAACCCCTATCAGTTTTAAAGTGTTTGAGAGTTGGTGGGTGGGGTAAACACAATGGCTTATCTTAAGAAATATGGAAACCAGTTAAATTTTAGAAACGGGTATGACCTCCTCGTGCTCGGATAACCTCTTCGACACGGGTCTGGAAGCTGCGTATGAGCTTTTTGATGTCCCTTTGTGGTACAAGACCCCATTTCTCAGTAAGGGCAGCAGCCAGCTCATTTCTGGTTGACGGCTGACGTTGTCGTGCGGAAACACGGCGCTGCAGCATGTCCCAGGCATGTTCTATTGGGTTCATATCTGGAGACCTAGCTGGCCATTCCATACGTTCAACACCTTGGTCGTCAAGGTACTGATTGACGATTCTCGCACGGTGAGCTGTAGCATTGTCGTCCATTAACACGAATTCCTGGCCGATTGCACCAGCATATGAAATGACGTGAGGTTGGAGAAACTCGTCAATGTAACCTCAAGTAGTAACTGTGCCGTTAACAAACACGTGAAGGATTGTACGCCCGTCGTAAGAAATGCCCGCCCAAACAATAACAGAGCCACTACCAAACTTGTCATGTTCGGATCTGCAACACTCGCTAAAGCGCTCATTTCGCTGACGCCATACACCCCGACGTCAATCAAGGAAGTCCAGGCAAAATTTGGACTCTTCGGTAAAAAGCACATTACGAAATTGCCTGAGTTACCAATTAACGTGATCTCTGGCAAACTCCAAACGGGCCGCACGGTGTCTTGGCGTTAAAAGAGGACGTACCACAGGACGGCAAGCACGTAAATTAGCGTCTTGGAGTCTGTTGCGATATGTTTATACCGAGATTCGAACACCGGAATCAGTTTGAAAGTCTCTATTTAGAGCAAAAGCCGAATCAAACCTATAGTGTTTTGCCAGGACAACGATGGCACGGTCTTCCCGAGCAGATGTTGACCTTGGACGTCCACTCTGAGGACGTCTGACGACGGCGCCTGTGTCCAGGTACTTTTGCCAAAGTCGTTGGATTACACTTTGGCTAACACCATGCTCATTGGCCACCTCGCGCTGCGTTTGCCCGGCCAGCAGACGATCGATTGCTCCGGCTGCCTCAGCCTTCGACATGTGTCTCCTAGGTATCAGAGATTCTTCACACTTATCAGTTCTATAGTGTAACAGATGATTCGAATAAAAAAAATCAAATTAAAACCTGCTCAAGTCACGTTGACTTTATTCTACACATTTGATTTTCACTTGAATTTGAGGGGTGGGTGTGTTTGCACGGACCTGCACGTGATAATTTGGCTGTTACGGGTAGATAAATACATTTATCATGTGACATTCAACTATGTGTTTGTGATGTTTTTGCTAAAGACACTGCTGTAGAAATGAAGCTCATTAAATGATAAACACGGACTTATGATGAATTATCTTAAAGAAAACAAGAACTATCTCTAAACGGACATTTTCGGTAAAACTTGTAAGTTTTTTTTTTTAACAGTGATCAGAAGCTTACCAATTTCGGCTGTTCTTGCTAATTCTGCCAAATTTAGACAGAAACTTTTAAGGGTTTTAATTCTCAGTGCAAATGTTTATCATGTTGCATTTCTTTCAATAATTTACTTTCTTTTTAACCAGTTGGGCTCACAACATTTTACTCATTATTTTACTGTAGTTTCATCAATAAAAGAGCTTTACACATATCTTTAACTGAGAAAGCTTACATCTCCTTTACTTCTTCACCTATGAATAAAGCTTATAGATGTAATCTGGTAAATTTAATTTTGCTCTATACACACTGCAACAGGTTGAAAAATATGCCACTTTAGTAAAGTATAGAAAAATCAGAAAAACAGGTTGACGGAGCTGAAAAACCTTTAGTTTATAATCTTGATACTGACAGAATGCCCGATTGTAACGATCTTTCAAGCAGACTCGATGGATGCAAACAACCTGTTCCCACTTGAAGCACCAGAAAAATTTTCTGAGCAATAACAGTGACTTTGTTTAAACTATCGAACATAAGAGGTATCACAAAGTAAACTATTCTTATCTGTTTCAAAAACATTGATAGTATTCGAGTATTCGATATTATTATTTTCAGATTATTTTTTACTTGGGCGAACCAGGTATCCGCGTACTGTCGTCCGACCGGATACTTAAGTTGGTAGAACACTTGTCTTGCAAGCAGCGAGACGAGGGGTTGAACCCGCTCTAGTCCACGAATGTCTGAACCCTTCGTCATGGTCGAATTGAGGTGTTGTAATTTAACATATTTAATTAGACATCTCCAACAATGATGTAAGCAGTAATACCGAATAAAACAATTATAAGTCTGGATACTCCTTGTAACAGTTGATGTATATTCTAGAACCCTTATGCTCAAAGAAACTACAATACAAGTTCTCATGCATAAATATAATACGTGACGTGTAATTTGCTTGCATGCTTTTGCATTGTAAACATTTGCCGGGTGCAGGACTACCTATGTCAGAGACGATACCATTACTTTCGTCATTGCACAAACAATTCGTTATATCTACAATGGCATTTCATCACTTTCATGTTTTTGTACTTACTAACATCATAATATATCAGGTAATCTATTAACTAGAGGGTGGCTATTTCTACAAGAAGGTCCTGTGGGTTTAGCAATTAGAGGACCACTGTGCAAAATTGAACTACTGAAACCATTTAGTAATCAAATTTGTATTATTCTTAAAGGATCTACTCGCAAATGGAAAAATCTCATTCTTAAAGAACTGTCACGAGAAGGATAATGGGTTGGCAATTATATTAGCTTACCTCAGGCATCCACGTACAATGTCAGATGGTAAAGCGCTGTCCAGAAAACACGCAAACGTTCACGTTAAGTCTAAAAATAGAATAATACAATTGATCATGAATAAATAAAACAAATGATCCTGATTTTGTTTTTCACGAAACTAAATTCTGATTATTATTTTTGCTTACCATTCACGGTTCCAATATTGGCAACAAAATCTAACCATTCGGCATTAAAAGATCTGATCTTTGTTTTTGTTCAAGTAAATCTACTGGAAAATTATTCAAGATTAGTTTTATTGGTCACATACGTCTAAAATATAATATAGGTATAGTAAATGGTATATGTACCCCTCAGTTCTCAGCACATTTAAAAGACGGTTAAGCCACTAATAGGAAGTTGGCAGTAGCAGTAAGCAGTAGCAGTTGGCAGTAGAATTTAAATCAAACGTGAAGTTGGCAGTAGCAGTACGAGCAGTAGCAGTAAACAAAAACGTGAAGTTGGCAGTAGCAGTAACAGCAGTAGCAGTAAACAAAAACGTGAAGTTGGCAGTAACAGTACAAGCAGTAGCAGTAAAACGTGAAGTTGGCAGTAGCAGTAACAGCAGTAGCAGTAAACAAAAACGTGAAGTTGGCAGTAGCAGTACGAGCAGTAGCAGTAAACAAAAACGTGAAGCTGGCAGTAGCAGTAACAGCAGTAGCAGTAGGAAAGTCTTAAAAGTCTTGAAAGTTTGAATGAAAATAAAACATGTTTAAACATCAACAGACCCTCCCGAGTCTATTGCGTAGTTCTGCGACTGTTTCTGACACTCTTGCAAATTTTCATGAATTTTAGTGCCAATCCGAAAAATGTCATTTTTAATGTCTAGGGACCCTCTACGTCGATTTTTCCGGTCTGCGACTGTTTCTGACACTCTCGCAGACTTTCAGGAATTTTTATGCCACTTGGGAAAATGTCATTTTTAATGTCTAGGGACCCTCCCAAGTCGATTTTACCGGTCTGCGACTGTTTCTGACACTCTCGCAGACTTCCAGGAATTTTGGTGCCAATCGGGAAAATGTCATTTTTAATGTCTAGGGACCCTTCCTTGTCGATTTTTCCGGTCTGCGACTGTTTCTGACACACTCGCAGACATTCAGGAATTTTGGTGCCAATCGGGAAAATGTCATTTTTAATGTCTAGGGACCCTCCCAAGTCGATTTTATCGGTCTGCGACTGTTTCTGACACTCTCGCAGACTTCCAGGAATTTTGGTGCCAATCGGGAAAATGTCATTTTTAATGTCTAGGGACCCTCCCAAGTCGATTTTACCGGTCTGCGACTGTTTCTGACACACTCGCAGACATTCAGGAATTTTGGTGCCACTTGGGAAAATGTCATTTTTAATGTCTAGGGACCCTCCCAAGTCGATTTTATCGGTCTGCGACTGTTTCTGACACTCTCGCACACTTTCAGGGATTTTGGTGCCACTTGGGAAAATGTCATTTTTAATGTCTAGGGACCCTCCCGTGTCGATTTTATCGGTCTGCGACTGTTTCTGACACTCTCGCAGACTTCCAGGAATTTTGGTGCCAATCGGGAAAATGTCATTTTTAATGTCTAGGGACCCTCCCGTGTCGATTTTATCGGTCTGCGACTGTTTCTGACACTCTCGCAGACTTCCAGGAATTTTGGTGCCAATCGGGAAAATGTCATTTTTTAATGTCTAGGGACCCTCCCGTGTCGATTTTATCGGTCTGCGACTGTTTCTGACACTCTCGCAGACTTCCAGGAATGTTGGTGCCAAAATTGAGAAAATGTCATTTTTAATGTTAAGTGACCCTCCGGTGTCAATTGTTACGGTCTGCTACTGTTTCTGACATTAATGCAAACTTTCAGGAATTTGGTGCCAATCTAGAAAGTTACCTAGCTACCATCCCGGTTCGATTGCACCGGTCTGAGACTGTTTCAAACACTCTCGCAGACTTTCAGAGTTTCCTACTGCTACTGCTGTTACTGCTACTGCCAACTTCACGTTTTGTTTACTGCTACTGCTCGTACTGCTACTGCCAACTTCACGTTTTAATTTACTGCTACTGCTCGTACTGCTACTGCCAACTTCACGTTTTAGTTTACTGCTACTGCTCGTACTGCTACTGCCAACTTCACGTTTTAGTTTACTGCTACTGCTGTTACTGCTACTGCCAACTTCACGTTTTAGTTTACTGCTACTGCTCGTACTGCTACTGCCAACTTCACGTTTTTGTTTACTGCTACTGCTCGTACTGCTACTGCCAACTTCACGTTTTAATTTACTGCTACTGCTCGTACTGCTACTGCCAACTTCACGTTTTAGTTTACTGCTACTGCTCGTACTGCTACTGCCAACTTCACGTTTTTTTACTGCTGCGTACTGCTACTGCTCACTTCCTATACATGGTTAAGCCGATATGAATAAGTGTGCAAAACAAGAATAGCCATATAATTCGATACAATCTTATAATTTCATGAGATATATGATTTTAGTATCATTTCATCACCGCCTCATATAAAGATTGTGTGCTACTTCATCGCGTTATCAGTATTTATTTATTGCTTTGAAGAAGAATGTAATTTGTAATATGAATCAGTTGTTCTAAATTGTTGCATGCGGATCTGTATACTACTAAAAATACTTAACCAGTGGGTTGTGTTTTTGTTGTTTGTTTCCATTTTCGAGGTTCCGTTGTGGAAATCATACAACGAAATCTCAATTTGCCGAAATAGGGTTTCCATAAGTTTTTCCATTGTAGCGGGGTACACATTAACTGTTTTTCCCTCTTCCGTCTTCTACTGGAACTGTGTAGATTGTAGTAAACACAAACCTATCTAAATTTTCACAATAAATATAAAACAAGGCATACATTTCTTTTTATTCAGACTCATATGTGACATGTTTATATTTATAATTATTTGGCAAAACTACTGACAATTTTGCTGTCAGTTTTCCAACAGAAGTATAAAAATTATTGCATTGTAGTGAGATTGTTATGGGGGATTAATTGATCTTGAGATAATGATATCGATCGAGGGCATTTTTGGCCGCGACTTCGAGTCAGTACAATATCCTATCACATATGACGTGACCGAGCTTCAGCAAATGAAAAAGATTTATTTATAGATTTGATAATAAAGCTTATTATGAATCAAGTACAACACCTGAGACAATTAGAAAACCCAAAGAAAACATTATTAAAGATGCTTATCTTATTTCTCAGTTTCTTTTTATCATCGAATTATTGCAGTTAAATAACCACACGTACTGGTTCCAAGTTGATCATCATTTATCGGTCCGTTGTCTAACAGAGTTGAAGTTCTTTGTTCAGCACCAGCTCATATAATCATCAGTTTGATTAATTTTGTCCATCAGCTTCAACCATGATAAACATCATTTTGATTACATCTTGTTCATTTGTTTTGTTCTCAGCTATCGAGCAAACTTTATGGCTAAAAAAGTACATATATAACTGAATTCAGGGGAAAATTAAAAAAAAAACACCCAGATTATTTCGTCTGTTAATTCCAATAGCTTTGCAAAAAATGCTTAAGTTGTTTTTGTTGGGGAATTTCAAACAATTTCTAAATTGCGTACGAGATACTGCCATGTCATAAAAATACAAACACAACTCTGGGTTCAGTGTAATAGATTTATCTCTCAATACATTGTACATTTATATCAATTAAATGAGAATTTGAAACAGACAGTGGCGTCAAACGTTTATCTGGGATAAGAAAGGTCAAACGTGTATTTCCTTTCGAAATGTAAAACTTGTCTTACATGTATACTGATTATGAAAATATAAAACTTTTAGGCATCAATATACTATTGATAGATGGTCATATGAAAAGACCATTACCAAACTGCAGTTTTTTTCTGAGTCTTTTGTGACACTGAAGAAGACACAGTACTTGGTTGCTGAAGATTGCAGTACCTGTAAATATTGCCATGTCCTATTAAAAAGATCAATACTCTTCGTTTTAAGTCGTTTTTCATTTGGGTCCCAAATGACTTTGAAATACACAATAATGGTTGATTCTAATCTGAAGCTAGGTCAATCTATTAATTGGTGTCACGCTAATTTCCCTAGTGATTTCGAATATTATTCCATTTTAATATAAACTTTTGATGACAACCCGTTTTGTTTTGGACAAAAAGTTACATTTCATATTTTTGTTCTGATGGGACTGAACGGATGAAAATGTTCTGAATCATAAGTATACTATGATTTACTCGAATAATCAATTAAAACAGAAGAGAACAAAAACGCGCATCTTTAAATACAAACGGAAAGGACAACAAGTTTCCTGGAAAATTCTCTGTTTGAAATGTTTCATATGTCTAACAGAAATGAAGTTTCTACCATCTAGTAACTTTTCTAACGCTTAACGACTAAAAGCAATAACTAATGCCATTGCTTTTGAGATAGGTGCACATGTAAACAGCTTTTTTTTTCATTACACCAAATGCAAATGGATTTGTTATTGATAGTGTTTATATAATAACCCTTTCATTGAACAATGCATCAGTAATGAACACAGAGATTATATCATGATTCCAAGGTGACAACTGTAGCCGGGATTGAAGTATTACAAGGCCATGAGAAATGATTTCACCGCTTGCTAATTTTTTTCATTTACTTAACAGTGTGTTAATAATATTTTAGTACTAATGCCAACCGGTTACGCAAAAGTCTTAAAAGTATATGTATTAATTTTAGTTTTGCGGTCTATATGCATACTTTCCCCGTTTTAAAATGAAAATAATTTTTCAAGACTTCAGTTGTTTTAAACAAATCCTACCGTTTCTTGTTATTTGAGCGTCAAGAGCAAATCTCATTTCTTTCGCCTCTGGAGATTTATCTTTGGTGGTTTCTAGAAAGAAGCAATCATGAGAAACTATTTTAGTCATAGCATGGCCGATCAATTTTACCGGAAGAGACAGCGGGTATACCTTGAAGAAGATCACTACAGTCAGTTCGGGATTTTGATAATTGAAATTGAAAACTATTTTTTATGCCAACGATGCAAAATTTCAGACTTTTTTTGTCTCTGTCTTAAAGTCTTCAATAATTTATCAAGTAATAATATTGTATTAGTATAACATATGTCAGTTAGCGAACAATACAAATAGATGAATGGTTTTAAGCTATTTGAGAAGAAATTTTATCGTTCGGTACTATTTTCCAGTATTAGAATTAACAATAGATTTATAGTAAACGTTTTGGCAGAATTCTTAAAACGAAATATCTCTTGGCTGCGTGATTATAGAAATGCCTCATATAGCTCCCTCCTAGAATCAAAATCGGCCGTGTTTGCAGGTTTTTGCCAACTAAAATATTTATTTACATCAATATGAACACATGCAATGGCGTTAAACCGAAAACGTGAGGTTATCAAAGCTAATAGCCTTAGGTTTATCTAAGTAAATTCATATTAAATTCACGTTGGGTAGAAGTTATGCTGATTGCTGACTGCAAATGGTACTTTTATGACGAATAATATTTCGTTAATGAACTATCTCTTTACATATTGACTTCCGTTTGACCATTTTCTGCCCATTAACAGCTCGGTTTTAAATGGTTTCTACTGCATTTCAGTCGTTAAGATTACTATTGATCTAATGAAAAAGAAGATATCGCTTTAAAGTAATAACATTTTTGTTTATCTGCAAAGACACTGAGCAAGGCCATCTGAACATCATTTGCTAAACGAATGAGTCACTCAACCAATGTCATCTCGACCGATCTGTAAAAAATTATTTATTCTGAATATATGTAAAGAATTTCTCAATAATGTTTAAATAAAATTAAAATTCGCTTTCACACGTAAACGTGACTTGAAATCTATATTTTATCAAGTAGAATATTTCAAAGTTTATCAGACCTTGTACATACTCTGGTACATAGCATGGTTGACCCAGTGTTGATCCGACACATACATGGAAAGAAATGTGAGTTTCCGAGTGAGAATTTCACATTTCCGTACTTTTAGAAGCTTGGGTATCATGACTGAAGCTGAAACTGTAACTGGTGAGTTTGGAATTATTTAGATGTTCAAGATCCGAAAAGCGATATATTTGAAGTGGCTATGGTCGGAAGGTGACCAACGCGTTAAAAATTGTCCTTTTTTTTCATTACTGTAAAAACAAAATTCTCGGAAAGACGTTGTCCTTTCATCCATCTCTAGCCAATGTACAGACCTTTCAGGATTTCAGGGTAAGAAAGTCTTGCAAAACCAGAAAGTAACTCTATCATCCACCCGTAATGTAGTTAAAGCTGCAGTGTTGCAGAAATTGAAAAGGCATCAGTCAAGGTCCAGTTTTAACGACTCTACATTAATGACGCTTAGATACGAAATGACCTAATTCACACTCGGTAAACCTGAATTTATGTGTTTTCTTCCAATATGCCTGTTACACAAATTCGATCTACTTTATCAGCGAAGCAAAGAACTAGCACAATATGCGTCGTTCGTCCAGGAAGCCAAGTCGAAAACGTCATTCTGTCATACTGGTCAAGACGTTATGTCGGTATATCTACGTATGTGGCTCAAGTGCATTCTAATCAAAAGCTACATTTGTGCAAACTGTATCGGACTGATTTATAAAATAGAATGGTCTTCATTAATTGCATGAGTATTTTGAATCAATTAAATCTGATATACGGAATGCAAATCATATTCAAAGATGACAATTATGATTCTGCATAAGTTTATCTAGAGGAACACCAATTCGCTTCGATTTTTCAGTAAAGCAATAACAATATAGCATGTCCGTCTTGATAAGACATTTTTACTATTTTACTATTACTAACTTTCTAAAATATTTCATACAGGAAAAACAAGTAAATGATGGCTTCATGTAGATATTGGTTATATAAAAGAGCAATTATAGTAAGACATGTTTGCATTGATTCTGGTAACTGCTAATTTCAATTACAAGACACATAACAAATGAAGGCTATTAAAGAAAATACAATACTGTAAAAAAAGAAAGAAGAATTAACTGCAGTGTGTAGCAGCAGTAGTAATGGTTTTCAGGGGCGGATCCAGGATTTCAGGTCAGGGGCTTAATATTTTGGTCGACTTTGTGTCTTTTTTTTCTATAGTGTCACAGTGCATAACAAGCATATGCACGCTATAGCAGTATGTAAGCTGGATAAGACAAAAAAGGATAGATCAAAGCTATATATTATTATTTACCACTCAGTGAGCATCGGAATTGACTGATATTTCAGTTTCGTGTGTTTACAATAACACAGGAGGAGGCTCGCGCCGGATGCACCCCCCTCCCCTGGATCCGCTTGTGGTTTCTTCATATGCTTAATACTACACCTTTACAAGGGTCAATGTTTGATATCATATCAGGGTTTTCCCATAAATGTACTTGCTTAAAGCTAACAATACATTGTTACCAAGACTTTGAAGAAGGTAAAAAAAAAAATGGACGAGTCTTAATATTGTCTATGAAAATCTCTGTATACAGGACAAAATGTTATTCATCTTCAATGTTTCTGCACTGACATTATAAAGAAAAGCGTTGTTCTCTTAGTACTTCTGATTTTACATGTCGACCAATTTCAATAGTTAGCACACGTGCAGATAATCTTAACTAAGAGAATAAATAAATTGTGCTGACAACACATCCAAGTACCTCTCAAACAAAAAGCCACCTTTACATTGTTTATATAATAATATGCTAATTAAAGAGAGTGGCAGAAAGTAAGAGAAAAAAGAAGCAGAAAGTGTTATTAGTTGTCATTCAGGATGAAGTGTTCTTAGGGCTGTGATTTTAGCCTGGTCAATCACTTTGTTGGTGTTCTTTTTCTTCGGCATTAGGTTTAGCGGGATAGTTCAAAGGCTATTACATTTTAAATATAAAAATAAATCTTTCGGCCTGACTTTGTTTAAATTTTCATGCACGAGTTTTAACCTACACTTAATGATATGAAAATAATAAGCGGAGAGTATGTCACTTATTAAAACCATTGAAGACGTAAATAACGTGTAGAATATTTACTGGTGACCTCTAACACATAAGTACGGTTGTCGTCAGAAAAACATGAACTTTACACTTAGTATAAATCAAGCATGTAATTCAGAAAAAATGCTAATGAACAATATACTTAGGAAATAGATTTTAAGTTTGAGTGATATACCGTCTGATATATCACGGTGTCGAGTTCATATGCGTAGTAATTTAATCACGAAGGCCGTAGGCCTGAGTGATTAAATTATTACGCATATGAACGAGAATCCGTGATATAAACGACGGTAGATCACGAAAATTTAAAAATCTAATTCCATTCTAACACGTACGTATATTTATAAGGGGTGCAAATGTGTGCACTATTTAACAGTGGCATTCGCAATGACGTCAGCGGGCGCGCGCTTGTGTTCTGAGTGCTATACTGTATATGATATATCACGCTCAATTTCTTCTTTGTTTATTGTCGGCGAATTGCATATAGTGTTAGAATTATTGATAACAAGTCATTGACTGACTGACTAACCAATTCAACCTTCGAGCTCTTTTTTTCTGAGCATACTTCCATCACTATTAACATCTATTTGTTGTTGTTGTTCATATTCGTCCAGTTATTTTGTCCATGTGTCTAGGATTGACAAATATGACTTTTCAACAGTGCAACTCTTCTAAATATACCTCCACATTTTAGAGTAAAGCGTTAATTGTCTTATAATTAGGTTTAACTGCAGTTTCTGTACCAAAAGTGTACACAAATAAGCTAGGATGATCTACTAGGCTCAGGGTTGGCAGGTTTTTGCCAAGGGTGGAAATAACCATGGGAAAAAAAACGGAAAAAACCGGCAAGGAAAAAAATAGGTGGCAAAAACTGGCAAAAACTAAAAAAGTCAAATGGAAAGAACTTTTTTCAATACTTAAACAATCCCTTTGAAAAGGTGTGAATATACCTGGTCAAAGCCTCAAAGGTACTAAATAAATCTCTTTCACAGGTTGACACTTTAGGCACATGACTGGCAGTGGACAGTAGCTGTGTATTGTAGAGCTGTCAATTAGTGACAGTTAAGACTATAATGGCCCCCCAACAGTGGCTGTGTATCGTAGACCTGTCAATTTAGTGTCAATTAAGACCTTAAAGGCCCCCACATGAAGTGATTTCACATAGTATTACTCATCCCTTGTATTTTATATTCTTCATATATTAAATGGTAATCTGAGTGTCTCTGGAATGGGATGCTTTCTGTATCTTGCACTACCCCCACCACATAAAATAACTAATCTCTCCAGGGGGCGTCGGTCATATGGGCAACCGGTACCGACGATAAATAAGCTTAAAAATAGATAGAAATTGTAATCATTCAGATAATAAACTTATTCAAAACAATGATACAGAACAGTTATATCATCCAGAGGAGGTAGGAACAATGATCTAGTCTTGGACTTTTTCAAGAAAGTTGAAAAAGATGGAAAGATTATTGCCCGGTGCAAGGAATGTGGTCATGAACAAAGCAGAGCGTATGAGAAACAGTCAGAAACCATGTTCTGCCAAAGTATCTGTAAGTTCAAAGTGTCCTGCTGAAGAAAATCTTAAAGTAACAAGTGAGACATGCAGTGTTCCATATATCACCTATCATGGTTTTTGCCATTTTTGCCGGTTTTTACCAGTTTTTGCCGGTTTTTCCAGTTTTTGCCTCTGGCAAGGAAAAAACTAGTTTTTGCCGGAAAAAAACCCAACCCTGACTAGGCTGAATGGAATTAATTTCATATCACTTCTGTAGAATGTCTTTTGACAGCTCTTAAGATAAACAAGAAGTGACATTGCACTAGCAACAAATTTTTCACGACTCATCGTATTGAAAAATGCCTCGCCTCGGAAATTGACTTAAGTTATTTGTCATGTTTAAAATCGTTTGAAGATAAGTCATTAGTTTAATATGCTGTCTGAGAGAAGTCTTTTTCCCTGTAATTAGAGGTAAACTAGCAGAATAAGAGGTATGTAAGACGCTTATATCATTAATAATGCCTGTAATAAGTATAATTAGCAAATATAGGTTCGATAAGAAAAACAAAAATAAAATAATTAACATGTTGCTGTATCAATGTATCAAAATACTTGGTAGGAATTTTCTAAGGTACAAGTTTGTACTTGTGAATATTTTTACTGAACATTCTAAGCGATTACCACTTACCGAATTTTAATAATCATTATTTATTTTTATAACTGGATTTATTTATCCTCTGTCATGACAGCACAATTTTCATTGGGGCTGTAGTTGTAAGTGAAAGAACCTCTGCTTGGAGTTTGGTTGGTGCTGTAAATATTTTGTTCTCAGGTAAACTGGGAAACAGGTACACATACTTCTATTCGTAATAACAAATGCTGTAATAATACAAGCTTTGTCAAATAAGTTTTCAGAAATAAAGGCAAGGTTGTCAAGGTCATCGTCAAGGCAAGGTCGTCAAGGTCATCGTCAAGGCAAGAGGTCATCCTTACCTTTCAGTTCTATTTCAAAACACTAAAAAAATCCCACCTGAATAAGTTGGATTGAGAAGTTTCATTTCTGCGTTGACATAGGTTTGGCGGTATCGTGTAACCTTTGACTTTTTTATCAGTTATGAACAGATTTGTCTAAATCGTGTTGAATCCGGGTTTATCACTTGCAATCATATGAAGACACCTAATTATCGGACAATCCGTTGTTTCTACAGATGAACGACCATATTTCTCACTAGCATTTTATATTTCACGTCAGTTCAAATTATAACAATTAAAGTAGTTTTTAACGATATTTCTCTCACAATCTACAGTAAACACTTTCGATAACTAGTAAGTGTAGATAATATCATGTTGTGAAATCCAACTTTGTGGAAAAGTAGGCCTTGTTAGTGTTTTTTTCTTACAAAATGTATGCAAGCGGAAAACAATATGTAAATTTTATTATCCTTAATGAAGAAAAGTCATTTATATCATAGTAAATTGCTACCATAATATTTTTCTCATGACTATAAGCTGAAAATGCTCTTATAATCTTAACAAATTAATTGGTACATACAAGATTGCTAACTTTGAGCTAAGATGACTTCGCGTTCGTTATTACGCCTTTTTTTGCTTGATTATTTATGTGTCCATTGGAAGTTATGTCTTGTGCGCTAGCGGATGTCTAGAATATAGCAATCAAAGCACTGAAGGTACTTTTTGGAAAGGAAGTGTGTGTACGTGTGTGTGGGGGGGAGGGGAAGGGGGGGGGAGGGCATTAGTTTGAAATGAATTGTGAATTCTTTGGATTTTTAATCTAAATCGAGACTTGAAAGCCATGTCTGTTTTAGCATCATACGCACATCGGTTGCTTTTATATATACATGGTGGGGTCAGTGATCACGTACTCGGACGAAAATTGAGTTCATTTATTTTTACTATTCTGTCAATCATTTAACTTTGAAGATTTTTTTTGGCATATACGATACTGAGAATAACAACCTAGTTTTAACCTGTAGGTTTTCAACAGGTTTGCACTAGCATGCTATGACACTTGAGTTAGACTTTAAGGTGACTTGAAGGTTATGCCTGTATGCACGCAAAAAATGCAGAAAGTAGATGTAAACTTTTGGTTAACAAGGCACGGAAATAAGTAATTTCAAAAATATTTGATAGCGAGGAAGGTAGCTAAACGAAGAAACAGTAATGTGTATCGCAAATCACATTTACATGTATCCTAAGAAATGAAATGTGGAGGTAGAGCAAGGTCATGGAAACCTTAATCAGCACAGTTTTATCTAATGAATTTGTTGTGCAAACAAAACATTACAGTCAAATTCAGTACACAAAAATCACATAAATAAAAACAGTTATGTTTCTCCTCCATGTTTCGTTCTTTTTTTTCGTTCTTTTATCTTTCATTATTTTGGTCTTTCTTACCCTTTTATTACCTTCATTTGCTCTTTCTTTCTTTTGTTTTTTGGTTGTTTTATCTTTCTTTCGCTAGTTCTCCTCTTTTTTCTGTCTTTTCCTTTTATTCCGCCATATTAAATTTCATCTTCAAAATCAATTAGTTTTTCGATTCATTTAATCATCAGCTCATCAATCAGACGAATGAATTGGTGACAGCTGCTGGCTTCAGTTCAAACGGACTTATTTTATGCATGCTTATCTAGTGAAGGGTATTTTAGCTGTTTATATAGCTGGCGACAAGAAGAAGCGCAGTGCCCAAGAAGAATAACTCTTACTTATTTAGTTTTTGAGTAATCTTCCCTTCTTTAATTAATATAATGAATTTTTGTCCAGAGCAAAACTTGAACATAAAGAAAGGGATTGTCTTGAAACTTAAGATAAAGATAAATAGTCAGAAATAAAATTTCAGTGGTTAAAAATGTAACTCTTCCTGGTTCCATTTTTTGATTATATCCCTTCTTGATGAATTATTGTCCCGAGTATTGGTTTAGAACTAAGTATTGATTTGAAGTTAAACTTGAAATATAGTTAGCTCGTCACAAGGTGAAGTGCATTGCCAAAGAAGCGTAACTCGACGTATATTGACTGATGTCTTTTAGTGTCGTTTTAACACAGAGTTGTAAAAATATTCCTGCAAATATTCCAAATATTTATGCAGTGCCATGTGAAATGTCTGACATCATCAGTTTGTAGACAGGCATAAATTGCATCTGTTCTGCGATGCTTTACTTCTTGTTCTGATTGCAATTGAAACAAACGTTATTATTTTAAACCAAATAATTTTAATACTTTTTGTCCATTAATGCTTAGTTCAGAATTTTAATCTGTTTTTAAATTACGACTACAACTGTGCCAGTGTCACACTACAATTGTATCTAACTGAGTTTGTTTATCGTCGGTACCTTTTGCCCCTCCCCCACCATGAACTGTTTAGCTCTTCTAGGTTGTGGGGAAAGTGCAAACTACAGAAAGCATCCCATTATAGAGACACTCGACTTTCCTTTACATGTTAGGTGTTTAAAACCTTATTCTTATGTCTTATCCAAAATCCAATTACTTGTGTTAGTTGAGGACCGGAGGATAAACTCGTGACTCCTTGATTATATAGGTTGAGCATGTTGAGCTTACTGAATTGTTAAAAAGTTATATTAAAATATTGTTATTCAACTCTGTAAACTCTGTTTCTTAACTTGCATTTTATAGAAGAAATATTTTACTAAATACTAAATACTAAATGCAATTAACTTAAATAGAACCCTGTCATTCTCCATTCGTTGCTATATTGTACGTGCATATAAATATAAATTCTGATGTAACTGTTAGCATGCGACCTTATATTGTTTAATATCAATATGTTTTATTTGTTGTATGAATTAACAATGTACATGGCATGCAATTTTTTTTAAGTTTCTGTTTTGTTCTAATTACCAACCCAGCACGTTACCAATGGACCACTGATCTGCCCCTACTTTAAAATTCTGATACTGACAAGGTTTTGATTGGTATCTATAATAACAGGCTTGTTTTCATTTGCATTTTAGTCAGAACTGGTTTTCCCTAGATGTAAGATAAAATACTTAAAATTTGACATCCATTTCATCATTTTTATACGCCCGTCGAAAGACCGCCGTAATATGAGAAACACCGAGGCGGGCGGGCAAAGGGCGGGCATGCAGACCTTGTCCGGACCATAACTCTTTTGCTAACAGTCTGACAGACTTCAAGCTTGCTGTGCCGCTTTCTTGCAATAAGCAGAGGTGCATTGCCTAAGAATCATAACCCTACCTGGTCCCATTTTTGAATTATCTCCCCTCTTGATTTTGTTTTGTCCGGATATGAAACTTTAAATATATATAGCTGGCGACAAGAAGAGGTGCAGTGGTTGAGAAGCATAACTGTACCTTATCTATTTCTTTGAGTAATCTCCCGTGCTTTAATTTCTTTAAAGATTTTTTGTCCGGAGCATAACTTGAATACTATGAAAGGGATTTCTTGAAACTCATAAAGATAGATAGTAAAAAGTCAAAGTGCAATGCACAAAAACCACAACTATTTCTGGTGCCATTTTTGAATTATCTCCCCTCTTACTTTTTTAACCGAAGCATTACTTCAAAACTAAGAAGTAAATTGATGTGAAACTTAAAATAAAGATAGTTTGCGACAAGGAAAAGTTCATTGTCAAAGAAGCATAACTCAACTCGAATTTTGCGTAATCTCCCCTTTTTTGTTTCTATAAGTAATTTTTGTCCGGAGCATAATTTGAGCACTATAAAAGGGATTGTCTTAAAACTTAAGATAAAGACAGACAGTAAAAAGTAGAACTGCAGTGCTTGAGAACCATAACACTTCCTCGTCCTATTTCTTTAATTATCTCCCCTCTTAAAAATTTTTGACCGGAGCATAACTTAAAAACTATGAAGTAAATTGATGTGAAACTTAAAACAAAGATAGCTGACGGCAAGGAAAAGTGCATTGCTCTACCTTATCAAGATTTTGAGTAATCTGCCCTTTTTTAATTTCTATAATGAATTTTTGTCAGGATTATAATTTGAACACAATAAAAGGGGTTGTCTTGAAACTTAAGGTATTGATAGATTATAAGAAGTAGAAGTGCATTCACAAGAACCATAACTCTACTTGGTCTTATTTTTTAAGTGGAGTGTATTGATGTGAAATTGAATAATCGATAGTAGGCTTCGAGGAGAAGTGAATTGCGAAAAAAATAAATCATAACTCTTCCATATCCAGGTGTTTAGTAAGCTTCCCTTCTTTAATTTCAATAATGATATTTTGTCCGAAGCATAACTTGAACACTATGAAAGGGATTAACTTGAAACATAAGATAAATGAAAAGAGGTATTATTGCCGTGCACAAGAACCATAACTCTTCCTGGTCCCAAATTATTAAATTATCTCCCTTCATAATAAGTTTTTGTCTGAAACATTAATCTAAAACTATGAAGTGGTTTGATGTAAGACTTAAAATATAGATAGCTGGTGATAAGTAGAAGTGCATTACCCAAGAAACATAACTCTACTTCATCCAGTTTTAAGTTACCTACGTTTCTTCAGTTTTATAATGATTTTTTATCCCAAAACCAACTGGATCATTATAAAAAGGATTAATTCGAAACTTCTGATGATTTCCAAATGATTTTGTGCAGTGCCATGTAAAATCACGGTGCATAACCATATCGGCAGTCTCTCTGCAAAATTTGCTTTGTAGGCTGTCTCTGCGTCGGCACTGGTAATTCTTTGCTGTAAACATATTTTGTGATGGAAGACGGACAGACATCAGTTCAAACATCTGAGTTGCTTAAGATTGATAAGTGCAGAGAGACCACCTGTGCACCATCAAAACCAAAAGTAGAGGGTGTACATGATTTCTAAATAAATAGCGACCAGTTTGTTAGCATTTTCTTGAAGAATATTGAACAATGAATATGTTTGACGTGATGGTTATGTACGTTATCAAAGTAATAGCTCGTTTCAGCACCAAAGGTCTGTTCATGTCAGTACATCATTTAACAATTTGTCCGAGTTTTGGAGTGCAGTGACTGATAATTGAAAAGTAGACAAACCTATACATAGCAATGATATTCTAATGTTCCGCGCACTTATTAATTTCAAGCAACTCAGTTGTTTGAACTGATGTCTGTCTGTTTTTTTCTGACCGTCTTCAATCACAAACTTTGTTTACAGCAGAGAATAACCGGTACCGACGCAGAGAGACCGCCGATAAGACAGATTTCGCAGAGAGATTGCCGATATGGTTGTGCACCGTGAAAATGTCTGGCATCATCAGTTCGCAGCTTAGACTGACGGGTGTATATTGCAATTGTTCTGCGATGTTTTTTATTTGTTGAAGTTAAAAACGCCAAAAGCTACATTGTATTATTGCAAACTGAAATCAGTTGCTAGAGTATTTTAAATTTGTTTTCACAGACACCTGAATTTTTGTTAACATGATGCAATTCATTTTTGTTTTGTTTTGTTTTTATTAGAGGTTAACGCCAGACTTAACGTGTTTTGTCACATCCCTACGGAATACCGTTACGGCCATCGTGGTAAGACGTTATAATCAAGAGGGCGACAATGCGATAGTGCGATGGCGATAGTGCGATAATGCGATGGCGACCGTGCGATAACGCGATAGTGACACTCATATCGTGTTTTCGCATTATCGTACTGTCGCCATCGTATTATCGCACTATTGCATTGTCACTATCGCATTGTCGCACTATCGCATTGTCGACTATCGCCTTCCGGTACACATGCGCACATCCTTTTTTTGTATGTACACAAGTGATTTTTACGAAATAAAAACAATTTGCAGAAACATGAAATGAATGGCTTTATAATACGGAATACCGTTAGGGCCATCGTGGTTAGACATAATAATCCAGAGGGCGACAATGCGATGGCGACAATGCGAAAAGGCGATAGTGCGATGGCGACAATGCCAGTACGATATGGCTATCGCATTGTCGCCATCGCATTATCGCACTGTCGCCATCGCAATCGCATTATCGCACTCTGGATTATAACGTCTAACCACGATGGCCATAACGGTATTCCGTACATCCCGCACAAACAAGTGTTCCAAGTGACAGCAACCTCACTTGAACCAGAGGTGAGGGACAAATGAACGTCAGACGCACTGGCAGAGCTCATTTATCACGGAGAAATTAAGCCCTATTCCAAAACAGTTGTTCTAGATTGTAGACTGCAATTTGTAAACAGCAAATAATAGAAAAATTCTCCGCAGACTTACTTAAAATGCCGAATTTTATCAAATTGATCAGGATTTTGACAACTCGTAATGATATAAGAAAAAATAAGCCTGTCATATAATAACGAAACATTTTTAAGAGAGTAGAAGTGATTTAATTCCGTCGATTAGTGAAAAAACGTAATTAAAACAATTTTGCTAAAAATATCTGCATTAGGATTAGGACTGAATTAACGCGTCGTGACCGTGCGACCTCATACACGCATCACGGGTTTCCTCCCCTTCTTCGAAAAGAAGGGGAAACAAGTTGTTCGTAGTACGAACTCCTTTACTGATTAAAACCCAATCCCCTAAAGATATTTGTAGGGGATTAGCATTCAGCAGGTGCATACGGACATATTTCAATATTTTATATATCAACTCATCAATTACTTTTTGTTGATAAATTTATTCATGAAAATAATCAAAATATTTACAAAATGTGACAATTTGTATTACATTTATATATTATGTTATTTTTTTTTATTTTAGTTTTCACTGACTAAATGGGTGCAATTGCAATTTTATCATTTTCTCTTGTGCTGGAACGTTTTGGTTACGTTTCTTCACACCTTTTTGTACACAACCACATATCCTAAAACTTTGAAAAGCAGATATATCTGTTGTAAAAAAAAAAGAAAGAATATGTGTAGAATTTATTTAACATCGTTTTAGAAATGCATTTCTCGTAAGTGAAATAGACAAAATAAGACATTTTCTTTTTATCTACATGTATATATAATCTTTAAAAAAAAAAAAATCTATGACAATTATTTTGAATGAAAGAAAAACCTAAATTATAAGTTCATGGCAGGAAGGATTTCAGTCTCACATTGAAGAAAAGACACAGAAAGCAACATCATAGCTGCAGATACAATATGAAATAAAGATTGTCGTCTGCTCTATTTGTAGTTGTTCATTTCATTTCGTTGTTATCCGCATCATTTTTGAATACGTTCTGACTGAACATTCTCGAAGAAAACTTTATGGCAAGCGTATTAATTGAATGTTAGATCAAACACAATTGCTATTTAGAAAACATTAAAATGTTCGATTGAAGCAATTTACTACTGTTAGAAGATAAATAGAAGTTAATATATTATCCAGAAGTATATTTTGTGTTTAGAATGACCCTTAACTTTGCCACCAGTATAGAGCCACCAGCCTTTGCCTTTGCCACCAGTATAGAGCCAGGCCAGCCTGCACATCCGTGCAGTCTGATCAGGCTCTATACTGTTGGTAGCTCCGTTTTTTGTATTTTGATATTGAAATCCCTTAAACTTTGAATGGACTGTTCCAAATTCAAAGCTGGACAAATCCATTACAAAAATTCAGCAGGTTAAGGGTTAAAAAGTATTTTAGCCGTTTTGATCAGTCCTGTTTATTGTCTTCGTATGTACATATGAAAGGGGGAAAAAAGATTATTACTCCTAAGTTACGGCCAATATATCATTTGCATATTTCCCAATGATAATCTCACAATTACCAAAATGTTAACGTCTTAAAAATGACGTCATGTAGCAGTGTGACGTCAGACGGCGTTTTGTCGTTATCAAACAAAACGAACTTCAGTCAGAGAGAAATAAAAGTGTGACAAAGAAGGTAGTTATTTAATAAAGATTAAATTAAACCTTCAGGATAAAGTTACCTAAAGTATTTTTCTGTTGTATTGTTCATTTTCTGTGTTTTTCTTTTATTTTTCAAGCAACATTACTAATTTAACAATATCTGAATTAGTTTTAAATCTGATGTTAACATCGTTGTTTTAAATACAGCCCAGGTCATCTCGTTCTTTTTGTTTATAAATGTAAACATCAACAGATATCATGCTTTAAACTTGAAAAGACTAGGACATAGACCTATCCTGTTTTATACAAAAACACACAAAAACGTGTTTAAAGCGACTGGCTTACAGGACTCATATTTTGTTACAGAAAAACATCACAATATAAAGTTTTCCCACTAGTCACGGGGTAGATACTTTAGTTATATAATTAATTTTGACGAATCCTGATAGTCTCTGAGACTCAGTGGTGTAGATGTCTAAATTTTACTGACCGAAAGGGCATGGGTTCGAATCCTGGTGATATCAAAACGTTTTTTTTTTCAGTTTTCATGGTGTGTAGAACCAAAATATAATGTTTTTTCCATAGTATATTACCTTCTCGTAAACTTAAAAAAACCCACAAAAAGTAGAGTGCTACAGAGCTATAAAAGAATGCTTAACCGCTGTATTATTAGATCGACGGCCGTGTCTCTGCAAGTTTTGCCAGCTCAAACAAATTATTATTTACATCAATATGAACTAATGCACAAGTGGCGTAAAAGCGAAAATGTGAGGTTATCATAGCTAAAAGCCTTAGGTTTATCTAACTAAATTCATATGAAATTCACGTTGGGTAAAAGTTATGCTGATTGCTGACTGCAAATGGTACTTATATGGCGAATAAGATTTCGTTAATGAACTTTGTTTTTACATATTGACTTCCGTTTGTACATCTTCTGCCCATTAACAGCCCGGTTTTAAATGGTTTCTACTACATTTCAGTCGTTAAGATTACTATTGATCTGATGAAAATGAAGATATCACTTTAAAGTAATAACATTTTTGTTTATCTGCAAAGACACTGAGCAAGGCCATCTGAACATCATTTGCTAAACGAATGAGTCACTCAACCAATGTCATCTCGACCGATCTGTAAAAATTTATTTATTCTGAATATATGTCAAGAATTTCTCAATAATGTTTAAATAAAATTAAAATTCTCTTTCACACCTAAACGTGACTTGAAATCTATATTTTATCAAGTAGACTATTTAAAAGTCCATCAGACCTTGTACATACTCTGGTACATAGCATGTTTGACCCAGTGTTGACCCGACATATACATGGAAAGAAATGTGGGTTTCAGAGTGAGAATTTCACATTTCCGTACTTTTAGAAGCTTGGATATCATGACTGAAGCTGAAACTGTAACTGGTGAGTTTGGAATTATTTAGTTGTTCAAGATCCCAAAAGCGATATATTTGAAGTGGCTATGGTCGGAAGGTGACCAACGCGTTAAAAATTGTCGTTTTTTTCATTACTGTAAAAACGAAATTCTCTGAAAGACGTGCTTCTTTCATCCATCTCTAGCCAATTTACAGACCTGTCAGGATTTCAGGGTAAGAAAGTCTTGCAAAACCAGAAAGTAACTCTATCATCCACCCGTAATGTAGTTAAAGCTGCTGTGTTGCAGAAATTGAAAAGGCATCAGTCAAGGTCCAGTTTTAACGACTCTACATTAATGACGCTTAGATCCGGAATGACCTAATTCACACTCGTTAAACCTTAATTTATGTGTTTTCTTCCAATTCGCCTGTTAGACTAATTCGATCTACATTATCAGCAAAGCAAAAAACCAGCACAATATGGGTCGTTCGTCCAGGAAGCCAAGTCGAAAACGTCACTCAGTCATACTGGTCAAGACGTTATGTCGGTATATCTACGTATGTGCCTCAAGTGCATTCTAATCAAAAGCTACATTTGTGCAAACTGTATCGGACTGATTTATAAAATAAATGGTCTTCCTTAATTGCATGAGTGTTTAGAATCAATAAAATCTGATATACGGAATTCAAACCGTATTCAAAGATGACAATTATGATTCTGCATAAGTTTATCTAGAGGAACACCAGTTCGTTTCGATTTTTCAGTAAAGCAATAACAATATAGCATGTCAGTCTTGACAAGACATTTTTACTATTAATAACTTTCTAAAATATTTCATACAAGAAACACAAATAAATGATGGCTTCATGTAGATATTAGTTATACAAAAGAGTAATTATAGTAAGGCATGTTTACATTGATTCTGGTAATAGCTAATTTCAATTACATGACACATAACAAATGAAGGCTATTAAAGAAAATACAATACTGTAAAAAAAGAAAGAAGGATTACCTGCAGTGTGTAGCAGCAGTAGTAATGGTTTCCAGGGGCGGATCCAGGATTTCAGGTCAGGGGCTTAATATTTTGGTCGACTTTGTGTCTTTTTTTTCTACAGTGTCACAGTGCATAATAAGCATATGCACGCTATAGCAGTATGTAAGCTGGATAAGACAAAAAAGGATAGATCAAAGCTCTATACTACAACACTCAGTGAGCATCGGAATTGACCGATATTTCAGTTTCGTGTGTTTACAACAACACAGGAGGAGGCTCGCGCCGGGTGCAAACCCCCCTCTCCGTCCCCTTACCTGGATCCACTTGTGGTTTTCTTCATATGCTTAATACAACACCTTTACAAGGTTCAATTTTTGATATCATATCAGAATTTTCCTATACATTTTATGAACTTGCTTATGAAAACTAACAATACATTGTTAACAGGACTTTGAAGAAGGTAAAAACCTGTACGAGTCTTAACATATTGTTTATGAAAGTCTCTGTATACAGGACAAAATGTTATTCATCTTCAATGTCTCTGCACTGACATAATAAAGAAAAGCGCTATTCTCTTACTACTTCTGATTTTACATTTCGACCAATTTCAATAGTTACCACACGTGCGGATAATCTCAACTTAGAGAATATATAAGTTGTGCTGACAACACATCCATCTACCTCTCAAACAAAAAGCCACCTTTACATTGTTTTATATAATATTCTAACACTATCCGCAATTTGCCGACAATAAACAAAGAAGGAATTGAGCGTGATATATCAGGCAGTATAGCACGCTGAATACAAGCGCGCGCCCGCTGACGTCACTGAGAACGCCACTGTTAAATAGTGCACATACTTACGTCCCGTACGTGTTAGACTGGAAATAGATTTTAACATTTTCGTGATCTACCGTCGTATATATCACGGTTTCTCGTTCAAATGCGTAATTATTTAATCACTCAGGCCTACGGCCTTCGTGATTAAATTACTACGCATCTGAACTCGACACCGTGATATATCAGACGGTATATCACTCAAACTTAAAATCTATTTCCTAAATATGCTAATTAAAGAGAGTGGCAGAAAGTAAGAGAAAAAAGAAGCGGAAAGTGTTATTAGTTGTCATTCAGGATGTAGTGTTCTTAGGGCTGTGATTTTAGCCTGGTCAAATCACTTTGTTGGTGTTCTTTTTCTTCGGCAATAGGTTTAGCGGGATAGTTCAAAGGCAATTACATTTTAAAAATAAAAATAAATCTTTCGGCCTGACTTTGTTTAAATTTTCATGCACGAGTTTTAACCTACACTTAATGATATGAAAATAATAAGCGGAGAGAATGTCACTGATTAAAACCATTGACGACGTAAATAACGTGTAGAATATTTACTGGTGACCTCTAGCACATAAGTACGGTTGTCGTCAGAAAAAACATGAACTTTACACTTTGTATAAATCAAGCATGTAATTCAGAAGAAAGAGCTAATGAACAATATTCTAATTGATAACAAGTCATTGACTGACTGACAAACCAATTCAAGCTCTTTTTTTCTGAGCATACTTACATGACTGATAACATCTATTTGTTTGTTTGTTTGTTTTTTAATCTAATTTTAACACTAAATCGGCATATGTACTTTGTACCACGTGGCCGTTCAATATTGTTTTTGTTAACTGGATAAATTCATATTCGTCTAGTTATTTGGTCTAGGATTGTGTCTATATGTGTCTAGGATTGACAAATATGACTTTTCAAAAGTGCAACTCTTCTAAGTATATCTCCATATTTTTAAGAACAACGTAAACTATCTTATAATTAGGTTTAACTGCAGTTTCTGTACCAAAAGTGTACACAAATAAGCTAGGATGATCTACAAGGCTGAATGGAATTAATTTCATATCACTTCTGTAGAATGTCTTTTGACAGCTCTTAAGATAAACAAGAAGTGACATTGCACTAGCAAAACATTTTTCACGACTCATCGTATTGAAAAATGCCTCGCCTCGGAAATTGACTTAAGTTGTTTGTCATGTTTAAAATCGTTTAAAGATAACTCATTAGTTTAATATGCTGTCTGAGAGAAGTCTTTTCCCCTGTAATTAGAGGTAAACTAGCAGAATAAGAGGTATGTAAGACGCTTATATCATTAATAATGCCTGTAATAAGTTTGAATTAAAATCAAATATAGATTCGATAAGAAAAACAAAAATAAGATAATTAAAATGTTGCTGTACCAATCTATCAAAATACTTGGAAGGAATGATCTAAGGTACAAGTTTGTACTTGTGAATATTTTTACTTAACATTCTAAGCGATTACCACTTACCGAATTTTATTAATCATTATTTATTTTTATAACTGGATTTATTTATCCTCTGTCATGACAGCACAATTTTCATTGGGGCTGTAGTTGTAAGTGAAAGAACCGCTGCTTGGAGTTTGGTTGGTGCTGTAAATATTTTGTTCTCAGGTAAACTGGGAAACAGGTACACATACTTCTATTCGTAATAACAAATGCTGTAATAATACAAGTTTTGTCAAATAAGTTTTCAGAAATAATGGCGTCGTCAAGGCAAGGTTGTCAAGGTCATCGTCAAGGCAAGGTCGTCAAGGTCATCGTCAAGGCAAGAGGTCATCCTTACCTTTTAGTTCTATTTCAAAATACTAAAAAAATCCCACCTGAATAAGTTGGATTGAGAAGTTTCATTTCTGCGTTGACATAGGTTTGGCGGTATCGTGTAACCTTTGACTTTTTTATCAGTTATGAACAGATTTGTCTAAATCGTGTTGAATCCGGGTTTATCACTTGCAATCATATGAAGACACCTAATTATCGGACAATCTGTTGTTTCTTCAGATGAACGACCATATTTCTCACTAGCATTTTCTATTTCACGTCAGTTCAAATTATAGCAATTAAAGTAGTTTTTAACGATATTTCTCTCACAATCTACAGTAAACACTTTCGATGACTAGTAAGTGTAGATAATGACATGTTGTGAAATCCAACTTTGTGGAAAAGTAGGCCTTGTTAGTGTTTTTTTCTTACAAAATGTATGCAAGCGGAAAACAAAATGTAAATTTTATTATCCTTAATGAAGAAAAATCATTAATATCATAGTAAATTGCTACTATAATATTTTTCTCATGACTATACGCTGAAAATGCTCTTATAATCTTAACAAATTAATTTGTACATACAAGATTGCTAACTTTGAGCTAAGATGACTTCGCGTTCGTTATTACGCCTTTTTTTGCTTGATTATTTTTGTGACCATTGGAGGTTATGTCTTGTGAGCCAGCGGATGACTAGAATATCGCAATCAAAGCACTGAAGGTACATTTTGGAAAGGAAGTGCGTGTACGTGTGTGTGTGTGTGGGGGGGGGGGGGGCATTAGTTTGAAATGAATTGTGAATTCTTTGGGTTTTTAATCCAAATCGAGACTTGAAAGCCATGTCTGTTCTTGCACCATGCGCACATCAGTTGCTTTTATATATACATGGCAGGGTCAGTGATCACGTACTCGGACGAAAATTGAGTTCATATATTTTTACTATTCTGTCAATCATTTAACTTTGATGATTTTTTTGGCATATACGATACTGAGAATAACAAACTAGTTTTAACCTGTAGGTTTTCAATAGGTTTGCCCTAGCATGCTATGACACTTGAGTGTGACTTTAAGGTGACTTGAAGGTTATGCATGTATGCACGCAAAAAATGCAGAAATTAGACGTAAACTTTTGGTTAACAAGGCACAAAAATAAGTAATTTCAAAAGTATTTGATAGCGAGAAAGGTAGCTAAACGAAGAAACAGTAATGTGTACTGCAAATCACATTTACCTGTATCCTAAGAAATGAAATGTGGAGGAAAAGCAAGGTCATGGAAACCTTATTAAGGTTATGTGAAATCATCACAGTTTTATTTTATAAATTTGTTGTGCGAACAAAAAAATACAGTCAAATTCAGTACACTAAAATCACATAGATAAAAACAGTTATGTTTCTCCTCCATGTTTCGTTCTTTTTTTCGTTCTTTTATCTTTCATTATTTTGGTCTTTCTTACTCTTTTATTACCTTCATTTGCTCTTTCTTTCTTTTGTTTTTCGGTTGTTTTATCTTTCTTTCGCTGGTTCTCCTCTTTTTTCTGTCTTTTCTTTTTATTCCGCCATATTAAATTTCATCTTTAAAATCAATTAGTTTTTCGATTCATTTAATCATCAGCTCATCAAGCAGACGAATGAATTGGTGACAGCTGCTGGCTTCAGTTCAAACGGACTTATTTTATGCATGTTTATCTAGTGAAGGGTATATTAGCTGTTTGTATAGCTGCCGACAAAAAGAAGCGTACTGGTTCCAAGTTGATCATCATTTATCGGTCCGTTGTCTAACAACGTTGAAGTTCTTTGTTCAGCACCATCTCATATAATCATCAGTTTGATTAATTTTGTCCATCACCATCAACCATGATAAACATCATTTTGATTACATCTTGTTCATTTGTTTTGTTCTCAGCTATCGAGCAAACTTTATGGCTAAAAAAGTACATATATAACTGAATTCAGGGGAAAATTATAAAACAAAAACCACCCAGATTATTTCGTCTGTTAATTCCAATAGCTTTGCAAAAAATGCTTAAGTTGTTTTTGTTGGGGAATTTCAAACAATTTCTAAATTGCGTACGAGATACTGCCATGTCATAAAATACAAACACAACTCTGAGTTCAGTGTAATAGATTTATCTCTCAATACATTGTACATGTGTTTCAATTAAATGAGAATTTGAAACAGACAGTGGCGTCAAACGTTTCTCTGGGGTAAGAAAGGTCAAACGTGTATTTCCTTTCGAAATGTAAAACTTGTCTTACATGTATACTGATTATGAAAATATAAAACTTTTAGGCATCAATATACTATTGATAGATGGTCCTATGAAAAGACCATTACCAAACTACAGTTTTTTCTGAGTCTTTTGTGACACTGAAGAAGACACAGTACTTGGTTGCTGAAGATTGCAGTACCTGTAAATATTGCCGTGTCCATTTAAAAAATCAATAGTCTTCGTTTTAAGTCGTTTTTCATTTGGGTCCCAAATGACTTTGAAATACACAATAATGGTTGAGTCTAATCTGAAGCTAGGTCAATCTATTAATTGTTGTCACGCTAATTTCCCTAGTGATTTCGAATATTATTCCATTTTAATATAAACCTTTGATGACAACCCGTTTTGTTTTGGACAAAAAGTTAAATTTCATATTTCTGTTCTGATGGGACTGAACGGATGAAAATGTTCTGAATCATAAGTATACTATGATTTACTCGAATAATCAATTAAAACAGAAGAGAACAAAAACGCCCATCTTTAAATACAAACGGAAAGGACAACAGGTTTCCTGGAAAAATCTCTGTTTCAAATGTTTCATATGTCTAACAGAAATGAAGTTTCTACAAACTAGTAACTTTTCTGAAAGCTAAACGACTAAAAGCAATAACTGATGCCATTGCTTTTGCGATAGATTGCACATGTAAACAGTTGTTATTCATTATACCAAATGCAAATGGATTTGTCATTGACGGTGTTTATATAATAACCCTTTCATTGAACAATGCATCAGTAATGAACACAGAGATTATATCATGATTCCAAGGTGACAACTGTAGCCGGAATTGAAGTATTACAAGGCCATGAGAAATGATTTCACCGCTTGCCAAATTATTTCATTTACTTAACCATGTGTTAATGTTTTGGTATTAAAGCCAACCCAACGTCAAAATAGGTAACGCGAAAGTCTTCAAAGTATATGTATTAATTTTAGCTTTGCGGTCTATATGCACACTTTCCCCGTTTTAAAATGAAAATATTTTTTTTAGTTTTCAGTTGTTTTAAACAAATCCTTCCGTTTTCTTTTTATTTGAGCATCAAGACCGAATATCATTTATCTTTGGTGGTTTCTAGAAAGAAGCAATCATGAGAAACTATTTTAGTCATAGCATGGCCGATCAATTTTCCCGGAAGAGACAGCGGGTATACCTTGAAAAAGATCACTACAGTCAGTTCGGGAATTTGATAATTGAAATTGAAAACTATTTTTTATGCCAACGATGCAAAATTTCAGACTTTTTTTGTCTCTGTCTTAAAGTCTTCAATAATTTATCAAGTAATAATATTGTATTAGTATAACATATGTCAGTTAGCGAACAATACAAATAGATGAATGGTTTTAAGCTATTTGAGAAGAAATTTTATCGTTCGGTACTATTTTCCAGTATTAGAATTAACAATAGATTTATAGTAAACGTTTAGGCAGACTTCTTAAAACGAAATATCTCTTGGCTGCATGATTATAGAAATGCCTCATATAGCTCCCTCCTAGAATCAAAAACGGCCGTGTTTGCAGGTTTTTGCCAACTAAAATATTTATTTACATCAATATGAACACATGCAATGGCGTTAAACCAAAAACGTGAGGTTATCAAAGCTAATAGCCTTAGGTTTATCTAAGTAAATTCATATTAAATTCACGTTGGGTAGAAGTTATGCTGATTGCTGACTGCAGATGGTTCTTTTATGGCGAATAATATTTCGTTAATGAACTTTGTCTTTACATATTGACTTCCGTTTGTACATCTTCAGCCCATTAACAGCTCGGTTTTAAATGGTTTCTACTACATTTCAGTCGTTAAGATTACTATTGATCTGATGAAAAAGAAGATATCACTTTAAAGTAATAATATTTTTGTTTATCTGCAAAGACACTGAGCAAGGCCATCTGAACATCATTTGCTAAACGAATGAGTCACTCAACCAATGTCATCTCGACCGATCTGTAAAAATTTATTTATTCTGAATATATGTCAAAAATTTCTCAATAATGTTTAAATAAAATTAAAATTCGCTTTCACACGTAAACGTGACTTGAAATCTTTATTTTATCAAGTAGAATATTTCAAAGTCCATCATACCTTGTACACACTCTGGTACATAGCATGGTTGACCCAGTGTTGACCCGACATATACATGGAAAGAAATGTGTGTTTCAGAGTGAGAATTTCAAATTTCCGTACTTTTAGAAGCTTGGGTATCATGACTGAAGCTGAAACTGTAACTGGTGAGTTTGGAATTATTTAGTTGTTCAAGATCCCAAAAGCGATATATTTGAAGTGGCTATGGTCGGAAGGTGACCAACGCGTTAAAAATTGTCGTTTTTTTCATTACTGTAAAAACAAAATTCTCGGAAAGACGTGCTTCTTTCATCCATCTCTAGCCAATTTACAGACCTTTCAGGATTTCAGGGTAAGAAAGTCTTGCAAAACCAGAAAGTAACTCTATCATCCACCCGTAATGTAGTTAAAGTTGCAGTGTTGCAGAAATTGAAAAGGCATCAGTCAAGGTCCAGTTTTAACGACTCTACATTAATGACGCTTAGATACGAAATGACCTAATTCTCACTCGGTAAACCTGAATTTATGTGTTTTCTTCCAATATGCCTGTTACACAAATTCGATCTACTTTATCAGCGAAGCAAAGAACTAGCACAATATGCGTCGTTCGTCCAGGAAGCCAAGTCGAAAACGTCATTCTGTCATACTGGTCAAGACGTTATGTCGGTATATCTACGTATGTGCCTCAAGTGCATTCTAATCAAAAGCTACATTTGTGCAAACTGTATCGGACTGATTTATAAAATAGAATGGTCTTCATTAATTGCATGAGTATTTTGAATCAATTAAATCTGATATACGGAATGCAAATCATATTCAAAGATGACAATTATGATTCTGCATAAGTTTATCTAGAGGAACACCAATTCGCTTCGATTTTTCAGTAAAGCAATAACAATATAGCATGTCCGTCTTGATAAGACATTTTTACTATTTTACTATTTATAACTTTCTAAAATATTTCATACAGGAAAAACAAGTAAATGATGGCTTCATGTAGATATTGGTTATATAAAAGAGCAATTATAGTAAGACATGTTTGCATTGATTCTGGTAACTGCTAATTTCAATTACAAGACACATAACAAATGAAGGTTATTAAAGAAAATACAATACTGTAAAAAAAGAAAGAAGAATTAACTGCAGTGTGTAGCAGCAGTAGTAATGGTTTCCAGGGGCGGATCCAGGATTTCAGGTCAGGGGCTTAATATTTTGGTCGACTTTGTGTCTTTTTTTTCTATAGTGTCACAGTGCATAATAAGCATATGCACGCTATAGCAGTATGTAAGCTGGATAAGACAAAAAAGGATAGATCAAAGCTATATATTATTATTATACCACTCAGTGAGCATCGGAATTGACTGATATTTCCGTTTCGTGTGTTTACAATAACACAGGAGGAGGCTCGCGCCGGATGCACCCCCCTCCCCTGGATCCGCTTGTGGTTTCTTCATATGCTTAATACTACACCTTTACAAGGGTCAATGTTTGTTATCATATCAGGGTTTTCCCATAAATGTACTTGCTTAAAGCTAACAATACATTGTTACCAAGACTTTGAAGAAGGTAAAAAAAATGGACGAGTCTTAATATTGTCTATGAAAATCTCTGTATACAGGACAAAATGTTATTCATCTTCAATGTTTCTGCACTGACATTATAAAGAAAAGCGTTGTTCTCTTAGTACTTCTGATTTTACATGTCGACCAATTTCAATAGTTAGCACACGTGCAGATAATCTTAACTAAGAGAATAAATAAATTGTGCTGACAACACATCCAAGTACCTCTCAAACAAAAAGCCACCTTTACATTGTTTATATAATAATATGCTAATTAAAGAGAGTGGCAGAAAGTAAGAGAAAAAAGAAGCAGAAAGTGTTATTAGTTGTCATTCAGGATGAAGTGTTCTTAGAGCTGTGATTTTAGCCTGGTCAATCACTTTGTTGGTGTTCTTTTTCTTCGGCATTAGGTTTAGCGGGATAGTTCAAAGGCTATTACATTTTAAATATAAAAATAAATCTTTCGGCCTGACTTTGTTTAAATTTTCATGCACGAGTTTTAACCTACACTTAATGATATGAAAATAATAAGCGGAGAGTATGTCACTGATTAAAACCATTGAAGACGTAAATAACGTGTAGAATATTTACTGGTGACCTCTAACACATAAGTACGGTTGTCGTCAGAAAAACATGAACTTTACACTTAGTATAAATCAAGCATGTAATTCAGAAAAAATGCTAATGAACAATATACTTAGGAAATAGATTTTAAGTTTGAGTGATATACCGTCTGATATATCACGGTGTCGAGTTCATATGCGTAGTAATTTAATCACGAAGGCCGTAGGCCTGAGTGATTAAATTATTACGCATATGAACGAGAATCCGTGATATAAACGACGGTAGATCACGAAAATTTAAAAATCTAATTCCATTCTAACACGTACGTATATTTATAAGGGGTGCAAATGTGTGCACTATTTAACAGTGGCATTCGCAATGACGTCAGCGGGCGCGCGCTTGTGTTCTGAGTGCTATACTGTATATGATATATCACGCTCAATTTCTTCTTTGTTTATTGTCGGCGAATTGCATATAGTGTTAGAATTATTGATAACAAGTCATTGACTGACTGACTAACCAATTCAACCTTCGAGCTCTTTTTTTCTGAGCATACTTCCATCACTATTAACATCTATTTGTTGTTGTTGTTGTTCATATTCGTCCAGTTATTTTGTCCATGTGTCTAGGATTGACAAATATGACTTTTCAACAGTGCAACTCTTCTAAATATACCTCCACATTTTAGAGTAAAGCGTTAATTGTCTTATAATTAGGTTTAACTGCAGTTTCTGTACCAAAAGTGTACACAAATAAGCTAGGATGATCTACTTGCCATTTTTGCCGGTTTTTACCAGTTTTTGCCGGTTTTTCCAGTTTTTGCCACTGGCAAGGAAAAAACTAGTTTTTGCCGGAAAAAAACCCAACCCTGACTAGGCTGAATGGAATTAATTTCATATCACTTCTGTAGAATGTCTTTTGACAGCTCTTAAGATAAACAAGAAGTGCCATTGCACTAGCAACAAATTTTTCACGACTCATCGTATTGAAAAATGCCTCGCCTCGGAAATTGACTTAAGTTGTTTGTCATGTTTAAAATCGTTTAAAGATAACTCATTAGTTTAATATGCTGTCTGAGAGAAGTCTTTTTCCCTGTAATTAGAGGTAAACTAGCAGAATAAGAGGTATGTAAGACGCTTATATCATTAATAATGCCTGTAATAAGTTTGAATTAAAATCAAATATAGATTCGATAAGAAAAACAAAAATAAGATAATAAACATGTTGCTGTATCAATGTATCAAAATACTTGGTAGGAATTTTCTAAGGTACAACTTTGTGCTTGTGAATATTTTTACTGAACATTCTAAGCGATTACCACTTACCGAATTTTATTAATCATTATTTATTTTTATAACTGGATTTATGTATCCTCTGTCATGACAGCACAATTTTCATTGGGGCTGTACTTGTAAGTGAAAGAACCGCTGCTTGGAGTTTGGTTGGTGCTGTAAATATTTTGTTCTCAGGTAAACTGGGAAACAGGTACACATACTTCTATTCGTAATAACAGATGCTGTAATAATACAAGTTTTGTCAAATAAGTTTTCAGAAATAATGGCATCGTCAAGGCAAGGTTGTCAAGGTCATCGTCAAGGCAAGGTCGTCAAGGTCATCGTCAAGGCAAGAGGTCATTCTTACCTTTCAGTTCTATTTCAAAATACTAAAAAAATCCCACCTGAAAAAGACTGAATAAGTTGGATTGAGAGGTTTCATTTCTGCGTTGACACAGGTTTGGTTAACGTCATGGCGATATTATGTAACCTTTGACTTTTTCATCAGTTATGAACAGAATTTTTCTAAGTCGTGTTGAATCCGGGTTTATCACTTGCAATCATATGAAGACACCTAATTATCGGACAATCCGTTGTTTCTACAGATGAACGACCATATTTCTCACTAGCATTTTATATTTCACGTCAGTTCAAATTATAGCAATTAAAGTAGTTTTTAACGATATTTCTCTCACAATCTACAGTAAACACTTTCGATAACTAGTAAGTGTAGATAATGACATGTTGTGAAATCCAACTTTGTGGAAAAGTAGGCCTTGTTAGTGTTTTTTCTTACAAAATGTATGCAAGCGGAAAACAATATGCAAATTTTATTATCCTTAATGAAGAAAAGGCATTAATATCATAGTAAATTGCTACCATAATATTTTTCTCATGACTATACGCTGAAAATGCTCTTATAATCTTAACAAAAATAATTGGTACATACAAGATTGCTAACTTTGAGCTAAGAGGACTTCGCGTTCGTTATTACGCCTTTTTTGCTTGATTATTTATGTGTCCATTGGAGGTTATGTCTTGTGCGCCAGCGGATGTCTAGAATATAGCAATCAAAGCACTGAAGATACTTTTTGGAAAGGAAGTGTGTGTGTGTGTGTGTGGTGGTGGTAGGGGGTGGGGGGGGGGGGGGGGGTGGGGGGGCATTAGTTTGAAATTAATTGTGAATTCTTTGGATTTTTAATCTAAATCGAGACTTGAAAGCCATGTCTGTTCTAGCATCACACGCACATCGGTTGCTTTTATATATACATGGTGGGGTCAGTGATCACGTACTCGGACGAAAATTGAGTTCATTTATTTTTACTATTCTGTCAATCATTTAACTTTGATGATTTTTTTTGGCATATACGATACTGAGAATAACAACCTAGTTTTAACCTGTAGGTTTTCAATAGGTTTGCACTAGCATGCTATGACACTTGAGTGTGACTTTAAGGTGACTTGAAGGTTATGCCTGTATGCACGCAAAAAATGCAGAAATTAGATGTAAACTTTTGGTTAACAAGGCACGGGAATAAGTAATTTCAAAAATATTTGATAGCGAGGAAGGTAGCTAAACGAAGAAACAGTAATGTGTATCGCAAATCACATTTACATGTATCCTAAGAAATGAAATGTGGAGGTAGAGCAAGGTCATGGAAACCTTAATCAGCACAGTTTTATCTAATGAATTTGTTGTGCGAACAAAAAATTACAGTCAAATTCAGTACACAAATATCACATAAATAAAAACAGTTATGTTTCTCCTCCATGTTTCGTTCTTTTTTTTCGTTCTTTTATCTTTCATTATTTTGGTCTTTCTTACCCTTTTATTACCTTCATTTGCTCTTTCTTTCTTTTGTTTCTTTGATTGTTTGATCTTTCTTTCGCTAGTTCTCCTCTTTTTTCTGTCTTTTCCTTTTATTCCGCCATACTAAATTTCATCTATAAAATCAATTAGTTTTTCGATTCATTTAATCATCAGCTCATCAATCAGACGAATGAATTGGTGACAGCTGCTGGCTTCAGTTCAAACGTATTTATTTTATGCATGCTTATCTAGTGAAGGGTATTTTAGCTGTTTGTATAGCTGGCGACAAGAAGAAGCGCAGTGCCCAAGAAGAATAACTCTAACTTATTCAGTTTTTGAGTAATCTCCCCTTCTTTAATTTATATAATGAATTTTTGTCCAGAGCAAAACTTGAACATAAAGGAAGGGATTGTCTTGAAACTTAAGATAAAGATAAATGGTCAGAAATAAAATTTCAGTGGTTAAAAATGTAACTCTTCCTGGTTCCATTTTTAAATTATATCCCTTCTTGATGAATTATTGTCCCGAGTATTGGTTTAGAACTAAGTACCGATTTGAAGTTAAACTTGAAATATAGTTAGCTTGTCACAAGGTGAAGTGCAGTGCCAAAGAAGCGTAACTCGACTTTATCCAGTTTTAAGTTGTATACGTTTCTTTGGTTTTGTAATGAATTTTGTCCAAAGCATAACTTGATCATTATGAAAGGGATTGACTT
The DNA here is from genome assembly GCA_012932295.1 of Cyclina sinensis. Classification (NCBI taxonomy): domain Eukaryota; kingdom Metazoa; phylum Mollusca; class Bivalvia; order Venerida; family Veneridae; genus Cyclina; species Cyclina sinensis. Next base: position 34,674,580 of record JAAONU010000007.1, on the reverse strand, counting down.
TAAACTTAAAGTAAAGATATGTGGTATGAAGTATAAGTGTACAAAATATATCTCTGTCAGGTCTCATTTCTCATTAAACATTTTTGGTATATAGATTTTTTATGGTATACTGGTTGATGTCTTTTAGTGTCGTTTTAACACAGAGTTGTAAAAATATTCTTGCAAATATTCCAAATATTTATGCAGTGCCATGTGAAATGTCTGACATCATCAGTTTGCAGACAGGCATAAATTGCATCTGTTCTGCGATGCTTTTCTTCTTGTTCTGATTGCAATTGAAACAAATTTACCTTACCCCCCCCCCCCGCCCCTCCCTCCTCGAAGTGTTTAGCTCTTCTAGGTTGTGGGGAAAGTGCAAACTGCAGAAAGCATCCCATTCTAGAGACACTCGACTTTCCTTTACATGTTAGGTGTATAAAACCTTATTCTTATGTCTCATCCAAAATCCAATTACTTGTGTTAGTGGAGGACGGAAGATCAAACTCATGACTCCTTGGTTATATAGGTTGAGTATGTTGAGCTTACTGAATTGTTAAAAAGTTATAATAAAAATATTGTTATTCAACTCTGTAAATTTTCTTAACTTGTATTTTATAGAAGAAATATTTTACTAAATACTAAATGGAATTAACTAAAATAGAACCCTGTCATCCTCCATTCGTTGCTATATTGTACATGCATATGAATATAAATTCTGATGTAACTGTAAGCATATGTGACCTTATATTGTTTTATATCAATATGTTTATTTGTTGTATGAATTAACAATATACATGGCATACAAATTTTTTAAGTTTCGGTTCTGGTTACCAATCCAGCACGTTACCAATGGACCACTGATCTGCCCCTACTTTAAAATTCTGATACTGACAAGGTTTTGATTGACTTCTGTAATAACAGGCTTGTTTTCATTTGCATTTTAGTCAGAACTGGTTTTCCCCAATTATGAGATAAAATACTTAAAATTTGACATGCATTTCATTCTTTTTATACGCCCGTCGAAAGACCACCGTAACATGAAAAACACCGAGGCGGGCGGGCGAAGGGTGGGCATCCGGACCTTGTCCGGACCATAACTCTTTTGCTGATGATCTGACTGACTTCAAACTTGCTGTGCAGCTTTCTTGCAAAAAGTAGAAGTGCAGTGCCTAGGAACCATAACCCTACTTGGTCCAATTTTTAAATTATCTCCCCTCTTGATGTTTTATTGTCCGGAGCATAACGAAATGTGAACCTTCAAATAAATATAGCTGGAAGAAGTGCAGTGCTTAAGAAACATAACTGTACCTTATCCATTTTTTGAGTAATCTCCCCCTTTTTTAATTTCTTTAATGATTTTTTTGTCCGGAGCATAACTTGAACACTATGAAAGGGATTACCTTGAAACATAAGATAAAGATAAATGAATAGAAGTAGTATTGCAATGCACAAGAACTATAACTCTTCCTGGTCTCAAATTATTAAATTATCTCCCTTCTTATTTTTTTGTCTGAAACATTAATCTAAAACTATGAAGTGATTTGATGTGAAACTTTAAACATAGATAGTTGATGATAAGTAGAAGTGCATTGCCCAAGAAACATAACTCTACTTTATCCAGTTTAAAGATACCTACGTTTCATCGGTTTTAAAATGATTTATTTTTGTCCAAAAAAACTTGATCATTAAAAAAGGTATTAGTTTGAAACTTCTGATGATTTCTTTGTGCAGTGCCATGTAAAATCACGGTCCAGAACCATATCGGCAGTCTGTCTGCAAAATCTGCTTTGTAGGCGATCTCTCTGCGTCGGCACTGGTAATTCTTTGCTGTAAACACAGTTTGTGATGGAAGACGGACAGACATCAGTTCAAACAGCTAAGTTGCTGAAAATTAATAAGTGCAGAGAGACCTCCTGTATACCATCAAAACCGAAAGTATAGGGTGTATATGATTTCTAAATAAATAGCGACCAGTTTGTTAGCATTTTCTTGAAGAACATTGAACAATGTATATGTTTGACGTAATGGTTATGTACGTTATCAAAGTAATAACTCGTTTCAGCCGGTAGAAAGCACCAAAGTTCTGTTCATGTCAATACAATTTGTCGGAGTTTTGGAGTGCAGTGACAGAGAATTGAAAAGTAGACATACGTATACATAGCAAAGATGTTCTAATGTTCCGTGAACTTACTAATTTCAAGCAACTCAGTTGTTTGACTGATGTCTGTCTGTTTTTTTCCGACCGTCTTCAATCACAAACTTTGTTTACAGCAGAGAATAACCGGTACCGACGCAGACACTCTCCTACGCAGTGATCTCCCCTTACAGGATTAGATCTCTGCCGTCACAGCATTTTCGTCATGATTTTTGACGATATGATTTTTTTCAATTTTGATTTATTTTGGAAAAAGTAAGGGTTAACGGTTTCTTTGGCGTATTTGCCATCTTGACACAATCATGTGATAAGACCATCATCACGTGATTCGTGTGACGGCAGTGGTTACTGAGCACAGCGTAACCGGTGCGCGGAGTTTGCGACGCAGAGAGACCGCCGATAAGACAGATTTCGAAGAGAGATTGCCGATATGGTTATGCACCGTGAAAATGTCTGGCATCATCAGTTCGCAGCCTAGGTTGACGGGTATATAATGCAATGGTTCTGCGATGATTTTTTTTCTTGTTGAGGATAAAAACGTCAAAAGCTACATTGTATCATTACAAACTGAAATCAATTGCTAGAGTATTTTAAATTTGTTTTCACAGACACCTGCATTTCGGTTGACATAATGCGATTCATAGTCAGTGGAGCCCTTGATTAGTTGAGTTAATTAAATGTAACATTAAGTTCCTTCTGTTCTTTTGCAGCTATAGTATATTAATCGAATCAGTCACGCCAAATATCTGAGCCCTTGCCTATTGTTCTGTTTTTATTAGAGGTTAACGCCAGACTTAACGTAAGTTTGGTCACATCCCGCACTAATAAGTGTGAATCTTTCCGGAAGCGACTGACAGCAACCTCACTTGAACCAGAGGTGAGGGACAAACGTCAGACGCATTGACAGAGCTCATTTATCACGGATAAATTAAGCCCTATACCAAAACAGTTGTTGTAGATTGTAGACTGCAATTTGTAATCAGCAAACTACTAGAAAGATTCTCTGCAGACTAACATAATATGCCAAATTTTATCAAAGTGATCATGATTTTGACAAGGCTGTCATATGATTACGAAACATTTTTAAGAAAGTTGAAAAGATTTAATTCTGTCGATTACTGAAAAAACATCCGTGCAGTCTGACCAGGCTTTATACTGTTGGTAGCTCCATTTTTGTATTTTGATATTGAAATCCCTTAAACTTTGAATGGACTGTTCCAAATTCAAAGCTGGACAAATCCATTACAAAAATTCAGCAGGTTAAGGGTTAAAAAGTATTTTAGCCGTTTTGATCAGTCCCGTTTGTTGACTTCGTATGTATGAAAGGGGATTAAGAGATTATTACTCCTAAGTTACGGCCAATATATCATTTGCATATTTCCCAATGATAATCTCACAATTACCAAAATTTTAACGTCTTAAAAATGACGTCATGTAGTAGTGTGACGTCAGATGGTGTTTTTGTCGTTATCAAACAAAACGAACTTCAGTCAGAGACAATATATCATTTGCATATTTCCCAATGATAATCTCACAATTACCAAAATTTTAACGTCTTAAAAATGACGTCATGTAGCAGCGTGACGTCAGACGGTGTTATCAAACAATACGAACTTCAGTCAGAGAGAAATAAAAGTGTGACAAAGAAGGTAGTTCTTATAATTATCTTATAAAGATTAAATTTAACCTTCAGGATAAAGTTACCTAAAGTATTTTTTCTGTTGTATTGTTCATTTTCTGTGTTTTTCTTTTATTTTTCAAGCAACATTACTAATTTAACAATATCTTAATTAGTTTTAAATCTGATTTTAACATCGCCGTTTTGAATACAGCCCAGGTCATCTCATTCTTTTTTTTTGTTTATAAATGTAAACATCAACAGATATCATGCTTTAAACTTGAACAGACTAGGACATAGACCTATCCTGTTTTATACATAAACACACGTGTTTAAAGCGACTGGCTTACAGATGAGCCGAAGATGGAAAAAAATTACTGACTCATATTTGTTACAGAAAAACATCACAATATAAAGTTTTCCCACTAGTCACGGGGTAGATACTTTAGTTATATAATTAATTTTGACGAATCCTGATAGTCTCTGTTACTCAGTGGTGTAGAAGTCTAAATTTTACTGACCGAAAGGGCATGGGTTCGAATCCTGGTGATATCAAAATTTGTTTTTTCAGTTTTCATGGTGTGTAGAAGCATATTATTATGGTTTTTTTCCATTATAGTATATTACCTTCTATTAAACTTCAAAGAAAAAAAACCCCACAAAAACAACAACAACACAACAACAACAACAAAACAGATAAATTCTGTGAGTCAGTCGCTTTAACGCATTATTTTCGTTTAACGTGTCATAATTACTGAAATCAATGTGTGACACCCGGGAAACAAAGCGATCTCTTAAAATTTTGGTTTTCCTAAACAATAGCTGTTCTATTAAACTTTTACAACTGTCATGACCTCAAGTGACGGGTGGACAGTAAGATAAAGGTCTCAAATACTAATGTGACCGCGGGTTAAACTTTGTTTCTCGACAACACACCTGATGTTACATGTAAACTACACGTGGTGACTACAGTTCTTGTGTACACATGTATCAGTGCTATACTTTGGGCATGGAAAAAGAACAAGGGATCCCTGGATTCGGATGCTTTCTGTATCGTGGACTACCCCCAACATACCTAAAATAACAAAACTCTGAAGGGGGCGTCGGTCATATGGGCAACCTGTACCGACGATAAGTAAATTAAAATAGATAGAGAGATGTGGCCAATATAATTATAATGATATGTGGTTGCAGGAGACAGTGTAAAATACAGTAAACGTGCCATTCAAGGAAGGAAATTGGTTCTTGTGGAGGAGCAAAGGTTTGAACTCACGAACCTGGATTTTAAGTCCTGTAGGTTACCACTATCTACTCTTGTTTCTTGTGAAGAGCTTAATTCCGGCAAAGACATTTTTACAGTAAGTAGTACTTTCAACGTATGGGCGGAAACATGCGGAATCACCCGAAGTTCACCGATTGAATTTTATGAACATAAGTAGTTTAATCGCGGTTTTTGCTTCTTAATAAAGGGAAAAATGATACAAAGAAATGAAAAATAAAAGGAAAATAAAATCAAATTAAATCAAATCAAAATGAAATTTAATAGCAATAAACAAAATTAAATTTAAACGAAATGAAACAAAATAAATAGATTAGCAAAAAATAAAATAAAAACCGACTTTTTCATTCAATGTTGATTTAACTAGGTCGTTTATACACACTCAAGCTGTTTTTAACTTAACACGCTGAAATAAGTTTTTAATTCGTGCGAGAAATTACAGGTTTTTTGTAATACAAAACTGCTTACTATCGGTTTTCGCCAAGTGCATAGATAGCAGCATGTATACAGATTGTGCAGTGGAAATACACAAATATAATGTCAAGGTAAGCCTTCAGCTCTTTCTTTTATGAAAACTTTGATTAAGCTTAACTAAATAATAGCACTTTTTAGTTTACAGTCTAAGGTTTTTAAATTTTTTATATACATTCAGTTGCTTTAATATATTTACAGAGCCTACTTTAAAGTAATGGTCTGAAGATATTTTAGATGTGTTTATGTAAGGGTCTGTATAGAAAACACTAAAAGATATTTAACAACTCAAGGAAGGAACGTTGTTACACTTTATATGCTAAGTCGTGTCAATGTCTGTCAATCGATATAAAGCGTTCTTTAAAAATCGAAATCCATGAGGAAAATTCAGTAAGATTTACACATAGGGATCGATAAACCTGAACTCATATTCAAGTCAACTGATGTTATGCATGGTTTCCCAAGAGAACAGGAATGAACTGAGTTGAACGGGTAAAAATTTTATGGTTAAAGGGAATGAGTGAACTTTGACAATATAACCAAACATTCTCAGCTTAATTTTAACGCGCCTTTAACTGTACCTGCAAGACAGGTATGTTTTCTTTCTTTCTTTTTTCTTTCTTTTCATGCATGCGTTTTTAGCTCACCTGAGCACGAAGTGCTTATGGTGAGCTTTTCTGATCGGTCTTTGTCCGTCGTCCGTCCGTCAGTCCGTCCGTCGTCAACTTTTTATTCAAATGACATCTCCTCTGAAACCAAAGGGCCAAATTAAATGAAACTTGCCTGGGATATTCCTTGCATAAAGCTCTACCAAGATTGTTCAAATGGTTCTGGTCCATTGCATTTCTGGGTCACAGGAGCTAAAAACAGATTTTAAAAGCTGGATCTTTAAAAATCATCTTCTCCGAAACCTCAAGGTCTGATGCTTAGATATTTGGCATAAAGCATCATCTAGTGGACCTCTACCAAGTTTGTATAAATTATGACCGTGGGGTCAAAACTGACCCCAACCCAGGGGTCAGTTGATTTTACATAGATTTATATAGGGAAAACTTAAAAACCTTCTTGTCAGAAACCACAAGGCCTAGAGTTTAGATATTTGGTGTGCAGCATTTTCCTGTGGACCTTTACCAAGTTTGTTCAAATCATGGCTCCTGTGTAAAAAACGGCCCCGCCCCAGGGGTCACGTTTTACATAGAGTTATATAGGAAAAACTTTAAAAATCTTCTTGTAAGAAACTACAAGGCATGCAGCCTAGATATTTGGTGTTGAGCATTGTCTATTAGACCTCTACCAAGATTGTTCAAATCATGACCCCTGGGTCAAAACTGGCCCCGCCCCAGGGGTCACATGTTTTACATAGAGTTATATACGAAAAACTTTAAAAATCTTCTTGTCAAAAACTGCAAGGCCTGGATCTTAGATAATTGGTAGTATGCACTGTGACCAGAGTGGGGTCATCCCCCCTCCCCTGGGGGTCATTCCCCCCTAATTTTTTTCCCCATTTTTTAGGTCTTTCGCTTTGGCATTAAAATTTGGGCCATTTGTACAGTTATCAAGATGTTTTCAAAATCATTATTCCTTGACCTATATTTTTGACCTACTGACCTACTTTTTTGTTTTTTAGCTACAGCAATGGAATTTGAACCATGTGCACAGGTTTTCGTTTCGATTTCAATAATGTCATCGCATGACCTATAGTTTTGACCTACTGACCTACTTTTTGTTTTTGGAGCTATGGCAATGAAATTTGGATCATGTGTACAGTTTTTTGTTCCGATTTCAAAAATGTCATAGCATGACCTATAGTTTTGACCTACTGACCTACTTTTTGTTTTTTGAGCTATGGCAATGAAATTTGGATCATGTGTACAGTTTTTTGTACCAATTTCAAAAACGTCATAGCATGACCATAATTTTTGACCTACTGACCTACTTTATTGTTTTAAAACTATGGCAAATTTCTTTCGTCTTTGAACCCAGGTGAGCGCTTTAGGGCCATTGACCCTCTTGATATACTTTAAACGAAACTATTTCAAAACATGCAGCGCCCTCATCAGTTCTCCTTACTATGAGGTAACTAGATTACTCTAGTCTCTTCTTTTTCTGAATTAAAAAGTTGACAGTGTATTGTAAGTATGTTCTGCCAGACAATACCGTTTTGCCGATTTAAAAAGTCACAACCAGTCATTGATTGAGTTAAGGTCACATTAAACATACACAGAATTCTATTATGTGGAAAATTCAAGCCGAAATTTCTAAATTCCTTGTCGTAATTTTACAGGTTTGTTGTCAGAAAGCATCATGATATGAATTTTTATCCAGATAGAACAATCGAATGTCCCTTTTCCATAACAGTTCAGGCTATAAACAAAAAAATGTTGTGTTTAATGCTAAAAGTGTCAATATCATTTTGTAAATAGATAAATAAATAAATAAATAAATCACTTAGTAATAATTGTTATACATTTATTCTACTTAGTATAATGTTTCATAGTTCAAACATTTTGATACTTATTTTATGGCTGCATTAACGTTACTATTTTTGCATTATTTTCAGATGCATTTAAACTAACAATTACAAAGTCTGCCCTAAAGTTGCAAAATACCAATGCTTTAACCCTTAACCTGCTGGAACCGAAAGTGATTAGCCTTTGCCACCAGTATAGAGCCAGGTCAGCCTGCACATCCGTGCAGTCTGACCAGGCTCTATACTGTTGGTAGCTCAATTTTTGTATATTGATATTGAAATCCCTTAAACTTTGAATGGACTGTTCCAAATTCAAAGCTGGACAAATCCATTACAAAATTTCAGCATGTTCAGGGTTAAACTAACGATAAACTTCCTGATTCAGCTCTAACAGTTTCTAATTTTAATACAATTACGCCGAAAAAAGAATGGATTTTTTAAAAAATAGCTCCGTCTGATGCATTTTCACAGTTTTCTAACCATTGAATGTTTAGCAATATGCAATTAAGTGGTAACAAAGTACTTGAACGAAACGCCTTTTGATCATACCATGTTGAGTACATGCAGCGGAGTGATAAATACCAGTGTCATCTTCATATATCTCGTAAACACTGACAAAACCCGCAATAAACATCTTTCAAAAACCAAATCATTGCAGTTATTTACAAGCGAGTGAAAAGCTTTTGTTCGATTTTCGACTTTTCGCTCCGCTACTTGACAAATCAGCAGCTTGTTGCATTTTCGTCATTGCATTTGCAGCCCATCAGTGGAAAACACGACATGGCAGAAATCAGCCACCATATAAAAGCCAACAGCAAAAGAAAGTCCATCTCATGCCCCTTAGTAACAACTTAGAGGCATTCAAGAAAGGAATGTTTAACCTAGGCCCATGTGGCCGTGTCTAAATCTGAGTTTGTAACGGTTAAATGGTGGTAGGTGTGTCACAGTGTTTCTTATCTCAACGAAATTTTAGAAACATTGAAAATTATTGCAATGTCCTTGATGAAGTTTCCAAAATTTACAACAGTTGATGTCAAGGATATACATAAAAACACTTGTGACTAAGAGTGCTGTTGCCAAGGTCACCTGCACAAAAACGCAGCAAATATGTCCTTGAATGAGGCCAATGTAAACATCTACAGTTGTTTATTGTTATGAAATAGTTGCGTAACACTAATCATGGGAGTACAAATACCTGTAGCACTACGGATATATTACAGTGATTGCAACTGCCTGTTAATAAATATGAAATGCATGTTTTACGTTCTACCATCGTATTTGTATTGTATAAATCTGTGTACATGTGTTAAATAATCGTCCGTACGGGTTTTCCATAGAGCTTTACCACCCCCACCCCCCCCACCTTAAGAGTTAAGATGTCTCAGTTTGTAGGAGATAGTACAAGATAAGAAAAATCGAGAGTGCCGGACTCCCGATCCGAAAGCTGCTTGTTCGAATCCTTCCAGGGGTGAGATTCTGCACTGAATGCCCTTATTCTGCACTTAATGCGCGAGTACTGGTTTAAATCCTGACGGGATAAATATAAGGAACTGTTTCCCAGTTTATGTACAACACACAGGTTTAAATCGAACCTGAACGTGCTGCCAAAAAGGTAAATGCAAACATGCAATAACAAGACCTGTCCGCGGACAGGACACTCCACATTTCTCAGTGTAATAAATTATAACAAAGTCAAACAAGTGAAGTAACTCATTCAAGATTTATTATGATTATTATTGATATTATTGGTTTATTTATTAATTTTATTTTTATTTATTTATCATTATCATTATTATCATTATTATTACATTTTTTTTTCGCGGTGGGTGGGGGGGGGGGGGTGCTGGTGCCGAGGGGAGGGTTGATGAGGTATCAAGTACCTACGTATTAAAAACAACTGGGTGGGGGGTGGGGAGTAACAGGTCCCGGGGGGTCCCATGTAGGAGGATGTACCTTCCCATCCCATATAAATAAATAGTTTAGTTCTAGGCTAGGGGTAGGTGTGGGTTACTCATGTCAGAAAAAAAGGTGGGGGGGGGTGGGGTGGAGTTAAGTACCTACATACCTACATATTAAAAAAAAAAACGATGAAATAATCGGGGTGGGGGAGGGGGGAACGCATGTGGGGTAATGGGGGTCCCCATGCAGAGGGGGAGGGGGTACTTACCATCCCATGTAAGTAAATAGTTTATTTCTAGGCGTTAGAAGTTTTTTCCTATATATAAGCAAAATCAAGTGATCCCTGGGGTGGGGCTAATTTTGACACCAGGGACATTGGTACCAACAATATTTGTAGGAGTCTTGCAGGTGATCAAGTATTCCAAGTTTTTGAGAAATGGACATTAACAAAAAGGTTAACCAAGAAATTTTAAGTTAAAAGGGGCAACACAGCTTTGATAGTTTCTCAGAAATCTACCTTTACAAAAAGGTAACCAACGCCGATGCCGATGAGTGGGACATGACAATAGCTCCACTTGTTTTTCTTCGAGAAGTGGAGCTAAAAATGATGAATTCAATATTTAAATTGATATTGAAGCAATGATATCTTTTTCTTAAACCTTGTCTAAAAACACAAACACACACACACACACACACACACACACACACACACAGATTGGCACGACAAGACATTGATTTATATAGACAAGTTGGAGATGTATGACATATGGGGTGAACTTTAGGGTCTATATAAGCGTCATTAACGCAAGCAAGATATACTACTTACTTTCTTTATTATTTTAGACAAAGCCGCCTTCCAACACTTAAATGATAAAAAAAGATCTACTCTACTTTTCAGATCATCAATACTGCAATGTAAATTGTTGTATGAGGTGTAAAATACCATCTGCTCTTGAATAAATAAGACTGAATTTGCAAATGGAGCGCAAAAATACTAAACAACATTACGACACGCAACAAGACACAGGCTGGAGTTGGGCGGTGGCAGTGGCGGCGTTTGCTGCTCATCTGATCACTCATGGGATTGTGTATTCATTCGGAATACTTTTCATCACAATACAGGACAATTTTGATGGAAGTAAGGCAGAAATATCATGGATTCCCTCCCTTACTACGGGCTGTCTGTATTTAATAGGTAAAGGTTTTTTTTTTCTTTCTTTCTTTTATCTATACTAAAAACTGTTTTTTTTTCACAACTTTACAATTTTGTTTTGCAAAGAATATTAATGTCCAAGCGTCCGTATGCAAGGCATTTATTCTGTCACGTGAACATTATGCCTTTGCTCTGCAACATGTCATATAAACCTCTCTTGAATATTCCCTATCAGATCAGAGAAGATGAGCGAGAAAGTAATACTTGTGTACTACAACGGATTTTACCGGCCAAGCATAGACTAACATAGTCTAGAAAGACGTCAATTTCGAAGCTCAGTTTATATTTTTAGAAACAAAGATGGCTACGTGTGACTGTGAATCTTTGGAGTTTTCCAACATTTCATTACCCGAAACTACGGAAACCTTGAAGTGGCCCCAAAAACTTTCACATTTTTCTTTCTGTTAACACTCTTATTGTGTTTGCACGAAATATTCCCTTGTAATTACGAACATAACGAAAGATTATTTCATAAAATTGTATTAAAATGGACTGATTTGCTTATGCTCAATGTTGCGTAATTGAGAAATGTAAGGAAAACCTTCTAGAAAAAAAGTGTGGGATGTATGTTTAATGACTTTGCACCGAACGACCCCTGTGATACTTAAACTTTGAGTTATCTAAGGTCCGATGACTTGACTCCTGTTCCATATCTGATACAAACACTCGGAACACAAGGTTCTTGAAAGGTTTACAAAAATTCTTGATTTATTGAAAAAGAATAAAATCATTAATGATAATACATGTAAGGATATAAATGATGAATTTAATGATAAAAAACAATAACAACAACAAAACATTTATCTGCAATCTGAATTCACTTTCAGGACCGCTAGCAAGTATCTTGATTAACAGGTATGGTTGCCGGACAGTAACAATTTTTGGATCCATTCTTGGCTGCCTGGGTTACATGGTTAGTGTATTCGTTCGGAAACTATTCTTACTATACATCACTATGGGAATTTTAGCTGGTGAGTCTTTCAGAACAATAGCTTATTGGATAATAAAATATACCATTTTCTGTTTACTTGACGTAAATATACCATTTTGTGTTTACTCTGCATTCTTAAAAAGTGTGATCGCATTCAACCATGATCTGCTAATATTAAAGTTCCGCCGCATACTTTTTTGCACTTCTTATCTCTCTGAGACTACGCGGAATATCACAACTAGGTTAGTGCAAACAAGTAAACCTAGCACAGCATACTAGTATGTGTAGAATTGAACGCACACGAAAATCAAATGTAATATCACAACATAGTCATTTTCAATTCTATTTTAAAAAAGACGTTATGTTTTTGAATTGTCAGGTTGCGGTTTTGGCATGGTGTTTCTTCCATCAATACTAATCGTAACAAAATATTTCAACAAGTACAGATCACTGGCGTGCGGATTGGCACTGTCCGGTGCGGGAGGCGGTGCCTTCGTATTCAGGTTCGTTTGTGTTTGTTAAACTATTAGCGACAATACAACATGATCAAAGCTGTAAGCAAGTGCATTATGATACGCCAAGTTTCTGTGCATTTCAGGGAAGATAACATAAGGGAACTCTGGGTAAAATGTCCTCAAGAGAAGTTTTGCTAAAGCATTTGATGACGCAAGTGCATTTAGATAAGTTTAATTTTATTAAATCTTTTCTAAGAGATTTTGTCAAATGAAACTTGTAAACAATAAGACCATTTAAGAAATAATTTTGTTTTATTTTCTCCTTCAAATAGTATATGTTTGATACATAAATGATATCGTTGCAGTCCTTTACTGGAATACCTGATTGCCATTTATGCCTGGAAGGGCTCTCTGCTTCTTATGTCGGCCATAATTCTAAACTGTATACCATGTGGACTATTATACCAGTCTGTTTCCTCAAGGGAGAGCTCTCGTAATACGAAAACCTCGACCGAAAACAATTCTATGGAAGGTCCGTTAGACGAGAAAAGTCATCTTATGCAAAGTGACGTGAAAGACGTGTCACAAAATATGGAATTCGAAAAATGTAATGGTGATACCGAAAACAGAAATAATGTCCAAAACGGAAGTGATTTGTGTAGTAAAGAATTGATATCTGACCAACCTATCGTCATAGAAATCGTTCACAACCAGGGCAGAGTAATCAAAACAACCAACAAAAGCACAGAATTTGACGACGTTAATAAGAGGACGTCAGCTTGTTCTAGATATATCATATTATTCCGATGTACAGAGGTTGTGATATTCTTTCTATCACAGTTTCTGTTTTTTGCTGGCTTCTATTTACCATTTATATATATACCGGATAAAGCTAGAGGTCATGGTAAGTGACTTGATTTATACCGCATATTCCCTTCTTGCTAAAGCCTTATCTTTTTCCCTAGAAATCTAGGATTGAAAACTGGTGTGTCAGCCTTTCTTTTAACGAAATTGATTCACCTTTTAAGTATATTTGTAGTGAGGTACATATTCTAATAGAAAGATTTCCGTAACAAAAGTTTGTATTTCAAAAGAAAATGATACCTAAAAAGTCATTCTTTGATCAGCTTATACCATCTTTTTTATTGATTTATGGAACAAACATGTCTGAGTTTGTACTTCAGGAATTCATGAAGGGAATGCAGCATGGATTGCTTCTACAATAGGGATATCTAGTATATTAGGCAGAATAGTCCTAGGTTATCTTGCTGATAGACCCTTCGTAAACAGGTTAGTTGCGAGATCGTGAAATCACATGATTTTATATACCGACGTCGCGAAAACATATGATTTATCATTCAGTTGACATTACAGGATTGATTCATTTAGTTTGTTTATTTATTTGAACGTTTTTTTATTGTCTTAACCTTTGTATGAGAAAGTCTACATTGAAATTTCGAAAATTATAAAAGCAATTGATTCATATAATAAAAGTTTAGAAATGTTTCAAGCCTTGAAAAAATGTTTTATAATGAAATATTTTTGTTTTGGTTTTCTAAAACCGTAATACGTATGTGTTAATGTAATATTGTCTGGTCATTACAGAATGGTCATGTTCAAAACGGCACTTCTGGTCACAGGTATCAGCACATCTCTTTTACCAGTTTTAAACACATTATGGTCAATGTTGATCTACGCAGTTATATATGGTGTTTCAACAGGTTTGTTTTATTTTTAACCTTTCATCAATGATATTTCTGTAACCATGCTGTCCAAACGTCTATTAATCAAGGCGTAGGAGTGGCTTCATATTCATATTGCTCTAGGGACTCAATTTGTTGACTCTCGTTTGTGCATTTGTTACATCCGACTAGTGTCGTTGTGAAAATAAAATGGTCTCTCAAGATCCCAAAAGCTTAAGTGTTAACAATATAGGAATTCACTTAATTTTAGGATTTGTAGGGTTGGTTTACATTGTCTTTTATAGTATACTAGCATTCGTCTACATTTTATCTAATATTTTTGCATTATTGTGTCATGTAGATATTGCACAATATCTCTTGTTGCCTTTTATTCTAGTTTTACTCGGAAAATAGAACGAGAATTATTTAATCTAGGTGAATCATTTTGATGTAATGGTTCAGTCAATCACGAGTAAAATAACAACCTCGGAAAAAAGATAATCTTGGAACGACATACTGGAAACAAAGAATACTTTCATTTATAGACAAGAAGGAATTTTTCTTTGAACTACGTTTACCTGCATTAAAGACCATATTCCAGCCTTCTTAAGGGTGGTCCATGTATACAGATTATACTCTGTAATGCTCAAATGACATTGAGTTCTCTTTTGTTGAACGGGAAAGTAATAGTGTGGATATGATTATTAGTCCCCTACCGGTTTATTGGGAGAGGGGGACTTAAGGTTTGCACCCCTCCCCCCGTCCGTCCGCAAAAATTGGACCCTGCGATAATTCAAATGTACTTGGAATATTTTCATGAAACTTTAAACATGGATAGATGGCAATATACACATCATTTTGTTTTGTTCCTATGTTGAGAAATATTTTGCTATGACAACAAACATACTTGAAATATTGCAAAAATGGTGATATACTTTTGATGCCCTACAGATATCCATTTTAAACTTGCTACATGTTTTGGTACTCAAAAGACCAGTCATATATCATGTCCCATAACTCTGTCATTTGATTTCACAAAGTTATCCCCCTTTTCAACAGTGAAAATTTTCCAAAAATCAACATAAATAAATATTTCTGGAATCTATAGATGCATTTGATTGAGACTTTTCTTACGAACAAGAAAGTCCGTAATACAAAGATGCAATGCATATTCGGATACACAACCCAGAGTGGTATTCAAACCCCGATCTTAGCGCATCGAAGGCTGTAACACTTTATGCAAACTGTATTGGTGTTATTTTTAGTTTAAACAATACATTCCTTAACACTTTCCCTCATATGATCTTTTGATCATCTGTTGTATAAAACTCCATCTATAATTAAGAAGAAACTGTTGATTTCAGCTAACTTATTGTCAATATTTGAAATTTGGTTCTATGTAGTGTGACAGTGCCCTTTTCGGTAAGGGACTTTTAGTGTTTGGCAATATTTTTACTTGTATTTCGTTGATTTTTGTTCATCCTAGGGATTACTTTGTCATTAACATCAGTAGTGTTGGTGGATATAGTCGGCCTTGACCTTCTATCAGACGCTATGGGACTGAACAACCTTTTCAGTGCGTTCGGGTCGCTTTTGGGACCACCAGTTGCAGGTATTCTTGCTTCCAACGACGTAAGCTTTGACGTTTGCAATAATAAGAAACTCTCAACGGCTTTTATTGCAAGATTTCATTTTGTAAAAGTTAATGGGAATTTTTTTTGGGTTCATTTAGATTAATTAGAAAGATATATGTATGGGATTTTCCTTCATTGGAGCTCACTTCTTACTTTTATCTATTTAAATAGGTACATATTAAATAATTTTGATTGCAACTTTTAAATTACTTTACGTTGTGTATTTTCAGGATTATTATATGACAAAACACAGAGTTACGCGGCTTCGTTTCTGACTTCGGGAATATCTATGTCAGTTTCCGGTTTAATGCTTATTCTTGCCGCAGTCTGTCGCAGGAAAAGTGACTGAAACACCCCTACTAAACGGTGGCTCTTTCACATTTTGGTGATCTGTTTAAATGAGAGCCCTCGACACTTCCGTTGTAGAGCCCTCGACCAAAACAAGGCTGAAAAAGGTAAGCACATTTTATAAAAATGTACGTTTTTAAAGAACATGCTTGTTTTTCAAAAATCGAAGAATGTCATGCCACGTAGAACATTTTTCTCATCATTTTGGATGCAATTTCAATAAGAAATACCCCAAAATGACGTTGCTAGAACTTGTACCAAATATCAACTCGTGTGTTTTCTTTCACGAGGAGACACTCCTTGAGTCATTTCTCTACCGTGAAGTAGATGTTGGCTCACATAATCGTACATGTAACATTGTTCCAACCTCCTCTTTGGCTCAACACAAAAATTGTTCACAGAGATCGTTTAAAAACAAAATACACACATTTTTTTCAAATGTGATAGAGCCATCGACAATGTGCTGGCGCCATCGGCATTGTGGAAGAGCCATCGGAAATGTGATCGAGCCAACACCTCATTCAATAAGTGTTAATATTGTATGTTAAAAAGCACAAAAAAAGCGACGGCCTGATTTCTTTTTTTTTCAAAGTTGGTAAAACTTTATTGAAAAGATCGGATATTGTTTTGTCTTCTTTTCCAGCATTATTGGGTATATCGTTTTCAATGACTTCTGCTTCATATTCCGAACTAATTGAGCTAGGTTCTTCAATATCTGCTACATCGCTATCTATGAAATGTTCGTCTAATGAGTACAAATAACTTCTTCATCACTGATTGAATGGCTTTCAAGTAAAAAATTCAATGTTCTTTTTGATGTTTTCCAAGGTGTAGAATGTTTAGCTGCCGAAAATATTGTCTTTAATCTAGAGTATTTCATTTGCGTTTTTGGAGCTTGAACCTTGGATGCGTTTTCTTTCATTCGTTTTCGCCGATGTGGTGCCTCGAAAATTCTTTCCTCCATGTTTCTTTTAGTCATGTTCATTGCTTTAACACTAACTTCTGAGTCGTTAAATTATGAATATACTATTATTGGGTAATGAAAAACTAGTTCACATACGTGAAACATGAAGGAATCTGATTGAACAAATATTCGAAACATTTCAAGAAAGTAAGTCTTTATCAACTCATGCAATTTAGTCTAGACCTGAATTTCGATCGGTATAATTCCACAATAACAACTCTTTATGGATGATAGTGTTGGCTCTGTCACATTTTCGAGGGCTCTTTCACAATGCCGATGGCGCCAGCACATTGTCGATTGCTCGATCACATTTGAAAAAATTTGAGTATTTTGTTTTTAACCGAGCTCTCTGAACTATTTTTTTGTGTTGAGCCAAAGAGGAGGTTGGTACAATGTTACATGCACGATTAAGTAAGCCAACATCTACTTCACGGTAGAAAAATTACTCAAGGCGTGTTTCCTCGTAAAAGAAAACACACGAGTTGATATTTGATAAAACTTTTAGCAACGTCCTTTTGGGGTATTTCTTATCAAAACTGCATCCAAAATGATGAGAAAAATGTTCTACGTGGCATGACATTCTTCGATTTTTGAAAAACAAGCATGTTCTTTAAAAACGTACATTTTTATAAAATGTGCTTACCTTTTTCAGCCTTGTTTTGGTCGAGGGCTCTACAACGGAAGTGTCGAGGGCTCTCATTTAAACAGATCACCAAAATGTGAAAGAGCCACCGTTTAGTAGGGGTGTGAAAGTGTCAGCTCTATCAATAAAGACAAATCAATACTGGCATTAAATACTCAATAATCACAAGATGAACACAGTTTAGATTGATCAATCATGCATTACTGAAAAAAGATCAACAGAATTTACTACATTAAAGAATAAATGAATTTTAACTGCGACAGCGACGCCCAGGGTCTGACCCTGTGCAAATTGCTACAATAATAAAAGAACTGAGACAAAATCCTCTACCTAGTCAAAGGGCAGACAAAGTCTAAGAGGTACAGAAAAGGGCAGCTCTAGAAGGATTACATACCTTTACTCGAAATATTTCCGCTGTCTTAGATCAGTCTTTATGCTCACAATCCAAGGCACTGTGAAACACGATGTTGAGGTGAAGAAAAAAACTCTCAAAAACATAGAAAAAAAACAACAAAAATTGCATTTCAGTCACGTGTTTTACGTGTAAAATACTGTTCTGTTTAAGTGTACAATCAGCAAATACATACTACCCGAGTCAGAATTTCACATGTAATAAAAACAGAAACCGATTGAGCGAAAACAAACGAGAACAAGAATTAACTCTAGGAGATCTTATCTTTGTATATATATATATATATATATATATATATATATATATATATATATATATATATATATGAACTTAATTCAACTCTCTTGTAAAGCGTTTTTGATTAATTCTATATTTCTTTTTTTTTCTTATACGTGGGCTGATTCATTTTTTAATCTTTATTTAAAAGTTTTGAATATTTGTTCTTCGTAGAGTGCTTTTTAAATATACGTATAGACATTATTATAGGCAATATTATTCATATTTCTTAATTGCATAACAGTAAACAACATATTTTCTTGTTAATTTTTGTAAAAAGTTGATTGAAAAATCTACTTACATCTGATAGAACAATACCAGTACAATACTTCTAGTTTTATTCGTGTATTCTTGTAACCGCTTTCACCTCGTTGTCTCTGAATATACGCATTTTGCAAACTAAAGGGATGGCTTGTTATTGTTTTTATTCACTGAATCGGGTATGTTTCTGATGTCACAATCGGGTATGTTTCTGATGTCACAATCGGGTATGTTTCTGATGTCACAATCGGGTATGTTTCTGATGTCACAATCGGGTATGTTTCTGATGTCACAATAAGCTACTTACTCTGATCTAATTAATAGTAAAACTTCTTACAATCAAACAATGTGAGGTAGCACTAAATCGCTTTTGTTGAAAAAAATCTCCATTAGTGAATTATCATTCCTTATCGCAGAATTGCTGTCGCTGCACATCACTAATGTCATTATCATCAGGATTTTCTAGGCATTAATTGGCCTATTGAAAGTTTGTCATTAGAAACGCAATGAAGTGAAGAAACGTAAATAAGGTCTCGTTAAAAGTTCCACAGACGCACTGTTTTTTTACCAGAATGTAAAAAAATAGTGATATAATAATCTGCCTGCAAATTAAGAGCGCAGAGAGATATGGTTTCAGGCCTTCAGACAGGGTAAAAGCACAACCTATTTATGGTCGTGTCCAAGTAAGTTCTGCTTCATTTGTTGAAATCACTTGGTTGACGACGACTTCATATCTGACACATATCATTGTAAAACTTCGACTTTTTTGAAAATTTAAAGCTGACATTGACGAATATTTTTCGTACAGTATGTGTTTAGGGAACTGACAGAAGACCACATCAAATCGTAAATCTATATAGTCTTTTACACTTGCCGTGTGACTGTTCTACTTTCTAAAAAATAATAAATAGAAGTCATTTCTGAAAAGTAAATATGTTCACACAATGTAATAGATGACACCATTTGCACTATCTGATGCAGGGTACTAATGTATTTTCTACAGGTATTTAGACACATAATATGCCCAAAATTATCAATGATCAAGTAACTAACAGTGCATGCCTTGACCGGTCTGAAATTATTAGTTCCTCACTGAGTTACAGGTCACAGTAAAAATGAAAAATTAAAGAAAGGGGCTTCTGCAAATACCTGTAATGTGACGACCCATTTCTTTAATTTCAGATACACTTCCAGAGAAGGGAATATTTAAGGAAACTGCAGTTCCTTGTGTGTTTTCCTGGAATAGTATGTGTCTTGTATTTTGAAAAATTAATAAAGTTGTGAGGTCTCCACCACCTTTTTATCCAAGCGATTTTCAACGGCATTAACGGGTTTTGTCTTTATCAGAAAATACTAAAATAAAAGTAGTGTTCTTAGGCTTTTTTTCAACCAAGAGAAAGGTATATTAGTTATGATTAATGTCAACAATAATTCCACCAGGTGTTAAAAGGAATTAATGTCAGTATTTTTCGAAACAACTTCTAAAGTTGGTAATTCTTTGTTGCTAGACAAGGAACATCCCTATTCCGGTATATTGATAAGATCGATGGATCAGTCTTTAAAGCAAACCTCCATGAATAATCTGTCGTTGGATATGTCTAATTCTGCATATTTGGGTCTTTGGTTAAGTTATTATATATTATATATATATACCGTTTAGTCGGTGAAACTATGTCTGCTTGTCGTAAAAACACCAGTATACTTACGTCAAGCCTCTTGCATATATTCCTTATAAAACACAAATCGCACGAGAAGCTGGAACTTATGTTCAATCCACATTATTTTCAGGCTTACGTTTTTTCTTAAAAAATAAGTAACAAATAAAACTCCTAAAACAAACAAACAAAAAAAAAAAACAAAAAAACAAACAACCCCCTCCCCCCAAAAAAAATGTCTTTGCCTTTAAGAACTGGCATCAACGTAACGTATGACATAGCACAAAAGGATAGGCTGCAATAAGGAAAGCTTGCATCGAGTTTTTCACAACCCCTCATCTCGGAAATTAACTTAAATATTTTTCATGTTTAAAATTGTTTAAAAATAGCTCATTAGTTTCCCTCTACTTAATGGTTAGCTAGCAGAATAAGTGGTATGTTTCACATATCATATCATTAATGATGTCTGTTGTAAGTTTAAATTGAAAAAGATATAGATTCGATAATCTTGGGAACAACAATAACATAATCAAAATACGTGTTAGGAATATTTCAAGGTACAAGTTTATGCTTGCGAATATTTTTACTTAACGTTCCAAGTGATAGTCACTGACGTAAATTTATTTATCATTAATTATTTTTATTACTGGGCTTATTTATTGTTAGCCCCTGCCATGGTATCACAATTTTCACTGGGACTGTACTGGTCTGGGAAAGCACCGCTGCTTGGAGTTTGGTTGGTGCTGTAAATAACATTTTGTTTCAGATAAAATCTGAAACAGGTACACATACTTATACCTGTAACAATAAAAACTATATTAATACAAGCTGTTGTCAAATTATCTTTCAAAACTAATGGCATCGTCAAGGAAACAAGGTCATGCTTACCTTTCAAGTCTATTTCAAAATACTACAAAACATCTGAATCAGTTGGATTAGCGATTTAAGTAGTTTTATTTCTGCTTTAGTTTATGTCGTGGCAGGGTCGTGTTACCTTTAACTCTTTATCAGAAATGGACGGAATTTTCCTGAATCGTTCTATTGAATCCGGTTTTGTCTATTGGAATCATATCAAGCTGGTACCTGAATATCAGACATTCCATAGTTTCTACAGTAATTTAACATATTGTGGTGACGATCAATTATATTTCTCAAAAGATTGTTTTTTCAGTTTCACGACAGTTCAAATTAAAGCAATTAAATATGGTTTTCTTCGCTATCAAACAATATTTCTCTCATCACTAATAAACACTTTCGATATCTAATAACTGTAAATAATGACATATTGTGGAATCCGGCTTTGTGGAAAAGTAGGCCTGGTAAGTGTTTTATTTTCTTATAAAATGTATTCAAGCTGAAAACAATATGTAAATTTTCTCATCCTTAATGAAGAAAAATCATTGATATCAAAGTGAATTGCTACCTTGATATTTTTTCTGATGACGTTACGCTGAAAGTGCTTAAATAACTTTAACAAATTATTTTATAGATACAAGATTGCTTAGATGAGCTATGATGACTTAACGTTCGTTATAACGCCATTTTTGCTTGCTTGCTTGATTATTAATGTGACTTTTAGTCCTGGGTCTCTCACCTGAAAAGAAACTACCAAAGAACTGGTGAGGTGTGTATGTGACACATTAGGAATGTGTCAAATGACAGACAGTTCAAATACCGCATTAGATATCAAACAGTATTTTTAAACCAAGAAAGGTCAATTGTTCAAGGTAAACCAACGACCAATTTGAAGTATGTATGCAAACTTATACCAACGGTTAAAAGTAGGTCAAGGTCACTAAAGTCAGAGTTGAAGTCTACATACAAACAGTTAAAATTTCATTGATGTAGCTTCAAAAAACAAGAAAGTAGATCAGTAGGTCACATGAAGGTCTGGGACAAAGATGGATGAAGATTTGGTACCTTCCTTCCCCACCCAATGAAGTTTTTTAGATGGGGACAGATACCAAGGTGAGGTGGATTCGGACTGGGTACCCTGGTGAGGGCCTGAGCCTAAGTTCCTAAGCAATCTTGACCCAGGGGCCATGATTTGTATAAACTTGGTAGAGGTCCGCTAGACAATGGTACAAACAAAATATCTAAGTCGTAGACCTAATGGTTTCTGACAAGAAGATTTTTAAGGTTTTTTCCTATAGAAGCCTATGTAAAATCAAGTAACCCCTCTGCTCGGGCCAATTCTGACCCCAGAGCCATGACTTACACAGCTTAGTAGAGATCCACTAGAAGATGCTATCAACTAAATATGTAAGCCTTTATCTAGGCCTTGTGGTTTCAGACAATAAATTTCTTAAAACTTTCTTCCTATATAACTCTATGTAAGTTCAAGTAAACTCTGGTGCAGGATCCATTTTTTATCCAGGGCCATGATTTGTGTAAACTTGGTAAAGTCCACTAAACAGTGATACAAACAAAATATCTAAACCCTACGCCAAATGTTGTCTGACTAGAAGACTGTTTCAGTCTTTCCTATATAAGTCTATGTAAAATCAAGTAATCCCCGGATTCGGCCCAGTTCTGAACCCAGAGTAATGATTTATATAACTTTGGAGGTCCATTAGATAATGCTATCAACCAAAAATGTAAGCTCTTGGCCTTGTGGTTTCAGACAAGATGATTTAAAAAAAAACTTTTTTTCCTATATAACTCTATATAAGATTAAGTGATCTCTGATGCGGGTCCAATTTTGATCCAAGGGTCATGAATTGTATAAACTATGTGTCTACATATAGATCTATATAATTGTCTACTAGGCAATCATACACACCAACCAAATATGTAAGCTCTTGGCCTTCTAGTTTCAGATTTTTATTTTTTCCTTTTCAGTTACCATGGCAACCAGAATTCTGCGTGGAATTCAATTTTTAAGAAAATTTTGAAAGAGGACCGTAAAAGGATCACTTCTATAAAGTTTAAGTTATTAGATTCCTAATACCCTACCTTCACTCTGAAGAGTATTCAATCCATTAATTTTTGTAGGACTGACATTTTTACATGAAGGACATGGGTTCAAACCGCACTCAAGCCATTTCTTTCTCTAGTTTTTAGCAGTTTTACATTGTTTTGGTTTCACAAAAGGAACTTTTAAAGAATTCAAATTTAGTTTCTTTCGTTTTAAATATTAAATTAATCAAAATATCTTGATCTGAAAGTTAGTTGTCAAAATATACCTGCATGACCGCCAGTGACTGCTTGGACGTTGAAGAGTCAAGACGTGCTTTAGAAACATGGACTTATTTGATAAAGACATTACGAGGATAAGTAAGAGGAAGATGAAAAGGAGCAGGTCTCATAGAGGTCAGAGATCTCAGTCTGAAGTTTATATTAGAATGGTTCTACCGGCAGAGCAGACAACCGCTATAGCTAAAGGTATGCTCGAACGTCAAGCTAAACCTAACGATGTATCAATTATTGGCCAGAAAGAAATACAACCCACCGGTGCAACACGCAAACATCAGAATTCAAAAAAGTAGGCGATAAAACCAGGAAGAGTAAGAAACATAGACAGGGTCCGCCATCTACTGGAAGAAAACCGAAACAGAACACCGGTGAACTCGACAACATCGCAATTACAAGACAAGTATGAAGTTGAAAGCTTCACTCACTCCTCCTCACTCTTGTTTAAAACGTCCAAGACGATGTTTCAGTGTAACATTTGTTTAAAAACTTTTGGGAGAAAGGATAATATGTTACGACATAAAAAAATTGGCACTTTCAGATACAGACTCAGATGGGGACACAATGTCAGACGTTTCAGTGAAAGAAGATATTTTTGGGCCCATAGATGACAATAAGTATAGCCACATTGACGACAGTGACGATACATTTGGCACTTCAGAGGAGTCTATGGAGATCGATCCTTGGAGCTACATTGTAGATAAATCGTTTCAAAAGTGTCGGTCGCAGTATGACTCCAAGGTGAATGAGCTTATGGAGGAAGATACTGACATCAGTGAACTTGAAGCCAGAGAAAAAGTTTTCAGGAATATGAAAAGCACCTTCAGAAAATCAATGATGAACAGTTTTGGCAGTAAATTTGTGTGTTTGATGCAATGAAAAAAGATCCTATCTACAAATCTATAAAGAAGACAGTCAATCAGCTGATCGATACAGATGAGTACGACAAGGACGAAGCTTTGAAGTACGGCATACTCAATCTGAAGGTTCTCTTTCACAAGGTCCTAGACACTTACCAAATTCCAGAGCTGGAAAGAGAGGATGCCATAGAACAAGGTGAAGGCTCGGAATGATAGTGTAAAACCCGAAACAGATAGAAAACTGACGGGTGAAATAAAACCTTGATTATTTATTCAAAGTCGACGTCCGTTTAAACAACACATCCCTGTTTGGTATTCAAGCGATTTTTAGCGACTGACTCACAGAATTTAGTTTATATTTTTTTCTTTAAAAAACAACAACAACAAAACGTACAATAACCTACTTATGTTTTTATATTTTAGTAGGATTCGAAGGATGCCCTTCAGGTCAATAAAATTAGCGACCTAGACCACTGAGACATTACGGAGTGGTTTTTATACAAATGTCAAAATTAATAATTTTATTTTAAGACCAAAGTGAGAAAAACTTTATGTTATGATGTATTTCTGTATCGATAACTGAGAGAGTAACTTAGTTTAGAAATGATATCATGATCACAACTACAACTAGAATTTTTACGTATGACAAAAGTTTTATTTTATGCTTACTGATACGTACTATCGAAATTCATAATGATTCGCCCAGTTGTGCATAGTTAGCAGCATGTACAAGTTGTTCAGTGGAAATACACATAAACAGGGTAAGGTTTCATTTGTTTCTTTTCTGAAATCTGTTTTTGTTTTCAAACATGCCATACTGATTTTGATAAACTGTGTTAATTGCTTTAACTAAATCATACTAGTTTGTAGTAAACAACTCAAGTTTTTAAAACCTTTTTTATGTGCATTCAATACTTGTTTAATGTACATGTATATACCAAATCTGCATTAAAGTAGAGGAATGTAGATTATATTTTAAATATGTATAAGTTTAGCGACTGTATAGAAAAATTTAAATAAATAATACGATGTAGAACACCTAAAAAAGATATAGTTGCTGCACCTAATGCTCTGCTATGCTATGTCAATTTCTGTAACTTCCGGTATAGAGCGTTCATATTTTGAACTTTTAACTTGATGTTTATGGCTAATAGAATAGTGAAAATTTAGGTTTATTGGCTTTCCTTTTGGAAGAAAAATATCGGAAAGATTAAGGTTTATAACTGATAAACCTGAAATCATATTAAAGTCAACGAGTGTTTTGCATGGTTTCTCAAGAAATAAAGAATGAACTGAGTTAACGCGGTAATTTTTAGGTGAAAGGAAAAGAGTGAACTTTGACACAATATAACCAAACATTGCACCTTCAACTGTTCCAGTACGTCAGCATGACAGATTTTGTTTCTATTTTTCTTCAATTATTCTGTTCATTCATGCCTCTTTATTCTCAAACAAACTTATTTTAAAACATGCAGCATCCTCGTCAATTATTTCGAGAGTTGTCTCCTTACTATGATAAACTAGATTACTCAGTCTCCTCTTTTTCTGAATTAAGACAGTGTATTGTAAGTACATTCTTCCAAACAATACTGTTTTGCCGATTAAAAATTCACAACCAGTCATTAGTTCAGAAAAAGTCGCATCAAACATACACTGAATTTAGATTTGTGGATAATTGAAGCCGAATCTTCAAAATTTCTTCTCGTTATTTACATTTTTTTTTGTCAGAAAGCATCATTGTACGATGTAATTATTTTTATCCAGATAGAAAGCAAACTTATTAGTTAAAAGTTCCATATCGCGGATATAACTATTTTGTGGTACAGTTCAACATTCATGTACACAGGTGTTCCCCCACATGACGAATAAACCTTACTGAGTGTGAGCTTCTTCCTGTTTTTATCCACAGCTATTCAATTTCAAATGAAAACAAGAAATATCTTCAGAAAAGATGATCAGCGTTGATGCAGTACAAAATTAATGTCCAATAATTGTTTTCGGGCATTGGCAAATATTGACGCGTATTGCAATCAAATGTCCCCTAGACATAACACTTAAGGCTATAAACAAAAATATTGTGTTTAATGCTAAAAGTTTCAAAATCATTTTCAAAAAATAAATTATTTAGTCATATTTATTATATATTTGTTGCATTTAGTATATTTTTTTCATAGTTCATACATTTTGATACTTAATCTACGTTATCATTTTTGGACTATTTTCAAAGTTAAAGAATTCTACGAATTCTGCCCTAAAATTTCACAACAACAGTGTTTTTCACAAATGTCAAACTTCCTTCATAAGCTGAACATTTATTGCCGAAGAAAGAATGAATGAACCGTGTTAAAGCACTTAAATACTAAACCTAAATAGCGTTACGCTTCAGCTGTGGTTGATGCATTTCCACAGCCTTGATATGCACGAATTCAAATCTAATCCTATATGTGATCATCGTCGCATAACCACGGTAACTTTTTGATTATCATTACATTGCACTGTAACTAATTGGGTTGGACGTGGATGTCTGACGATGATCTGTGATACAAAATCAAAATGTAATTGAAAATAGATAATTATATGTTCTAACCATTGAATGTTTAGCAATATTTTAGTGGTAATAAAATAACTGAACGAAACGTCTTTCGATTATATCATGTTGAGTTTCAGCAACTAAGTGACTAATACCAGTAGGTCTGTTACAGTGTTTCTTACATTATCTCAACGAAATCTTATAAAACGTTGAAAATTATTGCAATGTACCAAAATTTAAAACAGATGGTGTAAAGGATATACATAAAAACACTGTTGCCAAGGTCACTTGCACAAAAACGCAGCACATGTGTCCTTGAATGAGGCCAATGTAAACATCTACAGTTATTTTTATTATGAAATAGTTGTTTAGCACTTCATGTGAATACAAATAGCTGTATGACCACTCATATATTACAGTGATTTGCAAATGCGTGTTAATAAATGAGAAATGCATGTTTTGCTTTCTACCATCCAAGCAAACAAAGTGTTTGTATTGTATAATTCCGTTTACATGTGCATCGTCCGAACGGGTTGTCTATAGAGCTGACGCCACCTTAAGAGTTAAGA
This sequence comes from Cyclina sinensis, assembly GCA_012932295.1. Taxonomy (NCBI): domain Eukaryota; kingdom Metazoa; phylum Mollusca; class Bivalvia; order Venerida; family Veneridae; genus Cyclina; species Cyclina sinensis. Next base: position 34,647,084 of record JAAONU010000007.1, on the reverse strand, counting down.
TGTCTCATGTTTTAGGAGATTGTACAAGATAAGAAAAATCAGTTTTCAAGAGTGCCGGACTCCCGATCCGAAAGTTGCCGGTTCGAATAAATATATAATAAAGTATTGGTTTGACTTCTGACAGGATTAATATAAGGAGCAAGAACTTGTTTCCCAATTTAAGTAAAATAACAGGTTTAAACTAATTTATTGACTGGAAGATACAGAAATTATCCTAGTCGTTGAACGTGCTGCCAAAAAGGTAATAAATGAATAGAATGAATAGAATTTTATTTGCATTTTAACCCTAACAAGAGTCACGTGCAAAGCATCAATAAATATACATAAACTTACATATACAGCGCATAATAAGATGGTGAAATAGCGAGATTGCATGTTTTAGTTATGAAATTTTACAGGTTTAAATTTAATATTAGTTTGTTTCAAATTTTACTCGATTTGCCGATAAGGGAAAAAAATATTTAAGATCCAAAATAAAGTCCCTTTGTAGACTGTTTATCCATACATGCAATCTCGGGAGAGACAGTGTGTATCAAATCTATATACATTTTTTATCTAATTTAAGCACAGTACTAGGCACAGAATTTATAGTCATTTCATATGCTACAAAAGAACATATTTACAAAATGACTGTAAGCAACATTTTACTAATGACAAAGACTTAATACATGTGCATAAACCCATGTTTATTTTACAGTATATTTTGCATTTGTCTTTGTATGTTAAAAGCATAATATACAAATTTAGCTAGATTTCTTAGTTCAGTGACATTGTTAGTGGTGACTAGCTGTATGCACTTTAACATACTTGGATATTTCCAGTAATATTTCTTTATATAAGCTAATCGTAGATCTTGGTAAACAGGACATTTTATAACTAAATGGAATTCATCTTCCAATTCATTACATGCAAGACATACTCGTTTATCAAAAGAAACAGTCTGCGGTTTCTTCCACCTTCCTAACTCCACATGTAAACGGTGTGAAGACATTCTAAGACGTGTCAGAGCGATTCTATATTTTCGAATGTTAATAACATCTAGATACTTGCTAAAACTAAACTCTGTAAAGTGCGAAAAAATAATGCTCTGGATGAGTTTTCTAACCTGGAATTATAGTCTTGCGACCAGTTGTCTTTTATTCTCTGACTCAGTATATTTAAAAATGCATTTTTATTGACGACACCTTGGTTTAACCATACATCATAAAAACCTAATCTAGACAATAAAGATTTAACCTCATATACCCAATTAATTGTTCTCTGGTTATTTTCACAATCTCTTTTCAACAATAAATAAGCATGTTTAAGGTATTTGTTTTCTACAGATGCACATATTTTTAACCATTACTTCACAATTTTGTGTAGTCTGAGCATTCCAAAGCTGTATCTTCCAAGCTCTCCATAAACAAAATCATTTTGAGTAGATAATTTAACACCAAGCAAACGCTTGCAAAATTGTGTGTTCGTTCCACCTGTTCACCTTTATAAAATCCCCACACTTCGGACGAATAGTTTAAAATTGGGCATATTAATTTATCAAACAGTTCCAATGTATGTTTAGGTGTTAAATTAGTGAATTTATACAAATACTTGTTCATTTTAAAAATACCGTTTAGTGCTTGACCTGCCATCATAATATCCTGATCTTTAAAAGAACCACCTGTTGTAAACACTGTTCCTAAATATTTAAACTTTGAAACAATTTCCAACAACATATTCTTATATGTAAATTGTAAATTAAATGGTAAACGCCCTCCTTTTCGGAATACAACAACTTTTGTTTTAGTGGTATTTACTGTAAGTTTCCATCTATCACAGTAGTTAGCTAATACATTTAAGGCATGTTGCAGGCCCTCTGCTGTTTTTGAGAAGACTATAATATCGTCAGCATACAATAGTAAGCATATCTTAATTGTATCAATATCAATACCCTCTACCCCGTTGACTAGAAATTCTTCCTCTATATCATTTAAATACATGCTAAACAAAAAAGGTGAAAGACTTTAACCCTGTCTGACACCCAAGTTACATGAAAACGCTTCGCTGACACTATTAAAACTCTTAACTTTCGAAGAAATAGCTTCATACATGGATCTGATAACATTTAATAATTTCCTTGTACTCCATATTTTATTAATTTATACCAAAGGACATCTCTAACTATAAAATCAAAGGCTTTTGTGAATTCAATAAAAGCACAGTAAAGTTTTTCATTCTTGTTTAGACAATGAGATATTAAGGCATTCAGTACAAAAATATTGTCAATTGTTCCCATTTCTCTTCGAAAACCTGCCTGGGCCTCAATATAAATACCATTATTTTCTGCCCAATTATCTAACCTACTATTTAATATACGGGTAAATAATTTACCTAATGTACTTAATAGTGTTATACCTCGATAATTCGAGGGATCTTCAGCATTCCCGCTTTTATGTATTGGCACTATAAAGCCTTCATTCCAAGTCTTTGGGAAATACCCAATTCTTAAACAAGTATTAAACAGTTTATCAAGATAAGGTAAAATGCTGTCTATACCATGTACGAAAAATTCGTTTAAATACAAGACTGGTCCAGCAGCAGTGTTGGATTTTAGCTGTTTAACAGCTTCAAGTATTTCATCATGTGTTATATCAATATTAAGTTAATCGAACATGACTTGTATTTCTCCATTTAAGAATTCCTCATTAAAACGTAATACATCTTCATCTGCCTGATAAAATGGTTCTTCTGGATTATTTATTGCTTTGAAATATCTAGCAAAAGTATCCAAATTGACATGTTTTGAATTATTATTACACCTAATATCTTTCAACATTTTCCAATATAACCTTGCATTTGAATATTTTGCATTAATCAACTTCTTTGTATTATCTTTTCTAAAAGCGTATTTTTTACTCCTTATAATGCTTTTGTATTCCCTTCTGGTACTTGACAGGTTAATGGTATTTCTAACACTATTGTTTTGTTTATATCTGTTTAAATTTTCATAGAAGGTTTTACGTTTTGAAGAACATTCATCATCAAACCATGGTTTAACTTTCGGTTTCATTTTACTGCTATCAAACAATCTTTTACCAAATAAGGGCGAGCATACATTATTCATGACACATGTAAATTCCTCTAGGCTATTATCTATGTCTATTTGAGAATGACAACAGCCCAAATCTGTTAATAACGTATTCAAGGAACATTTGAAATTTTCAGTATTTAGGCTATCTTTGTAATTAGTTACCTTTGAGCCATCCCACTTGTACATAAACTCTAATTTTTCATTATTTGAATTGGAAAAATTGTGTACATTTACATGTGAAGTATTAGCATACAAGCTAAAATTAACTGTACAATGGTCAGACAATATATTTGGCTGCCCAACATAAAATTTACTAAACCACTGCATAATAGGTGAACTGCCTATGACGTTATCAATTAAACTTCTACCTGAAGGCCCGTTAAAAGTACAACTGCCATCATTATTACAAACACGTCCGTTCATAATTCTCAAACCGCTTTCTCTACAGAAATCAATTAAAAGACGACCATTTCTATTGATAAAAGTATCCTGTGTACATCTGGGTAAGTAAATATCAGTTGTGTAATCCTCGGGCAATAAATCGGGTATATGTGGATCGGTACTATCATTTTCAACAAAATCATTCAATGTCCCTACTCTACTGTTTAAGTCACCTAGTACCAGAAAGTAACAGCTTTCATTTGTGTCCTGGTCTATTTTTACCATTTCTGTTAAAATTCTGTCATATACCGGTATATCGATCAAATTTTCTCTGCTACTACCCTAATATAACATAGACATATATATAAATCACATTGACTCTCAAATAAATCACTAGAAAATTTTAACCATAAAATATCGTCACTTTCAAATTTATGCGGTTGAACATATTTACAAAACTGCTGTTTTATATAACAGCTAATACCACCCAAATCTGGTTTTGAGTTCATATTTTTATCAGTTCGGTGCAAAAAGTAATTAACATAACCTGGCATTTCCATATTTACTAGTTCATTCGACCATGTTTCGGTCAAAAATATAAAATCATTCTTGTCAAATAAATTCACGAGTTCTTCATGTTCAAGTTTGTTTACATTTTTGGTCACTAAACCTTGCACATTAAAAAGAACAAAATTTAAACTATCTAACTGTCTCTCCCCGCATTCCTATACTCCTGTTGTCCGAGGATTATCGTCTGCTGCATTCTTGTCGCTGTTTGTTGAATTTCGTGAGCATTTGTTCCGCGCCGTTGATTGGGCGGGGTTTTCCGACTGATCGGAAATCTTCGTATCTGGTCGTGCACTATTTTGATTGGGCGGATAGTTTGTAACTGGGGGTAAATTTGCACGTGGTTTGGACATGTTGTTTACTTTCGAGCACGTGTTAATGTTTACACTACTTTGAGACTGTTGACAGCTAGCACTACCATTGGCCGAGGTTCGATCTTCTTTTTCAGGTACCGTCGACAACAAAAGCGCACCCGGAGCTGATGTAAACAGGCTACTAGCACATACATTTATGGGTTGGTTAGACAAATTTCTGACATTGCTATTTATTGTCTGGTTGTGGCTAGGTTGGACATTACTTTGGTTAATAACTAATCCTTGAGTTGGGGGATTACTTTGGTTAATTAATGGGGGGAAACTATGCATGTCTACCACCGTTGATCTTGAATACTGTCCTCCATCGAATTGTTTTGTCAGACTGGTGTAATGCTCCACAAGGTTCATATTCAACACTGCATGCCAATCCGGAAATTCATCGCGTTCCACTTTACCATTCACTACCAACTTTGCAGGATAGAGGATTTTACATTTTTCATCCCTAGTGTAAGTTTGCTTCATGTGCTCATATAGTTTTTTTCCGAGCAGACGCGATCTCTTTCGGATAATCACGATCGACTCCATAACCTGTACCGACTAGCACGTTGACTGTTTCTAGTATGTATTCTTTGTCCCCGTAATCCCGGAAGCAGACTATGATGGGACTATAAATGCAAATGTACAATAGAAAATGAAGTAATCTTCAGATGCAAATTGTCTGTGCTTATTTAATATTGAAGCAATAATATCTTTTTCTAAATATTGTCTAAAACACACACACACGCACGCACGAACGCACATTCTTACGGCAAGACATTGATTTATAGAGACAAGTCGGAGAGGTATGACATAAGGGTCAACTTTAGGGTCTATATAAGCTTCAGTAATGCAAGCAAGGTATACTTCTTACTTTCTTTTATTTTAGACAAAGCCGCCTTCTAACACTAAAATGATAAAAAAGACCTACTGTACTTTTCAGATCATTAATACTGTAGTGTAAACTGTTGTATGAGGTGTAGAAATACCATCTGCTCTTGACTTAATAAGACTGAATTTCCAAATGGAGCGAAAAATTCCTAAACAACACTACGACACGCAACAAGACACAGGCAGGAGTTGGACTGTGGCAGTGGCGGCGTTTGTTGCTCATCTGATCACTCATGGGATTGTGTATTCATTCGGAATACTTTTCATCACAATACAGGACAATTTTGATGGAAGTAAGGCAGAAATATCGTGGATTCCCTCCCTTACTACGGGCTGTCTGTGTTTAATAGGTAAAGATGTTTTTTTAATTCTTTCTTTCTTTTATCTTTATTAAAAACTGTTGTTTTTTCACAACTTTACAATTTTGTTTTGCAAAGAACATCAATGTCCAAGCGTCCGTTCGTTCTGTCACGTGAACATTATGACTAGCTCTGCAACATGTCGTATAAACATCTCTTTTATATTCCCTATCAGATCAGAGGAGATGAGCGAGAATGTAATACTTGTGTGATACGTAAAAACAGGCCACCCTTTTACCGGCCGAGCATAGACTGACAGTCTAGAAAGACGTCAAGTTCAAAGCGAAGTTTATATTTAAGAGACCAAGTTGGTTACGTGTGACTGTGAATCTTTGGAGTTTACCAACATTTCATTACCCCAAACTACGAAAACCTTGAAGTGACACCAAACAAACTTTCACATTTTCCTTTTTGTTAACACACTGTGTTTGCTCGAAATATTCCATTGTAATTACGAACATAACGAAAGATTATTTCATAAAACTGTATTAAAATGGCTTGGCTTACTTATGCTTAATGCTACGCAATTGAGAAATGTAAGAAAAACCTTTTAGAAAAAAAGTGTGGGATGTATGTTTAAGGACTTTGCACTGAACGACCACTGTGGTACTTCATGTTTGAGTTATCTAAGGTCCGATCACTTGACTTCTGTTCAATAACTGATACAGACACTCGAACACAAGGTACTTGAAAGATTTACAAACATTTTTGATTTATTGCAAAAGAATTAAATCATTAATGGTAACAAATGTAAGGATAAAATGAATTTGATGATAAAAAACAACAACAGCAACAACAAAACATTTATCCGAAATCTGAATTCACTTTCAGGACCGCTAGCAAGTATCTTGATTAACAGGTATGGTTGCCGGACAGTAACAATTTTTGGATCTATTCTTGGCTGCCTGGGTTACATGGTTAGTGTATTCGTTCGGAAACTATTCTTACTATACATCACTATGGGTATTTTAGCTGGTGAGTCTTTCAGAACAATAGCTTATTGAATCATAAAATATAACATTTTCTGTTTACTTGACGCGAACGCATTCTTATAAAGTATGATCGCATTTCAACCATGATCTGCATTAAAATTCTGCCGCATACCTTTTTGCACGTCTTATCTCTCTGAGGCTACGCGGATTATCACAACTAGGTTAGTGCAAACAAGTACACGTAGCGCAGCTTATGTGTAAGAATTGAACGTACACGAAAATCCAATGTAATATCATAACATAGTCATTTTCAGTTTTTTTTAAAAAGACGTTATGTTTTTGAACTGTCAGGTTGCGGTTTTGGCATGGTGTTTCTTCCATCAATACTAATCGTAACAAAATATTTCAACAAGTACAGATCACTGGCGTGCGGATTGGCACTCTCCGGTGCGGGAGGCGGTGCCTTCGTATTCAGGTTCGTTTGCGCTTTTTTAATCTATTAGCGACAATACAACATGATCTAAAATGTTAAAGCAAGTGCATTATGATACGCCAAATTTCTGTGCATTTCAGATAAGATAAGGATACTCAGATAAGGAAACTCTGGGTAAAATGTCCTCAAGAGAAGTTTTGCTAAAGCATTCGATGACACAAGTGCATGTAGCTGAGTTTGATTTTATTAAATCTTTCCTAAGAGATTTTGTCAAATGAAACTTGTAAACAAAAAGACCATTTAAGAAATAGTTTGTTTTATGTTCTTTTTCAAATAGTATATGTTTGATACATAGATGATATCGTTGCAGTCCTTTATTGGAATACCTGATTGACATTTATGCCTGGAAGGGCTCTCTGCTTCTTATGTCGGCCATAATTCTAAACTGTATACCTTGTGGACTTGTATACCAGTCTATTTCCTCAAGGGAGAGCTCTCGAAATACGAAAACTTCGACAGATTCTTTTGAAGGTCTGTTAGACAAGAAAAGCCATCTTATGCAAAGTGACGTGAAAGACATGTCACAAAATATGGAATTCGAGAAATGTAGTGGTGATACTGAAAACAGAAATAATGTCCAAAACGAAAGTGATTTGTGCAGTAAAGAATTGATATCTGACCAACCCATTGTCATAGAAATCGTTCACAACCAGGGCAGAGTAATCAAAACAACAAACAAAAGCACAGAATTTGACGACGTTAATAAGAGGACGTCAGTTTGTTCTAGATATATCATATTATTCCGATGTACAGAGGTTGTGATATTCTTTCTATCACAGTTTCTGTTTTTTGCTGGCTTCTATTTACCATTTATATATATACCGGATAAAGCTAGAGGTCACGGTAAGTGACTTGATTTATACCGCATATTCCCTTCTTGCTAAAGCCTTATCTTTTTCCCTAGAAATCTAGGATTGAAAACTGATGTGTCAGCCTTTCTTTTAACGAAATTGATTCGCCTTTTTAGTATATTTGTAGTATGGTACATATTCTAATAGAAAGATTTCCGTAACAAAAATTTGTATTCCAAAAGAAAATGATACCTAAAAAGTCATTCTTTGATCAGCTTATACCATTTTTTTTTATTGATTTATGGAACAAACATGTCTGAGTTTGTACTTCAGGAATTCATGAAGGGAATGCAGCATGGATTGCTTCTACAATAGGGATATCTAGTATAATAGGCAGAATAGTCCTAGGTTATCTTGCTGATAGACCCTTCGTAAACAGGTTATTTGCGAGATCGTGAAATCACATGATTTTATATACCGACGTCGCGAAAAAATATGATTTATCATTTAGTTGACATTACAGGATTGATTCATTTAGTTTGTTTATTTATTTAAATGTTTTTTTATTGTCTTAACCTTTGTATGAGAAAGTCTACATTGAAATTTCGAAAATCATAAAAGCAACTGATTCATATTCTAAGCATGAATGTATTAATACAAAGTTTAGAAATGTTTCAAGCCTTGAAAAAAGTAAATGTTTTATAATGAAATATTTTTGTTTTGGTTTTCTGAAACCGTAATACGTATGTGTTAATGTAATATTGGCTGGTCATTACAGAATGGTCATGTTCAAAACGGCACTTCTAGTCACAGGCATCAGCACATCTCTTTTACCAGTTTTAAACACATTATGGTCAATGTTGATCTACGCAGTTATATATGGTGTTTCAACAGGTTTGTTTTATTTTTAACCTTGCATCATTGGTATTTCTGTAACCATACTGTCCAAACGTCTATAAATCAAGGCGTAGGAGTGGATTCATATTCGTATTACTCTAGGGACTCAAGTTGTCGACTCTCGTTTGTGCATTTGTTACATCCGACTGTGAAAATGAAATGGCCTCTTTAGATCCCAAAAGCTTAAGGGTTAACAATATAGGAATTCATTTGATTTTAAAATTTGTAGGGTTGATTGTCCTTTATATTATACTAGCTGTCATGTACATTTTATCTAATATTTTTGCATTATTGTGTCATTTAGATATTGCACAATATCTCCTGTTGCCTTTTATTCTAGTTTTACTCGGAAAATAGAACGAGAATTTAATCTAGGTGAATCATTTTGATGTAATGGTTCAGTCAATCACGAGTAAAATAACAACCTTGGAAAAAAGATAATCTTGGAACGACATACTGGGAACAAAGAATACTTTCATTTATAGACAAGAAAGAATTTTTCTTTGAACTAAGTTTACCTGCATTAAAGACAGTATTTCAGTCTTTTTAAGGGTGGTCCATGTATACAGATTATTCTGTATAATGCTCAAATGACATTGAGTTCTCTTTTGCTGTACGGGAAAGTAATAGTGTGGATATGATTATTAGTCCCCTACCGGTTTACTGGGAGAGGGGGACCTAAGGTTTGCACCCCTCCCCCCGTCTGTCCGCAAAAAACTGGATCCTGCGATAATTCAGATATACTTGGAATATTTTCATGAAACTTAAAACATGGATAGATGGCAATATACACATCATTTTGTTTTGTTCCTATGTTGAGAAATTGTTTGCAATGACAACAACTATACTTGATATATCACAAAAATGGTGATATACTTTTGATGCCCTACAGATATCCATTTTAAACTTGCTACATGTTTTGATACTCAAAAGACCAGTCATATATCATGTCCCATAACTCTGGCATTTGATTTCACTAAGTTATCCCCCTTTTTCACGGTGAAAATTTTCCAAAAATCAACATTTCCTTAAATATTTCTGGAATCTATAGATGCATTTGATTGAGACTTTTCTTACGAACAAGAAAGTCCGTAATAGAGAGATGCAATGCATCTTAGAATACTCAACCCAGAGTGGTATTTGAACCCCGATCTTAGCGCATCGAAGGCCGTAACACTTTATGCAAACTGTATTGGTGTTTTTTTTAGTTTAAACAATACGTTCCACAACACTTTCCCTCATATGATCTTTTGATAATTTGTTGTATAAAACTTCATCTGTCATTAAGAAGAAACTGTTGATTTCAACTAACTTATTGTCAATATTTGAATTTTGGTTCTAAGTAGTGTGACAGTGCCCTTTCCGGTTAGGGACTTTTAGTGTTTGGCAATATTTTTACTTGTATTTCGTTGATGTTTGTTCATCCTAGGGATTACTTTGTCATTAACATCAGTAGTGTTGGTGGATATAGTCGGCCTTGACCTTCTATCAGACGCTATGGGACTGAACAACCTTTTCAGTGCGTTCGGATCGCTTCTGGGACCACCAGTTGCAGGTATTCTTGCTTCCAACGACGTAAGCTTTGACGTTTGCAATAATAAGAAACTCTCAAAGGCTTTTGCATTTTGTAAAAGTTAATTGGGATATTTTGAGTTCATTTAGGATATTTAGAAAGATAAATACATGGAATTTTCCTTCATTTGTGCTCACTTCTTACTATTATTTATTTAAATAGGTACATATTAAATAATTTTGATTGCAACGTTTAAATTAGTTTACGTTGTGTATTTTCAGGATTATTATATGACAAAACACAGAGTTACACGGCTTCGTTTCTGACTTCGGGAATATCTATGACAGTTTCCGGTTTAATGCTTATTCTTGCCGCAGTCTGTCGCAGGAAAAGTGACTGAAAGTGTCAGCTGTATCAATAAAGACAAATCAAGACTGGCATTAAACACTAAATAAGAACAAGATGAACACAGGTTAGACTGATCAATCATGCATTACTGAAAAAAGATCAACAGAATTTACTACATTAAAGAATAAATGAATTTTAACTGAATCAAGTATGCCGTGTTACAGCGACGTCTAGGGTCTGACCCTAAACCCTAAACTGTTTCAATAAAAACAAAACTGAGACAAAACCCTCTACCTTGTCAAAGGGCAGACAAAGTCTAAGAGGTACAGAAAAAGGAAGCTGCCTTAGATCAGTCTATATGCTCACAATCCAAAACACTGTGAAACACGATGTTGAGGTGAAGAAGAAACTCTCAAAAACTTTGAAAAAACAAAAATAGCATTTCAGTCACATGTTTCTCGTGTAAAATACCGTTCTGTTTAAGTGCACAATCAGCAAGTCCATACTACCCGAGTCAGAATTTCACATGCTAATAAAAACAGAAACGGATTGAGCAAAAACAAACGAGAACGATAATTAACCTTAGGAGTGAAGTTAATAAATAGAAGATCTTATCTTTTGTGTGTATATATATATTATCTTTATCAAACGTATTGATTAACTTCAGTCAACTTTCCTGTAAAGCGTTTTTGATAAATTCGATATTTCTTTTCTTTTCTTATACATATTATTATACATATACATATTATTACATATTATTCTTATACATATTATTATTATACATTTGAGTGCTTTTTAGATATACGTATACTTATTATCCAGGAGGCAATATTATTAATATTTCTTAAGTGCATAACAGTAAACAACACTTTTTCTTGTTAATTTTTATATACAGTTGCTTGAAAAATCTACTTACATCTGATAGAACAATACCAATACAATACTTCTAGTTTTATTCGTGTATTCTTGTAACCGCTTTCACCTCGTTGCCTCTGAATATACGCATTTTGCAAACTAAAGGGAGGGCTTGTTATTGTTTTTATTCACTGAATCGGGTATGTTTCTGATGTCACAAGAAGCTACTTGCTCTAATTTAATTAATAGTAAAACTTCTTACAATCAAACAATGTGAGGTAGCACTAAACCGCTTTTGTTGAAAAACATCTCCATTAGTGAATTATCATTCCTTATCGCAGAATTGCTGTCGCTGCACATCACTAATGGTATTATCATCAGGATTATCTAGGCATTAATTGGCCTATTGAAAGTTTGTCATTAGAAACGCGATGAAGTGAAGAAACGTAAATAAGGTCTCGTTAAAAGTTCCACAGACGCACTGTTTTACCAGAATGTAAAAAAAATAGTGATAATCATAATCTGCCTGCAAATAAAGAGCGCAGAGAGATATGGTTTCAGGCCTTCAGACAGGGTAAAAGCACAACCTATATATGGTTGCCTCCAAGTAATTTTTGCTTCATTTGTTGAAATCACATAGTAGACGACGACTTCATATCTGTCAGATATCATTGTAAAACTTCGCCGTTTCTGAAAATTTAAAGCCTTTTTTAGGGAACTGACAAAATACCACGTCAAATCGTTAATCTATATAGTTTGTGGCACTTGCCGGTCTAGGCTCGGTCATGAATTAAGTGGGGTAATGTCATAATATATGTTCCCGTGTGACTGTTTTACTTTCTAAAAGACAATAAATAGAAGTCATTTCTGAAAATGTAGATATGTTCACACAATGTTATGGATGACACCATTTGCACTAGCAGATTCAAGGTTCTAGTTTTTTTTTTCACAGAGATTTAGACATAATATGACCGAAAATAGTTTAAGAGGGAAAGGGGCCACTTTGGCCACAGCAATATCTGAGACAGAGGGAAAGGGGAAAGGGGCAGTTTTCCCACAGCAATATCTGAAACAACTACGAGTCAATTCATAGTCATTAATAGTTTTTAAATTTTGTAAGTATTGTAAAACCAAGTGGGTTTCAGGCCACCAACACATCCTGGCTTTCAAATGAATGTTTCTCAGGCTAAGAACCATTGTGGACGATGTGCTGGACGCTTAAGGTGTACTGTACTATGTGCACTGTTGAGTCCAGATCTGAAAGTATCACCGACCAAGTAGCTGATAGTGCAGGCCTTGACCAGCTTGAAAGTATTACTTGCTCACTGATCTGAGCTAAAGGTCAAAGTACAAAAGAAAAATTAAAGAAACGGGGCTTCTGCAAATACATGTAATGTGACGAACCATTTCTTTAATTTCAAGTACTCTTCCATAGAAGTGAACATTTAAGAAAACTGCAGTTCCTTGTGTGTTTGCTGGAATAGTATGTGTCTGTATTTTGAAAATTAATATAATTGTGAGGTTCTCACCACTTGTTTTTGATTCCAGCTATTTTCAACGGCATTAACTGGTTTTGTCTCTATAAAAAATATTGAAGTGGTGTATTTTGGCTTTTTTTAAACAACTTATATTGATAACGAACAAACGACGCATTGACACGTCTAGAGAAATTTATATATGTTATGATTTATGTCGACAATAATTCCACCAGGTGTTAAAAGGAACTGATGTCAGCATCACTCGGGACACATTCTACAGTTGGTAATTCCATGTTGCTAGACAAGAAGCATGGGGCAAAATTATGTAATGTTCCGGTATATAGGTAAGATCGATACTGGATAATTTTTATGTTAAGGGAAACAACTTGTTAATTCAATCCTTAACGCAAGCCTCTCTACACAGTGAGTTATCTTTCGTAAGATATATCTAATTCTGCATTTTGTGGCTATGCGGTTAAGAACCGACATCAACATAGGGTATGACATAGCATGCAATTTTTTATGCTCATACAGTATTCTTAGTAGAAGGCGATGGTTTTTGATCCAGTTATTTGGCCCAAGTGTCTGGGCCTGCCAATTATGACTTTTATGTTCTTATATCTCCGATTTTTAAAGCAATAACGTTTAATATCTTATAATTAAGTTTAACTGCTGTTTTGTACTCCTCATATTGATAAATCTCTCATTAAGTATTTTGCCGTGTTTAAAATCTTTTAAATGTAACTCATTATTTTAATATGCTGTCTGGAACGCTTATATCAGTAATGATGTAAGTTATAAGACAAAAATTAAGAAAAATATAGTTTCGAAAAGGAAAACATCTTATATCAAAGTCTCAAAATTGGTAGTAGAAACTCTGTAAATTGTAAATATCTTTATTAACGTTCTAAGCCACTGACTTGATTTTATGTTGATGCTCAAACTCCAACCAGAGTCACTTTCCCTAATATACAACGGGCTGAAAATGAATCAAAGTACATGTATAAACAATTTTTTAAAGTGTTATTCTGTATCAGTTTCTTTAATCGCTGTAATCAAATCGTAATATTTAAAAATGTCTTAAATTATAGAATATGTAAATGTTTTGATAATTTACTTGAAATGTCATCACATGACATTTTCTGGTAAGTGACATCACCACTGTTTGGAGTTTGGTTTATGATGCAAATGATAATTTGTTTCAGATAAACTGTGAAACAGAAGCTGTTATAATATAAGTTTTTGTCAAATAAATTTTTAAATAATGCCACCGTCATGGAAAGAGGATAGCCTTACTTTTCAAATATATTTCAAGTCAAGTCAAAGTCAAATTCCTTTTATTCTCTCATGTCAAAAGACAAAATGAGGATAACACAATATTACAAATGAGGCTCACAAGTATAATAAATAATTATTATGTTTTGCATAACCACATACTTATTTGTTTTGAAAAGCATAACTATACATATATGATATATAAGAATAAGTAATTAGCGATAACAAATATGATTTAATGCAAAGTTACTGTTACAGGTATGCTCACTGAGATTGAGCCCGATTACGGAGAGTCAATTTAAAACCACATAATTACTGTTATCAGTTTCTTAGCAATGTTTCGGAAAATCAAGATTGTACGTGATCCACATACATTTAAAGAAACAGGACTGAGGGGTTGTAACAGTAATAATGCAGCAAGAATTCATCAAATTAACAAAATACTGACTAATAATCAAACCTGTTTGTAAGGATAATTCTAACAAATTTACATAATTTCAAAAAATCAGATTTACTTGTGGTATTAAATAATTGATCCATTTTAAATGTACTAGGTCTTCTATAAAAATATGGTTTGAGATATAGTTTTCGTTCAATTTCAAAAATTGGACATTGGAATAAAAAGTGAAATTCATCTCCTAATTGATTTTGGCATAGGTTACAGACTCGCAAATGTATAGGTATTTTTGACCAGCCGCCGGTCTCCACCGGTAGCCGATGATTACGGGTTCGGAACTTTATCATGTAAAATAAGTATAATTTTGGAGTATTGCTTAAATAGCTTTCCATTCCGAAACTGTGTTTAAATATTCTATATGTGATACTTTTGTTAGAGTTTTCTACACATGCAAACCATTCATTAATGAATAAGTCTTTGAGCATTTAATATTTAGGCAACTTTTTGAATCCCAAATATTGGATAAACCAGTTTTTAATAGGATTATTTTAACAGCATGTATCCAAGGAAAACGGCGTTTTAGAATATTAGCGTTTAAGTTGCATGATAATTTATACAAATATTGATACATTATTACCGAGAGTTTACTTGTTTGGGCGTTTTCAAATATATAAATGCGCGACCAAAAAGATATTATTCGTTCCTCAATGTCAATTTGTAAAGGGTAACAACAGGTTTCGCCGTATACCATATTATTAGGTGTCGAGTTTTTCATTTTTAATATGTGTTTAAGAAAACGAAGTTGTATTCTCTCTAAAACATCTAAATTACCATACCCCCATATTTCTGCGCCAAAAAGAAGAATGGGTTTTACAGTTTTATTAAATAAATCAATTTGCATGTCTATTGGAAGATCGAATCTATTCACGTTTCTAATTAGACTGTACATTGCCCTAGTTGCTTGAGATGCAATATGTTTTTTGCATTAAGGAATGAACCACTTCTAGAGAATACGACTCCAAGATATTTAAATTCATCGACTATTTCAATCATTTCATTTTTCATAGTGAATGTGTAACCATTTCGTAAAACTCCTTTGGAAAAAATAACTATTTTAGTTTTGGAAAAATTAATAGTAAGTTTCCACTGTTCACAATAGTTTACGTACATGTTAAGTGCATTTTGGAAATCTTGCTCATTTTCTGACAAAATAACCGTGTCATCAGCATATAAAAAATATAGATTTTTAAAAAATGTGTAGTTAATTCAAATTTTGATCGTTTGCTATAGTGACACCTTGTAAGTTTACATCTTCTGCAAAATAATTATGTAAGTCGTTCAAAAATATTGAAAATAATAGAGGAGATAAATTTTCTTCCTGTCAAACGCCAATGTTGCTCGTAAAAAAATTTGAGCATGTTGAGTTTATCCGAACACACGACTTTATGTTTTTATACATGTTTTTAATTATATTAAGACATTTGCCATTGATATTTGATTGTAAAAGCTTGTTCCAAAGACCCTCTCTCCAGACCGTGTCAAATGCTTGTTTAAGATCTACATATGCACCAAAACAGTTTCTTTTTCGAATTATTTAAAATATTAATTAAACTATTAAGTATAAAAATATGATCAGTTGTCGACTGCCCCTTTCGAAAACCCGCTTGACTATTATGTAGAATGTTATTGGTTTCTATATACTTAGTGATTCGGTTGTTAATAACTGACGTAAATAATTTTCCTAAGCAACTTGATAAAGTAATTGGACGGTAATTTTCAGGCTTAGACATGTCACTTTATCAAAAACAATATTAAATAATTTTACATATACATTTTTCATGGTTTGGAAAGTTGTCTTTATATGCTCATTAATAATTTTATCGTAACCGCCAGCTTTATTATTTTTTAAATGTTTAACGGCAAATTCGATTTCGTCTTCTGTAATGGAGTTATTCATTAAGTTGTTTTCTACATTATTTAAAGGTATTTCTAAATCATCATAGTTATTAATTTCATCGCTATAATTTACATCTTTGAAATATTGATATAATGTGTTAAGTTCTTCCATGCAATCATGCTGCTTTTTACCATTTAATATTTTCCAGTATATTTTAGGGTCATTTTTTCTTAGTTTACGTAATTTTTTAATACTCTTGTCTCTTGATTCATTTTGGTACTTTTTCATTATATTCTTATACTGTTTACATTTCTCATGAAGATTGTGTTTATTAAAATCATTTTTGCGCAGTTTATACATATATTTAGCCCTGTGAAAATCTCGACGCGCCTTCTTACATTTAAAACCAAACCAATCAGGGTAACGTGATAGTGGTGTTTCGTTATTACTAGCATCGGTTGTTATTACGCCAACACTTTTTTCTGCTGAAGTTAGAAAAATAGTTGCTATATTTGTTACGATTTCATTAAAAACATTTTGGTCAAAAGATTCCGTTGTTTCAAATTCGCATAACCTGGTATAAATTTGATCAACTTCATTTTATCGATAGTGTTTAAAAAAGAGTCTATTTTTGTGTTATCCCATTTCAAAATATTACAAACCAGCTGGATCACTTAGGTAAGCTATTTAAGCATTTTCATTTCTGCTTTGAAAAAAAGTTTTGTTTTATGTCCTGGTGGGGTCGTGTTACCTTTGACTCTTTTAATCTGAAATTTAGTTGAGAAATAATCTAATCTGCAATGGACAGAACTGTCCTAAAGCGTTTTGTTTAAACCGGTTTTGTAACTTGAAATCACATCAAGACACTTGAATATCGGACAGACCGTAGTTTCTACAGTAATTTAGCATAGTTTCTACAGTAATTTAGCATATTATAGTGATAAGCAATCATATTTCTCAAAGGTTATTTTCCATTTCACGACAGTTTAAATTATAGCAATCAACGTTGTTGTTTTTTTTCGCAATAAAACAACGTTTCTCTCATAATCTACTGTAAACACTTTCGATTACTAGTTACTGTAGACAACTGTAGATAATAACATTTTGTGCAATCCGACTATCAGGCCTTCATAGCGCACGCGCGCGCGCGCGTGTGTGTGTGTGTTTCATACAAAATGTTTGCAAGCAGAGAACAATATGTTTATTTTCTCCTTCTGAGTGAAGAAATGTCATTTATATCAAAGTAAATTGCATCTCATTACATAACTCTGAAAATGCTCCGATAATGTTTACAAATCAATTTGTACATACGCGATTGCTTATTTTAAACAACGATGACTTCCAGTTTGCTGTTACACCTTTTTTGCATATTTATGCGACTTTTTTGGAGGACATGCCTTGTCCGCACCTTGCAGCTGGAATCTTGTATCTGTCATTACATATAACATCATGAAATACAAACGTAAGTAACAGAAAAATTATATGAAAAATAAAGCCAAATAAAAAAGAAACTAAATTGAGATAAATTAATTTATATTAAAACAACAAAAAACAAAAATAGATATAAAAATATCAAACAAAACGTGATTACTTTATTTACGATCGACTTACTGTAATTCGGTCGTTTAAACATTCGAATAAGTTTTCAAATTGTGCGATAAATTTTATGTTTGATATGGTACTTTACTGCAAAACTAACGATTTTCATAATAATTCGCCAAGCGCATAGTTTAGCAACATATACAAGTTGTTCATTGGAAAAACGCAATGTAACGTCTATGATGCAAGGTAAGCCTTCAGTTCTTTCTTTTTATGTAAACCATTTATGTTTTCAAACATACCAGTCCACTGTTACTAAATTATAGTACGTTTTGGTTCACAGTTTCACTTTTTAACTTTTTTTCTGTGCATTCACAACTTGCTATACTGTCTTTACGATGCCCGTTTTCAAGTAGTGGACTGTAGAACAAATGTTAAATATATATAAGTTAGGGACTGAATAGAAAAAAACAACAACCATAGAACAGCTTAATACGCAAGCACATAGGGGACACTAAAACATTTTTTTGTAGCTCGTGGACATAGTTACTGCTAAAATAATTGTGGCCACGAATAATATATAAGAAAACACACACACACTCACACGCACGCACGCAAGCACGCGTGACGCGCCCGCAACAAAACAAAGCAAACAGACAATAAACAAAAACAAAACAATATTTCGTGGCAAGAAAAAAAAACAACAACAAAAAAAGAGGTTGTTTTCTCTACTGTTTTGCCATTTGAAAATAGTCGCTGATTTAGATAAAGTCACAATAAACATACACTCAATTCTAAATTTGTTAAGAATGTGGAAAAATGAAGCCGCAGCTTTAGGTGTATCTGTACACGTAATCTACTTGTTTGTTGCATTGAAACTCGGATGATTTTGTCCATCTGATGCAGACACAAAAATTATTGATTATAATTCCAAATTTGCGGATCAAACCAGTCTGTGCAACCACCAAACATTTGTCTATAAATGGGTTCTGCCATCCCAACATAGGGAATAAACATTTTTAAACTGAGAGTTGGCACTTTTTCTGTTTTCAGCAATAGTTATTCAATTTCAAAACAAAACAAGAGAGGACAAAATCACTTCAATACTTAACTTGTATAATGCTACGATTTAGCTTTGCTTGGTGCATTTTCATAGCTTTGCTGTGCACGGATTCATATCTAATCCTGTATGTGATACAATCCTAATATTATTATATTTATGTTTTCAGTCAGATATAAATTATAACCATTAAATGTTAATCAATATTCAAAATCTAAAATAAACATTTTATAAAAACTTAATCATTTCAAATATTTAAACGCCAGTGCAAAAACAACTCACAAGTCTGTTCGCTCCGGACCTACTGCATTCTTGTATTTTCGCCTTTGCATTTGCGCCCCTTCAGGCAAAAACACGCCCAGTCAGAAATCAGACAAAAGTATACATGCCTTATCCAATAACAACTTCAAGACATTTAAGGAAGAGATCTTTGACTGAGGCCCATGTAGTTGTGTTGGACCCTGAGTTTATAACAGTTAGCGTTAGTATCGTTTGCTACACTGTTTTTAACATTATCAACATTATTTTTGTGAACTTGATGCAGTTTCCAAAGTCAAATTAAATTGTGAAAGAAGTACATAGACAAACTTGTTTTCGATGCTTTCTGCTTCAAAGGTCACCTGCACAGAAACGCAGCATGTCCTTGAATGAGGCCAAAGTAAACATTTGAAGTTATTTTTCGTTATAGTACACGTAGTTCGGAAGCACTAAGCATGAGGGTTGAAATAGCTTTAATAATATCAGTCTATTTCAGTGATTGCAGCGTGTTTATGCATGTGAAATGCATTTACGTTTTTTACGTTCTACCATCCAAGCGAACAAAGTTAGTGTACTGTATACTTGAGTTTAGTTTAGTCATCTTTCTTACAGCTTGTCTATATATCTGATGCCATTTTAAGTGTGATGATGTCTCAGATTTTAGAAGATTGTACAAGATAAGAAAGGGATTCATTAGTCAAGAGCGTTGGATCCGTAGGTTGCTGATTCGAATCCAGCCACGGAATGTCGTTACTCTACATCTTCGGCGCAACTGGTTTGAAGCCAGGGAGCTGCCATCGGGTGGTGTTGTTATATATTGTTTGCAAATTGATTTAAAATAAAATATGTTTAAAAGAGATTGTTTAGCTGAAGGAACAGAACGCAAGTCCCTGAACGTGCTGCCAAAAAGTAGCAAATGTCAGTATACAATAAAAATGATGAAAATTCCAGATGCAAATTAGCTTTGCAAGGGCAATATTGAAGCAATGATACCTTTTTCTTAATCCTTGTTTAAAACACAAGAAAACCATTTTTTCCAAAAACAGTTCGAGTTTTGTCTGTACAGAACACTCGGAGATGTGTGATAATAAGGGTCAACTTAGGGCTCCATATAAGCTTCAGTAATGCAAGCGGAATGTACTACCTTCTTCTCATATCTAATAATGATCAAATATCTATTCTACTTTTCAGAGATTCAGTATCCAAGTGCAAGATGTTGTATGAGTTATAGAAAACCATCTGCTCTTGAATAAATAAGACTGAATTTCCAAATGGAGCAAAAAATTACTAAACATCAGTACGCCACGCAACAAGACACAGGCTGGAGTTGGGCGGTGGCAGTGGCGGCATTTGTAGCTCACCTGATCACTCATGGGATTGTGTATTCATTCGGAATACTTTTCATCACAATACAGGATAATTTTCATGGAAGTAAGGCAGATATATCATGGATTCCCTCCCTTACTACAGGCTGTCTGTACTTGATAGGTAACAAGCTTTTTTGCTCTAAAATCTTCTCTCTGACAATGTATATTTTTGACCACTTTGTTTTGCAAAAAGTATCAATGTCAGAGCGTCTGCAGGCAAGACATTCGTTCCGTGAAATGAACATTATATCTTGACCTGTAATATGTCGTATAAACAGCTCATGTCTATTCACTATCACGGTAGATAAGCGAGAAAGTAATGCATCTGTCAATTGTACCATCATTTTACCAGCATAGTCTATGAAAACAGGTTCCCAGTCCTTTTTACATTCCACCAACTGAGATGCTGCGTATGATCGTACATCTTCGTACTTAAAACTACGGAAACCATGAAGTGACAAAAAAAATCTTCGTTTTTTTTCGTTGGCCATAACAAAATATTAATTTGTAATTAAAAACGTAATGAAAGATTATGTCGTAAAATTGTGTAAAAATACCGCTGCTTAATGTTTTGTTATTGAAAAAAATTAAGAAACCCCTTAAAAGTGTGGAACCATGGATTTTGCAGCAAACAATTCCTGCGGTACTTAAGGCTTGAGTTATCCAAGTTCTGAGGACCTGACTTCTATTCCAGTGTTTGAAGATGGGAATTACCAAAATAAATGTAAACTTTCTGAATACAAGGCTTTGAAAGATTAACATAAATACTTGATTTATTGCAAAGGATTAAACTTATCAATGGTAATTCTTGCCATGTAAAAATGATTAACAAAAACAACAACACACAGTAAAAACAAAACAACACAACAACAACAACAAAATTGTCTGAAATCTATTTCAGGGCCGTTAGCAAGTACTTTGATAAACAGGTATGGTTGCCGGAAAGTAACAATTTTCGGATCACTTCTTGGCTGCGTAGGTTACATAGCTAGTATATTCGTTCGGAAACTATTCTTACTATACATTACAATGGGAATTTTAGCTGGTAAGTTTTGAAGAACGCTAGGGTATTGAATACCCTTGTCTTTTCTTGACATGAACACATTCATAGAAAGAATGTATTTTGATCAAAGTTCAACCGTCGTATGTAATAAAGTTCCTACTAATACATGGTTTCTTGAATGATTTTTAAGACCTTGATATAATATCAAACCAAATCACAGGTTTTTAAATAGGTAAATTAGCATAATGTGTAAGAATTCAATTAACATAAAACCCTTTGTAATTTCACAAAATAGACATTTTATTTATATGTTTTTGATCTATCAGGTTGCGGTTTTGGCATGGTGTTTCTTCCATCAATATTGATTGTAACAAAATATTTCAACAAGTACAGGTCACTGGCGTGTGGACTGGCACTATCCGGTGCGGGAGGCGGTGCCTTCGTATTCAGGTTCGTTTGTGTTTGTTAAACTATAATGAAGTACCGAAAGCGCATACGTTCGTTGCGACAGTTCAAAAAGAACTAATTTGTAGACAACGGCATTAGGATGTATGAATTTCAGTAAAGATAAGGTAAAATGTCATACAGAAAAAAAAGCTTCAGCATTTGATGATGGAAGTGCATTTAGAATAGATTAAACACCTGTTTCATTGTTAAGATAACATTGTATACAACAAGACTATTTAAGAAGTAATTTTGTTTGATGTTCTCTTTCAATACCATATGTATAATATAAAAGATGATATTGTTGCAGTCCTTTATTGCAATACCTGACTGAGGTTTACGCCTTGAAGGGCTGTCTACTTCTTATGTCGGCCATCATTCTAAACTGTATACCATGTGGACTTGTATATCAGCCTATTTCCGTAATAGAGAGACCCTCTCATATGGAAATCGCGAAAGAGAAGAATTCTGCGGAAGATTCTTTAGAAAACAGAAATCATTTTACGCAAAGTGACGTGAAAGACGTGTCACAAAATGTGGATTTCAAGGAATGTAATAGTGATATAAGAAACAGAAATAATGACCAAAACGGAAATGATTTGTGCAGTAAACAGTCGATATCTAGCAAACCCATCGTAATAGAAATACTTCATCACCAAGGCAGTGTAATCAAAACAACAAACAAGAGCACAGAATTTGAAGACGTGATAAATAAAAGGACATCGGCTTTTTCGAGATATATTAAATTATTCAGATGTACAGAGGTTGTGGTATTCTTTGTTTCACAGTTTCTGTTCTTTGCTGGTTTCTATTTACCATTTATATACATACCAGATAAAGTCGAAGTTCATGGTAAGTGACTGGATTTATGTATACTCACTTCATGCTAAAGTCTTATCTTTTCTCCTACAAATCTCTTAAAAAAGTTTTCATCTTTTTTCCCACTAGAAATCATGAAATATATCCAAGATTAATGAGCCGTCACTTTTAAATGAAGTTTTTTCGCTTTTCTCAGTATAATTGTAGTGTTGAACGTATTCTGAGAAAACGGGATTAAAGATTTCCTTTGAACGTGGTATTTTAAAAGAAACCAAGAGCTTATGTTAAAAGTTGCTTGTGAAACGAGTAGATAACTTGTGCTAAAAGACGATATGATAATGCAATGTGACCCTTTGACTCAAAATTCAGTGGGAACCATCCTTGCTGTTGGGCAAGTCCATGTGTAGGGTTTCATGCAGGAAGATGATAAGGAAAACAAGATATGAACTGGGAACTGTTTTTATGTCGAGCCACTGTGACCCTGACCTTTGACATTTTGACCCCAAAACCAAAAAGGATCGTCCTAGATATATTTTAAGTCTAAAAATAGGTTTTCATCTAGGTAGAAGCTAAGTAAAGCAAGTAATGATCCTTCGAATGTACTGTGACCTTGACCTTTGATGTTTTGACCCAAAAATTAATAGTGATCATCCTTTGATTTTTAGTGCAAGTGCATGTGTAAGTTCATGCAGAAAGATGATAAGGAGTCCGGAACGATTGTGTCTACGGACAGACAGGCAGACAAAACGATGGGCAAGCGTATTCCACTTCTCCACCACAACTTCATTTTTTTGGGGGGGTGGGGTGGGGGGGGGGTGGCGTTGGTAGAGTATAATATTCATGGATGAGTTCTTATATAAATGCGCGACAGCAGGCTGCATGCTAAACTTTAATAAATATTTTCAAGTCAAAATGTGTCATCTTTCTTTGCATTAATTTGGTCAGTAGTTAAACAGTTTGTTTTAATGCCCCTGAAGATCTTAGTGAAGTATTAAAACAAATATCATAGCTGCTCATAAAATACGGTATATACATTATATAGTAAATAATATGAATCACTTTTGCACGCAAAAGTTTAAGCAAAATTACTAAATTGAGAATGGGGCAAAAATTTACCAAAACTTCTAACAATACTTATCTTACCAAGGGGTATTATGTCCCTCTACAAGTTTTTAAAGTTTCACGTGAATCCCATTACTGATTGATGGGAAATATGCATGATGATATGTTGCATGCAAAACTTAAACAAAAGCGAAAATTATGGCCATGATTTGCCTTAAATTTGGTCAAGAGTTATCTAACGTGTTTCTTTAAAGCCAAGTATCAAATCAAAAAAGATTTGTTGGTTACTAAGATATATGCATGAAAGTAAGTTGCATCAAAATCTTAACCAAGGTGTAAGATCCGTAGATACCGACGTTGACGCAATTGTGAGTAGAATTCCTCGACATACTTTGTATACGTGAGCTAGTGACAAAAAACCAACTTAAATTATCATATAAGCTATTTAAGAAAATAACGAAAAGTGGTTGATGGAACTCATGGAACAAAAATGTTATTTCTGTATTTTTACTCCAGGAATTCATGAAGGGAATGCAGCATGGGTCGCTTCTACAATAGGGATATCTAGTATAATAGGCAGAATAGTCCTAGGTTATCTAGCTGATAGACCTTTTGCTAACAGGTAAGTTCGAGATCGTGGAAACATATGATTTTTTTATATCGACACAGCGAAAACATAAGATTGAGAGTTTAGTTGACATTATTTGAGACAGGGTTGATTCATTGAGCTTTTAAGTTAATTTGAAAAACTTTAAATAAGTGTTTTATCTTTTTGCTGAGAAATTTTATATAGAAATTTAAAAAACTATTAAAATTTGATTCATATTATAAGCATAGTGTATTGATAGACAGTTCAGAACTGTTTTAAACCTTGATTGAAAGAGAAGTTTCTAGAGAACTGTTTTTATTTTGCTCTTCTAAATAAAAAATATTTATCAAAATATTGGCTGATCATTTCAGAATGGTCATGTTCAAAACGGCACTACTAGTTACAGGCATCAGCACATCTCTTATACCAGTTTTGAACACATTATGGTCGTTGTTGATCTATGCAGTTATATATGGTGTTTCAACAGGTATGTTTTATGGTCAACACTTCATTTACCAGGTCTCAGCAACCTAGTTGTCAAGGCGTCTATAGATCTTGGCAAAGGAGAGAATTCAAACCTGTCTCTCATTAACTGTAAGGTTTAACATTATAGGTTGATTTTAGGATTTTAGGGTTGGTTGACAATGGCTTAAATGTATTATATAATATATTCAACGACATGTTGTCTGACATTTCGCATTATTATATAATTTTATTATTGCACAATCTCTCCTATCCTATTACCACCCCTGTCTTACGTTTGCCTTTCATACAAGTTTGACCCTGAAAACAGTGCTAGGATTTAATCTGGATTAATTATTTTGTTGTTATTGTTCAGTCAAACATGAGTAAAAAATAGGGACATCCTGGGAACACGAACAACCAAGGAACACGACAGACTGAGAACTCGGACAATTTTGGAACACGGACAACCTTGGAACAAAGACATTTATTTGTACTACAGTGGGATATAAAGACAAAATTATCTTTGAACTAAGGGAACCTACTTTAAAGACGATATTTCAGTCTTCTTAAAGGTAATCACTGTATACTGACTGAAATGTGTAACACTTAAATGAAATTGCATTTTTTCTCTGAATGTTTTAGTATGTATATAAAAATGTTTGTTGTTGTTTTGATTTTGCTAGGGATAACTCTGTCATTAACATCAGTAGTGTTGGTGGATATAGTCGGCCTTGACCTTCTATCAGATGCTATGGGACTGAACAACCTTTTCAGTGCGTTCGGATCGCTTCTGGGACCACCAGTTGCTGGTATTCTGTCTTCCATTGACGAAAAGCTTGACGTCCGAATAATAAGAAATCTTGAAAGGCTTTCTTTTTTGTAACGTAAATGGGACTTCTTGTTCACTGTGTTAAGTAACAAAGCAACTGATTTAGGATACTTATAAGAGTATCTGAAAAGATATTTCCTTCATTTGCGCTCATTTCGTAAGTTTTTTTTATCTAAAACAAAATGTACATATTGAACTATATTGAAAGCAACGATTTAGGTTGTGTACATTTTATATTTTCAGGTGTATTATACGACAAAACACAGAGTTACACAGCTTCATTTCTGGCTTCGGGAATATCTATGACAGTTTCCAGCATAATGCTTATTCTTGCCGCATTCTGTCGCAGGAAAAGTGTCTAGTAGTGTTTCCTATATCTATACAGCCAGGTCAAGATTAGTTTTAAATATCCAATACACATATTTTACCAATAAATCATGCGTTACTGATAGAACAACAGCACCCTTTACTACATTAAAGAATAATTGAATTTTAACAGAATCAAGTTTGCAGAGATAAAGCCAATGGTCTAACCCCATGCAAAATGTTTCAACAGAAACAGAATCAAGGCAAGATACTCTAAACGTCTAAATGGTAAGTGCGCAGCATGTTCAGGAAAATAAATAAAGATAATAAAAAAATAACGCTTAGAGAAACACAGCTTGATTTGAGATACTTTCTCTGCCTTAGATCAGTCCAATGTTTACAATCGAAGGCACTGAAAAACAATGTATACGTGAACAAACAGTAAAATAATAATAGCATTTGAGTTACTTGTTTCATATGTAAAAAAGAAACCTTCTGCAAAAGTGCACAGTAAGCAAGAAACAGGATTTCACTTGCTACTAAAATAGATTTGGGAAAAAATCGACAACAGACAAGAACGATGCCTAACCGAAGGAGGGAAAGAGACGGTCTCTATCAGTTGTGCCTCTATAAGCACATTAACGGATTATAAACAAAACATAACAAGTCAAATGTTTAAACGCCGCAAAATGGAGTATGTATGGTGCTTAATCAAATCTAATCTTTTTGCACTCTAATTTTGTATATGGTTCACATTTGTTATGTTTAATGCTAAAAAAAAGATGATTCTACGTCAAGTCTATAGGCATTGTTTGCTCTGCATGGAAATTGGCTGCTGTCACATTATGCTTTTTTTGATAAAGGGAATGGAATTAAAACAAAATCATGGACCTAATCAAAAGATAATATTTTTTTTATTTTCCTACCTCTATAATTCTAAAATATAAAATTGCTTTTTTTTTCAGTTCACGTACGGAATAAAATATTCGGAAAAAAAAATTATTCGAACCCATGCTTGAAACTACATGTTTTACTGTCGCGCCCTTACTAAAATAACATCGTAGTCATTCGTTTAATATCGGCTATTTCCGTTAAATTTAGACTGGTTTGCGATCTTAATCAAAACACCGCTTGTTACAAAGACACACTGTGAAATCAGTTTACAGTCTAAAAGGAGTTACGTCACCCCATGGAAATTTTATTTACTAATAAACTAAATAAATAGGCATTTTTCTAAGCGTTGTTGCTAATTTTGTATATATTATTTTCTCCTCTGAAACATGGATCGATTTATTTTTTTTAGTTCCGAACTGATCATTTGAGTTTTTCTTCTCAACGTAATCCAGGATGCAATTTATTCATATTTCTTAAAGTTCGACATATTGACTTGTTAATATATTTACAGTATTTACAAACATGATTGAAAAATCAAGTATCATCTGATATAAGGATACCGATAAAATACTTCTAATTTTGTTTTTGTATTTTTGTAACCGCTTTCACTTTGCTGCCTGTGAATATACGCATCTTTCAACAATGGACTATATATTTTTGTGCCGGTACATTAATAAGATCGCTAGTAGATATGTCTATTTTTGCACGGCATCGTATCTTTTTTTACTTTTGGTTGAGGTTTTATTAAATAATTAATAATTTTTAATTTATTATTAATAATTATGAAATGATAAATTATTCTCACATGTAAACTCAAACAGAATTTTAGTCAGTATATCTTAGTTTGCTTGTCGTTAAAGCATCGGAACACCTACGTCAAAAATTGCACGTGAGATAAAATGTATGGTAAATCTACGTTCAGGCATACAATGGCCGTTTCTAATTTTTGTTTTACATCTATATTGTTCTATTATTGAAACTGACTATAACCTATGACCAATCACGTGACTTTGGAGGCGGCCCGCAGAGAGCGCTCCATCGTAGAATCATCACTTGATATAGAGATTTAACCATGCCAACATCAATGTAGACTAGCTTGTAAATATATACAATAAACTTTAGAATAGATTCATTGTTTTGCCTTCACAATTGTGTTGACATTTACTGAAACATAAAACATGGTGTCAGAAAATAACTGAACCCCTTGTGCACATTCTGTGACTTATTGCAGTTGGAAATTAGGACTATGAACATGAACGGAATTACGCCACCCAGCATGGACTGGGAATCCAGCAATCTTCCAGAGGCCTGGGAGAGGTTCAAAAGACACACTGAACTCATATTTAAAGGTCCACTGAGCGACAAGACTGAGGAGGAAAAAATCGCGTACGTGCTTCTATGGGCTGTTGATAAAGGGCACGACGTGCACTAAACGTGGAGGCTCTCGGACGCAGAGAATAAAAGCCTACAGCCTCACTACGACAAGTTTCAGGCTTACGTCCAGCCCAAGCTCAAGCCAATATTCGCACGGTTCAAATTCTATAACGAGGTGCAGGGTTCGGACCCAATTGACAAATTCGTCACCAGGCTGCGATTTCGTGCACAGGACTGTCAGTTCCGTGACAATATGGACGAGATGATTCGGGACAGGCTCGTCATCGGCACGAACGATTCAAGGATCCGCGAAAAACTTATTAATGAGGGGGAGAAACTTACCCTGGACAAAGCCTTACAAATTGCACAGAGTTACGAGTACTGCCAAAAACAAATGGCGTCAATGAACTTTCAACCAGCACAAAATCAGGCTTCGTCGTCAGCATCGTCATCACCTGTGGATGCCATTTCGAAATAACAACAACAACAACCACGACATCACCTACAGCAGCAAGCACCAACGCGACACCACCCACAGCAGCAGCAGCAGCGACAACAAAAACAATCATGCGGCAACTGTGGCAAGTTCCACAGACCAAACAAATCTGACTGCCGAGCGTTCGGAAAACAATGCCGAAAATGCGGCAAACTAAACCACTTTGCTCACGTGTGCAGATCGACACAGAAATCTGTGTGCAACATTGACAACAGTTCTATGAGTGACCGGACATATGGTGAAAGTGACAGTGAATATTGTGGCAACACGAATTATTGCATTGAAATGGTAAGTGCACATTCTTTACACCTCCCAGACCGTGCCTTTGCCTTTGTCAGTCTTGGCCCAAACAAAACCCCGATAAAATTCAAAATTGATACAGGAATTGAGTGTAATATAATCTCAAGCGGAATATTCAGAAAACTCTAGGTGAATCACACTTTAGAACCCCAAGATAGTAGGTTAACCTCTTACTTGGGCGATCTTACCAAAGTTCTTGGAAAAGTACAGCTGCCTTGTTCACACAAATCAAACAAGATCACCACAACTTTCTATGTTGTGGAAAATAACTCTCAGCCCCTG
Organism: Cyclina sinensis; assembly: GCA_012932295.1. Classification (NCBI taxonomy): domain Eukaryota; kingdom Metazoa; phylum Mollusca; class Bivalvia; order Venerida; family Veneridae; genus Cyclina; species Cyclina sinensis. Next base: position 34,617,503 of record JAAONU010000007.1, on the reverse strand, counting down.
CTTGGCCTCAGGTCGTCGCTCGACCTTAACCTTATCAAACTGATATAATCTGTAGAGATCACCCCTAATGAGCCTCAGATCTTGACCAAGGAATTCGTTATGTCACAATACAAAACTCTCTTTAATGGCATAGGAAAAATTCCAGGAGTCGCAAAGTTGCACCTAAAAGAAAATGCTATCCCTGTGGTAAACCCCCGCGCAAAGTTCCAGAAGCCCTCAAACCCCGTCTCAAAAATGAGCTTGACTGCATGGTCAAAGACGGAATTATAACAAAGATCACAGAGCCCACCGACTGGGTTAATTCCATAGTGCTTTTAGAAAAGCCCAAGACAGGCAAACTTAGGATCTGCATTGATCCAAAAGCCCTAAATGACTCAATTCGTAGACCGCATTACCCATTGCCTACACTTGACGACGTGACGTCCGATTTATCAGGCGCATCACACTTTAGCATTTTAGACATCACACACGCTTACTGGAGCGTGAAACTAGATCACGCTTCCTCTCTCTTAACAACGTTCAGTACACCTTTTGGGAGGTACAGGTACCTACGACTCCCATTTGGGATAACATCATCATGTGACATCTTTCAGCAAAAATGCAATGAAATCTTTGAGAACCTGCCCGGAATTCACGCAATAGTTGATGACATTCTCATACATGGTCGATCAACGTCAGAACATGACACGGACTTGCGTAACGCGCTCAACAGGGCACGAGAAAAAGGGGTCAAATTCAACCCTGACAAATGCATTATCGGTGCCGAAGAATTCCCTTTGTTTGGGCATATTATTTTTAGTCAGGGCCTCAAACCTGACACTGCCAAAATTGACGCAATCACCTGTTTAAACAAACCTATTTCTCGAACAGAATTGGAAACTTTTCTCGGCATGGTAAACTAACTGTCCAGATTCGCCCCAAACCTTGCAGAGGTCACAACTCCCCTATGGTCCCTCCTGCAGAAAGATGTGGAATTTCTGTGGAATGACCCACAAACGCGCGCGTTTGAAAAGGTCAAAGAAATCATAACAAGTGCACCAGTTCTTGGTTACTCTGATCTCAAAGAGCCTCTAATCTTAGAATGCGATGCTTCGCAAAATGGCCTTGGCTGCTCTCTCCCCAAAGGGACAGGCCAATTGCTTACGCATCCAAAAGCTTGACTTCTAGTAAAAAGCTTTATGCCAACATTGAGCGCGAACTCCTTGCTGTCGCTTTTGGTTGCAAGCGATTTCATCAATTTACATACGGTAAGCATGTGATAGTCCATAGTGACCACCGACCCATATCGGCTATAATGAAAAAACCCCTGTCGGCAGCCCCTCTAAGACTACAAAGGATACTGTTATCGCTACAGAAGTACGATATTACGGTCAAACATATTCGCGGAAAAAATATCTCTGTCTCTGAGTTATTGTCAAGACACTGGTCGACGGCATAGACACCCATGTTCATTCTATCAGAAAGCAACTTAACGTTACCGACAGACGTCTGGAAATAATCCGGCAGAAAATTCGAGAAGTACGTGACATGCATATATTGAAAAAGGCTATACTGGACGGCTGGCCGGATTCTCGGTCAGACTGTGACCCTGCAATCACTGAATACTGGAATCACAGAGACGAGCTGTCATTCGAAGACGGCCTAATTTTCAGAGGTCAGACACTCCTTATTCCTAAATCATTACGGCAAGAAATGATCAAACAGGTGCACATAGGTCACTTAGGAGTAACCAAAACCCTACAACGTGCTAAAGGCTCACTGTTCTGGCCCGGAATGCAAATGCAAATAACGGAGCATATTTTGCAATGTCCCATTTGTCTCACGCACCGAGATTCGAATGCAAAAGAGCTTGTGATCACCTCAGAATTCCCAGACAGACCATATCAAGTCTTGTCTACAGACCTATTCTATTTTGACGACAAGAACTACTTGCTCACTTAGACCACTACTCAAGATTTTTTGAAATTGATTACCTTCCCGACACAAGAGCTATTACCGTAATACGTAAATTGCAGACACATTTCGCACGGAACGGCATTTGCGACATTCTTTAAAGCGACAACGGGCCTCAATTTTCAAGCTCAGAGTTCGCAGATTTCGTACAATATTGGAACTTTCAACATAAAACGTCGTCCCCACTCCACCCCCAGGGTAATTGTTTAGCAGAGCGTAGCGTAGGGATCGCAAAAATATTGATGAAGAAAGCGAAAGACAGTGGAACCAATATATATATTGCATTGCTAGAATACCGCAATACACCTCTGGATTGTGGCTATAGCCCAGCACAGCTGTTGCATAGTGGCAGAACCAAATCAGTCTTGCCCATTACAAATAAAGCACTTTGTCCCAAAACTGTAAATTCACAGAGGGTAAAAGAAAACTCACAACAAGTTCAGACATACCGAAAACAAAATTATGACAAAACCGCAAAGCAGTTAAAGCCTTTACACCTTAATGACTCAGTTAGAGTGCAGATGGGTAGAATCTGGGTTCCCGCCAAAAATGTAGGAAAAAATGACACGAAGTCATTTATAGTTCAAACTAGGCATAGAAAGATCTATCGCAGAAACCGCAGAGCATTGCACAGAACAAACGTGAACGTTTCAGGCATATCACATTCCGACCTTAACATACTCCAAAATTCCCCACCTGAAACCCAGATCTCCAGTCAAGATAACATTTCAAATGCAACAACTAATATCCCAGCTCCCAAAGCCCCTTATGTAACACGGTCTGGAAGAGTTGTAAAACAGAATGAGCGCTTCTACAGTAATGAATGGGATAATCAATAAACGTGATCGCGCATAAAAATATACATTAGTATGTTGTCGTTTATTTCACTGACACCGTAACAGTGATTCAATTTTATTAATGCTTGTTTCTGAATTAATTATTATCTTATTGATGTATTATGTAAATATTACTTTGCAGGATGCCGAATTCTCAATTCATTCATAACGAGGGAGATGTTCTATCATTGAAACTGACTATAACCTATGACTAATCACGTGACTTTGGAGGCGGCCCGCAGAGAGCGCTCCATTGTAGAATCATCACTTGATATAGAGATTTAACCATGCCAACATCAATGTAGACTAGCTTGTAAATACATACAATAAACTTTAGAATAGATTCGTTGTTTTGCCTTCACAATTGTGTTGACATTCACTGAAACATAAAACATATATCTACATCTACATCTTCTGTATAACCCAACAATCGATTTCCAATTATGGCTGGGTGTTTAATGCGCTAATAGTCGGGGAACAAGCTGTTAAAGAAGTTTATGTTACATGTGTTAAAAGATTAAAAGGTTAGACATAGTATATTACAGTTAAAAAGTAAAAACAGAGATGAGTTTACAGATTGACCGCCGCCAGTCTCTCAGAGAAAATACTGAGACTGGGGCTAGATTTGACCTCGGGCGAAATGTTGTCAATATGTTTTGACCAATTTAAATCGGAGGTAATTGTGACACCTAAATACTTGGCTGCAGTAGCTGATTTCAGTTCAGTATTATGTAACCTATAAGGGTATATAAGGGGATTCCTCTTCCTTGTTATTCTTAAGATTTCGCATTTTATCATGATTAAATTCCATGTACCAGACTCTTTCCCATGTTTCTAGACTATGGAGATCTTGTTGGTGGGATAAATTATCATATTTAGAATGGAATGTTAGGTTAACTATGTTGTCATCAGCAAGCATTCTGGTCTTACATTTAACAGAGTCTGGGAGATCGTTAATGTAGATAAGGAAGAGACAAGGCCCAATTACTGACCCCTGTGGAACTCAAGAAAGAACTGGAAGCTCACTTGAAAGATGACCTTCTACTGCTACCTTTTGGGACCTGTTTGAGAGGAACGACTTGACCCAGTTGACCACTTGGGGGTTGGTGCATAATTGTTGTAGCTTAAAAAGAAGACGACGGTGGTCAACTTTGTCGAATGCTTTGGAAAAATTCCATAACAATGACATCTGTTTGGAGCCCTGATTTTAGGTTGAGGAAAAGGTCTTGGGTGAAGTTTATCAACTGGGTTTCGCAGCTGTGACCTGATCTGAAACCATGTTGAAACTGGCTGAGCAAGTTATTTTTGTCAAGAAAGGACATCAGGTTGGATACGACAATGTTCTCTAAGAGCTTAGATGCAATACAAGTCAATGAAATTGGCGTGTAATTACTGGGTTTGGATTTGAGACCTTTTTTGAAAACTGGGGCTACTGTAGCTTCTTTCTGGATACGACAATGTTCTCTAAGAGCTTAGATGCAATACAAGTCAATGAAATTGGCGTGTAATTACTGGGTTTGGATTTGAGACCTTTTTTGAAAACTGGGGCTACTGTAGCTTCTTTCCAGTCTTCTGGGACTATGCCAGTTTCCAAGGATAACCTAAATATATGTGTCAGGACAGGGGCGATTTCATTATGTAGTTCCTTAAGGACACAGGGGGATAATTCACCAGGACCATTCGCCTTGTGTGGGGACAGGTCTTGAAGGAGTTTTTGAACTCCTTCGGTGGTAACCGTTATTCTATCCATCTTTATGGGGGACGAGTTTATTATTCTGGAGCATTGAATGGAAAGACTAAGTGGCTTAGGGGGAGAAAAGACAGATTCAAATTGTTTGTTTAGAATATTTGCTTTGGAGACGGGGTCTGTATGGATGACCCAATCTGATATAAGAGGGCTTATGCCGACATTTTCTTTCTTATTATGTTTGATAAAGCTGTAGAATTTCATATTTCTACAAGGCTGCGAATCATGACTGAAAATGATATTTGCCATATATGAATAGTATGAGGACCTAACTTGTTTCTGAATGGATGACTTGAGTGTTTTGAGTTCTTGCTGCCTACTGGGATTGGGCCTATGTTTAAGCCAGTGGTAGAGTTTATCACGCTTGTGGATAAGCCTGATAATCCTAGGAGTTAACCAGGGCAAGTCGGCACGGGGCTTTCACATTTTAGTGGGGATGTGTTTTCTGCAGGATTCATTCAGTCTGTCCTTAAATGAAATCCAGTATTATAAAATATAGTATAAATATAATAATGACGGTAGTTCCTCAAGTTGACAATTTTACTGTCGCCCTGCCAGATATGTAATATTTATATACTGTAATACGATATCGCGAAGTGCATAGTTCAGCAGCATGTGAAAATACAAAAACATAACGTCTATTGTGGAAGGTAAACCTTCATTTGATTGTTTCTTTTAAACCGTTTATTTTTTTATAACATACCATACCGACTTTGATTAATTTGCAATAATTTCTTTAACTAAATTATAATCCTTTTTTATTCACAGCGCAAGTTTTCTTATTTTTTTTTATACATTCAGTACTTGCTTTAATACATTTTCGATGCCTGTTTTAAAATGGAAGATTGAAAATATTTTAAATATGTATAAGGTAGGGACAGAATAGAAAAAAATGAAGATATAGAACCCCTGAAAAATAAATTTATGAGCATTCCTTTTGGAGGAAAATGTCGGAAAGATTAACAAAAATGATTGATTATCCTGAAACCCTATTCAAGTCAACAAGTGTTATTCCTGTCTTTTCAAGAGAAAAGGAATGAACTGAGATGAATTGTAAGGAATGAGTGAGCTTTATAACAATATAATCCATCTTTCTTGGCTTATTTTCAAGGAGCCTTTAACTGTTCCAGTACGGCGGAAGGACATATTTGTTTTTTCTTATTCTTTTCATTCATGTCCCTTTATTCTTTATACAAAACTATTTTTTTAAACATGCAGCGTCTACAGCAATACTTTCTAGAGTTGTATTCTCGCTATGAGGTAACTAAATGTATGAAAACTCCTTAAAATAGTCACAACCAGTCATTGATTGATAAACGGTCACATTAAACATACACTGAACTCTAAAGTTTTACAAACTCTTAGAAAATTGAAGCCGCAGCTTCCAAAGTCCTTCATTGAATATACGTGTTTGTTGCCAAGAAGCATCAATGGTAATATATTTTATCTAGATAGGAAGCAGACGACAAACGTTATAGAAAAATATCGAATTTTGCGGGTCTAACCCCAGTCCATTCCAGCAGGACGATTAAGGATTTGACTGAGAGTTATAACTACTTCTGTTTACATTTAAAGCTGCTCGTTCTGCTTTCTTCGAAATGCTTCAATATTTAACTTGAATAATGTTACCCTTATGCATTTTCATATCTTTGATATGCACAAATTCAAATCTTCAAATCTTTATCCGATCTTTGATACACAATATGAATGTAATTGAAATAGATATTTATTCTAACCATTAAATGTTTAGCAGTTGTCATTTTTGTGGTAATTAAGTACCTTTCCACCACTGCATTTGTGCCCTGTCAGGCGGAAACACGACATGGCAGAAATCAGCCACCATATTTTAGCCAAATATTGAAAAGAAGTCCAGTCTCTTGCGCCTTCAGAAGCACATTAAATTTTGAGGCTTTCAGGGAAAAGGATCTTCAAGGAAAGAGCTTTTTGACCATGTAATTGTGTTGGAACCTATGGAAAGCCGCAGTACACCCCTGTCGGTGTTATTATTTTCCCTATATAATACATAGGAAAATATCTTCGTCGTTTTTATCAACATCGACGGTATTTTTATTCAAAGTTGACGAAACTATTTAAAACAACTTCGTCATACATAAAAACTCTGTCGACAAAAATCGACGTAACAATAATATTTTCGTCGTATGAAAAAGTAGACGACGCTATTATAACATCTTCGACTAACAACTTCGGTCAAAACAACGACGATCTTATTATTTAAGTTCGGTGGCGTTTTTATTATCAACGTCGATCATCTACTCGACGACGTAATTATTAACAACTTCGTTCTGAAAATCGGCGTTAAAAACGACGACACTATTTTAGGTTGAATTCGAAGATTTCGCCTAGCTCTACTGGATATGGAAAGCCGCAGTACACCCCTGTCGGTGTTATTATTTTCCCTATATAATACATAGGAAAATATCTTCGTCCTTTTTATCAACATCGACGGTATTTTTATTCAAAGTTGACGAAACTATTTAAAACAACTTCGTCATACATAAAAACACTGTCGACAAAAATCGACGTAACAATAATATTTTCGTCGTATGAAAAAGTAGACGACGCTATTATAACATCTTCGACTAACAACTTCGGTCAAAACAACGACGATCTTATAATTTAAGTTCGGTGGCGTTTTTATTATCAACGTCGATCATCTACTCGACGACGTAATTATTAACAACTTCGTTCTGAAAATCGGCGTTAAAAACGACGACACTATTTTAGGTTGAATTCGAAGATTTCGCCTAGCTCTACTGGACGACGTTCTTATTAACAACTTCGTCATTAAAATCGGCATTGACGAAACTATTTTACCAGTAGCAGTACGAGTCGATTTAACCGTTGTGCGACTGTTTCTGACACTCTTGCAGACTTTCAGGAATTTTGGTGCCAATAGGAAAATGTCATTTTTGATGTGTAGAGACCCTCCCGAATCGATTTAAGCGGTCTGCGACTGTTTCTGACACTCTTGCAGAATTTCAGGAACATTGGTGCCAATCGAGGAAATGTCATTTTTGATGTGTAGGAACCCTCCCGAGTCGATTTAAGCGGTCTGCAAGAGTTACTGACACACTCAAAGACTTTCAGCAATTTTGGTGCCAATCAAAAAAAATGTCATTTTTGATGTCTAGGGACTCTCCCGAGTCGATTTTCCCGGTCAGCGACTGTTTCTGACACTATCGCAGACTTTCAGGAATTGTGGTGCCAGTCGGGAAAATGTCAATTTTGACGTTAAGATACCCTTCCGAGTCAAAAAATCGGTCTGCGACTGTTTCTGACACTCTCGCAGACTTTTAGGAATTGTGGTGCCAATCGGGAAAACGTCATTTTTGACGTCAGGGTACCCTACCGGGTCGAAAAAAATCGGTCTAAGACTGTTTCTGACATTGTCGCAGACTTTCAGGAATGTTGGTGCCACTTAGAGAAATGTCATTTTGAAGTCTAGGGATCCTACAGGATCGTTAAAAAAATTTCTCTTTCTGACACTATCGGAGACTTTCAGATATTTTGGTGCCAATCGAGAAAAGATTACTTCTGACGTTAATTGACCCTCGGCAGCTATTGCTACGGTCTGCGACTGTTTCAGAGACTGTCGCAGAATTTCAAAGTTTCCTACTGCTACTGCTCGTACTGCTTACCATAAGAATTTATCTTCAAAATTGAGGTAAAATAGTGTCGTCGTTTTAAGGCTGGCGATTTAATAAATAAAATCGTCCTCGAAGTAAAGCTAGGCTATATTTTCGAATTCGATGTAAAATAGTGTCGTCGTTTTTAACGCCGATTTTCAGAACGAAGTTGTTAATAATTACGTCGTCGAGTAGATGATCGACGTTGATAATAAAAACGCCACCGAACTTAAATAATAAGATCGTCGTTGTTTTGACCGAAGTTGTTAGTCGAAGATGTTATAATAGCGTCGTCTACTTTTTCATACGACAAAGATATTATTGTTACGTCAGTTTTTGTCGACAGTGTTTTTATGTTCTGACGAAGTTGTTTTAAATAGTTTCGTCAACTTTGAATAAAAACACCGTCGATGTTGATAAAAACGACGAAGATATTTTCCTATGTATTATATAGGGAAAATAATAACACCGACGGGGGTGTACTGCGGCTTTCCAGGAACCTGAGTTTATAACGGTTAAACGTTTAGTAGGCCTATTACACTGTTTCTTACCTGTCTGCACGAAATCGTAGAGACATTGAAAAGTATTTCGGTGTACCTAATGCAGTTTTCTAAATAAACAACACATGGTGAGAAAAACTAAATTTATGAGCATTCATTTTGGAGGAAAAATGCTTAAAAATACTTGTTTTCAGTGAGTGTTGTTGTCAAGGTCAACCGTACTCTCCTGCGCATTGGTCGAATGTTTCACTTTCTTACCTCTGCTAAAATTAAATTTTCAGAACGATATTTTCATTTTTAGACAGGGAAAACCACGGTTACTTTTCAGCCAATCAGTGACTAGCTTACAACGAAATGTCCATACATACAATTGACAACCCAAAATGTAAACAAACAATGTATGTCTGCAAGTTTCTTACGTATTTCACTTTTGAAAGTGTTTTTAATATGTATACGTAAATTAAACAATCAAACTATCAAAAAGGTTAAAATCATGATGGTATGGTTGTTTTTAGACGTTTAATTGCTGTATTAAGATGTTTACATAGAGGCGTAGTTGAAATGTATTTACAAAATTGTCAGAAAACACCCGTCTAATTACAATTTTTGGAATCACATGATCGTTTAAACCAATGAAAAATGGTTTAAAGATTTTTCGGTTTTGGGGATATGTGTGCACTTTCATTGGTTGTTTAAAAGTTCATTGTAAAGGTCAATATCAGAAATCTAATGGTTTTAAAGCAGCAGTGTGGTCAAGTGGTAACGCGCTGGACTGGTATACCAGGGGTCCCGAGTTCGATCCCCCGCTCCTCCACTAACATTACTAATAGTCTTTCGGATGAGACTTTAAACCGAGGTCCCATGTATCAGTGCTATACACTGAGCATGTAAAAGAACCAGGAGTGTCTCTGGAATGGGATGCTTTCTGTATCTTGCACTACCCCCACCACATAAAATAACTAATCTCTCCAGGGGGCGTCGGTCATATGGGCAACCGGTACCGACGATAAATAAGCTTAAATAGACAGATAGACAGCGGTGTGAAGTAACGGTAGTGTATTTATTTAGCTGCTGAGGGAGAGTAGGTCACCCGCAAAGAAACGTAATGAATATGTCCTTGAAGATGTTTTACTATAATATAATTGTGCAGCATTAATCATGAGAGCAGAAATAGCTGTAGCACTACTCATTTCTATCAGTGGTTGCAACTGCATATGAAGTGCATGTGAAGTGCATGTTTTCACGTTCTTCCATCCAAGCGAAGAAAGTACTTTTATCCTGTACTTTGTAGGTATATGCTGTCTATTTTTCTGACACACCCTTAAGAGTGGGGATGTTCAGACTGTAGAAAATTGCACAAGATGAAAAGGAGGATCAATAGTCGTTGTGTAAAGCGCCACACTCCCAATCCAAAGGTTACTGATTCAAGACTGAGATTCTCCACTGAATGTCCTTATTCCACGCCTTCAGTGCAATAACTGCTTTGAATCAAGGAAATGGTCATCGAGCAAGCTTAGTATAAGGAGAATGAACATGTTTCCAAACTGATGTAAATAAACAGGTTTTAACTAATCTTAAGAATTGAATTGAAAGCAACCGTAATATGACGCCAAATCTTCATCTTTTTTTCTTTTTGTTGGTGTATTTATTGCGTTATCACGAAACATTAATTTTTACAAATATTTCCGTAAAATTGTACTAAAATGCTGTTGCTTACCTCTGTTTAATATTATCGAGTATGCAATGTCAGTTTACGGATTTTGCGGCAAAAAACTATTAACGATACGTAACGTTTATGTTATGAGTTATTCAAGTTCTGATTATTTGACTTCTGTTCCAGTGTTTGAACCGGGTAATTACCAAAATGAATACAAGACTCTTGAAAAAGTTTACATTAATACTTGATTTATTGCAAAGGATTAAAATTACTAATGGTTACACTTGCCATATATGGATAATTAGAAACAAAAACGAAAAGAGAAACTTATAGAAAAAACACATTTACCTGAAATCTACTTCAGGGCCGCTAGCAAGAACTTTGATTAACAGGCATGGTTGCCGGAAAGTAACACTTTTTTATGATCACTTCTTGGCTGCCTAGGTTACATGATTAGTGTCGTTCAAAAACTATTTTTACTATACATCACTATGGGAATTCCAGCTGGTGTGTCTTTCAGAATGCTAGATAATGGATAATGAAATATACCTCTTTCTTTTCTTGTCATGAAACCATTCTTAAAAAGAATGTTATCACAGATCAACCTTCGTGTATAATTAAGTTCTTCTGCATACTTCTTTTTAACCATGATATATCCTTACGACCTCGACAGATCATTAAAACATGTTACGTATACACATTTAACAAGTGTTTCAATAGTTAACACAGCATATATGTAAGATTTCAACAAAATCACGAAGAAAACCGATGTAATAGCATAATATAGACATTTTGGAGGGGCATGTTTTTGAGGTGTTATGTTGCGGTTTTGTTATGGTGTTTTTTTTTTCCTATCAATATTAATTGTAACAAAGCATTCCAACAAGTACAGATCACTGGCTTGCGCACTGGCACTGTTACGGTCCGGAAACAGCTTCCTTATATCGAAGGTACTGTGATAATTTACAAAAACCTCTACCTATAGACCGTTCAATGATTGATAAATTGATCGCCGCCATTATGAAGATCACGTTACCGTCCGTCATATCGCATGAATTTTGTTGCAGAATAAACATCATTTTAATGTATTATGATTACTATTTTGTATGTTTTATTCCTGACTTGAACATATTAAAAACCTGAATTATTTAACACATGAAAGCCTGGACTGTTCAAAGTGGAAGCTTGAGTTGCATGAACTATATAATAAATGTAAAACACAAATTATATTGAAAGCATTGTTTTCCTTTTCAAAAGTTGAAACTACAATTTCAATTATTTGATTAACTCTGAAAACTTAAAAAATGGACAAAATTAAACAGCTCGCTCATCAGCCCCATGTTAACTCTATTCTTTGATACAGTTTCAAAGAATACTTGACTGTCTTTTGTGTTTTGCGGTGTCCTGTGGTGAAGGAATGTAGTTACGTAATATGGGGGTGACATACTGTCTTTGTTTTGATAAGTCACCGTTGTCATTGTCGGTCTTGCTTGATCACTCACAGTAAAACACTGTAATAACGAAATTTTCTCTTAAGAAAATGCATGAAGCTATAAAACATGGGTTTTATTTGTTCCTGATTGTTATATGAAATTTAAGAATATATATTCTTCCTTACAAGCAAGATTTTCAAGACCGTATGAAATTTAGCATCTGTTGCCGTATGGACCCTTTCTCTATACTTTGTTTCTTGCATTTGGGAAATCTGTTTTTGCAAAGTATTGATATGTACAACATGTCAGTTTGTGCATGCAGAAAGCAAATAATAGCTGCAAGCCACACGTTTGTAAGATATTGAAGAAACAGCTATGTTTTATTGTTTACATTTCATTTACCGTGTCTCAGCAACCAGATTCTCAAGGCTGTCGATAGATCTTGGCAAAGGAGTGAATTCACATATAAATTACAGTAGGAATTCGATTTGTCGACGTTGTTGTATGCGTTTGTTTCATCCGACTAGGGGTATGACATAAAAATCGGGTGTAAAAATGAAGCGGTCTCTCCATCGTCGGATACCCACGGCCGATCCATTAACATTTTAACAGCCGTGTGATATTTGGACGCTATCTAGTCGATAAGAGGTGTGTCAAAGACAGCTTTTTCATTGGTTCCTTCACGATTTCATGAGGCAATTAAAACCAATCAAAACGCTCGTTCTATACGACATTCGGTATTATAGACAAGATGGCGGCAACCATAGACGACATGTTTAATTCTGTTTGTGAAAAGTTCAAAATTGAAAATGTGGGCGAAATGTTAATACTAGGTAAAATATCACTATAGCGGTATTTGCTTGTCGAAGAATTGAGATGACGATAGTTTTTGCCTTTTATATTGGCAAGACACGCGAAACAGGTTTTCGCCATAGGCGCAGCCATTTTGTTTCTGATAGTTTTCTACCCTCTCCGTTGAAGAGTATCAGTTTTGTTAAACGCGATTTCATTGGTCGATATTTTAGGCACTTGTTGCTGTATATCGACGCAAATTGAATTATTTTTCCCACGGTTTGATTAATGTAATAATCAACCGTGGGTATCCGACGATGCGGTCTCTCATAAACTGAAAGGTTTAACATTATAGATTGATTTTAGGATTTGTAGGGTTGGTTGACATTTTCTTAAAAATATTATATAATATACTTATCTACATTTTATCTGACTGTTTGCATTATTATACACAATTATCATTTTGCTAATGGACAATATCTCCTGTCCTGTTACCACCTCTGTCTTACGTTTGCCTTTTATAGAAACAGAGCGAGAATTTAATCTAGGTTCGTTATTTTAATGAAATTCTTCAGTCAAACATGAGTAAACAAAATCACCTTGATGTAAGGTTATCCTGGGAACATGGGCAGCCTAGGAACACGAAAAACTGGGAACTCGGACAACCTTGGAACACGGACAACCTTGAAACAAAGACATTTATTTGTATTACAGTGGGATATAAAGAAGAAAATTATTTTTGAACTAAAACAATCTACTTCAGGTGGACACTGTAGACAGACTGAAATGTGTAACACTTATTAATAAATGACTTATCTTGCATTCTCCCTTATAATACGGGAATGTTATTGTGTGTTTATAATTTTTGTTGTTGTTGTTGTTGTTTTAAGTTTGCTAGGGATATCTGTTTCAGACGCAACGACTGATAGAACAACAGCACCCTTTACTACATGAAACAATAATTAAATCTTAATAGAATCAAGTATGCAGAGTTATAGCGACGCCAAGAGTTTAACCCCATGCAGAATGTTTCAATAGAAACAGAATTAAGGCAAGATACTCTACCTTCTGAGAGCTTCAAAGATTCAGACAACGTCTAAGAATGTGTGAGCAGCATGTTCAGAAAAAAACATACAGAACAAAATAACGCCGTGAGAAACACAGACCTTAATTTGAGATAATTTCTCTGCCATAGATCAGTCTAATGTTTACATATCAAGGCACTGTAAAACATATTTTATACGTGATCAAACTACTCTCAAAACCATTGAGAACAATAATGGCTTTCCAGTCATGTGTTTCACGTGTAAAATATTGTTCTGCAAAACTGCACAATCAGCAAGTCCATACTACCCGAAACAGGATTTCACTTGCTACTAAAACAGATTTGGAGAAAATCGACAACAGACAAGAACGATACCTAACCAAAGGATGGAAGAACAGACAAGAACAATACCTAACCAAAGGATGGAAGAACAGACAAGAACGATACCTAACCAAAGGATGGAAGATAATAGATAGAATGCTTCAGAGGGGGTTTTCATCCGTTGTGCCTTTATAAGCACATTTAACGTAAAGGGAAACTAAATTCCGCATTTCTTTTAAGCGTTTTTGATAAAATCTATACTATTTCCTTATTCTGAAATATGGATTTATTTATTTCCTTATTTCCACATTGACAACTTTGATTTTTTTCTTCTTCATAGGACGCTTGTTAAAAAAATACGTTAAAACATAATCCAGGAGGCAATATTATTCATGTTACTTTATTGCGTGACACTTGTTTAATATATTTACAGTTTAAATAAACTGGCCTGAAATAGTTAATAACATCTGATAGAACGATACCGTTAAAATACTTTTAATTTATTCTTGTAATGGCATTCCCTTTGATGTCTTTGAATACATGCAACTTGCAAACTGCAGTGAGAGCTTGTTATTATTTTCTTTCCCTGAACCATGAATGTTTGTGATGTCACAAACATCTGCTTGCACTGATGTGAGAATAAAACTTGTTAATGTTAAATGTATGGTAGCACTAAATCGTTTCTGTTGATAAGACAGTTAATGTTTCTAGAAAATAGAAGAAGAGAAATTTCAAAACACGTTCCAGTGAAAAGGTTAAAAAAACTTAAAGCTAAGTTTTAAGAGGGAAACCTTTTACTGAACAAACTATGGAAATATTAAACAACACGTTGGATGCAAAGCGTTGTTAGTAGAGTGCGCACCTGTTTACTTTGAATAATGTCCTACACTCCAAGCAGGGCTTCAGTTAAAATAAATTTCTTCTTAAACAAATTCCGGAGGTATCTGCTCTTGAACATATTTGTGGGTATTTTCTTGTGAAGACAACTGCTACATTTTTAATCTAACTAAAATGTCACTTGTACAAAATTGTCTACGTTAAGTGTAGGTGTGCGTGACAAATTTTAGCAAGAATCGACTTGAGCATTCTGGAGTTTCTGCTCATGAATATTTCTCTCGGCAATTCCAATTATTCCTTCTACAGTTTTCATTAGTTTAAAAAATACACAAAATCTGCATGTAGAGAGCGTGACATAATTTTGTCAAGGACTGACTTTTGCGAACTGGAGTTATCCGCCCTTAGGTTAACAATTCTTATATAGAACAGGAAACTTTCAACAGTTTAATAGTTTTCGTACAATTAAAAGAATTTTGTAGACAATATCTACATTAAGAGTTAGTGTGTGTAAAACATGCTGAAGGAGGGTCGATAATGCTTTTTGCACGTATGCGAAATTTACTTATAACTTATAACCCAAAACACAGGCTTTGACACCTCTGCCGAATAATTTTGAGAAAGTGTTCAAGTCGAATAAGGAATAGGAATCCAGTTTATTATTCCTGAATTAAATCCGAATAAGGAAAAGAACACCTAACACATGGTAACAAACCAATAACTAAATATATATACAGAATTGAATTACAAAATGCATTAGCAATCATCAAAATGATCACTCAAGTATATGAGAGATAAAAAATCAGCAAAGAGAGATAAAAAAAATCAGTACATGTTTTATAAGGAAAAGAGAACTATGTAACCATTGTCGGGTAAATTCTATAATATTCATATTATTTTTAAAACTAAAGCACCGCTAACACTTAAAAAATCAATAAACTTAACATTCAGCCACGCTTAACTTATATCCTTGTATTCCATATATATTAATAATTAATGTTAGTTTCTTAACTCGGCTACGGTGAAACTACTACATTGTACATGCTTGAGTAATTCTACGCTAGTGGCCTTGGAAGCTAAGTAAAATGTTTACAATACTTTGGAATATGCATGCTATACAGGTAAAGTCGTTTTCGATATCTTTCATTTTTCAAAAAGTTCTTTTAAAGCATTACGTTTTTCTATCATTCGATATGAGTATATGGTGTTCACATTTATGTCAAACTGTCTCCTATTTTTAGCTCCAAAACAGGACAATAACTACGAATAATTAATAATTTATTCATGCAAATTGTTATATATATGGTCATAGAAACTTTGACTATTTAAACAATTCTAGTTGCACTAACGTGCTTTTTATCAGTATTTTCACTTAATCATTTCGAAGAATGTTTCCTTCCATTTTTAGAATCTGAATATGGTAAAATAATTTTAACTGACCCAGTTACATATGAAATTAACTGCATAAAGACGATTGCTACAGTATGATTTTCACATTCAGATTATTTCAATTTTAACACGATATATGTAACATTTCGTGCTGAACAAAATGCAGCAAAGAAAAATGATACCATGTTCTTTTTTTCCTAATGTTTTGCTTGTTGCCATGGTAACAAAGCAAAACTTAAAAAAATCTGTAAAAAAAGTGAATGTAAAGTTGCATGAAAAATCTACAAGTCTAAAAGGTCAACGACTTTGAAGATATGAATAAAAAAGATAGGTTACCTGTCCGCTTTTACAGTTAGAGAGACAATTATCACATACTTTGACATGATAAGTATGTTCGCAAATTGAAACTTAAACATTTTCAATGCAGTGTATAAAAAATAAGTTTAATTGATCTAACTTCATTTTAGCCAAAATAACAAAATCTGAAAACTCTAGCGATTGTCTTTAATCGTTAGTTTTGTCATTTTGGCGGGGATACAAACTCAAACTTATAGAGGAGGAGCAGTGGTCGAGGGGTTCGAGCGCCGGCACCTGATCCGGAGGTTGCTGGTTCGAATCCCATCGGGGGTGATACTCTACAGTGACTTTCCGCATTCCTCACTTTCTGGACGAATGCTGCTTTGAACCCAGAAAGCAGTCATCGAGAAGGATTAATATAAGTTGCAAACACTTGCTTCCCAATCGATGTCAAATAAGTAATTTTAAACTAAACTAATACAAAATCATATAGCCTGGTTGAATTAATATGACCCGAGCCGCCTGGTCTTGCCCATAATATCTACAGTTTCGTATACGGAACGTCTTTACGAATGAGATGCCTTCAAAGTTACATCACTAAATAGACAGAAAAATCCGAAAATGTTACTAAAAATAGCCGTGGTGGAAAATCTTATCTCAAATGGGCTTATCATGAATGGCGTTAGAATGCATTATTGTATTATTTCAGTCAATTTCGAGCGTTGACATTTTAAATTTATCTCTAGTATTGCAATTTCATTTTAAATTTATCTCTAGTATTGCAATATCATTTTAAATTTATCTCTAGTATTGCAATTTCATTTTAAATTTATCTCTAGTATTGCAATTTTATTTTAAATTTATCTCTAGTATTGCAATTTTATTTGTATCCAGCCGCGAAGTGAAAGAAGTGTTGTCTTTTACTTCTAATTAACATGATTTATAAATATGTACTGTGTATTCAGCATTTATTTTGAAAGCCACGCGTCTTGGCCATATTGAATAGGAATATAACTTGTATGTCATGGTACCCTGTATGGTTTATATATTATACTCGAGACTACGCAATCTCTAATCGATGAATATGCCTGATTGCACATAAGCCGGTTATACCCCACTGTATGCTTTCTATTCAAATTTTAAATATCTATCCCATTAACAATCCTTGTGTTTAAACTGTACATTCCACATTCATAGCATAAGAATGACATGTATGCTAATTCACAAAAGGTTTTTTTTTCCGCTTCACTTGAATTTGGTTTATGTACTAACGTATTCACAAAATATAAACTTTTGTCCTGATGCTTCTGATGTCACCTTGATAGATCGGAGGTGGGGTATTTCCGGGAATATATTTAAAGCGGAATGCAAGTACTATATCTCCGAAGGGTACAAGGTACCATGCATTGTACTGTCCACCATAATTCGAGAAAGTACCAATGCTGAGCTCATTTAAGTGATTTGGTAATCAGTAGAGGTGTCTTGAGAGAGACGTATCTTTTTTGAGTTACGTACAGATCAGTCTGAAAAATGTCGTCTGCTGCACAAGTAGCATTATATGATTATTTGATGACAAGTACGTCTTCGTCACGAATCAAATCACAGTTCTCTTGTCACTGAATTAACTAATTGGAAGTTGGCAGTAGCAGTACGCAGTAGAGGTTGGCAGTAGATATTAAATCAAACGTGAAGTTGGCAGTAGCAGTAACAGTAGCAGCAGTAAGCAAAACGTGAAGTTGGCAGTAGCAGTAACAGCAGTAGCAGTAAGCAAAACGTGAAGTTGGCAGTAGCAGTAACAGTAGCAGCAGTAAGCAAAACGTGAAGTTGGCAGTAGCAGTAACAGCAGTAGCAGTAAGCAAAACGTGAAGTTGGCAGTAGCAGTAACAGCTACTGTTGTTACTGCTACTGCCAACTTCAAATTTTGCCCACTGCTACTGCTGTTACTGCTACTTCCAGTTTCATGTTCTTTACTGTTTCTGCTGTTATTGCTACTGCCAACTTCACGTTTTGCCTACTGCTACTGCTACTGCCAACTTCACATTTTTCTTACTTCGTATACATACTGAATTAGCCTTTTTTGAAATGAGGTTAATAACTGAACGAAATAATCATGTTAGAAGTCATGTTCGTTATTACAACATGTACTTTGTGTAAATTTACTTACTACATTTACATTTGAAAAATAAAATCCTTACAGAACTTGTCATGACTGAAGCAGACGGTGCCTTGGGCTGGGTCGTGGTTATTGCGGCGTTCTGTTCACATTGTATTACGTATGGTATAGTTTACTCATTCGGAATACTTTTAAGTGCATTGGAAAAGAATTACAACGGAACAAAGGCAGAAATTGCATGGATCCCGTCGCTAACCACTGGTTTCCTGCACACATCTGGTACTTTGATATCTAATTATTACGTTTTGTACTATAAACATATTTGTTTTATTAACAACGAAACTTGAGAGAGAGAGTGAGAGAGAGAACTGCACGGGTTTATGTGCGTTTCCCTAGGGCTATATTTTCTGTAGTTTTACGTTACACACTGAGCGAGCTTTATAGTTGTTATATTTGCACTGCAATGAAAAATATAATTATTATCAATAAAATGATCGTTTTACATAACTTTCCACTTCACAGGTTTAGATTGCCAATTAACTACAGACGCTATGAAAATTATCATAACAGTTTATTTATAACAATAACATTCTAGACTGAGGTGTTTTTAAAAACAGAAGGCATGGTTAAATGCAACTTCTGAATGTCTCTGTCCAAACCCGAGGTTTCATTGTGATGCTAATAGTTTTTTCATGAAAAATGCGTCTGTGTGAAGTTATCAGAATGGCAGAACAACTCCAGCAGAATAGCAGAACAACTGCAGCAGAATAGCAGAATGGCAGAATAGCAGAAAAACTCCAGCAGAAAAGCAGAATGGCAGAATATCAGAACAACTCAAGCAGAATAGCAGAATGGCAGAATAGCAGAACAACTCCAGCAGAATAGCAGAATGGCAGAATAGCAGAACAACTCCGGCAGAGTAACAGAATGGCAGAATAGCAGAACAACTTTCAAAACAATAAATTGTCTTTTTGACACTTCAAGATATCTACCAAAGTCTGCCCTCTGTCTGTCTGTCCGTCTTTCCGTCCGTCCGACTGTCCGGTAATCTGGATCCCGTGATAACATAAAAACCGTATAAGTTAAGTTGCTGAAAATTGATATATGAATACATGACAACATGGAAATTATGAAAGTTTTCAAGAACCAGAGGAAAAGAAATGGACAAGGTCAAACGCATAACTTCCATTTTGCCATCTTTTTATATACTTATTTTCAGTAACCTAGCTTTTATACGTTTTGAATGGTAAAACGATCCGTTTGTTAAAGCCGTATTTATACTGTTTCTGTTACCATAGCAACCAGAAATTTGATACGCAAATAAAAACAAAGTAACTTGCATAATTTCCATGTTGCAATGTATTCATATTTCAATTTTCATCAACTTTACATATACGGATTTTGTGTTATCGCGGGATCCAGACTTTAAGACAGTCGGACGGACAAACAAAAGACAGACAGCCGGGGGGGGGGGGGAAACTTTGGTAGATATCTATAAAACTCAATAAGACTTTTTTTTAAATTGTTCTGGTATTCTGCTATTCTGCTTGAGTTGTTCTGTTATTCTGTCATTCTGCTGGAGTTGTTCTGCTATTCTGCCATTCTGCTATTCTGCTGGAGTTGTTCTGCTATTCTGCTGCATTGCTATTCGGCTGTTATTGTTCTGCTTTTCTGATGAAGTTTTCATTTAACAGATAAAAATGATTCCGCTATTTTTCTGGCCTTGTTTTACTATTCTGATATTCTATCGAAAACATTTTCCTGCTATTCTGCCATTCTACTGTTCTGCTGCAGTTGTTCTGCCATTCTGCTGTTCTGCTATTCTGTTGCAGTCGTTCTGCTATTCTGCTGAAGTTTTTCATTTAACAGATAAAAATGATCCCGCTACTGTGCTGGACTTGTGCCACTATTCTGATGTTCTGCTGAAGATTTTCTGGAAGAATTTTTAAAATTTTGTTCTAAGTTCCTATGTTGGTTGATGGGGGTGGGGGAGGGGTGATGGCAAGCAGTATTTGATTGCGAAAATATTTTATAGTGAGACAGATTTAAGGCACTCAACGACATCTCCTCTTTGCGCTTATTTACCGCCTGTTGCCCGTATGCCGTATGTCCGAAGCCGTGTGTAGTTTTAGATTTAGGTCGTTTGGGAATAGTGACCGATACATCTTGGTCATTATATGCTCGTATAACATCAATACAAAGAACATCGGTTTCATGTGTCAGCCGAAAGACAATTTGTTGTGTTAGAGCAGGTGCGAAGGATCGAACTCTCGACCCCGGGTTAACAAGTGATGTGCGCTATGTGCGTTGCTATTAAATCACGTATTCGGTTCGTTTTATGGCAAACAAATTGCAGGTTATGATCTTTCAGGTATGTCAGTTTTAATACAAAAGTTGCATATTTAGATTAAAGGTAAACTATTAAAGTATTTCACATATGCATCAAGAAAGAAGAAAGATTAAATCGGGCATTGTATTTGTAACAAAATCCAGTAGTCCCGGTTTCGAATTTACTCTGTGTTTTTCAGGACTGTTAGCGAGCGTCTTGGTGAACAGATTTGGTTGTAGAGTCGTCTGCATCGTAGGCGCTTTCTTGTGTTCAGTTGGCTATGTACTCAGCATATTCGCACCAAACATTTACTATTTGTACATCACGATGGGTGTACTGGCAGGTATTAAAAACTAGTTTTAACATATACCTGACGACAGTTGGTTTTGCCTTTGCGACCAGTGTATACCTAGATCAGCCTTTTATATCCGTGTAGTCTGCTCACGACCTACACTGGCCGTCATCCGGTCAGGAAGTTTTCAGTGAGTATCCCTTTTAGTGATAATCGTAAACATTCTTGCTGAATGATGGACAAACTGCAGTATAAGGATCAAGTCCTAGTGTAAGAATGAATCTCAATTGAAACTACAACATATCATTAGATATTAGTGAATTCAATTCATTATACGTCCAGCGGTAACTAGTATCAAGTGGCAATTGTTACTAACTTTCTGTCAGCTTTTGGTACAAGTACAAACAATATGAGTCACAGGTTCAAGAGAAAAAAAATGCAACAATTCGATAGTTGTTTGCCCTCAACAAAAAGGTATTGCTGAGACATAAAAAAGTATCACAAGAGAGGTCTAATATCAAATATACTTAACAACAGGAAAGAAAATAAAAGTCGGAAAATTTCTTACCAGGTAAATGTGTCTTTATAAGCTGAAAACTGGCAAGCAAGTAGACAATTAAGTAAAAGCAAAGGGTTTGTTTACTATTGAAAGGGCTAGGCTCTATCCCTGTCCAAATTAACTCTTCAGTTCCTTGTCCTAAATGTTAGGCTCAAGCGGGCAGGAAATCGTTCTAGCTCACAAACCGGGGCTTACCATCCGGCTTCGTCAAAATAAGCGCATGACAGAACTCAGACCATTGACCACACACTTCATAGGCGGACGCATTTACCACAAGGTCACGGAGACGGTATGAGAGCAAACAGAAAGTGGTGACTCATGTAAACCCTATAACCTGCTCGTTGACAAAAAATATCACGCGTAGAATTTGAGAAGCTGAGAAACTCAATGAACGGATTAATCTAATTCATGCATACAGAAAGGAGTAGTTTGCAGAAACTGGTGAACGACGTGAATATAAAGTATTAATACTTTTGAAAACACATGAGACAAGCTTTCTTCCTTCTTTTCCAAAAAGAGAAAAACAAGGCCCATTTGCTATAATGCCGTTTGTTTTCCAAGGCCCATTTGCTATAATGCCGTTTGTTTTCCAAGGCCCATTTGCTATAATGCCGTTTGTTTTCCAAGGCCCATTTGCTATAATGCCGTTTGTTTTCCTGCTTTTTAAATGGGGGATATGTATTTCCACATATAAATGTTATATAGATAATCATACACGTACAAATATTTTGAAGGGGAATGTTCCCGGACTCCTACTTAACCATAAATGGGATAATAAACGGGGTTTCTTTTTGTAATCATGTAAAATACCCATGTAACGAACATATACGTGACATCTACGTCCTCTTAATGACGACCTTTAACCTTTCAGGTACTGGATTTGGAATGGTGTTTCTACCAACAGTCTTGATAGTAACGCAATATTTCAACAAGTATAGATCTGTGGCATGCGGAATTGCTCTGTCCGGTTGTGGCATCGGGGCTTTCATATTAAGGTTTATTTCCAGATATATATCTGTAACACTCTATCGTTTAATGAATTAAGATATTTACTCATTTTCAACGTGTTACCATAGGTACCAGCATACTAAAGGTACGTGAGAAAAAATAACATCTTTAATTGTTATACGTTATGACTATTGCTTATACACTTACAGTCGTAACTTATGACAGCATGTTTAGTATCCTTTATTTGCCTGTGCATGGAACAGAATATTTTATAATTAAATTAATTTTCATTTCACATGTCAATTGTACGACATGACTTTGAAATGCCCTGAATGAAGCAAGAGCGATTTAATGAAACAGATTTTTCATTTGTTAATTTAAGATGAAAGCATTTTGGGGTAAAATTTAACAGTGTTATAGCCGTCTCTATTTTATCATTTCTAAAACAAGCCCAGCGACCGAGGCGATGTTGGACAGTTACTCTTTGAAGGGGACATTACTCTTACTGTCAGCCGTCATACTGAATTGCATCCCCTGTTCTCTGGTGTTCCGTCCATTTATGAATGAAAACTTAGATTGTAAACAGACAGAAATGAAAAACTTAAAGTGTGAAACGGAATTGCATCGTCTGCTAGCTGATGGTGAACTTAACAAAGAAAAGATAGCAGAAGACGGGATTAAAATGGAAAGAAATTGTGACGAAAAGTTTTCTTCAAAATGTTTACGTTCAAATGAGGGGAATGTGTTGATTGACTATGAAATTCAGCTGAAAGAACCGTCAGATGAATGGAGAAACGTAAATGTCATGGGGGACTTAGACTGTAAAGAGAATTTCAGAGAAGAAAATAGAAGCCCAGAAAAAGCTGGTGTTAGATTTATACTGAGAAAATATTTTAGACTGCTGAAAAGACCAAAAATTCTTCTCGTATTTTTAGCACAATTTCATTTTATTTTTGGATTTTACTTCCCATTTGTCTTCATCCCAGACAAGGCCAGAGGACTAGGTAAGTAAAGGAAGGACACATTTTAAAATGAAAATACCCATTACACAGCATCTTTCCAGATATCTTTTATTGCAGTAATTTAAGAATTTCCTGTCAGCAAACAAAAGCAAGTAAAACGTTCTTTAGAAATAACTGGATGATTTGTGTAAGAAAAAGTTAAATCAAAGCGGAAGAAACTCTGAATGAATAATCTTTTCCGGTAAATCTCTGTCTTGGGAAACCATATTTAAACCATACAATATTTTGGACCAGCAACAACGACATTGCGTCAAAACACTAATGACGTATATGTTAAACTGACGTGTTAGAGCGACCGGCACTTTCCAGAACGGCATACCATACATAATGTGCAGTGTATGCTATTTTTAGGTATAAGTGAAAAGATTTCTGCTTGGGTTATCTCCACCATAGGAATGTCAAGTATCTGCGGGAGAATAATCTTGGGTTGTTTTGCTGATAAGCCATCTGTGAACAGGCAGGTTTCTTTAAGCATACATGTTGTTGCCGGTCATGCTTTTTCGTGAAATTCGCCAAGACTATGTTTTATGTATTGTAAAAGTAAAACATGCAAAACACTACAGTAAAGTCTTTGTTCTTTTAGGTACATGCATTAGTTCTAATGATATTTTTTCCATGTTTGTCTTATTGCTTAAGTAAATCACATCCGAATAAATTACAGGGTATTAGAGTACATTGTTTTGATTTGAGTCTGTCGTCAGTAAAATATCTAGTTTAAATTTATAACTAGCTCAAAGAAAAATTGTTTTCATTTAACAGGTTGTTGATGTTCAAGATATGCTTGCTCATCAGTGGGATCAGTACAGCTCTAAACCCTTTATTCAACAACATCTGGTTAATGCTGATTTATGCTGTGATATTTGGCGCTTCAACAGGTTTGCTTGTGTTTTTATTTCTAATTTCTCACCTTATTGTTGATATTTTTTGCCACTTTATTTCTTAATACGATTTTTGACTTGTTTTCAAAGGGCAAAATCACCTGTTCTAAGCACACACAAATCGTTAACAGTATTGGTGTCGAGAGACGAATGCGAAATATATATATAGCTAATTTGTCGTTTTTACTGTCCATTTGCTCCAGGTTTCACTATTTCCGTAACATCTGTAATATTGTTGGACCTTGTTGGACTCGAACATTTGACAGACGCTGTAGGGTTAGTGTCTTTGTTCCAGGGCATTGGTTCCTTACTTGGACCTTCTGTTGCAGGTATGAGTTTGCATATTCTGTTTAGTTTTTATTTAGTTTTAGTTTATAAACCTCCTTCGGCTAAAGTCATATCGAGCGGACAGTTTACGTAACCAGCGTTCCTGAAAAGAGCAGTACTACCCCCACCCACCCGAATTCTCCGTAAGACGTTTCACCACATGGTCTGTTGCGCAACTCGAACCAATGTCCATTCAGCAGTGAGAGCTTTTAGTTACTAGTATTTGAAGCAAGCGACCACTCGGCCACAAATCACACTTGTTCTGAAACATTCACCGATGACCTTTTTTTAAGGAATTTAACAGTTTTGGCATTTAAAGATTCACGGAAATAGAACATTCTTATGATATATGCCATTATTATAATGATGTTTGCAAAATCTGAGGGTTAAGCCCTACTTATTATTTCATGTCTGGATTTCAGGGCTTTTATACGACATGACAGGGAGTTACACGGTGCCTTTCTTAACAGCAGGGGCGTCGCTTACATTCTCATCATTGTTAATGTTTCTGACGGCAACTGTTCGGTAAACGTTAAAAGACTTTTAAAGATTCCAAATGTGGACTTAGATCAGTGTCAGAATGGTATAAGATTTTCCTAACTTCTTCTGTTGAGCGTTTGAAAAACGCGTCCGAGTGAACATAAATTATGTGATCTTATTTTCCCCAGTTCAGTATTTGTACGGCTCACGTGAGTGGCCTAAATTGTAAAAAAATCCAGAAGTGGTTATATCTATTCTATTCACTGAAGCGGATCAGTGGTCCAGTTATAATGCGCTGGACTGGTATTCAGGGGTCAGTTAGATCCCCCGCTTCTCCATTTACTTTACTAATTGACTTTCGGATGAGACGTTTAGTGTATCGGGATAGGGTTGCTTTCATTATGTACTATCCCCCAGAACCTGAAATATCTAACCTCTGTAGGGGACGTCGGTCATATGGGCAACCGGTACTGACGATAAATAAACTCAAATAGGTAGATGAAGCCTGTTCTGTTTAGTTTAAATTTATACATTTATATTATGGGTCCGACAGAAAGCGCCTGCATACTATGTATATTCGTTCTTTTCAAAGGTTTTGTAATGGAACTTCTTGCAATTACCAGTCTCGCACGTTCACATACTCAGAATCCACACAACCTATTTGATGGAACTGTAACTTGGAATTCTTGCAAGTCATACTAATCTCACTGAATTACTTCTTCCAGAGTTTAAATGGCAATCAGGTTCATCGTCTTAATGCAACGTAAAATTTCAATTTGAAGTGAATTGAATTGACTTAAAAAGAGATCGCCTATCCATTTTTCTTCTGCTCACCTAAGAAATTTTGTTCATTTCAATAATAAAGTGTGTAAACAAATTTTTGTTGTTGTTAATTTATTTTTCCGGTTAATGCAGAAATAGTTTCAACTCGGCTATGAAATTACAACAGAACATAATATACACAACTGAATAATATTACGACAAATAACACAAAACATTACCTTTTATTACCCTTCCAGATTTTTTTCTCCTTTTTGATTGGCTATTGATCCGTCGAAAGAAATTGATATTACCGAGCCAGACAGGTAATATACACATTAAATTCCCCCTTTGGGTACCCCACGTTGTAAACAACATGCGCTGTGACGATGCGCGTACGGTTCGATGTTGTAAAGTGTAAATTCCGATATACAAACACTTTTTAATTGGCAAATAAAATATATTTACCAAAAAAGAGTAATGATAAATATTCTCAGTAGAATTTGAAACAAATATGACCTCGCCAAACCTTGATATTAATTCTTCAACAGACTACTCCTTTTCTCTTGTTTACATTCGTTAGGTACGAAAGCAAATACTTCATGTAGATTTATAGACGAACTTTTGAAATAAAAATTAAAAAAAGTTTAAGAAAATAATCTGTATTGAATGCGCGGAAATATTAACCCAAATTTATGGCTTTCATTAAAGATATAAATTTAATATTCAAAACTTGTTGTAAACATATCACTTCTGGGAAAATACCGCTTTTCGCCAGCACAAATTATGTTGTGACGTCATTTTGAGGTGAAAGGGTACCCTAAAGGGAATCGTATTTCGACGTTTCATTTGAAACAGCAATGATTAATTTTAAAATCCTCTTACTCGGCAGGGGAAGGGTAATAAAATTATTATTTGGGTTTATGAGTGATATATGTGGATATATTACCTGCCAAGATTTTATATCACCCGAGCCGTTAGGCATATATCACTCAAAGCCCAAATAATATAATATATCGCCAATAAGCTTTTAATATACATTGTAAACTTAAGTTCTGAAGCTTGTCTTCTGATAACAAAAGTTTAATGTATATTTTTTCTGTTTACTTCCGGAAATATAACATAAAATATGTTTAAAATAACGCATGTCTTTTAGAAAACACCCGGATATAAGTGGTCAGATATAAGTGGTTGTAATTTCTTCTTTTTATCATAGCCGAAGTAAAATCTATATTAGTGTTTCTGAGTTTATCTACTAATGCAATTCGATTTTTAAGAAGATATCTTGGTAATAAAAGCATCTTTCAGACTGGATTTAAGTACAACAACTGTCTCATTATTGCAAGGAGGACCTGTAATAAAACACATGGCTTATTTATGGTTGTAATTTTCTCCTATACATCAGGTACATAACACTTAATTGTGAAATTTCAACGAGAACAAACTGTACTCATTATAGTGAGAAGTTGTCGTCACGTGTCTTGCTTTGATAGTACACCAATACAAAAAAAAATACAAACATCTTGACATACAGAGACGAGTGTTACTTTGTGTTAATAAGTAACACAGCAGGACATTTCGCTTACTCCTCGAGGTTCGTAATTGGTACTCAATATTACAATATTAAGACGGGTCATATTGTAGTCTGAGTGGCATGTTTTTTAAGAATGTCATGTTGTTATTTTTACACTGTACTATAATTATTAGAAAGTTCGTTAGGTACAAAACCAAGCCGATAAAGTGTGGATTTGAAAAACAATATGTAATGTAATATAAATACTTTACTAACAGAAGTTTATAGTTCTTTGTGTTTTGTCTGTGGATAAGATATAGGCGAAGTTATGATACGAAGGGATTGAATTTCGAGTAAAAAACTTTAATTTACAGCCATTTTGGAAACAACTTTTTGCATCTTAGATAAATCTCTTTCGAAGACTGCTTCGATAACTGCTTCATTTTTAAAACACCACTGCCATATGTCTGGCATTACTTACGTAAGAATAGGGGTTTGGATAATTACTCAAGAGAGCTTAGAGAAACGAACGTTTTTGCATGAATGCACATGTACAGGGGACATTTATTTTATAATGTTGCATATTTTAATGAAGTTTAACTATAATTAAAATTGTTTTAACGCCATAAAATAAAAAAAAAAAAACTGTCATTTTCAGACTGCCGTATAACACGTTCATAATAAATAGTACAAAAATTCGTAAATAATAAAAAATATGCTTAAACGCTACATAACTCTTACATTTAACATTCAGCTATGCTGAAAACATTCTATATGTACACTCAAATCTGTGAACGGCAGGGATATTCACTGTAATATTTACATATAATGTTAATAATATTGCTTCACAATTATATCAAAACAATGAGGGACATAGCTGATAACAAATTATCTCCCTTACTCAGATAACATCAAAGGTAGACCAAATATCACATTGGTCCTTTCAGTTGGAATCCTCTGACTTCATCCTTGTTTCTAATTGTGATGGTCTTGACTTTCTGTTGTGAAAATTGTCACTTATATATTAAATAAAAAGTTAGAATAATCAAAAAACAAAGATAATGGTGTTAACAAAACATGCTGCTAAACTAAATGTGTTATCTGACTACCACTGTTGCAAATAATTAGGCTTAATTATCACCTTACCAAAAGAGAAAATAGCGATAAAAGCAGAGGAATCCATATGGAAGGACCAATGTAATATCAGAGAGGATTCAGGCTAGATAATCCACTAAAGTCCCCCATTATTGCCCATTATTGAGGCCAATATGAAGATTTCTCTCCCTTGACAAAAAAAGTGACATCGACCGAGGTCGTACCTGTACGATATATTTTTTATCGTTAATCAAATGACACTGATAAAATCACTGAAATACAGTACTATACAGTTGATTTATAGATTTAGTTATAACATATACATATATATGTGTCTTTTTCTAAATCTTTAGAATCTGCCTTAACCTTATAGGTCTATGAACTGTCTAAATATAGTCTTTTTTATTTCCCGTACATTATCTATCTGGTAAGAAAACTTTAAAATAAATTATACTGTAAAGTATGAACGGACTTTATCTCTCTAGTCAATACATAAAAAAAACTTATCTAAGTCTTCAGAAAAAGGTCAAATGCCCAATGGATTAAATTTTTCTATACATGCACATATACCCGATATATGAATAAAATGTCTTTACAACAGAAGCACGTCCTTAGTCTAAGGGTACCAGACAAGACTTTTAATCCATTGGTCGTGAATTCGATCCCTCGCTTTTCTACTAACATTACATGTAAAAGAACCAGCTGCGTCTCTCAAACGGGAAGCTTTTTGTGTCTTGCACTATACCTCATAATTTGAAGTAACTTAACTCTTCAGAGAGTATCAGGGATGTAAAGAACCGTTATCAATGATGACCTAACTCACATGGATGGACACATATGCAAATTACAGATATGCTTCTCAACCATATTTTCTTGCTAAATAACCTCATAGGTATTTACCAACATGCACATATTTTTATTACATGATATTCAACTAAATTAATTAACGATTCATATCCATATACCGAGTGACACCAGAATTTACCAGCCATGGAGAACGTAAAAATATAATCGTGTGTTGCTGACGATAATGCTATGAAAAGTCGATTTATAAAACAAATCACAACACAGGGAATATGCGCAAATGAATAACATCATATGTCCGAAAATCTGTACGATTCAAATATACATTTGTTGTCTGAACTCCGAGTTACATTTTGAATATACTCAAATATCATGATTTTAAAAAATAACGACATTTTTACAAAAAGTGAAATTCATCCTCACTTCTATGATGTGTACAGAATATACATTCCAACTATGCTAGTGTCAACATGACCTCAAACAAAATAAATTCCATTTTACGACGGACAGAATTGTTTTTATTGCTGCTTCGAATGATATTGTTGCTACTGCTGTTACTGGGGTTAATGTTGCTGCTTTTGTTGTTTTTGCTTTAGCTGGCACTGCTGTTACTGTTGCTAATGTTGCTGCTTCTGTTGTTTTTGCTTTAGCTGGCGCTGCTGTTACTGGGGTTAATGTTGCTGCTTCTGTTGTTTTTGCTTTAGCTGGCGCTGCTGTTACTTGGGTTAATGTTGCTGCTTCTGTTGTTTTTGTTTTAGCTGGCGCTGCTGTTACTGTTGTTAATGTTGCTGCTTCTGTTGTTTTTGCTTTTGCTGGCGCTGCTGTTACTGTTGCTAATGTTGCTGCTTCTGTTGTTATTGCTTTTGCTGGCGCCACTGCTGCTGTTGTTTTTGTTGAGACAATACTTGTTCTGCCTTTTCAGCAGATAGTATTTATTTCTATCCAGGTCATTTGTCAAGGGTGTGCACTTTTCTTCCACCAACAAAAATGGAACGTATATTTCGATCGTCACCTTCAAAGGAATAGAATAAAAACTTTTAAAACTGGATATCCAAATTTAAAAAAACGAACTCCATGAATAAGCTTTTAATATTTACGAACTCCCGTCCGTGATAATGCATAAGATAACATCCGATTCCTGCTGGGTGAATCATGCGTTCCAGACCACTGAGCCTAAGAATCGATTCTATTTATTCGATACTGACAAATCAAAACTTTCTGACTGAACAGCAGAAGTTGTAAGCCATGAACTGTCTGCACGTACGTCGATGCTAATCAAAGTCTGCACTGTTCGCAAAGGCAAACATCATTACCTCTTGTAGGTCAAAATATAGATCAAGATTATAGTTCATACTGATTTATTTAAGATTGTTTACGATGATACTTATAGCCGAATTAACAGTTGTTCTCGAGGATTATTGTTCTCAAGATTATAGTTCATACTGATTTATTTAAGATTGATTACGATGCTACTTGTAGCCGAATTAACAGTTCTCGAGGATTATAGTTCTCAAGATTATATTTCATACTGATTTATTTAAGATTGATTACGATGCTACTTGTAGCCGAATTAATAGTTCTCGAGGAAGCTTTCCAGATGGGACCAACAGCTTGAGCGATGAGCCATTAAAATTCATTTTCCGATACTTGTATACTGTTGTATGACCTTTTATTCAAATCAAAGTTTTATTCTGGCAAGTGAATAGCATATATATGTACCTCGCCTTATGTGGTTTGAACTTAGGGATACATGGTTCAGATGTCTGCCTAAGGACAAACCTCGTTCTCCAGCTAGGATCTGAACACGAGTCCTTCAGAACCAGAGTCGAACGCTCTTACCACTTACCTGTGTACAGAAATTTGTCAAAGCAATCTTCCAATGTATCTTCTTCAAAAACATCTATATGT
This sequence comes from Cyclina sinensis, assembly GCA_012932295.1. Taxonomy (NCBI): domain Eukaryota; kingdom Metazoa; phylum Mollusca; class Bivalvia; order Venerida; family Veneridae; genus Cyclina; species Cyclina sinensis. Next base: position 34,586,025 of record JAAONU010000007.1, on the reverse strand, counting down.
GAGTCGGAACAATCTGGGTCTATTATCAATGCGTCAAACTCTTTTCCAACTTCAAAGTTCCCAATGACATGATCCATGGCAAGAGCTAGAATGTATGATATCTAGTTCATTGTATCTATGATACATTCTAAATAAAGCAATTCATCTATGATATATTCTAAATAAAGCAATTTATCTATGATAAATTCTAAATAAAGCAATTTATCTATGATATATTCTCAATAAAGCAATTTATCTATGTTACGTTCTCAATAAAGCAATTTGTCTATGATACATTCTAAAAAAAGCAATTTATCTATGATACGTTCTAAATAAAGCAATTTATCTATGATACATTCTAAATAAAGCAATTTATCTACGATACATTCTAAATAAAGCAATTTATCTATGATACATTCTAAATAAAGCAATTTATCTACGATACGTTCTAAATAAAGCAATTTATCTACGATACATTCTAAATAAAGCAATTTATCTATGATACGTTCTAAATAAAGCAATTTATCTACGATACATTCTAAATAAAGCAATTTATCTACGATACATTCTTAATAAAGCAATTTATCTATGATACATTCTAAATACAGCAGAATTTCTTCACAGTGTAGATTTACAAAAGTAGTGTAAGCTGACACCATAAAAAGTCAATGATTCTTTTCAAAAGGTACAAACGTCGGCCAATGCTTTTGTATTGTTTTAAGGATAAACAAAATTTCTCTTCGTCTGTAACTTTTTTTGATTTTGTGAGAAATAGCTCGCAAAAGAAAGTAAGAAAAATAAAGGAGATTAAAAAGTGACAAACACTCTTTTGGGATGAGCTTGCATACTTTCTTTTCAGCTTTTTTTCTGTCAAATGCGATATTTTTCTGAAAATGATACCATTTTCTACCCAGGTGACAAACAATCTTTTGGAATGAGCTTGCGTATTTCTTTGTAGTAACAGCTTTTTTCTGTCACATTAATTTCTCTAGGTAGGTCTTTGAAATATGGAAGCTGATTGGCTAGACCACTTTCTGATATTTGATACACAACCATCATACCTTTAGCGCCACCTAGTGTCGCCAGTCTGAATGTATCTCTCACAGATAAAGCCTTGTATCCGTTTTCTTCCGTAATAGCGTGTGAATTTGACATGTGCACCGCTACCCTAATCGCATCCATAACCGAAGGGTGATAACCGCCCGATACGTCTGAAACATACAATGGAAGATGACCGAATAAAATAATTTGAATATTATAATGAGGTATCATTTAAACTCAGAGCAGTTATTAACCGATGGAGGTATTTACTACCTAACCATTTCCTGAGTCAAATATTACTGATGTGACCCAATTCAAGTGGAAATAATGTTTGTTTTCATTTTGTAAATATCAAAACTTGCCATTAGGTACATGTATCATCTGATTTATTTGTTTATATACGTATGCCTTTGATTTAACTATTATACCCCAGGCCTGGTTACAGAAGTGGTAGAGGCCTGCTCCTATTACACAATAACTTTAAACAAACATTTTGTCCTGGTAAAAGTCAATTTATTTAGCATTCACAGTTACAACGACATTTAAATAAAGAACAATCCAGGTAAATAGTTATAATATTTATTACCTGTTCCTAGTCCTATTTTTACATCTTGTTTGAGCAAATTTTGGACATCTAGAAGCCCACTTCTGATTCTGAAATGAACATCGCACATTTCTAAAGAAGCGTTACTATGACAACTGGTGTATGCATCCACAGGAATCCGACGTTTAATCCGAGAATTCACCGAGATGGAAATAAAGGCCATTTGCTTTATTCCCATCTCAGTGAATTCTCGGACAAAACGTCAAAATCCTGTGTATCAAACCTAAATAAATCTTGTCAGCCCGTATAACTAACAGTTAAATTCAGGTAGGGAATAATCTAGAGCGTATAGATGTGATACAACATGTGTTCATTTTTTTTATCTATATTTAGTCTACATTTTCACTTTCCATCATAATTTTAAAGTTTTTGTTAACAATCCTGGCAGCTGTGTAAAGTGGCAACGGATAAATGTGCGTCACTTCCGGTTTCGCTCGTGACAGGTGCGCGCGACCATGTGCGTAAAATATGGATTTTAATTTGCTATAAAAACATCTTTAAGATGAAAATTACCTGCAGAATTTTGTAAAACAGTCATAGTTAGATATATATTTTTCGCTCATATGAAAATTTCGAGGCCAAAAATTCATGTCACATGACCTTTAAAGGACTAAAACTGAAATTACTGATAAAATATGTTTACCATGAAACAAAAATTTACAGTTAAACGTACGAAACGATTATTGCCTTTCAGTGGGATCAATATAACGATTTGTAAACATCAACTGATGACGTCATTTGGTGCGTACCCATACAATTCTGCACGAGATTTACTTCGAATTTGTCAATATGTGTCTAGCTCCGCCCTCTAGTCAATAAGACATTTGTTCATGATTCACGTGGCCAAGTTCAGACAAATGGAAAACAGTTTATTTTTAGAAAGGATGTTAATGAAAAACAATACTCACGATAGGTTGGAATTTGGACAATGGGAAATAGAACTTCCTCTTTCCCTGATCAGATCTATTTCTTCTTGTTTTAAGTAAATGCCGTGTGCTAGAACAGTCTGTAATACACGCGAAAAAGAAAGAAAGTATGACAACGAACACCAAATGTTAAAAATGTTTCTAATGAAACATTAAATAATTGAAAAATGACTTAAGGAACATGAATGCTAATTTACTTCTAATACCTGTGGTAGCAAATAATAAAAAAGCTTGTTTTCGGAACTGAAGATAAACATTTGGTTATGATGTTGGGTTTTATTTTTTATTTTATTTTTACCTTATCTGTGAGAAGACCAGCTTTGTCATAAACGTCCGCATAATGGGCGTAGCTTGGGTATATGGTAGACACATAGGCAATCTCATCACGTGTTTCACATATGTGGGTCTGAAATTTCATAAGTATTTTAACTGCCATAACAGGAAACCTTTGAAATTTTCCCTTAAATCTTGCTAAATTTATTCCGGCCCATTTAAATTTGAAAACTCCTGAAAAAAGTATACAATATTCATTCCTTTTTTACAATGAAGGCATCAAATGTTGCAATGCGCAACGAGCCGACCTCTCCAACATTGAGTCGTGCAATTTCGGCCGTCTGCGGTATTTTCCATTTAAAAAAAATCTTGGAGACGGTCCAAGAATTCACCCAAACTCCATAAAATGAATCTGATTCGCTCTTGTATCAGAATAGATAGAATCTCCGAATTCAGCGGAAATTCTCTCTTATCAGTTGTACAAGAGAAATAACTGCAGTGAATCCTTGCGTCAAAATCCACGCAGCGGTTACTTCCCTTAACTAACATATGTCCAAACTGAATAATTCAGAATGTTCTGTGCAAGGAAATTCTGTTTTCTTTTTACAATTACTATGACGAAGAAGAGAACTGGAAATGTAAAAAAATAGCCTAGTAAAACTATCAACGCAGTCAACACTATTAACCAAAAACAAAAATAATCATTTTTTGAACTAGGCTTACTTGTACATGGAGGTTGAACTCGGCTGCCAAATCACCAAGTTTTTTCATCAGCGTTTCGCAACACGACACTGCAAACCTTGGTGTTATGATGGGACTGATATATCTGTACTGGAATATTTACAGAAAACATATCAAAACAATTATTTTCTGTAGTTTTTTTTAAGAACAAATAAGAGACAATTTGAAACAGGGCCTTATTTTGCATCACTTTATATAACAGTTAAATGCTAGTTTAAAAAATCATGACATATACAAATTCAGTTATAAGAAAGAAACATTTTAAACTTCGTAACGGAAATGGAAATGAATCAGAAAAATCAGAAATCATCGCTCTTTGTTTGATTCAATTTAAGGTTATACATTTAAACAGAGAGAGAGAGAGAGAGAGAGAGAGAGAGAGAGAGAGAGAGATTCTTTCCTAACACAGTTCCTGGAAACACAAATGTCAGGGGTTAAATATGTACCGGATTAAGTACGCCTTTCTCCGTTACAGAAAACAAAACCTCACCTCTCTTTCATGAATTGCCTCGATGAATCTGAAGTATGAATAAATAAAATAAGAACAAAACGATAGGAGGTAGTTTAATCATGTATATATATTTTTGGAAATGAAATAAATTCTGTGTTTATATTAATTGGCGAACATTATTTCTTTAAACTTCAAAATAAATTCAATAATATTAAAGGATTATAACAAATATGCTGCTAAAATGTGTTGTTATTTCAGCATAATAAGCGTCATTTTGTTTCTTAAAATCTTAAAAGATTTCTGTATTTTATAATATACCTTCTTGTCTCGGAGACTGACTCTTCAACAGACTTTTCAATATAGTAGCTCGGCGAATGTTGATTCATGTTCACTTTTCCAACCAGAGCTCTTTGTCCCAGCTCATCTACAGAGAGTAAATGTATTGTAATTTGATGTACAGTCGCATGTATGATAATCCTATAAAATCATGTCGAATGAAGTACGTGCACATACTATGCTAAGATTTATTGACGTGTACTTGATGAAAACTGACTTCAGGTAAAACGATTTGAGAAAAGTCTTACTAAATAATTATAACGTTATCAAAATTTTGTTCCTTAGAACTTTTGTTGATCATATCAGAGGGTACCGCTTGTTAAAGGGAGGTAACTCAACAAAGATACAATCTTTAAGATAAACTGTGCGTGGAAAAGGCTGTTGTTGGAATAAACTTATTAAGATTTTGATGTTAATAAACGCTGTTACCTTTGCTTTTTTGCCAGTTACTATTAAGTGTAATCTCTTACATTAACATTAAGTACCATCAAAACAAAATGAAACGTATTACGTGTACATACTTATGACGTCACAGAGGACAAGACTGGCGTCAGTGTCAATGGTTGCGTAGTAACACGCCGTAGTAGTTCCGTTCCTCAATACACGGTCCTGTTTACAAAATAAAGTCCATGAAAACTGGCATATAGTTTATGATTCAATGAACAATTGTTATTATTTATTAGAGTACATTATAATACTGATCCTAACTTCTTAGTACATTAATTAATTTAAAAATGTTACTACGAAGCTTGTCTTTCTTTTTGCTAGTTATAGTATTCCTTCACAATTCAAAATGTGACATTATATAAATAACACACATTTTTTTCGGGTTGTCAATATCCTCTATCACCCTCGCTGATGTGTGTTATTTATTTTATTATACCGAACCATACATGTGATCATGTTATTATCGCCGTTCCTTGACGGCGATATATACAATTAACAAGATTTGAACAGTTTTGCCTGTACACCGCCTGCCTTTAGCCAATCAAAGCAAAGCATTTCATATCACATGATAACAAAATGGACGTCAAAATTCTTCTGCAAGGGATGCGTAAATGGACTCGTCCAACCGCCATGTCTGTCGGGTTACTTATTCTTACAACTGAAAAATATCATCATCAATGTACGATCTGAGTACCAGTCTTCAGGCTCGTGTAGGATAAACACAGGATAATCGCAATATTTTTTGCTACATGTCATTTTAAACTAGAGAATGTAGTCTAAATAAGAGTATGCTTTGTTTGTTTTTTCCAAAACTTGCACTTATAGAAAAAAATAAATGCTTGCTTCCGGGCGATTCTAATCAGGATACAAACTCCCCGCAGGGGTTACTTCCCCTGATTAGTACAGTAAAAGTAGCAAAGCGTGACGTAACCGGTGCGAGGAGTTTGATCGGGATTTTTCCGTGTTTTATATATGCTTGATTAGGGTCAGGGCAATATCGTATTTTTTCCCTAAAATTTATTCTGTTTAAATTGTACATATAATATTCTTATGGTATTGAAGAACTGTATCTAGCTTTTGTTAAGTATACATTTTTTAGTAATAAATAAAGTTAAAAAACTACGCAAATAGTCAATTAATTATGCGTAGACTGGTTTACAACAAAGCAATATTGACAAGGTTTTAATGCTGCAAATTTTAACATGATGTATAAAGATATTGGGATGTTTTTCATTAAGAAGCCAAATCGTCCGCTTTCAAAAAAAGTCCAGCTTCAATAAAAATTACAATGTATATTTCATCTATTTTATAATTTCTGTGTGAAAATTATCAAATATAACTTCGCTTTTTAGTGCAAAGCATGTTGAAAGATTATCAAATTAATGAATGAAGAACATGAAATACATTCATCTATGGATTAGACGAAATGCATGGCTGAACGGCAATTTCAAGCATTTTTGGAAACGCTAATACTTGTATATACCTTAGGACTGTTTTCGTTTGGTAACGTGTCGAATCAAACTGAGCTATGCGCTTACAGTCAATATATTCAACAAGATTAATTTTGATGCAAAGCATCAAAGGCGGCGTACATGGTTTTGAAATAAGATAAATAATAAGTGTATAAATTAACCTAAACAATTGTACACGTATGTAGTACATTTTGTACATTCTGATGATATAATCAAGTTATTTACAGAAGGGATGTAAAAAGATTTTAAAGGGGGACATTTGAATTATATCTATGTTTTAATCACTTTTATTGAAGTTGTGAAATCATGTGAATTCACTTTTCTTCAACAAAATGACCAGATATGAATGACTATATTCTCATAAAAAATCATTTGATCTTTCACTTTTTATGAAAATTGCATTTTGTTTCCCTTTAAAATTAAAAATTGGGATAATAATCAAGTGTTCTTCGTCTGCGACACAATTCAGCACTTGAATATTCCAAATGTCTACTTTTGCTTTATTTCAACAATCTATACCCTTTTAATGATTTTAGTCTGTTTAAATCCTAGTGTTTTGTGTCTTTTTCTATTCTATCCTGGTTGCGCAACCATGATAGACAGGATATAATCCAATTTTTACAAACTCAGATTTTCAATCTATTTCTTGAAGAAATGTTATGTTTTCATTGTTTATATTGTATGCATGAAGAAAATACCATCACACATGCACATGCAGTGGTCATAAGCCTTCAACGTACATTAAATACTATACTTTATATAGATTTGCTGCGATTGACCAAGGAACACTTTGGAACTATCGATAGCACATTAAGTAAATTAAAACAAGGATGACTTCCGTGATCGGAAAGTCTGAAAAGGGTTGCTTAGTTTACTGTCCAAAGTTTCTAGGCAGCCCAAGACATGTCAAAATTTCAAATTTAAACCTTGAATGACAATTCCAAGAATATGTTTTTATTCCCACAGAGAATGAGAATTTGAGATCCATGGACGGTTGTTTCTGTAAAAGAGAACAGTAGAAGATAATGGTCATTAAAAATTATTTAAAATCACCTCGTAATCTTGCTTTTTCCCCGGTCTGTGTTTAAGAGAAAATTATATCTAAGGAATTACCGTCTCTGGTAGGAAACGGGAAACGAATTTTTGTGTAGCAGTAGCAGTGTGAGGGTATTTCTGAAACTGGAACAAAGAGAGCTACCGACCTGACAGTGCTCCCGATAGGTAATCAACTATGGAGTACACATCCTCCTATAATAGATGAAGGGCTTCGCTACTAAATATTTTCTTGTACGCATAATATTCCCAGATTTGGTGAAAAATATACCAAGATACTTGTCTCTGAAGGTGTGTCCTCGATTTTGAAATAACAATTCCTATGTTATCGACATCCAAAAAATAAAGATAACACCCGAAGTACAACTGGTACTCTATCATATTCAAGGTTTAACGGTTTAGTGGCGTAGTAAACAGATATGTTGTTTTTTTTTGTAACTATAACGACTGAATTGACTCCAGCAAAGTAAGAATATTCTTCAAATTCATCCTTGTGTCTGTATTCACAAAGACAGGCTCATTTTTTATTATTGAATTAAAACGACAGATTTTGTACAATTTTTATTTTCAAGTTAGTTTATACAAATCAATTTTATTTCGATTGTGACGAAAGCTTTTAGCTAATAGAATCATTCTCAAATCCATCCCTGGAACCAACCAGTACTAAGTAATGAGAAAAAAGTTTCTTGCTGAACGAAATAACCGATGCCGACACGGCCGCTGACGGGGTTCGAACTCGTGTCTTGACTAGCTATCCTTAGATTACAAGTCCGTCCTTTTAACCACTCGGCTTCACCTTTCTTTATATAGCTATAGTTGAAAGAATGAACAAAGATTTGCATTTCAGATTAAGTAGCAACACACTGCTAGATAAATGCAGTGAATACACAAGTACTTGCAGCGCTTTAATTTGTTTTGGGAAAAGTCATTAAATCTGTAATTTTTGCATCAAAAACTTTTAATTAAAAATACAAACTTACCTGATTTGGATCAATTTATTTTTAAAATTCATAAATACGATTTATGAAGTTAAATATTTTAAGTGATGTACAGAATAATTGGATTTTTTTACATTGACAATGATCCAAGATTCTCCCAAATTGATTACGTCAGCCCATGGTACAAAATGAAACACTATTCCAATATAGGCGTCGCCGTTCTCGGCGCCGCCAATAAGCGCCTTCGACGTCATCAGACGCTTGAATTTTCTGCAGGGTGTGCAAAAAAAACAAAAAAACAACAAAAAAACAATAACACCCGGAGGGTTTTTGAAAAAAAAAAATTACCCTCTGAGCTGATGCAAAATGTAACATTTGTTTTAAAAGCCCGATCGCCTATGGGAGTTTAGTATTGGCAGTTTACGTGAGGTATAAAAAAATAGATAGATAAAAATGCAATAACATTCCAAGGAGTTCGCATGATTTTTTCTTTCTTTTCAAATTTGACAGTTTTAGATAGAAAGGGGAAATATAACACCCTATTACATGAGTTCATAATCTGGATTTGTATAAGAGTAAAATAACATATGCTATCATGACAAAGCCCCTTTTTAGAGAAACTTTTTTTCTCATTAAATCGCATCCTCTTAAGTTAAGAAATTAAGCCCATGTTTGAACGATTTTGTCATGGTGTTTTAAATCGGTTTAATGGTCATTATATGTCTACAGACGTAGGCCTAAACAACTCACCACTACCCTTCTGTACACGTAGGCCGCAAATTTCAAATCCTTAAATTTGGTTTCCGTAGGAAATGTGTACGTCTCTAACCAATTCAGTAATCCCATATCGAGCCCCTTTCCAGCATTAGGATACTGTGGGGCATGGATATGTGTGTCCACGAATCCGGGTATCACAAACTGTCTGAAAATCAAAGTGTGTAAAAACGTGTATTCGAGGTAACAATATGCTTTAGGAAATTTCATGAAGGAACTCGGTGAAACAGAAGCATGAGATAACAATCTACCTTAACCTAACTTCACTCAAGTGAAACCTGTACTTAAAAGATTATATTATTTTGCTATGCAAAAATGACAATAGTGACATTATAAGACCACAATATAATTGTTTCACGGTTTGTCCTAGATTTTGATAGATTCATTATTATTGTCTTCAACATTCTGAGTCCTTAAACTATTTTGCACTAGAGTCAGTAATTAAACTTGGTGAACTTTACTAAGAAGAGTTACATCGAAATAGAGTTATTCTATTCAATTTAACAAGTATCGCTTTTGCCATGTGACAGCGGTATAGTGGTCTAGTGGTAACGCCTGAACGGGTAATCCAGGAACACCCGCTCCTTCAAAATTATTTCTAATTGTCTTTCGGAGTAGACGTTAAACCGAAGTACTATGTACTGGTGCTATACAATAAGCATGGAAAATATTAACGGCTGTCTCCGGATTAGGATGCTCTTTTTATCTTGTACTATCCCTCACAAACTAAAACTAACTTAGTCTGCAGGGACGTCGATCATTTAGGCAACCAGTACCAACAATGAATAAACTCAAATTGAGATAGATATTGTAGCAACTGGAAAATGTCCTTGTATTTGTCTATTGATAAATTGTAAAATATAATGTTCCGTCTGTTTGTCTTCAATAATGTCGCAAGTCAGCTATTTGTTCGTCTACACTCCTTTCTGTGTACCGCACTTGAGCTTTCATCAATACTTACCTGTCGCTTAGTTCTGTTATGTTTTGTTCTGGTATTTCGAACTCTTTGACCCTTTCTGACAAACGCCCCACGTCGTCAATAAACACAACCTTCAAATAGAAAACCTTTCATACAATGCTCACTGTTTATCTCTACGGGTATTTATTTTCTAGACACGTTTTCCTTACAATATAACTAAAATAACAATGACTAAATGATTTTAGTTTAATCTTGCGAATAATTCAAAGACGTTCTTCAGATAACATCTGGAATATTAAATACTAAAATCCTAGGTGGTATACTTTCAACGAAAAATGCCCGACACAGTCATTTTAATACTAAACAAGAACTGCCACTGAACGATAACAACGACACAGATGTGGTGTTTTGATCTTTGAGCTGAAGACCAGATGAAGATAATTTGTAGATGCTTCAAAATAAGTGTTCTTCTGACATTTTTTCGACCTCAAGTTCAAGGACATTTAGTGTCAAGGTCAGACATATATACGTCATTAGGGAGATCTCTCCTAAAGGATTGTTGTATGCAAACATGAACTGGACTTGTCGAGTAATAAAGGAGTTATGGCCAGTAAAACGCTTTTTTTGACAATTGGACCTTCGAGTTCAAGGTCATTCATTAGTCAAAATTTAATAAATATATATCAGTGTAAAGGTCTTGTACAATCAAACATGAAGTAAATCCATATAGTAATAACGAAGTTATGGCAGACGGGCGGAATCACAGACGGACAGTTCAGAAACTACATGTTCTCCTTCGGGGGCATAAAAACGACAGATTTAATAATTTTATAGACCAAGTTCATTAAACTATAGGATAAAATATTAAAATCACTATGTTACAAATGACACTCACCTTTCCTTGTTTAACACCAAGACATTTGTTCTTCAGTACCTCGACAGCCTCGTTTTCGGTGGAATGAATAAAATTTCCACAAAGAACAAAACTGTCTTGCTGCATTTTGCTCCTCTACGTCTGTTGTCTTTTAAACATAAAAACTCTATAAAAAAAAACTTTATGTAAATATAACATACATGCTTAGCCGGACAGAACAGAGCAGAACATACATTTATTTACATCCAATTTGAACATTGGCAAATATATATATTGTAATTTTTACTTTACCTCTAGAATATGCAGTACTTTTATTAGCTAATAAAACTATTTCTATTTAGATAAATGACGTAATCACGATATTACCACTTTCATTTATTGCGTATATATCTGCAAAATGTAATTTAGCACCGATGCATGGGAAATCGGATTGATTTCGAATTCTCATCCGAAGCTACTTAGCTAAAACATTTTGTAAAATTCTTACATTCATTCATAACTAAATCAAATATTTTCAGCAAGGTAGGAAAAGTATTGTATCTTAGCAGTATTTTATTTTTAATTGGACTGAATGTATGTAGACGTATGAAACATAAAAAATACGTAGTATCATGCGGTATTTATTTTCATGATTTTCTTTAATGCATCCTTGACGTTCAATTTATTTAATAATTATATCTTAAATCTTACACTTAAAAAAAGATCAATAGTTAAGTGAAACAAGGGCGTTTGAATTTATTAATAACAATTTTTTGAGTGTACAGGATTGATTTAAAAGCTTTGTCAGATACAACTAAACAAAGCAGTGTATACCTGTTTTATTGGTTTGTTTATTATACCCTTGGTATTTCGTTCCATTAATTTTGAAAACAAGAAGATGTGAAAACTTATTTAAAATTCATATTTTTGACTCTTTGAAATACTACCTGTTTTTTTCTGTGATGATATTCATTTTTAAACAAATACAAATTATCAGAAATACCTTTACAAACTTTCAATTTCTCCAAAATCACTGTTACACCATTTTATTAACAAGTAATTAAGTTTATTTCTATCTCCTTGTCACATTATAGCCTTACCAAAATAACATATATTTAAGTGCAACACACGGTAATATTGCCTGTAACAGGGTGATTCTCCTTTCCTTTGATCAAATATAGAAAGATCCAAATATAATGACCTCCTACCTTTGACCCTTTTTTTCGAATGAAGTAAAAGCTTTTCAGATATCGTATCTTTATATATTTCAGCTGAGATAAGTATCACCCTATTTGGTAATATTGACACAATGAGTAAGATTGGTAATCTGACGGTATTTAAAGGGGCTGTACTCCAGATTTGCTATAAAATATTTTTTATATGAATTATATATCTAGATGTCGTGAGATTATAGCAACATGATATTTTACTTCAAAACTGATTATAAAAGTCAAAATAGAACAAAAAAATATATTCGCTTCAGCTTGATTTGAACTCTGGACCCTCATGTTAACAAACTTTTACCAATGCTTTTGCTGTCACCACTATCGCTGCATGCGTATATAGATATTTACTTTAAATGTTATACGATATAGTTATACCGTCGCGTTACGGTATAGCACTATGAAAGAAAAACAATCAATTAATAATGTGATTATCTGACTTATTTTTTGTCAGTAAGTTAGTTTTTAAGCATTAGTCATAAATATTACAAGAAATTTATAATACAAGAAAACTTTCTCTTTTTTGTCATCTGGAGCACAGCCCCTTTAAAGATAACGATGTCACATGCGACTTTAAATATTCTTTATAGACTCTTTCAAAAAGTTATCTTGACTGATCTTACTGAAAAAAAAAAATTGTTCTGATTTGTCAGGGTTATTTTAATGCACCCTTTTCGTTTTCAAATCAAAACAACAACAACAGGAAATATAAATAACAACAACAGTGACAACGACTACGACGATGACGATAACAACAACAAACAGCAGATGATAACAACAAGTGTTTTTCGTTACATTTTGTATTTTAAATGATTAAAACAAAAACTTCGAACAGATTGTTTTAAAAATCGAAAAGCAACAGCAAATATATACTTGCCTGAATCCACAGAGAGAAGCTTTTAGTTTTAGCATAACATGATAATTTCGTAATATCTTCTCATAACGTTAATATTACAGACAGAACTTCCACTGATATGTGAGAGCTAGATTCCATTTGAACATACACCCAAGTAGGACATCATAAATCCACAACAAACTGAACTGAAATTGTATCCCCTGACTAGATTTTAAATCGGAGATGATATACTGAGAAGAAACAACAAAATTTAAATTTAGTACAGCTCGGGTGACCTAAACATAATGTTTCTCAAATTACTGATAAGAACGTATGTTTATAAACCGTGACATAGTTAAGAATAATATCACTATGGCAAACTCTCAACTTCATTGATATCGTTCCTTTGGTTCTAAAATCTTAAGTAAACCTGTATTTAAAGTCAAATGATAGGTTGACCTAATTGTTCACCTGATATGATGGCCTTCTTTTCAGACGGTTTGTATTTCAAAGACTTTTGTTTCTCTAACTTAAAGTAAATGGATACCATAACAACTAGATAATGAAGGCAATTGAATACCTAATGTGTGAATTTAACCCTATAAACTACAATAAAGTAGACAAAATTCTATATATAAGGACTAGACAAAGTTTATGTATAATGTTTATAATATAATGAATAAATTATTTTAGAAATGAATACATATAGCTGCAGAGCGAGTTGGGCGAGAACTGACAATTGAAACCTTGTTTTTTTTCGGAAAGTTACTCCGGAAACAACCGAAGACAAAATATCCAATCAAATGCATGGTAACAAGTCTATGCTTGACATTGAATAACGCCATTTGGTATAAAACGTCGCCAGAGGTCCTTTAAACTGCGGGAGCGGATGTGGTCCAGTGGTAACGCGCTGGACTGGTATACCAGGGCTCTTGAGTTCGATCCCCCGCTCCTCCACTAAAATTACTAAAAGTCTTTCGGATGAGACGTTAAACCGAGATCCGTGTATCAGTGCTATACACTGAGCATGCAAAAGAACCAGGGGTATCTCTGGAATGGGATGCTTTCTGTATCTTGCACTACCCCCATAACATAAAATAACTAATCTCTTCAGGGGGCGTCGGTCATATGGGCAACCGGTACCGACAATAAATAAGCTCAAATAGATATATTTAAACTGCTACTTTCATACACTGTTTTCTCTTTATAAATCTATCTTAGGCTGTTGAAATCTATCAAGATTTAAGATCAATGCAAATATATGTGTCGCAGATGTTAGTATTTGATAAGAACTTTATACATGCAATATTTTAAAAGGTATCGTTGTAGGTCGATTATTCGGTTTTTGATAGATTGTTGATGGATTGATGGAACGTAACTGCTGAGATCTGCTTGACGGATTTATGCGCTGAGGCGGAAACGCCTAGAATAACTTTTTGGCGAGTTTTCGGGTTATAAACTTTGCTTGACTGCCTATTAATACAAAATGCTAAAACCTGAATAATAAAGCGACATGGCAGAAACAGCGGCGGCGGTTTGTGCTATAGGTTAGCAACTCTAAAATTCAGGACGACTGTTGTTCTAAATTAAGCTACTTAATGATGCTCGACAACCTCGGTTCCTATCGACATCTGTTCCTGTAACAAAGTGCATTTTTCCAGCGCAGATTCGTGGTGGTGTACTATTATCTTATAACATTAAAAAGAGTTCTCCGAAAAAAATGACTTTTTATAAGACATTGTACATAAGGAAAACATCCGCAAAATCCAAATGAAACATAACTTAACTACTGTTTAGTGTACTAAGACCATCTGCATATAGGTCTCTGGTTGGTCAAGAAAACTTCACGACATATACAAGTCTGTAAAGTAAATGATTTTTCTCTTGTTATTTGATACGTAAAGGAAGGGGAAACGACTACATTTAAGTCCTTCCCACAATACCAGTAGCTCATGATTAATGAGTTCTTATATTAACCTGTCACATCGGATGATATTCGTTCATTACAATTTCAGATATCGTCTGGGTGGCTGACCTTAATATCCAGTTTAATATTTGTTTAGTTCACAGGTCTCACGATGCATAAAGGCCTTCATGTAATCCTGTTTTGTATAATATAGTGTCAAGCTTAATCAAAATCACAGGTGCAAAGTCAGGCCAAGTAAACGTTGGTGACAACAACAACACGGGCAGCAGCAGCAGCAACAACCACAAATTGGTTAATGATAATAACAACAACAACAATCCCAAGGTAAAGAAGCTTTGTGTAAACACTCAACGAATTTAGTGCAAAACATGTATTCACACATGGTAATTTATCGCTCTGAGTGTGCTGATGAATATTTTGTAGGGCTATGGACTATCGGACACAATACAAATCTAGTGCAAAACGTGTATTCTCACATGGTAATTTATCGTTCTGAGTGTGCAGATGAATATTTTGTAGGGCTATGGACTATCGGACCCAATACACATATACCCCGAACATGTAGAAGAGATAATTAAGTTGTTATCTCTCACATAATTAAGTTGTTATCTCTCACATAATTAAGTTGTTATCTTTCACATAATTATCCCGGTTTGGATGTTTTAATTCTATTATCTCGCCTGTAATAAAGTACTGTTACAAATGCAACAGTCATATATATATTGCGTAGCTTTCTATCTGTCTTTTTTGTCGTCTGCACCGGTTACTAATATGACCGACGTTCCGTTTGAATAGTTAAGTTATGCAACTGAAATCAGGCGTCGTTATATTGCTTTTTAAGTTATATCTGACGATGCCATAATCTACATGGCCAGGCTTTTATGAGTACAGACTTTTTTCCGCCATCGAGATTTCCACAAGATACTGGCGGCAAAGTTTAAGCTCTAGGTGTTTAGATTTTCAGTGTGCCATGTAAAAAGGGGAAATTTTGGAAGTTTTGTCTTGAAATAACCAGACCATTGTCACGGCAATTCAATTTTTTTCTGTATAAGTTGCTTACAGAAAATGGTGTGTTCAAAAAATGGAATTGCTTGTCCTCACAAACGACCATGATAGCTGAGTAAGGGAAGCATGTTTGATAGATGTGATAGCATGAAGGGGTTTTAGGTGTGGCATGTGGTGGGTGGTGGGTGTCGATGGCAGAGGTATGATCTCGTGGCTGTAGGCGTATCTTTGCTTTTGACCTGTTGCCACCTGATGGAATGCTTACTGTTACGTTGTTTCCAGGGCTGGTGTTGTTTGCCTCGTTTTCTGGTAGTGCCTGCCAGTTCTTCACTTATTATTCGGCTTCGCTTTTTGGGGTATGTGTGTGCTGTGGTGGGATCGAGTTATCCGAACATATGG
Organism: Cyclina sinensis; assembly: GCA_012932295.1. Classification (NCBI taxonomy): domain Eukaryota; kingdom Metazoa; phylum Mollusca; class Bivalvia; order Venerida; family Veneridae; genus Cyclina; species Cyclina sinensis. The sequence goes on along the minus strand of JAAONU010000007.1, from coordinate 34,569,829 downwards.
GAGTGTCCGTAATTTGATAATTTGATACCTATTAACATCTCCTAAATACATAAAACCTGGATTGCTGACCCTTTCCGGTCCTTTCCGTAGATTTATATGTTATGAGCGTTAAATCAGTAATTTATCAAAATAAATCCGCGCAACAATAGGTGTTTAATTAGGGCGCTTATCTGTCGCCCCCCCTGATGAAAATAACAGACTGAAATTTGTAATGAGTTGACAGCTATACAAATCAACCCTACAGGGCTTAAGATTTTTTTCATGCCTTGTATTCTTTCGTTTTTGAAAAAAAAGAAACCCATTATATTTTCTTTCGTTTTCAAGCAGTGGGTGACAAATCAAACATTTGTGTAACTCAGTGGTCAAGGCTCCTTGTCAGTTATCATCTTTCAAGTGGACAACATATTCCCAGTTAATGACCAAAAAAAATCCTACGGGAGTCTTCGCGGTACATTTGTATTCAGATCACTAATTACTAATTAGGCGCTAAATTCGGACAAGTTGATTGTCGAGTTTTTTTATGCATCGGCAGATGTCATATAAAGTAGTTAACACTTATGATTGTATACGTAGGAGCGGATCAGTGGTAACTTCTGTACTTTCTGTATCTTGCACTGTCCCCCATATCATAAGATAGCTAATCTCTGCAGGGGGCGTCGGTCATATGGGCAACCGGTACCGACGATAAATAAACTTAAATAGATAGACATAGTACATGCGCATTGACATACAGTATATAGTTTCATGGAACAATGTTAGAATAAATCACCCAGTTTTCATTTTTTTTTTATCTTTTTCTCTAGATTTTTTATATATATATATATATATATATATATATATATATATATATATATATATATATATATATATATATATATATATATATGTTTGTGATACGCCACGACTTATTTTTCATTTTATAACTTTTTGAAACATAGATACCAAAGACTTTTACCGTGTGTTTGAAATGGACAGCATGTTTCCAACATCCCTAGCGTAGAATTCGTAAAATCTATTTTCATTTTAAGGAATACATACATGTTTTACTTGCAAAACATAAAGTATAAACTAGAGAGAGAGAGAGAGAGAGAGAGAGAGAGAGAGTTCGATTTCTTTTGCAATAGAAGTACCTTTGTCCTTCAAGGCTATACATGTATATCGCATATCATTACATTTTTGATGGTCTCAACACCACCTTAAACCAAAACCAAAACAAACAAACAGTTTTGCGTTGACGAAGCGCATTTATTTGGGTAACATGGTAACAGCTTATGCAAAAAATACAATAGCTTTTTAGTTTTGTTTACCAAAATACATTGATATTGTAATAATAATACTTAATTCTTTCAGAATGATGATGAATTCTATAATCCGCTACTTATAAGCAACTATATATAGAATAAACTTGAATTAACTGTGGGAAAACACATCCCATACAAGAGTAATGTCATATAGATCGACATGTATCAGCTAGTACATCGTGAAATACACGTCACAGTCAATAGTTAAATATTATAACTGTAGCTTGTAAACAGTCTAACAGAAAATTAAAGAAAACATCAGTGACTGTATATTTGTCATTGGAATACTGGCCGCCCACGAAAAACCCCGTCGCCGTTTTTTTGTGTTTTTTTTAGGCGAGAGGAAACGTGTATCCGTAGCTTGCACGAAATATACCGGTAATCGTCACATTTCTCAGTCTATTCCTCGAAATATTGGACTTAACGGAAGTCTGTCCAGACGTCTTATCTCTAACTTTTTCGAAGTACAAATATATAAACTTTGACAAAATATGCAATTGAATTAGAATGTAAGATGTTACCCGTAAGAAAAACCTCGTAGAACTGACCACTATAACACTTGACTAGTTATTTATAGACCTAATAACAAGCAAACCCGGTTTTGGTCACGCTATGTTGAGACAATATTTCTCCGCTTTACGATGTAACGCGGAGAACTATATATAAACTTGCAGAAATGCGATATACATTTCATTGTTTTTAGATTAACTCTGATCACCTAAAATAATTTATTGCACTTTGCATCCACACTTCCGGTTTAGCAAAAACAGACAGCAACTACTTTAGTACAATGGTATTTTATTGGATTTTGTAAACTTGACACAGTTTTACATAATATATCACAATGCCGTTTGACCGAATTGTAAACGTTTAACAATAGAATCAGACTTATCATTAAACTGCACAATAGGAAATGGAAGTATAGATTATCTAATGTCAGTCATCTTAACATTGTTGATTTACTGACACGAAGTCTATCAGAAGATCAATGATTCCTCGACTATTTCTTCATATACAAAATAAATTGTTTTATATGCATTGCAATTTTATTGTTAATTGGATCATTTTTGACACGCGATAAACAAACAAAATACCAAACAGATTGGTTTATTTTTGCATAATCAGAGTGCTTACATTTATAAAAATCAACGATGCTTTATTTGAAATAAAAATCATTATAGAATATTCGAATTGGATTTTTAGATTCGAATATTCGGTCGATTTTCGAATATTCGAATATTCGAACATTCGTTCCCATCCCTAAAAATAATATATGTTAATATCTATTTCGTAATATATATCCGGTCGTTCTGCATTACAATCTCTTTTTAAAACAATATCATGTCACAGACATAAACCTTAGCTGTCACAGATCTAGACCTCAGCTTCTGTATTATTATTGTTATGTCGGGAGCTTAAGAGGACATAATTTGATGATTTGAAGACATAATTCTTATATGAATGTCTCCGTCCCCTTCCCCTCCCCATTTACTCTCCGTTTATCTGTTTTAAGAATTCTTTTTACGAAAACATCGAAAACTTGCTGGGTAAATAATGTTTATGCGCAACTATAAAAACTGGTATCCAGATTTATTAATTTTGCTATTTAATGCAAAAGCGTCATAATCGAATTAAGAATACTTATAAAATATTAAATATCGTAACTTTGACATAACGACGAAATAAAACGGAACGTAATTTGAATAGAAGCTCAATTTGTTTTTACTTTTATTTTGTCATATTGTATAAATCCTTTGCATTGATCCAAAAATGCTTAAATCTGCACTTCACATAAATTATTGAAAACATAGTAAAACATCTTACCTTGAAATTCTTTATTTCTTTTTTTGTGAACGGTTTTTCCAAGTTTCAAAATATATTGATCACAATTAATTCTCATAGATTCAATACAATATTTAATGTCCTTGTCCATAAATGAGGTCAGTAGACTGTTTCTTTAACCTGTTCCGAACACAATCACAGTCTGGCGTTTTCTAAATTTGGTCGATGTTATGTACGAATGACCGGGTTTTAACACTTGAGACAAACAAGTTTAAATTCACCACAATGCATTATATTATACTAATCTACAGCGATATCGCAGTTTATAAACTTTATATTGGACACAATATTATATCATATTCTTTTATGAATATTCAAGACCGTGTCCAAAGCTTGGCCTTTGCTTGTGAAAAACTTTGTCCGTTTAAAGCTGTCCTTTTACTATTTTATTCAAACAACAGATGTTTATATTTCATTAGTTTTCGACGTAAAGTTAAAACTTTTATGATTATTTTGTTAACCTGTGCGTACATCTACAACCAACCTATTTTCGTAAGCTTTTGATATATAATCGATATAGTGTATATTTATTTTCATTCTCTGTTGAAAATTTCAGGTACATTTCTGCTCTTATAATTCAAATATTTAAAGGAAGTGTACCAGCGTTACTTCGAAACTAACTTCTTGATAAAAAAACCTGACACTAGTAGCACCATGATATATCGACATTTACTTCTTGATATATGTCAATGAGAATAGGTTCACATTTACTTCTTGATATATGTCAATGAGAATAGGTTCACATTTACTTCTTGATATATGTCAATGAGAATAGGTTCACATTTACTTCTTGATATATGTCAGTGAGAAGATGTTCACATTTACTTCTTGATATATGCCTATAAGCAGATGTTCAGATTTGCTTCCTGATATATGACAGTAAGAAGATGTTCACATTTACTTCTTGATATATATCAGCGAGGAGATGTTCATATTTACTTCTTGATATATATATCAGCGAGGAGATGTTCACATTTACTTCTTGACATATGCCAGTGAGAAGATGTTCACATTTACTTCTTGATATATGTCAGTGAGAAGATGTTCACATTTACTTCTTGATATATGTCAGTGAGAAGATGTTCACATTTACTTCTTGATATATGTCAGTGAGAAGATGTTCACATTTGCTTCTTGATATATGTCAGTGAGAAGATGTTCACATCTTGCTTCTTGATATATGTCAGTAAGAAGATGTTCACATTTGCTTCTTGATGTATGTCAGTGAGCAGATGTTCACAATTTCTTCTTGATATATGTCAGTGAGAAGATGTTCACATATGCTTCTTGATATTTGTCATTGAGCATATGTTCACGATTTCTTCTTGATATATGTCAGTGAGCAGATGTTCATATTTACTTCTTGATATTCTTGAAAAAAATTCGATACCAACATTTTGAAGCATTCTCGAGAATACGTGTCGATACTAGCTTCTTATTATTGTTTCATGAGAAAAAGTGGAATCTTCATTACTGATATAAGGTGTGTAAAATGTCGAAACTACCTAACTGATATCAAGTGTGTGAGGAAATGCGAATACTACATAATTGATATTTGGTGTGTGGCAAAATGTCGAAAATATTTTACTGATATTACCTGCGTGAGAAAATGTGGAAACTCACGTACTGATATTACGTGTGAGAGAAAATGTCAAGACTATCGAACTGATATTACGTGTGAGAGAAAATGTCAAGACTATCGAACTGATATTACGTGTGAGAGAAAATGTCAAGACTATCGAACTGATATTACGTGTGAGAGAAAATGTCAAGACTATCGAACTGATATTACGTGTGAGAGAAAATGTCTAAACTACCTAACATATTACGGGCGTGGGAACGTGTGGAATCTATCTATTTTACTGATTTTGCATGTGAGAGAAAATCTGAAAACTATCGAACTGATATTACGTTTGTGAAAAAAATGTGGAAATTACATTACTGATATTACATGCGTAAGAAAATTTGGAAGCTACCTAACTGCCATTACGAGTGTGAGAAACAGGCAAAACTACCTAACAGATATTGCGTGCGTGGAAAAAATGTCGAAACTGCCTAACTGATATTAGTTGTGTGAGAAAGTGTGAAATCTACCTAACTTATATTACGTGTGAGAGAAAATGATAAAACTACTTAACTGATAGTATGTGCGTGGTATTTTTTTTCGAAACTCCCTAACTTATATTACGCATGTGAAAAATGTCAAAAACTACCTATCATATATTAACATGTGTGAAACATGTCAGAACTACTTAACAGATGATACATCTGTGGGAAAATGTCGAAACCATCAAACTGATATTACGTGCACGAGAAACTGTCCAATCTACCTAATAAATATTATTTGCACGAAAAACTGTCGTATCTACCTAATTAATATTACGTGCAAAAGAAATTGTCGAAACTGCGCAATTGATATAACGTGCATGAGAAAATGTGGAAAGGACCTTACAGATATTACGTGCGTGAGAACTTCCTGACTGATATTACGTGCATGAGAAAATGTCGAAACTACCTAATTAATATTACGTGCAAAAGAAATTGTCGAAACTGCGCAATTGATATAACGTGTATGAGAAAATGTCGAAACTACCTAACTGATATAACGTGCATGAGAAAATGTGAACACTTCTTAGCTAATATGACGAGTAAGGGAAAATGTGGAAACTACCTTACTGAGACTACGTGCGTTGGTAAATGTCGAAACCACCTAACTGATAATACGTGCATGAGAAAATGTCGAAACTACCTTAATGATACCACGTGCGTGAGAAAATATGAAACTATCTAACTGCTATAACGTTCCTGGGAAAATGTCGAAACTACCTTACTGATATTACGTGCGTGAGAATATGTTAAAACTACCTAACCTATTTTACAAGCGTGAAAAAATGTCGAAACTTCCTAACCGATATTACGTCTTAGAGAAAATGTGGAAACTACCTTACTGATATTACGTGCGTGAGAATATGCTAAAACTACCTAACCTATTTTACGTGCGTGAAAAAATGTCGAAACTTTCTAACCGATATAACGTCTTAGAGAAAATGTGGAAACTACCTTACTGATATTACGTGCGTGAGAATATGCTAAAACTACCTAACCTATTTAACGTGCGTGAAAAAATGTCGAAAATTCCTAACCGATATCACGTCTTAGAGAAAATGTGGAATCTACCTTAGTGATATTGCGCACGTGAAAAAAATGTAGAAACTACTTAACCGATATTTCGTTTGAGAGAAAATGTGAAAAGTACTTTTAAGTGCATGAGAAACTGTGGAAATAACTTCAAGGTAAGTATATAGAAAGTACAGATATGTTATTGTGTGTGAGAAAATGTTGAAAGTACATAACTGATATTATGTGCGTTAGAAAATGTCGACAGAAACTAAGAAAATATTAACTTGTCGTCTGAAATGTAAGTTAGATATAACAATCACCATTCACTCCAGCAAAGCTTACACTTGTTCAAATCCCTCTTGGGGTGAGAATCCCATGTTACTTTCCATAGTCCACACTTTGGGTGCAAGTGCTGGATTAAACCCAGAAAGCAGTCATTGAAAGGGACTGGTATAAGATGCAAAGGTTTCATTCTCAGACAATAAAAGTAAATATGTTTAAAGGAAAATTGGGTTCATATTTTAACAGTTTAGTGCTATTAGGGGATCTGTCTGTCCGTGTTTGTGTCGAACGTTCATCCAACGCTTCTACACTTAGGGTCATGAAACTTCACAGGGATATAGATCAGCATGTGGACAAACCTAAATGTATATGGGAATTTTATAACCAACATGATACCAAATCCATGAAACATAAAAATCAAAGGCAATTGTATTTAAAGTACACATTTGTTTCCCTTTTCATGCACACTTGCTGATAAGTGAAAACTAGCCAATGCTTTTTTCCTAAATATGAGAGAGTGACTAACTCATGTTTCACAACCAACTTTTATTTACGGTTACTCATCAAGTCAAATGGACCAAAATTATTTTATATGTTATCTAGAAGCACTTTTAACATTAAAGGGAGATAGCGCATTGGTAAAACGAGTTCATGTATGTATCACAGTTATTTCCCTTCCACCGTGAGAAATCAGGATTGTAAACATATTTAGAATACAATCTGATTAAAATCATATCCTAAACATCGCTATGCTATTAGGATCTGAACGTCACCAATAGAAGGTCACCTTCTCGTGACCTATCCATCAGCCAATCAGAGCAACGCTTCCACCCTCATGGAAGTAAATGTTCAACTTGTGAAAATCTATTTATATAGCTGGGATCCCAAACAATTATCTGCCAAAATAAACTGTCACTGAACTCAGGTAAATTTATTTGTCAAGATCTTCCAAAATAATGAAATTAATGTTTGTGCGGGATATTATTTTTTTCAAAATATCTAAGCATTTTCCGTTTCCGATAACAAACATTGTTATGCTAGATAAGTTTACATGCTGTCTGATCACGTCTTGTGTACATGTAAGCTATCGAGGCGCGTCATAAGCTACAGTGTCATTGGCTGGGATATAAATAACAATAGTGGAAATTCCAGGTTATCGATAGATAGAAATAAATGCGTCGTCTTCAGATCTAACCGTAGGGAGATCGTGAACTTCAGTCAGATTGATTTAGAATATTATGCCGAATATCGGATCATCAGATCAAACATGTAAAAAACCTTTTAACGACCTTTTTTCTGGAACTTTGGCAGAGACGGAACCAGACATATCGACAGTCACATTCCTTGTCCAATAGGCAGAGAGAACAAGGCGTGTGTTGTAAGGAACTAGTTATATTATCTTTAGTAAGGGTATTTACAAAGCTTTATTCTTATTCATGTTCAGCTTTGGTAAAGATTGTTGTCGTTGTTGTAGCCGAGCATTCTATTTTTGGAAACTGATTTTTTTACGAACAAAGAAAACAATCTAAGTTAATTCATCAATAATGCAGTTGACTGAAAAATTATGAAGGCAAAATTGGAAGAACATTCATTAAGCAATTTTCATATTAAAACGAAAACCGACTACAGTTTCTGAAAAAAAAAAAAGTGAGTACAAAGATATTACAAAACGCCGATACTACAAGTTCCTGTACCACTGCCGACCTAGTGGCACTAATTCAGGCCAGATTTGCTTAAGGCATTCTTATAATTTGATAATACACTGAGAAGAAAAATGGCTAACACAATTGAAAAGAAAAAAATCTGTACCTGCCTCTAGGCAAAATGTTATATTACGATAATTGCTCCCTTACCAGACATTCAAGTCTAATTCAATATTTCTCTAATCTCTCAAATACAGAATCTGTTTTAAATTATTGTACTAATCTTTGGGAGAACATAATTGCATATTACATAGGCGATTTAAATGAAGAGTAATTTCTTTAAAATATTAACAATCTTTACTTAATACATAAGTTAGTTTTAGTAAACATGGTTTGCAATAATAAATTTCAGTCTTTAATTTCGGATCTGTATAATCGGTCATTAATGATAACGTGTTTTCTATACATTGTTAAGATATTCGCACCTCCAGAAGACGGGCTTTGTCACTTATAGAGGTGTTTAAAATTTGCTTACATCAGTATTATGTTGCACCATACGCTGTCTGTATTTACATTTTGAGTAGTAAATGATGCCCTGGTCACACGGTTAACGACATGAAATAATGGAATAAATATGAATATTCATGTTATCTTGATGTCAAGAACTCATGCTAAAGATATTTTCTAATGAAAACTATATGAATTCAGGTTCTATTTTATAGTGCTGAAATAGCAGCAAATACATTTGACCGACTTTTCATCCGTGCCGATGAAAACGAAAGTAGAAAATGGGGAATCCCACAGGTAGTCCATATTTTGGAGTTCTTTTCTTTTCTTTTCTTTCTTTTCTTTTAAAATAATTGACTTATACTGACAAAAAATATTTTTTTCTAAATTGGGACTAAAATACGAGTTCCTTATTATTCCTTTATAACCGTGTTCGCTTTAATCATTATCTTTATATTAAAGGGGCTGTGCTCCAGATGACAAAAAAGAAAGTTTTCTTGTATTTTAAATTTCTTGTAATATTTATAACTAATGCTTAAAAACTAACTATCTGACAAACAATAAGTCAGATAATCACATAATAAATTGATTTTTTTCCTTTCACGGTGCTATACCGTAACGCGACAGTTTAACTATATTGTATACGATTTAAAGTAAATAACTGTTATTTCACTTGCAGTGATAGTGGTGACAGTAAAAGCGTTGGTAAAATTTTGTTAACATGAGGGTTATGAGTTCAAATCAAGCTGAAGCGAATATATTTTTTTTGGTTCTATTTTGACTTTTAATAATCAGTTTTGAAGTAAAATATCATGTTGTTATAATCTCACGGCATCGAGATATTTAATTTATGTAAAAAATATTTTCATGTCAAATCTGGAGTACAGCCTCTTTAAATAAAGAAGGGCAACATTCGGACTAAACATAATTGTTCCTTATAACCGGGAGTTTGCTATAACAGTGTTCGCTATGTAAAGTTTTACTGTACCTGGCTGTGTATAACACCTGTTCGCCCAAGACGCTGTTGTTTTACCAATGATCGCTATTTCCCTTGAAAATTTATTCTAAAAACAATACTTTATAGAAAGACTTGATCATTATTTTAATAAAAGAGAGAGATAATTATTCGTTTTATTTTATTTTATTTTTTTTTTATTTTATTTTTTAAACAATTGACTAATACTGAAAAAAAAATTACATGATACTAAAATAATATATAAACCGTCTTACTTCTTTCCTGGGCCAGTCTAAGTGAAGTACACGGCTTCTCTATGGTTAGCGTAGCTTTTTTTGGCATATGAAGAGATTTGAATGACTACGTAGTAATCGTAACGCAACATTAACTGTATTTAAAAATAGTCACGATTCGATTTTTTGAAAATCGTTTTTTTTTTTGGTTTCCCGTTCCTATTTTTTCTTTCTCTATTTCTTGGCGTCTTTTGTTGTACCACCTTTTCAGAAAATCACAAATCAATATTCAAAAATCTTTATCTAAAGAATAAATACAACTTGTAAATTGATCGTCACAAAACAGTCTTTTGAAATAGTTACTGCTTCAGTTTAAATTTTACTGGCAATAAGCAGATATGCAATTGAACATTTTAAATATTATTCTACAAGACAGTTAATACAAATACAAATTAAATAAGACAATAAAAATGTAGACTTTAATACAAAAGAACTGACCATGAGAGTCATATTTTCCATTCTTTCAATAACACAATGTGATTTTACATATTTTGCGATTCGTTTTACTTCTCTTGTGACTTGACATATATATTGTATAAACATAATTATTTTTTTATCATATGAAAAATGTTGTTCCTAATGCAGTAAAACCATTATATATTTTTTATATTACACACGTTAAAACACGGCTAAGACAACATTACGCATTAAATTTGCTTCTAATTAATTATTTTGGCATTATGTGGTTGACAATTTTCTTAAAGAGCCATATAGATATCCTATTTCATAGAGACGTCTACTATGTTCAGTATTTCCGACATATTTTGTCATTTTTTGGTAATATTTTATTGGCGGATGTTTAGTTAAAGTTTTTTTTTGACTGGTGGAGCTGACACGGAAAATGTAAACGAACGAATCGATGCTTTCAAAGCATGGAATTTTTTTTCAAAATCGTTTTAACAGCTACAAACACTGCAACATATACATTCGACAGGAACATAATAACTTCATCGACATATAAAAATGAAAAAATGCGTCCTTGAAAAGAAGACACCGGGCGATTAAATCTGAAACTTGAAAAAGGTATATAAGTACTGTAACATATTTAGATAATATCTGAAATATGTTGCTACATAAGATTTTTTTTCAAGGGATGACGAAAAAATTCAACATTTTATATTTTGATGTTAATAAAGTTTGTTATTTCTGTTAAATATGTTGTTACTTAGATTTAATCTCTTTAAGCATGTCACTGCGAAAAATATGTAGAGATACGGGAGTGTACGGAATTCCGTATATCATTAATATACGGATAAAAATACGGAAAACATAAAATACGGAGGTGTACGGTGTCGTATATTCAGCAAATCCGTATATGACCAAAATACGGTGTTCCGTATACTTACAAAATACGGAAAACTAGATATACGGTGTCCGTATTTTTCTAAAATACGGGAACGTCATAATAAGTCCGTATATTACTAAAATACGGCATCCCGTATTCTTACAAATACAGGAGTGTGCTTGCAAGTCCGTATATTACTCGAATACGGCATTCCGTATATTTGAAAATACGAATATAATATCGGTCATAGTTACACAGTTACAGTTATATAGAGTTATAATGACTAGTTGAAACAAAGGATCTTTATATAGCAAAATGTTTTCTTTTCGTAATAATGTTTTTCCTTTTTTTCTTTTTTCTTTCTTTTTTTTTTTTTGGGGGGGGGGGGGGTGGGGGGGTGGGGGATCTGTCAAAACTAAATTCCACTCTTGATTTTATGCCGGATATAAATCATAATCCGATGCAGGCGTCTTAAACTTGAAAACGAAATTAAAATGAAACCGACTTAACTTGAATTAGTCTGCCCGTGTCTATTTTCTAATTTTTATCTCCAAGATGATCAGTGATGTCCTTTATTGTCTTAACCAAATTGCAGTATTGGATTGTTAAAGCCGGATATGGATCATAGTTCACAGCAGGGTTTTCAAGTTTTTAACTAAATTCAATCAAACCGTGCCTCTTGTTAAAATTTTCTTTGCTGTCTGATCTAATATTGCGTAACAGTGATGTACTTTATTGTCTTAAAACAACATTGCGATTTAAAGTAGGTTTTCTATGATGATATTATTTACACTTAAATGTGCTCTTAGGTCTGCTTGTGCTTCTGTCTTTTAGAAAAAGAACTAAACTGTGATGACTTTTAAAAAGTAAAAACAAGTAGCAGGTTCAATTATTCTTAAAAAGACCTTCTGTTGAAATAATTAGTTTGCCTTTGCTTTGATTACATCGAGCATGTAGATCTAATTTATCTAAACTGTCATGTTTATGGTTAGACATCTTTTTTTCACCTATGATGAAACATGATTACTTATAAACAGCAAAGAAATTTAAGCCAGTCATACAACATTTAAAATTTTGCTTCAGAAAGTTAAACAGCTTCATAACATTAAACTAGCTTAACCAGTTTGCTGTATCTTATAACAATGAACAAAACGTTTGTTTGCTATGAGATATCAATTATCAATTAATACATAGAACGAATAATCAATTTACAGTTACAATTTACTTAGATGAATCATAGATAACATCTCAATCTGACGAACTGTTAAATTAAGCTCTTGTGATATTCTCCGGTAGATTAATTCTTTTTATTTTATCAAAATTTTACGAAAAACTGCTTTTAAGAAGTACATGTTTTTATCTTAAAAAGAAATCTGTATAAAAGCGTACAGTTACATGGGTGTCATAATTATTTCGTTTTCCGTAGTACAAGAAATATCATCAACAATAATATTTAAAATAAGAAGAGAAAAAAAGCAAACGTATTATTTGTAAGATCAATATCTTACAAACGTACGTTTGTGCATTGAAGCTATTATTTTTTCTGCATACACAAACTCGAATGCTGTACATATTAACACTTTGCAAAAAAAGAAAAAAGAAAAAAAAATCCGAAATGCAAGAAATAAATATTAGAGAAAAGGTCTATTCAGCAGTAGATGCTAAATTTTATATAGCAATCAGGAACAAATAAAGACCATGTTTTATAGCCTTCAGGCATTTTCCCAAGAGCAAATTTTGTTACTAAAGTGTTTTACTGTGACTGATCAAGGAACACCGACAAAGACAATTAACGGTGACTTATCAAAACAAAGCCAGTATGTCACCCCCATATTACGTAACCACATCCCTTCACCACAGGACACCCCGAAAGACAAAAGAGTGTGATAATAATAGAAGCGCTAAATAATGCACTTTTATTGTGAAGTATTGTTTGAAACTGTATCATAGAATAAAACAATTTTTAGTTAACATTCTACATCAACATGCGTGATGAGCGAAATGTTTAATTTTGTCCATTTTGTAAACTTTCAGAGGTGTTCAAATAATTGAAATCATATTTTCAACTTTTGAAAAGGAACAGTTATATGTGTTTTACACAACTCAATCTTTAATTTTGAACAGTCATTGGTCTTTTTCACCGTCTTTTATGTATTTAATAATTGAAGTTAATAATATATTCAAGTCAGGAATGAAACAAACAGAAAAGTAATAATAATGCAATAAAATGATGTCACAGAATTCACGCGATAAAAGACAGCATGTCACCTTGAAATGTGCTAAAGTTATACAATGTTTTACGGGACTTAGGCATCACAGCGAAGTTAAGCAGCCTTTTAATGGCGGACAGTCACGTGACGGCGGCGTTTTATTTATCAATTATGGAACGGTCTATATGTGCGCTAAAACTTCAGAAGCAGATATAAGATCTTCGGTAATGATCAATATTCATACATTAAAAACAGCTTTTTAAAGGCTAACAGTTTATATTTAAAGAGGTTCACTCAGTTATTATCATAATTTAGGCACCACACAAAGTCAGGGGTGTTTAAAGTCTTCGTTTTTATTTTATTATTTGCAATGATAGGTTTTTTGTTGTTTTTTTCTCAAGACTAGCCGTACAAGATAATGATTTTTGCGCAGGTGGATCGAGATACCAGGATATTTTGGCGACAACATCAACCAAGAAAACCATATTCATCAAGTTTTATTTACTAGATTGGTTCTCTATTATTATAAAAAAAATTAGTTCCCCAAGACGAGAAAGAGAAATATACTGTACCAGTCAGTGTAACAAGGCACATTACCATGTGACCAGATCGCCCCAATCAAACGTAGCGTGGTTTATTACATGTGATCAATCCCACCAATCAAAGGAAGCGTGGGTTTATTTCATGTGATCAGATTGCACCAATCAAGTATAACTTGTGTTCACCTATCCAATCATTTCTTTGGGCGCGAAATGGAGGAAGCAGATTTCAGCAATTCATGTCACAAAAATTGCTTTTTTTCGAAGTCTTCGTCGTTTTGAAAGTAAGATGAGGTAAGTTAAAGTTTTTGTATAATACTTTTCAGTTTTACTGAACTCATGCTTGGAATTAAATGCTTGATCATGCCCTGCAATGAATGGCTTATGATGATTTTTGTATGCTTCCGTTTTTAAACGGGTGTTGGTAAGTACGGTAAAGTGTTGTTCAACGTCAAAATTAAATTCGTATTGCAGATATTAAACTGAATTTTCTTTTGAAAAATATTTAGATATTATATCAAATGACAAGCTACGATTAGTTATTGATGTATCGGGTATTGATGTGTTGCGGTAAATTGTAAAAGTTTTATATATTTTAAATGTGTTTTCATTTTAATACATTGCCGTTATTAGATCATAAACCGATTAAAATCAAAGATATAGCTGTAACCATTGAATACATTACTTCCTTCGGCGTCATTTAAAGTGTAAAAAAGTAACTATGATTATAAAATTTTAGAGTCAGCTATATAATTTTTATAATGACAATTGCATGACAAACACAAATAATTACCTGCGGAGACAAATTAATAACCTATCTAACGACGACACGTGTCGTTAGCACCTTTCTATGATCAGCAGTGTACCCCAGCATGCCTTTTTCACACCTACTTTATCACCTTTACACGGGTACATACAGTATTTTAATTGTTACCGATTTTTCTTTTTTTCACTATAAAATTATTTTACCGATATTTCGGTAAATCATTTGCATATTAAGAGGTAAGTGAGACTGAATAATTCTGTGAATAAGCCCTGATAGATAATTGATTATTTGTTTAAACATTCACAAATGTCGGCAGTTAGATAATTAACTATTTCATGATCGAAATCAAAATTAAGAAAATTAAAGATTTTATTAATTAAAAAGACAAAATATGATTCTATAAGACGCATTGGCAATAAAATTGTAAAATGTGTAACATCCTGTTCCTAGTTCCTTAATATGATTGACTAAAGGATTGTTTGTAATTGACAACGCATGTACATACACTAAAAAGTTTTTATAATTTGATAAGAATAAATATTTTCATCGGCGCTAAGAACTCACAACGCTAATCAATAAACTAGTGTATATAGCATATTAAGCAGAACAGAACATAACAATATATGTTTTTATCAAGGTTTTTAAATGGGGTATATCAAATGCTTTGTAATTGGAAACAAAAGTTAAATGACCCCGGAACAAGAAATTACTTTAGTTTTTTTTCATAAAGGGAAAAAATCAGATAATACATATAAAAAACAACGAACAAATAACTGCTGAGTTCGGTACGTTGTATTTAGGGATATTGTTTTGGGGGACCTAATTTATCAAATTTATTCCTATAAATTAAAGGAAAAATTTCAACAAAAACAGTTTTGATTATGATGTTGTTATAGAACTTAAGATGGGAGTTAATCAAATTACCATGTCATTAATAAAGATGTTGATTAGATGTTGTATGATACACTTGGCCTGTTACGGAAAAAGTGTTTATCAAGTTAGTGAATACTTATGCCATAATAACAAAATTTATTCGTAAGTCAGTTTAGCTTTTTTCTCCTTATTCTATAGTGTTAGCGTTTTATGCCGTCCCGCAACTGACTTACAGATCATCACAGGCATAATGTTAATAATGTACATTAGAAATTAATAGTGCCGTGGTTCAGTGGTATACCTAGCGAAAAAAGAATTACTGATTTGAAGGACATGAGTTTGCACACCGTTAGGTCAACAACTTTTTTCTTCCATTCTGAAGGTGTATAGAAGCGTAAAATTATGTTGTTGGTTTTTTTTCTCATGATATTTTGATTTCTCTTTAATTTTCAGAAGAACAGCTTCTTTAAGTAATACGCGTTGTTCCCGTTTTTTACATTCATAAATATATTTTCTTCAATGTAATATAACTAATGAATTTGTTAGTGGAATATAGATCTTTTATGATCATATTACATTTATTAATAAACTTGTTCATAAAATACTATACATTGAATTCAGAACTAATTTGAATTACTTTTGTTTGTGCACATCCTCATCCTTTACAAGTTACTGAGTGAATTTTTATCATGCTTATGGCATATTTCGTGTAGGCCAAAGTAAACTTTCTGTCAGTATATCTATTTAAAAAAGGTATGTTTCCTACCGTTCTCTCAGACATTGCAGGTCTTTATATTTTTTCGTATGCTTCAAGAAGATACGATGAGGATCTTAACTAGTCCGTTCTAGAAATGAGTAGTAACTACATATAATGATCCCGCACATCATGTACATGTAAATTATCGGTCTATATTTGGTTCCCGTATCTTGTAATATATCATGTCCGTATTCTTGATCCGTACATGTTATATAATAAGTCCGTATATGTGTCATGTACGGCTTTTAGCTTTCCCGTATTCATTGAAAATACAATTCCGTATTTCCTACGTATATCTACAGTATACAAAGTCCGTATTCTTGCCCCGTATTTGTGTCATATACGTTTTTAAGCATTTCCGTATTCTATGAAAATACATTTCCGTATATTCGTCGTATATCTCTAGTATACATAGTCCGTATATGCATCATGTACGATTTTTAGCTTTCCCGTATTCTATAAAAATACAAGTCCGTATATTGGTAACCTAGAGGTTGTTATAGCCCGTATATGGCTGAAATACGGGTTTTGTACTGTGCGTATATTACAAATATACGGACACATATACATACATGTATATTGGAAGAATACGGAAATCCGTATTTGTATGACAAATATACGGAGTTCCCGTATACCCGATGTTCCGAATACGGATTAGTATATTATGTCCGTATATTATGCGAATACGTCCCGTATATGCCCGTATATCTAAAAAATACGGGACCGTACACTTCCGTATATTGATGTATTTTTCGCAGTGTGTCTCGTAGTTATGCAATGCTGTGTGAGATTATGCTTTATTATAAATTGCTCGCGCTATCTCCAAGAATTTTCGCAACTTTGGGAAACCGTTTGAAGACCTTTCATAAAATATTGTTGTTAAGACTGATAATCAGTAAGCCTTCTTACAGTGATTGATGTCTATTGAATGTCACGCGCCAATTTTGTCGTCTGCTGAAATTACGACCTGTTTGCTCAGTTTTGGCTCCAATTTTTTCGCCGATTTAAATAAAGATGAAACGTATTTCCTAGCTTGTTTAAGGTTACATGTAACCTTAGTGTTTATAGTGTTCGTTTGTTTTAATTTTTAGTTATTTCTGTTTTGTGAGTTTGTAATTTTTTTTTCTCTCTCTCTTGAAATTAATCATTATTTTTCCCCTGTTATTAAATTTTTCAACATGTCACGTGAATGCAAATTTAATGAACATTAAAATGATAAACATTGCTGTGGAAAAACTAAAGCCAAATTATCAACATGTTTGCATAAATATCATGAAGACTTTACAGCAATGCTTATCGTTTTAAATACAATTATGCTTTGTATTCTCATATAGCATGTATATGTTTATGCAGCTCTGAGATAATAAAAGGTTGTGTTGTTGTTGTTGTTAAAGAATAACTGACAAAACCAATATCGAGCATTTAAGATAAAGTACATACAAACTTATTAAGGGTGGAGCTGTCGTGTCTTGTGACATGAAAATACCAGTCGTAATATTCAGATTGCTTAGTTCAATTACTTCCTATACTTTAAATTCGAAGAAAATTGTTCAATAGCTCATACGTAAATGTTCACTTTTTTGTACGATGTCAAAAATTAGGGATGCACTAGTTAAGCACAGCACAAAGAAGCTTTAAAATTCCAGACAGCAGGAATGGTGTTATATGTAAAGAAATGATCCACTTCTAAAAATTACAATATTAAAGGTATGTTGTCATTGACAAAAAGTGGACCGTTGGTGAATCTTTTAAATTGATTTTGCTAGCGTCTGTAGATACTTTAACAGCGTTAAATCTGAGCTAATTTTTTTCCTAATTAGTTTTCTGGGAATAATGGTTTCCATGTAATAGTTTCCATTTCAATAAGTTTTGATCTGTGATCTAAAAAGTAGAACTGTTTGACCCTATATGAGTTTTGATGAGAAATAAACATTTTCTTTTAATCTTTTTTAAATTTAAATTTAAGTATAGGACATATATACTACGGAAGGTTTATGTGGGCGTGAATTGGTACGACAAAAAATGTTTCTCTTTTTCTGGGTTACAAGAACGTACAGTTTTATAATTATGGCATGCAGCTCTGCCTGTTTGTTGCTATGCCAAGTCATAATATGATTTTTTGAAAAGCTCTTTCAATGTCAGATCTTTTGAAAATACTGAGAAATCATTTTTCATGAAAAGTGTTCATGTGCATTTCCATGTCTGATGAAACCATTTGCAATTTTATTTGTAATCCAAAGAGATAAGGGAAAATTTAAGAACTGACAAAGTGTTACTAATTAAGTAAGCTGCCTTCTAGTTTATTTTTTCGTATACATTCAGTGAAATATCTAGTTCTGCTGAGCCAGTTACTTGTTATTAAATGAATCAAATATTAAGTAATATTACAACTTACCTCGATTATTTAAATAATTCAGTAGAAATGCAGAGAAATTGATTATCTTTAAATCTCGTTAACTGGATAAAGTTGGAGTTGGTAGCCACGTTTACGCAATTCGTTTATGTCATGGGGTTTGAAAAATGAGATGTATCAATTCAAAATGATTAAGGTAACATTTCAGAATTTCAATATGAAATTGGTTTGAAAGAAAACTTCAACAATGAATGCTCTGATCAAACAGAATTAACGTTTCTATCCAAGCTTAATTATTGCATCCTGTGATAGCATCTATTGCCTTTTACTATCTATAAAGCCTAGAAATTAAAATATCTTTATTTTATTGTTTTTCTGTGAGACTTAGCTTTATTCGCTCGTTGTATGCTATGTTCACTTATTTTTGCCAATTTGTGAAAGCGTTTGAAGACCTTTCACAGAATGTTGTTATTTAGATAGAGGGGGAATATAAGAAATGTGATTAATCAGTAAGCCTCCTCATGGTGATTGATGTCTATTCAGTGGCACGCGCCAATTTTGTCGTCTGCTGAAATTGCTGCCTGTTTGCCCAGTTTAGGTTCCAATTAAGTCGCCTGTTTGAATAAAGCTGAAACGGTTTCCTAGTTGGCTTAAGATTATTGGCAAAGCCAATTTCTCACCTTCATGATATTGTAAGAAAGTGCAATCGTAGTTTGTTGAAAATAGCTGTGTTTATTGAGATATTCTTTTTATACTTTCTGATGTTAAAATAGTCTAAAGTTTGGTTTACCATTTAGATAGCTAGTTTTGATTATTTTTTCGTTAGTAATTAATGAAAAATAAAAATTATATTACCGTTAAGCAGAAGAATATTATAGAAAATAAAGACTTAAGTGATTATTTTCGCGCGCGTGTGTGCGTGCGTTCGTTAATTTTTATTAACTGCAAAATCATAATTATAGATAGTTAATGAAAATGATATGATCTGGCATGTCATGGCTTTTCATGGTTTTACTTAATTTTAAGTAAAGATTGTGACAAAACAGTTATTAAATGCAACAGAACCTTACCTAGCATGTACGTTCCCCTGAAAACTCCCCTGAAATGTCTCAACTAAATACCATAAGAAACAGTAACTAAGATCTGTACAGAAAGTTCTTCATGAACAGGCTAAAAAATAACGAAGTTCTAAATGAAACCAGTTAAGAATATTCTAACATGACTACTAGATAAACCTAATGATTGTTGTTTTAATACAAATCAATCGGATGAGAGGTTGTTTCAATATGTACATTAAAGTCGATTGCATTCTGAAATATATCAAAGGGCAATGCCAAATCCGGTCATAAAATCGAAGCTGAAATCGATACTCAAACACAAACGCTGTCGCTAAGACCAGTGCCAAAGCCGAAGCCAGCATTAACGCTAAAACCAACCCCGAAGCCACGCTGACGCAAAGAAAGGCAGCACCAGCCCTCATAAAAGAGCTTTAAATGCTAAGTTGAGAAAATCACTGATGCCACAGAAGCTGTGAATTTGCTTTATTAAAGATTCACGTGGGTGCCATTAATGAATTGAACTACACACATGTCGTTTTTAGTGTCCCTTTATTTCTTGCATTCGCAATAAAATCTATTTTACTATGTGAAATGTATGTTCACACTTTGGCGTCATACCAGTAAAACAGGAACAGAAATGAATGACAGGCTCTGTCTCCCAACAGCTAAAAACGTTATGGTTTTGTTATTTGAGTGGTTATATCGAGATCTTAGTATCCAGAGACACTTTAAAATGAGTGATGTATCTACACCAGAGAAAGAGTAAGAAATTTTCTAAGCGTATATATTGGAACCAATTTCTGATATCATGAAACAGAAATAGTGACAAAACATTAATAGATACTGGCCAAAATGTGATAGATAGTGGCAAAACTGTACAGGACCCTTAAATTTATTTTTAGGTACATACCACATCATAGTTACTACCTAAAAAGTCCATATCTGTATAATATTTACCAAAAGTCGCTAAGTGTTATAAAAGCATTGTAATAATTGTAATAAACACTAATGTATACATAATACACGCTTTATAACAAAACATAAAATTGTCACGTTTTTATTTTATTTACCACTTCAAAGGTTTGTTGAAACGTCGTGCTATTTCAGTATTATAACCTTATTGTTGACCTACGATATTATGAACTGATGAAAAAAATTTAACCAAGATGAGTCAAGACGTTTAAGAATTAATAATACAATGAGCAGAAAAAACTGCCATGTCTTTTAGTTCATTAGTACATATAATTTGTCAAAACATTTATCTTAGATAAGTGCGAAATATAATCGAGGCTATCTATAAATTTCGGAAAATCTGTATTCAAAATAAAGTTGATATTAACGCATTGACTCAGAAATTTATCTTAGTTGGTTTTAATTAGTTCATTTAATTTTCTATGTTTTTTGGGTTCTAGTAATTAATTCTTAAATCTGTACTACATTAAAGCTTTCTTTTAGAGAAATAGTAAAATTTGGTTTGGAACTCTATTTCCAAAACCTAATTGCATGGAGCAATTTTCACTTTACCAAAATAAGCACAAATTACATTTAAAATTTTAATGAAGACATTCTAAAACAGAACTCACCAAAAATAATTGAATGTATTATGGATTGGTTATTATGCATTACATATCAAAAATACCAGATCTCCCTAGCGTTTTTTAGGATATGATTTTAATCAGATTGCCTTGTAAGCGAAATATTTGCTGTGCCAATTTTTAAGAAAACAAGAAAAATATCGCTGAAGCTTAAATTAACAAAGGAATAAATTGGATCCTCGAAATAAATTAGACGGACAGCAATAACAGCAGACGACAAAATGTGCGCAGGCTATTCATTAAGCATCAATAACCATTTAATCGATGCCGTGTATTCCTACAACGTTTCTTGTTTTTCATTTTTTTGTAGATGACTAATGACGTAAATAAAATAGATATTACCAACGTTTCCAACCAGTGTCAGAAAATTTAGAAGAAATATTTGGCTCTATATGTCTTTAGATAAGGAACACATAAGACTTTTTTGAATAACAAGTTAAAAAGATGAGATATTGAAACCTTTTCCCTCGATTCTAATGGTAACAAAGTGTGAACAGTGCAGGCTTGAATGGCTTTTATAAAACAAACACACAATCATATAGGAAACAGTCACTTTTGAATTATTCAAGAGATGGTTTCTCTTATCGCATCATTTTACATGTATTTTGATTCCATAAATGGATCATTCTATCCAATCTAAGTCGTCTGGCCTCGGTCAGTTTTTTTATCCTTTCATTTTTTTAACCATGATTTGACGGGACGTTTTATTATTGTTCTAGAAAGTATTGCAGTTTTGACTACAGTGTGCCGGTGCTTTGCCAATTTTAAACATTTAACTTATACACATGTTTACCTAACGGAAATGACTTGGCTTGGCAAAGGTTTAGTTAACATAATACTCTAAGTCTTAATTCAAAACTGTTCACTAGTTAAAGTGTTTTTTACTTCCATATCTTCCAAACCTAGACAAACCAAATGTGCATTGGCTAAGTAGGCTAAATTAAATTATCAACGACAAAAAAAAAATCAGCATGTTTTACATCTTAAATAAAAAAAGTTTGAACTTGTTTAAATAAGATGTCCAGGGTTTCTATTTTTAAACCTAATGTCAAAAATATAGCCAACGCAGAACTGATTAGACTTAATCATTTTCAGTACCATATTGTACATGGGACAGCTGATCTTTTTCATTATCTAAATGAAAAACAAAGTAATAATATACGATATAATGAAGCCAGGGAAATGGCGAGAATTGAAAACATCACTAAACAGTGGCTAGGAGATCTTTCTCTGTTCTTTAATAACCTGTGTTACTAAGTTTGTTTGAGACAAGAATAACTTTTCGTACATTTCTGTACTTTATATTAAACATACCTGTTTTACTTTTAATTACTGACTGCATTCAGTTTTTGAGTGATTAGCAAAAGATGAATTTGACGTTAACGTCTACATCGGATGCAGTGATTACCAAAGGTTTTTCCCACAGGCAGTCTATATAGTCGCGTTATTGGGTTAGTAGGCTATAGGTTTAATCACTACTAGATTTTACTTGTCTAACCGCAGGTCAATATAGTTCTTACATCGTATTAGCAGTTTTTCCTTAAGTATATCAAATTATAAAGCTCAAATGAGCTTAGTCAATCATATTTAAGTTTCCGTATGTGTTATCAAAGAACAAATACTGCATGATTAAGTTGTTTTAACATACTTCAGTAACATAGTAATTACCTAGTAAATAACTAGATATATGTTAAAACACCAGGACAAATAAGTCAAGAAAGAATTCATTTAGAGTTAAGGTATATGATTATTTTGGTCATGGCATCTTTTCTTACGAATGAAAGAGTAAAATCTATATTATTATAAAGGGAAACCTTAAGTAATATATATAAAAAAGAAAACGTACATCTGCTAAATACTACAATGTATGAGGTCTAATTGCTGTATGAAACAGATTAGCTTTACTAAATGCGAACGACTTATTTGTTAATCTAACAAACACATTTTTACATTTGTATTTACAGGCATAATAGGTTATGGTATATCTAAGAACCACTAACGTGTTCGATTGTAAATTATTATATGTCATAGTTTCCATTTGTGTTTTCGAAATAAAACACATTACAGTTCATTTAATTGTATTTTACACTCTGGTGCCATTTTTGCCCTTGTAGAAAACAACCCATTGCAGAGAAATTAAAAAAAAAACTGTTTCCCCATCTAATGATTTCTTGAATTAGTTTTAAGAACTAGACGTGTGTCCATAGGACACGACGGATGCCCCCTCAACATAAGCTTTCAGCTGGCAAATATTAGCGTTATCTTATTTATGGTGTATATATAAGTTATGAGGCAATACCAACATGCAATATTTAGCCAAATATGAACATGATCAGCACTGAAAAGATAATCATGTTAGTTATGTAATGGGTTTTGAATACACCAATGTTCGTCTGTTGTATTTATCGGAAATGAGCATGCAAGTTCCTATCCATCCAAAAAATTATAATAAACAAGAGGGCCATGATGGCCATGGATCGCTCACCTGAGTACTTTGGCTGTAGGTTTGCTGTTAAGCAGTATTTCATTTTTTAACTGAAAATATATAAGTGCCTACAAACCAAATATGTAAAATATCAGTCAATAAATAAAGGCTTTATGACAGAAAGTAGAAATATCTATTATAAGCTATGGTGACCTTGACCCAGTGACCTCAAACCCTACCCATGGGTAGAGGTCCATGCAAGGAACCTATATTTGAATATCAAAGATATTGGTCTATATATGAAGGCTTTATGAGATACAGTAGATAAATCTATTTTTAGCCTTTAACCTAATCTTATAATTTGAAAAAGCTTGATAAAGCTTGCTTCATGCCAAATTTTAAAATTCTAGGCCTTGTGGTTTCAGACAAGAAGATTTTTAAAGATTTCATTTTTTACATATTAAAGGCCCCCGGGGCGGGGCAAATTTTGACCCCAGGGCCAACATTTAATCAATATTGATAAAAGTTCTTTACACAATACTCCACACCAAATATCTAAGGTCTACACCTATTCGTTTTGGAGAAAAATGATTTTTCATGTTTTTCCTATATAACTATATGTAAAACAAGAGAACCCTGGTTCGTGGCCATTTTTGACCCAGGGAACATAATTTGAACAAACACGGTAGACATCCACTAGACAATGCTACATACCAAATATCTAAGCTATAGGCATTGAGGTTTCCAGTAAGAAGATTTTTAAAGATTTTCTTTTCTACACATTAAGGGCCCCCGGGGCCGGGACAATTTTGACCCCAGGGCCAACATGTAAACAATACTGGTAAAAGTTCTCTTCACAATACTCCACACCAAATATCTAAGGTCTAGTTCTATCAGTTTTGGAGAAAAATGATTTTTCATGTTTTTCCTATATAACTATATGTAAACCAAGAGAACCCTGGGGCGTGGCCAATTTTGACCCAGTGGACATACTTTGAACAAACTTGTTACACATCCACTAGACAATGATACATACCAAATATCTAAGCTGTACGCATTGTGGTTTCAGAAAAGAAGATTTTTTTTAAAGATTTCCTATATTAGTCTATGTAAAATGAAGTGACCCCTGGGGCGGGGCCAATTTTTCACCCCAGGGAAATAATTTGAATACTTTTTGTAGAGTTCCATTAGAGGGTGCTAAATGCCAAATATCTAAGCTCTAGGCCTTGTGGTTTCAGACAAGAAGATTTTCAAAGTTTTTCCTTTAAGTTGCCATAGCAACCAGAGTTCATGATGGAATTGAATTTTTTGAACAACTTTGGTAGAGCTTTATGCAAGGAACATCCCAGGCAAGTTTAATTTAATTTGGCCTTTTGTTGACGACTGACGGACGGACGGACGACGGACAAAGACTGATCAGAAAAGCTCACCCTGAGCACTTTGTGCTCAGGAGAGCTAAAACTTATAAAGATTGGAAAAAATACAAGTACATACTTAACAAGAGAAAGAGAAGAGGAAACAAAAAGAGAAAAGAAACAATTTTTTTACGGTGGGAGAGGGTAGGGTGGTCTGTGGAGTCTGGTGGGGATGGGCTTAATGAATTAAATAAGTAACATTTCAATTCACCTCGCATAAATAATTCAGTAGAAATGTAGAGAATTTTTTTTGCAGACAAACTGTAAGCCTCGTTAACTGGATAAAGTTGGAGTTGGTAGCAACGTTAACTTTATGCAATTCGACTGTGTCTTGGTGTATTGAAGGTAAGATGTATAAATTCTAAATTCTTTAACCATGGTTAAAACAAATGCTCTGTTCAGATAGAATTAACGTTTTGTATAAGCTTAAGGCATCTTATAATAGTATGTAGCGTATTATCTATCTTAAAGTATAGAAATTGAATTATCTTTATAGTAAATGCATCGTCGAAAACCCACGTTCGATCAATACCGTTTCACTCTATTCATCTACCGTAGGACAACTGGATGGCAAAATTTCGTACCCATGAATAACCTTTCATTACCTACTTTCATTGGTTTCCGAAAGATGTCTATTGCGCAATCTCAGCCAACGAAATTACTCGTTACAATTTGCCTATCGCGGCTATGTTTAAATCCCTGGAAATACGTCTATATTAAGTAACACGTCGTTATGCCTACTCGCCACATTAAAGGGTATCTATTTGTTATACGGAATCTTATTGGACGAAATGTTATTTCTCTTTGCTAATTAATAATAATAATAAAAACAAATAATCTACAGTCAATTGTCCCACGGTACAAGACTGTGCGGAATATGTACCGGTGGTAGCCGAACCGACGGTGCAGTAAATGAAGCAACAAGGCATATCAACTACTTAAAAATCTTTTAAAAAATCTTAAAACTTTTAGCGATTTTGTTCGGTTTGATTTATTTGTAGTAAAGATCTTTCCGCGTCTCGTCCGAAATTTGTTTTATTTTCTTTGAGACTTAGCTTTATTGAACCTATTCGTTCGGTGTATGCTATGTCCACTAATTTTCTCCAATTTGTGAGAATATTTACAGATTGTTGTTATTTAAATAGAGGGGGAAATATAAAAAATGTCATTAATCAGTAAACCTCCTCACGGTGATTTATGTCTATTGAATGGCACGTGCCAATCTTGTCGTCAGCTGAAATTGCTGCATGTCTGCCCAATTTAGATTCCAATTTAGTCGATGGTTTGAATAAAGCTGAAACGGTTTCCTAGTTTGCATACGAATAATTGGCAAAGCCAATATCTAATCTTGATATATTGCAAAAGAAATTATTGATTAAAGAAAGTTGTAGTTTTTTTAAAAATGGTGGTGTTTGCTGAGATTTTCTTGTTATACTTTCTGCTGTTGAAATTTTCTAAAAAGTCTTGTTTGCCATTTAGATATCGAGTTTTGATTATTTTTTTCGTTCAAGTTAAGATTAAGGTTGAAAGTTAAACATGATAAAATTCGTATTAGAGTTAAGTCGAAGAAAGAATATAGAAAATATATACGTAAGTGATTACTTGGTTATGTGTATGCGTGTGTGCGTTCATCTTTTTAAAATTCAAAATCATAAAAGTTAGTAAATGCAAATGAGATGGTCTTGCATGCCATTGGTTTTACTTAAAATTAAGTACATATTATGACAAAACATTTATTTAATTCAACAAGTGGAACCTTACCTAAATTGTACATACTCCTTAAAACTTTATTTCTTAACTCAATACCAAATAAACAGTTACTGAGATCTGTACAGAAAGTGTCGTTCAAAAACAGGCTAACAACATTAACGAAGTTCGAAATGAAACTAATTTAGACAAGGAAGTCTGAACGACAGCTACATCTGCTGCTGCAGTAGAACATTGGAATGAATAACTAGTGTAGAGAGAGAAGGTTAGACCTCCCAATATGACATAGGATAATGATTGATTGTTGTTATGATACGAATCAATCGGATGAGTAGTAGCTTCAATGCGTACATTATAGTGGATTGCATTGAAATATATCAAAGGGCAAGCCAAAGCCGACCCTAAAATTGAAACTGAAACCGAAGCGAACGCCGTCTCTAAGACCTATGCCAAAGCCGAAGCCAACACAACGCTAAGACCAACTCTGAAGCCATGCCGACTCAAAGAAAGGCAGCACCAGCCCTCTTAAAAGAGCTTTAAATGCTAAGTTGAGAAAAACATTGCTGCCATAGAAGTTGTAAATTTTCTTTATTAAAGATTCGTGTGGGAGCCATTCATAAATTAAATTGCACAATTATCGTTTTTAGTGTAGCTTTATTTCTTGCATTTCAAATAAAACCTATATTACAATGTGAAATGTATGTTAACACTTCGGTGTCATAACAGTAAAACAGGAACAGAAATGAATGACAGGCTCTTTCTCCTATCAGCCAATGGGTTATATCGAGATTTTAATATCCAGAGACTCTTTTAAATGACTGATATATCTACATCAGAGAAAGGGTAAGAATCTTTCTTTGCGTATCTATTGAACCCAACTTCTGACATCACTACACAGAATAATCAAATTTTTGACCGAAAACGAGGTAACGGTCTCAAATAAATCTTGGGAACAATTTCAGTGGACAAAAGTGGCGCAAGAGATACATTACAATTTTGAAGCGCTCATGATAAGCAACTTAAGATAACTTCGAGTATTCATTTACAACGGCTAGTGGCAAGACTGCAGTATATAGCTGAAAAACAGTACGATTAAATGGCAAGACTGTAACAGATAGTGACAAGACTGTAATAGAAAATGGCAAGACTGTAATAGATAGTGACAAGATTGTCTTAGAAAATGGCAAGACTGTAATAGAAGACTGTAATAGATAGTGACAAGATTGTCTTAGAAAATGGCAAGGCTGTAATAGATAGTGACAAGATTGTCTTAGAAAATGGCAAGGCTGTAATAGATAGTGACAAGATTGCCTTAGAATATGGCAAGGCTGTAATAGATAGTGACAAAATTGTCTTAGAAAATGGCAAGACTGTAATAGATAGTGACAAGATTGTCTTAGAAAATGGCAAGACTGTAATAGATAGTGACAAGATTGTCTTAGAAAATGGCAAGACTGTAATAGATAGTGACAAGATTGTCTTAGAAAATGGCAAGACTGTAATAGAAAAAAGGCAAAACTGTATTTGAAAGTGGCAATACTGTATTAAAAAGTTGCAAAATTGTAATACATATTGGCAATACTTGCATTGAAAGTAGAAATACTGTAATAAAAATGGCTAGATTGATATAGAAAGTTACAAGACTCTTATAGAAACTGGCTAGACTGTAATGGATAGTAGCTAGATTGTAAACAACAACGGCAATTATTGTGGCTAGATTGTAATAAAAATCGGCTAGACTGTAACAGATAGTGGCATAGATTGTGCCAAGACTGTAATAGAAACTGACTAAACTGTAATAGATAGTGGCTAGACTAATATATATTGTGGCAAGATTGTAAACATTAATGGCAAGACTGTCATGGAAAGTGATAAGAATGTAATAAAAAGTAGCTAGACTGTAATAGATTGGGGCATAGATAGTGACAAGACTAATATAGATAGTGGCAAGATTGTAAACAATAATGACAAGACTGTTATGGAAAGTGGCAAAACTGTAACAGATAGTAATCAAACTGTTAAAGATAGTAGCTATACTGTATTGGATAGTTGCAAAACTGTAATAAATAGTGGCAAGGCTGATATAGATAGTTTCAAGATTGCAAAAACAATGGCAAGACTATCATGGAAAATGATAAGTGACAAAACTGTAATAGACAGTTACAAGTCTTTAATGAATCGTGGCAAAACTCTATTGGATAGTTGCAGGTCTGAAATGGATGTATTTAAGAGTTACAAATTACTTTCGTGTACAATGTTCCGTAACTGACTGCAATATGTACAGTCAATAACTACAATGTAAACTGTTCACGAAGAAATAATAGCAGATAAAATCATATTTTGTTAAATCGTATTGCATTTTTTTAAGTCGCTCACAGTCGAAATATTTTAATCAGTAGACAAGAAATAATATTTACCAAAAGCCGGTTAGTGTTTATATAAGCAATATTATAAACACTAAATTATATAAAATATACGCTTAACAACAAAACAAAAACTGTCACTTTTATCATTTTGATTGCTAGTTCAAAGGTTTGTTGAAACCTCATGCTAATTCAGTAATAAATAAATAAATAAATACATAAATACTTTTTTGTCAGTCTACAATATTATGAACCAGTGGAAAAAACCAAGGCGTGTCGCATGTTTTTTTTTAAATTCGTTTGTACATATAATTTGTTATTACACATATCTTTAATTAGTGCGAAATGTAATTGATTTTTTTCTTAAGTATTTACAAATTGATTCATAGCTTTAACTTAACTAGTTTTAAATAGTTTATCTCAATTTCTGTGTTTTTGTGTGAAAACTGTGCGAAGTTAAAACTTTCTTATATAGAAACTATGGAATTTTGTTATGTGTTGTTATGTATTCTATTTCAAAAACTTGAAAATAATTGTAGAAAGCAATTTTCACTTAACCAAATAAAAACAAATAACTTTGTAAATTTAATGAAGATAATCTAAAACAGAACCCGCAAATTTTAATTAAATGTATTATGGGTTGGTTATTCAAAATTGAAAAATACAAATGCTAAACTTAGTCATATTGCATTTTGATCTAATTTAAAACAAATTTAAGAAAATTGTTTCGATAAAAATGCTGAAATAATGGATGAAATGATACCATGTTGCTTCCATTTGCTTTGAGAGAGAGAGAGAGAGAGAGAGAGAGAGGGAGAGAGAGAGAGAGAGAGAATCCATAATTTACCTGTGTCATGTCTACTTATTGACTGACAGGAAAAATGGGACACGCTGTTGTTTAAATTGTTAAAATTATACTACAAACAAACTTCTTTTTACTAAAATAAAATAGAATTCTATAGCCTTCGAATAAAAAGAAAAGATTAAAAGGAAA
The DNA here is from genome assembly GCA_012932295.1 of Cyclina sinensis. Classification (NCBI taxonomy): domain Eukaryota; kingdom Metazoa; phylum Mollusca; class Bivalvia; order Venerida; family Veneridae; genus Cyclina; species Cyclina sinensis. Next base: position 34,539,546 of record JAAONU010000007.1, on the reverse strand, counting down.
TGAAAAGAGAATTTATGAGATTATCTGTAAGAATATACCATTGCATTTTTTAATCAATGTTTCCTTGAAAAACATAAAAAGCACAATATTTGCTGTGCCAACTTTTAAGCAAATAATAAATATCGCACTGAGGCTTAATTCAGCAAAGGAAAAAACTGGGTCCCGAATAAATTAATAGCAAATAAAAATTAAATCAAAAGGAATAATAGCAGACGACAAAATGTGTGCAGACTATTCAATAGACTTCCAAAACCATGGAAAGCGGTGCACCTTATTATGTATTTGTCATGTTTGTAGATGCGTATCAGTTAAATAAAACAGCTATTTCCAATGTTTACAAAGCATTGTCTTAAACAGAAAGATGCAATGCATCTTAGAATACACAACCCAGAGCCCGATTTTAAACTCCGATCTTAGCGCATCGAAGACCAACATTCTTACCTCTGAGCCAAAGAATCGATTCCCTGGCGCAGTTGTCAGAGGTTCTATTTATACTATTTTAAGAGCGTATGCACTGGACCATAAAACATTCTCTCTGGAGAAAGTCATCATTTATGATGACGAATGGTGTTGTGTATTTTTCGATCAGAAGACCAGACAAAATCTTTTTTATTGAATTTTTATGACTAAGTCCAGGAGAGGTCATCCTGGACCAGCCTCCATCTTACGAACAAAAAAGTCCGTAACAGAAAGATACAATGCATCTTAAAGTTCAAAATACACAACCCAGAGTGGGTTTCGAAAACCTCAATCTTAGCGCATCGAAGACCAATACTCTAACCACTGAGCAAAAGAATCGATTCGCTACCAGAGTTGTCAGAAGTTGTATACAATTATAGGAAGGTATGCACTAGACCGTAACAATTGTCATAGAACTTTAGCAGAAACCTTTGGCTCCACAAGACTTTATATAAAGAAGGTATAAGATTACTTTAATTAAAAGTTTAAAAGAAGAGATATTAAAACTGTTTCCCTCCATTTTATAGGAATGAATATGAGAACATTGCAGACTTGAATGACCTTAATAAAACAAATTTACAATGCAGTTCTCAGTTCTCTCCCGTGTTTATTATAATTGTTAAAATATACACCTGCATCAGAAATTCAAGAAATAAATACATGTTAATACACCATAACAAAAATATCAAGAAATAATCATTTTAGAGTTAAGGTAAATGATTATCTTGGTCACTGCACCTTTTGTTTCAAATGCAAGAGTCAAGTCTATATAATTATACAGGGAATCCTTAAGAAACGAACAAAACAATCATGCTTAATTACAATTTATGAGAAAATATTGCAGTATGAAACAGATTAGGTTCATTAAATGCGGACAAATTATATGTTATTCTTACTAACATTTTTTTAAATTTGTATTTACAGGGATAAAAGCATGTGAATAGAGTTTTTAATCTTACGAACTTGTCCCATTAATGGTTTATCTAAGAACTACTTACGTGTTCAATTGTAATTTTTCATATTTCATGTGTTTTTATTTCTGTTTTCGAAATAAAAATCATTACAGTTCATTTAAATGTATTTCACACACGAGCGTCATTTTTGTCATTGAAGTAAAGAACGCAAAGCAGAGAAACTAAAATAACGCTATTTCCCTCCTTAACGATTTCTTGGATTTTTTTTAAGTGGAAAGAGAATATTGTCGAATTCCCTCAACAGAAAACATAAGACACAAATACAGATACCGCTTCCTGGTGTTTTGGGACATTCTTCCAGATTTTCCAGACTACTTAAAACAGTTTTCTTTCTTTTCCTTTATAAAGTATGTCCTTGTATATTAACTGAAGGAATAAAAACAGGTTCGTAAGGGAGAAGACAACATGGAACACGTAGCTTGAATTCACGCTTGAATCCTATATGACTGACGTTTTGAGTGTAGTCTGACTCCCTGCTGGGATTTAGTAACGTAGCAAGAGGGGCAGATAATCCAGACTATCATCATATCAGCGGAGTAATATCATAAGAAACAAATAGCTGGTAGTAAAACGATAAACGCGATTATTTAAGATTAACTGCTTCTTACATATTTTAAATGAAATAAGGGTTAATGTCCGACATTAAAAATCACATTCACATTTGATGTAGTTGAAGATCCTTAAAAACCTCAATGAATTCAGGAGGCAGCTGGATTGAAGCAAACAGAAAAACCTTCTTCAATTTGAAGACAATGATGATGCCTCTACGCTCTTAATTCACACTTGTTAGCTTTATCTTTTAAAGCGCTCAAGTGTGCTTCCATCACACTATTCGTCAACAGTATGTCTCGCGACCACCAACAACGGAAACTTTTTGACCGCGTCAAGATGAAGTCTCACAGAAGATCACGCCGGCTAGCATAACGTTTCCAACATGGGAATCACGTCTGCTGTAGTTTGTTGTAACTAGTAGTTGAATTTCCTACAAGCATTCAAGCTAACAGAAAGGGTTACAGATTTGATTCATTTATTTATATGCAGAATCAGCAGAACTAAGACTTTTCACTGAATGGAAACGAAAAAATAAACAAGAAGGCAGCTGATTCAATTAGTAGTTCTTAATCATTAAATTTTGCTCTATCTCTAGATTTAAAATAAGATTGCATATGGTTTTTACACACATAAAAATAATAATCAACAAAACTTCTCACGAAATCCTTTTTTCAGTACTTTCAATAAATCTAACTAGATTTATATATTGCACTTTTACTTGCCATAATTATTTAAATAATTAAGTAGACTTTTTGCAGACATACTCTGTATGCCTCGTTTACTTGATAAATCTGGTGTTGCAGGCCCCGTTTGTGCAATTCAATTATGCCTTGGGTCTATTGAACATGAGATTCTTAAGAATTTCAATATCAAATGTGTTTAAACAAAATACAACCATGGTTAAAATGACGGCTCTGTTCAAATATATTCCACGTTTTTAAGTAAGCTTAAAGCATCTCGTAATAGTATCAAGCGTATTCTACTATTTATCTTAAAGTCTAGAAATTAATATGTCTTTATTTTATGGTAAATTAAGCAACAGGGGTTATCAACATTAATAAAAATAAATCTTAAAAACTTTTACCGATTTCTTTGGTAACCGTTTGATTTATTTGTAGTGAAGAAAGCTTGCCCCGTGTCGCCCGAAATTTGTTTTTCTGTGAGACCAAGCTTTATTGAATGTATTCGCTCGTTGTATGTTATGTCCACTGCCTTTTGCCAATGTGTGAAAGCGTTTGGAGACATTTCACAGAAGGTTGTTATTTAGATAGATGGTGGAAATATAAGAAACGGTGATTGATGACTAATGAATGGCATACGCCACTTTTGTCGTCTGCTGAAATTGCTAAATGTTTGCTCAATTAAGGTTCCAATTCAGTCGCCGATTTGAATAAAACTGAAACGGTTTCCTAGTTTGCTTAAGAATAATCGGCATTATCTAGCCTTCAAGATATTGCAAAGAAAATTACTGATTAAAGAAAGTGCAGTCGTAGCTGTACTTATTGAGAGTTTCTCTTTAACTTTTTTGCTGTTGAGATTGTCTAAAGTCTTGTTTATCATTTAGATATACAGTTTTGATTGTTTTTCTACGAAATTAATATTAAGGTTGAAAGTTGACCAAAATCCTGTTAGAATTAAGCAGGAGAACATTATAGAAAAGCAAGATAATAGTGATTATTTGCTTTGTGTTCGTGTGTATGTGTGTGTCTGTGTGTATGTGCGCGGGTGCGTGCGTGCGTTAAGGATATTAGTGATTATTTGCTTTTGTTGTGTGTGTAGTAGTGTAAAACTGGGGGGAGCAATCTTCACCTAGGTCAAGATTGCTCCTTCGGTTACTACGCATGCGTGAAAGGGGAAATAAGCATGGTAAAAAGTCTATCATAAAGGTGGGAAGTGATCTGAACTTTGTTAGCACCAGAATTCCTGAAAGTCTGCGAGGCTCCCGGAAATTGTCAAAGACTGTTGATCTACTTTTTCACAGTATTTTTACCCGCCTAAAAAGTAAACTTTTTAGTATTCAAATAGAGATGTATGAGCGTTAACATAAAGTTGGGTAGGGGAATGTATGTACATATATGTACAAACGAAAGTGATAGAAAGATTCAACAAAGAAAATAGTTTAATTGTTTTATTGATATTGATACCTTTTACCATCAACATCCAATACTATTAATATTTCTCTTTTTTCACTTCTAAATGGCTAAGCATAAAAACTTCTAAAGTAAAGTAAATTGTCATAATTGCCATTTAAAATTCCTCCAACGCTTTATTTTGTAACAATGCATGATTTCTTATTTATATACATGTATATACCTTTAGATCGTTCACACTGACATCTCATGTTTTCATCAATGGCGTCCGTCTGTCTTGAGATAATTAAAAAAACGGCCGATGAACACTTTTAATCGTTTTCCAAAATACTCGCAGTTCCTGTAGGACGATCGAAATCGAGACTGAAGCCGCAGCCGACGCTGAAGCTAACGCCATCGTTAGAGCCAACTCATTTACGCAAACGGCGACTCTTAAGCCAACGTTGTCGCTTACACCAATTCGAAAGTAACAACAATGCCGAAACCAACACTAATGCCAAAGCTAACACCAATGCCTAAGCCAACGCCAATGCCGAAGACAAAGTTAACATTACGCTAAAGTCAACCCGAAGCCATGCTGACGCAAAAAGGCGGCACAAGTTTTCATAACAGAACTTTGAAAGCTAAGTTGAGAAAATTATTGATATCAGAGAAGCTGTGAATTTGTCTTATTAAAGATTCGTGTGTGGCCATTAATGAATTATATTGCACACATATGTCGTTTTTAGTGTGCTTTTAAAAGTAAAATGTATTTTCACACTTTGGCGTCAAAATAAATAAATAAAAATACATGGCAGGCTCGTCTCCCATTTTGAAAGAAAATCTGCGCAAACATTATGCTTTTGATAATTGAGGGGTTATATCGAGATCTTGGTATCAATAGACAAGATATAATATTTAACCCAAACCGGATAGTGTTTGTAAAAGTACTGTTATAAACACTAAACTATACCAATTATACTCTTTATAACAAAACATAAAATTGTCACGTTTTTATTATTAACTGCAACTTCAAAGGTTTGTTGAAAGGTCATGCTATCACAGTATTATTACCTTAGGTATAAAAAAGATTGCTTTGAAGAAAAGGATGAAATAATTGTCAACTGTTTCCTTGTACTATTGCTATGTCTTAGGGGAAAGAAGAAAGAATCGTAGTTCAAGTTTTCGATAAAGTTTGCTTGAACTGATGTCAGGAAGAGATAGTGAAGTATAAAATCAGAGATAAGGGATGTCTTAACCTTTTCAAGGCTAAGACTTCTGTATTCTTGTTGTTTTGCTTGACGGGATCAAAACATTAGAACGTTTACTAGTTTATTTAATTCCAGCACAGTCTAGATGCATTTTATGAAATGCAATACGAACTTCTTTTTTTACCTTTCTTGAAATACACATAATTAAGACATTTAACAGTGATAGCTGCAAATACGACACCATGTAAAGTATTACAAGACAACAACTAAAGAAACAACAGAAAAAGCAAACAGTTTATGGAATCTATTACAAAATTCATATTATTACTTAACTCGAGAGAGAGAGAGAGAGGAGAGAGAGAGAGAGAGAGAGAGAGAGAGAGAGAGAGAGACAGAGAGAGAGAGAGAAACTTCCGCCGAAACGAAGGGTTAACGTGACTCTCAAAGCAAAAGCTAGCGAATCAGGATAATGAAATGAATATATGTGAAATTGTAAATAACAAAGAAACTAAGGTCGACTTCTTCATGCAGAGAGATAATCAGGTTACAAATCGTGCATCTAGCCTATCATCCTCTCAGATAAGTGTTTTGCTATAACCAAAACGTACGTTATATGAGTTGAGTAAAATATTCGTGCAGACACGACAGCACAGAAAAAGGTTTACTGCGGTTAAAACAATATGTAATTTTGCTCGTAGTTCATGTTATTATTGTGAGTTTGCTTACCCCATGAGATCATACCAAGGAATCGTGATTTCTTCACACTTATAAATACAGAATAATTTAAATTCTATTTTTTTCTAAAGCCTTGCATGTGAAATTCATGGTTCAGTGCCGATGATGATTGTAAACTTCATCAGTTCCGTTTAAGGTTTGAAATGTTATTTTGGTTGAAGAAAATTTATCTAAATATAGGCAAAGCAAAAAGTCCACCTCGAAACTATTTTACATTACCTTTTATAGGCTGTTCTTTTGATGGGTTTCTTCTCATTCTGGCCTGGGTCCGTATTTTGAAAATAACCTTTTCAGGGTGATTGAAGTACAAAACAAGACTATGACATAACAAGTATATGTATATCTAAATAATAGATACACACTGTAAGTACAAATGTCAGATATTCATTTAATTAAAGGAGGAGCGTATCGTATTTTGATTAAAAGAATATGAAAAAATCATGCTAGCCATATAAAACCCTCGTCTAATCTTATAATTCCATAGTCGTCATCTAAAGACTGATTGAAAAACAGTATGGATGGCAAGGTTGAACTGAAAACAGTACAAAATTTAAAGAGAATCATGTAATTTTGTTGTAATATTGTGTATTTGTAATGTGTTTACTGCGTGCTATTTTGCTTTCGGGATTATTTTGAAATCAATTTGTGTAAAATGTACTTGTATATGCTTCAGAACCTTCAGATATATGGTCTAAATTATTCACTTCTCTACAGCTGTTGATGTTAACCAGAAGATACATTTTGTCTGTCAAACTTACAATAACAAATTATGAAAGGATACTTGAAATAGTTTAATTCTTTCACCCACCAAAAGCGGTCTTTTTACAATATTCTAAAACATATATAATCCAGCTGTAGATATATTCTATACCATTACAATTAAAGATGTATGTTTCGGTATAAATGATGATTTAAGTTGAAATATAGAAAAAAATATTCAGACTTTTGAAACATTCTTGCCATTCCATAAGCATAGGATTAGACTTGAATAAAATCTAATTAAAAACAAGACATAATCCATAATTATGACGAAAAACAGCCAAACCTTAATGAAACTTAATTTTTATCAAACCCCTTAACCACAAAGTTATTTAATATGCACTCATACATTTACATATAGAAAAAAGAGACTGCTATCCTTTCTTCTATTATTACTAAATCGTAATATGCGTCATATATTATAATAAATGTTTATATTTCACAACATTTTAATACTCCCGTTCTACCTGTCCTCTTGTCTTACACTTACATCTTTTTCATCACACTTTTCTCTTTATCATACTATCTCTTGCATCGTTTCTAGCACCTTTGCTAGCACACCCTTTCTTTCTTCTCACAAAAACTTTATTAAAAGATCTTAAGATATCAATATGCAAGTCATTATTTTGTTAATAATATAGCAAACACATCTTTGTTATGAAAAAAGAGTTATTTTGATCTGTATATATCTTATATGCTTGGATTTATTGTGACTCGTATGAATGCAAAATACCAGCAAACCAAAATGACTAATTCTGGTACAAGATAATACACAATTAAAATATAACTGGATGTCCTTCAGCGTGGCGTAAACGAGTGACCAATAAAAAGTAAAAAAAAATAATAATAATAATAAAAGATAATAAGCAGATAAGAAAAAAACATGTATTGAATGTCATCGAAAGTTTAACGTATGGCCTTTACAAGTAAATAATATAGGAAGGTTTTCTAGAAACAGATCCGTCACTTGCTGACTATGCCGGCCGGGCTAGCTCAATCGGTATAGCATCGGACTGTCACTCTTGACGATCCCGGTTAATCCCCATCATGGCGGGCGAAATTTCGCCTTGTTAATTGATCTCAGATAATGCTTCTGAAGGTCATTTGTCTCTCACATCTGTTGCAAGTCAGGAAGTAGTCAGTCACTTGCGGAGAAGTTGGTTAGTAAACTGGCTGGATACCCAGGAACACTGGTTAGGTGGACTGACCGCCGGGATATGACATCAGGTGTTACCACAATAAACCAATCATTTGCTGACTACACAGACTGTTTAACTGTTAAACATATTCTGGAACACACACTTTTTATAATTAAAAGTAAAAAGCCAAGGTTGAAAGTTACAATGTATCCTTCCCAAACAACATAAGAAATTTTACATAAACTATGATGACGCTATAAGACCTATTTAAAAGCAGGTTTTTTTCACATGAAACTGTGCCTCTTCTCTAGCCTAAAAAGTCGACTGATCCCTTTGTGACTGTATCATTTTTTACATCTGTGACTTCAATTATTAGCTCAGTTCCTCCGAAAATAAGTTTAACCAATAGTTTCGACCAAATGTCTCCTTTTGGATCAATATCCACTTTTATCAAACCAACAAACTCACAATCATCCTCATCAACAAATGTCGGATTATTCCTGGTAGATTTGTAAACTTCTAGTACTGCTTGTCTTTGGTCACGAGCTGACGGAAAATATTCATGTGCTTCAGCTTTTTCCGGTGAATTCACGCTCACTTCAGTTCCAATTTCAATATGCTTGTTAAACACATCATCACAGTAAGTAAACTCTCCATAGACTACTTTCTTTTTCTCGGGATGCATACCTGGGATGAACGCTTCCACTGTGGCAATACCGTATGTGTACCTGCACTTCCTAGACGAAATAGCTTTTGTCTCGTGGCCATAAATAACAGCTCCTTTTAAAACTGCACCAGCTGCTTCCTTTGGAAGAGTAATAAGATTACCAAAGTTTTCTCTCATAACGTTTTGCAAATACCGGGACTCTGAAAAACCACCAACAAGCAGGATTCTGCTGATATCGTCTGGTAACTCCTTTAGTAATTCGTCAGTTTTCTTTTTTATTTTCATAACAGCAGAGTTGAAAATTTCTTTCATCAGATCGGTCGAAATAAAAATCTTTCCAGTTTTGAATTCTATGGAGTGTTTCATAGTTGAATTTGCCAAACTTTCGACAACATTCTCTCCAACCTCTTGTTCGTACAGTCGTAACATACGCACAGGAAACTTCATGATAACCTTTTCTGATCCATCAAACTTTCGTTTTTTTAGCTCAAAGTACGACATCAACTCCAAGTATTCTTCCATGTAATCAGTTTGAAACATCTTCAGAACGTCTGCCCCAAATATTCTCATTAGAATACTAATAAACTCGTTGTCCACAGTTGTTCCTCCAAAGGCGCCACCTATCGGCGAATGCAGCTCGTTTAAGGCACCATCTAAGTTAATTTCGTGGCATGTTATATCTGCCGTACCACCTAAATTAAAATTCAAAAAGAATACTTTCAAAACATCGATATGATTTACTTCACTGCATTTTTTTGTCAGCTTCAAATCTACAATTTACGATCATATATCTGAGAAAATGAAAGCAAAGTCCAATTTATTTTTTTTTGAGAGAAAGAGGTCCAAACTGTTGTCAATGATGGATAAATAAAGAAAAATAGTATATTTTGTATCTTTAAAATTTAACCACACTCTCTTTTTATGCACAAAAATGATATTAATTGCATTTTTATGCCTTAATGAGCTTTAAAAAACCCTCTTTTTGGCATGTCGCTCACAAATGCTAAACAAACTTTTTTTAAAAGAACAAACAAAACAAAACAAGGTTATAGTTCAGAGCAAGACGTTGATAATATTACTAACAAAAATATCCCCTTACCCAAAGCAGAAGTAGATGGTATTTATAAAAGAAAACCCGGATGTTTTCCTCTGCAATGCCACGCCCAGAGTAATAAAGGGGATACATACCGAATGAGATAACCAAAATAAAAAAAAATCAGAAAATGTTTCCAATTGCAGAAAGTATATAAAAGACTTGTGTAGCATTTGCAATGACCACATTGTTTATGTTAATTCAACTGTACCCACATGTCCCCTCCAAAAATAGTGCTAGAGGCCTTTCAAAGCAAGGTCAGTCATCCTTTCATACTTTAAAAATATATTAAACACTGTCAAGGTAACACTGAACTGGAATAAAGTGTAATTTTTGGTCATGTTGACCTTCGCCTTTGACATAGTGTCTGAACCATGTTGACAAGGATGCAAATTATCCTATATAGTTTGGAAGGTCTAGTTGAAAAAAAAGCACTTACCCTGTATTTGTTAATATTGCCAACTACCATTTGAAGTTTGAAGGTTGTTAGTCAAATGACAATCATTTTATGGATTTTGAAGGTTCTGGATCAAATTATACTCCAGTTATTGAGTAAAGGTCGCTTTCATATTTAACGTCACTGTGACCTTGACCCTTGACCTACTGACCCAGAAACAAAATAGTTCTTTTACTCAATAAAGCAACTAATTTTGATGCTTGAATGCTCTGGGTAAAATGGTGCTTAAGATATACTGCGGCCGAATGTTCATCGTGTGACCTTTACCAAAGACCAACTGACGCAAAACACCAGTAAGGTTTAATACTCAGTTATGAACGGAAAGCTCATTCATCCTATGACATTTGAAGGCTGATGGTCAAACGGTTCTTAGTTATGAACGAAAACGAAGAGCCAAGCGGACGTAAGGACAGAGCGTCAGAGCAGAAAAAATATATCCCCTTCCGATGTTTGGGACATAAAAATGGACTTTTTAACTTTTAAAAATGCATCTGATTAAAATAAATAAATAGAAATACCTCCGAGATCAAGAACCAGATATTTACAGCCGACGGAGAGTTTACTAATGATACCCAATTCCCGCCTACAGAATAACGACGCAGCCTCTGGCTCGAGAGCTAAAAGCAACATATCATCTGGAATACCTGCCTGATAGATAAATATATTTGGCTTCAGTGTTTAGTTACTATGGAGTTTGTTTAGTGTTTATTAAGGTACGTGTCCTGTATCTGGGGTATTTATTTAAGCATGCTGAGAAAAAGCCTAAAGTTATTTACATGTAAATTGTGGTTTAAATTTATGTAATTCGATTGGTGAAGGTAAACATTCTCTGATCAATATCGGGTGGTTTTATCAGGCACAAAATTATTATCATTATTTAACAGGTTCGATACCTGTGTAGAATAAAATGTGTCGTGTTACAATAAACTTGAGATATTTAATTTTTTATTTTTTCAAAACATAAATTCCTCCTATCAACTTGCTATTTCTAGGTGACCAATACATTGCTTTCTTCGTAGCAAAAAGAATCATTAACATGGTGAAATTGTCTAAAAATACGCCCGCCAAAAGCTTTTGGTGAATATATTTGTGTGTGTGTGTGTGGGGGGTATATATATCTGGTTTTAGACATTTTTATTGCCCTGGAGATTAGAGAAACCGGTTGACAATTACATATTTAAAAGATCCCATGTGATGCTTTTATTATCTCATATTAAAATTACTTGCCCGGCGGAGCTACTATTGACCCTGGGGTCATGATTTCAACCAACGTAGACAATGTTACACACTAAATATCTAAACTCTAAGCCCTTTGGTTTATGAACAATCAGCTACTTTAAAGGTTTGCACGATGCCGGCAACGACTACTCAGTGACCATAATAGCTAGACTTTTCCTTCGAAACAGACACGTTAAAATATGGATATTGATTATGTGTGTAACCCTCAGTCTCTTGATGGTGAACATTTGTGATTGAATCCCTTAATTTATGATGACTAAATTGCCCGTACACACATTTTCATGCTTTTATCTAACCCTTGACCTCTGTGTGGGACACTGACATTGGCCACAGGGACATTAATTTTGCGCGTAATACTCCGCCTTACAATGGTAAACATTTACACCAAGTTATATTAAAATACCTCAGTTTATGTAGAAGTTTTGTTTTCCCCTGACCTCTTTAACATAGAGACCTTATTCGTGCGCGCGACACTACGTCTCATTACGATTAACAATTGTATCAAGAAATACTAAAATTCCACCATGCATGTAGAAGATATGCTCCGGACAAATCGGGACATTTCGTCATCTATAATGAAATTGACCTTGCATATATGGAACTGGTTAATGCCTGTAACGCTAAGTCTCATTATGGTAAACATATGTGATAGAATCACTCTATTCATGATGAATAAATGGTCCGTATACACATTTTTATATTTAATCTGACTTTTGATCTGTATGTTTGACCTTGGTCACAGGTACCATAATTTTAAAGTCGACTCTTTGCCTTACAATAGTTAATTTTTATACCAAGTGATCATAAAGTCCCTAAATGCATGTAGAAGTTTGGCACATGACAAGCGTTTTTTCCGACCTCTAAGTGTAACCTTGACTTTAACCTGGAGACCTGGTTCAATACATCCCATATTAATTAACGGTTGTATCGAGTAACACTAAAATCCCACCATGCGTGTAGAAGATATGCTCCGGACAATACTGAACCCCGCCCGACCGTCATTCAACGTGCGCGCCCGCCATTTGCGTTCCAATTATAAGATTCGGTTTTTTTTCAGTTAAAAAAAGTGTTCACGTTATGTGTATGTTCCTCCTGGCAGTATCTTAATCTAATGTAAAATTCTACTTACCATATTAGTAGCCTCTCTCATGAACTTCTTCGACAGATCGTTCCATATGGCAGGTACTGTAAGAACCCAGCAAATGTCCTTGTCAGTTTGGATTTGTACTTGGTCTTTCCTGTTGGGATCATTCAGAACATTAAGAAGGTGATCATGCATGTATTTTATAGCTGCTGCAAAAACATCAATTGCCCTCATCTGTTTGCCGAGAACATCTTCAACCATCATGTCTTTTTCAAGCGTCTGAAACAAAGGATTAAACAGGTGAAAAAAAAAACATGCGAAATTTGTGTTCATTTCAGATTTTTATTTCTGCTAACCAGGAAAATGAGTACGCGAACGAAATATAAAGAAATGTATAATGCTACCGATTCACGAGATATACTTTGTAAGAGTTATATAGCACCTACGATTAAAAGTTACTTCTTAACTGTAATGGAAAAATAGACATTGACAATCACAATAATTTGGAAACGCTGAACATTGAGATCCCCGAACATTCTAGCCAGACTTGCTTGTTGGATCACACCAGAAGGGGTTATCCCTATTTTTCACTTTTCGCGCATTTAAGACCAGGACAGAAATCTTTGAAGTGGATTTATATAAATTGCAAGATTTCGTTTTTTATGACATAAAGTAGTATATACTAATCGACTCATCCGTGGTATTTACCGACGTGTATTTGCATTTATGAATATCTAAAAACAACATAATATTTTGCAATCACTCATATAGGTCACTTCATCCACCTTTCTTGAAGAAATGCTACGTAAAACAGAATTGAAAATTCTAGTAAAATAGTGCCGACGTACAAAGTAACTTTTTTATCTTTAAGCCCAGTCTCAATGGTGCGTCAAAAAGGACAACAGAATTACAAAATTTAGAAATGGTACATACTTTTTCTTTGACAAATAACTGCATCTTGAACCTCTCAAACAGGTACCAGTTCTTATTGTCACCTTTTTTGACGAGGTCTCCATATTTCTTCAAAGCTTCATCTCCGAAAGAATCAAATCGTTTACAAGGGTTGAACAGTACCACTGTTGGTGTCTGAGTGAATAAAAAATAATTAATCAACTCTATATAACATTTGCCTTTGTAATTGTTAACCATCGGTGTTACAATTAAAGAAGATTATTAATATAGTAATTCAACATCAAACGTTTTCGTCAAGAATTACAGAAAAAGGCCTTATTTAAAACAGATTACGAACTCTAGATAAAAGATTTAATTGTACAGTTACCAGCAAATTCATGTTCTCAAAAGTAAGTATTGGATATACCAGTTGTTGAATATATCAAAGCTTATGCCAACGTTACGTCCTCGCAACAAAGATCGATTACCTTAATTGTTGAACTTTCCCAGTAGTTGGTTAGGATTTCTTCTGGATTCTGTATAAACGAATAGGCATAGCCACTGTACGTTGTACCAAAATCAATAGCAGCCACCAGTAAAGCAGAACTTTTCTTATCTTCAAACACCTGCTAAAAAGGAAGAAATATTTAAGCTGGTCAATCAAGTTGTTAGAAAACACTAATTGGAACTATATGCTGGAATTACACACTGAACCTTTGATGTTCAGCTTACTTTAATAACGTCTGTAAACTCTGAATGATAAAAAATAATATCGTGAAAGTAATTTACAAATTCACACTGAACTATAAATCCTTTTAACTTTAAAATGGGTATCAAGCATAATCCTTTCAAGTTAGCTTTAAAGTAAGACTTTTTTATTGTCAATAAACATGAAGCTGTTACAATTCCACAACAGCATTTATCTCCTATAGGAGAGATTGATAGATACGTCATCATTTCCAGTTATTTATACCGCCAGATACATATTTTCAGAAAGGTCGAACAAACGCTGATAAGACAATATACTACCACACTGAATAATTGTTAAACAATGGCAGCATCTAAGAAAATGTTATGAATTAAATTAAAATAAAATGATGTTCCTGGGGCAATTAAATAAAGCTTTACTGCAGTGTACTGTGAAAAATCAGAGCATTCCATATGGGAACTAAATCACTGGTTAGAATGTAGAAATTTAAATATCTCTAGGAAAAATCTGCTTTGAACTGCGTCCAAAATAAAGAATGATATTCCAATCAGTCTCTCATTTTTGCCCAAAAATGAAATTATTTAAAGTAGATTTAACAATAAAAGACTCATAATAGCAAAATGAACATAAATATGAAATGTTCATATTCTTATATTTTGTTAGGCCTTTCCTAATTAAAATTTGTACATACGTACAAACAATGACAGTTAAGTTCTTTATTTTATATGCATTGGTTTTGCTGTTTGTAATTTCATAATTTAATTTGTATCTAAGAATGTCCACTTACTCTAACTGTACTAGTTGCTATTTATTAAATTTAACGTATAATTTTGTCACACACCTACATGGATAAAATGACTTAGCACAAACTTGACATGATGAAAAACTCTGTTTCACTTAATTCTTAAGAGGCATTTTAAGTATATTTTAGTAACATGAATTTCAAAGCAAAACGTAAGGTTTGAAGATAAATGCTTCTGTATTAATGAAAATATCAGTCAATCAATCAATCAATCTATCTATTTATCTATCTATCTATCTATCAATCAATCAATCAATCAATTACAATCAATCAAAAAGGTTAGTTTGAAATAAGATGAGCCTTATGAAATGAAGTAAATTTGTCCAGGTGTTATCAGTCTCCATATACAGATTAATTAAAACTAAAGTAATGTTGATTTCTGTAGTATACTGATTTAAAACTTTGAATACACTTGCAAGGAGCAAGACATGATCAAGTCATTTGATTTATTGTGATTGAGTTTCGCAAAATAATCTAAATATACCCTGCATTTAATCTGTGTCAGTACATATATGAATTCATTGTTCATAGCAACAGTTTAGTTCCACTTTGTTAAAGTAGCATATTTTTCTTTCTGTTAAAAAGCGTGTACAAAGCAACATACTAGCATTGATAAATGAATTAATATTAACAATTTGCATATTCAAAAGTGAAGAAGTGAGAGATATGTCAGCTTTCTGAGTCAAAAATATTTGTAATGTTTGTTTTTTTTATTATTAAAACAACAATAAAACAATAGGTAAAATATTGTTAGCCCAACCGAGAAAGAAAAGAGTGAATGCAAATAAAAATCAACATGATTATCATTTGCACTAAAAACTACAAAGTCTTAAAAGTAGCTGTCGATATTCGGTGGAATTGACAAGAAGAGGCACAATAAATATGTCCCAAGTCACTGTAAAAATACTATCTAGTGTTACTGAAAATGTAAGTTAGAGATACATCTCGTTTTCTTTAAAATAACCTGTGAAAGGACAATGTTTTCTGAAATTCATTTCTAAAAGAGTGTCTTTGGCAAAAATTTCAAACACATAGTTGAATGCAACAATGTTAAAAACTTTTGACAATGTGACTTATTTGACATTTGTTACATTTTGCAACCCTTATCACATAACTGTTATACATTTTTCTTTTATTCATGTTCCTCACATGTTACACTAACTTCCTTGTCAGTATATATATATTCATTTAGTAATGGAAACAGATAAACAGATATCCCATCCGTCAACACTGATATCCCTTAAGTATTTCAGTCAGCCCGTGATTTCAAAATTATTGTTTTTACGAACTTTCAATACAAGGAAGAATGAGGCTTATCAGTAGCTCTATTTTTAGAAACCGTTATACCTTATACTTGTTCGATACCTCCTATTGTTCAATAAACAATTAAAAAACCAAACCGATAATTGATGGATTCTAAAAGTACTTTGTATTTACAGGATCTGTTTCTTTGTCGGTTAAAGTATGAGACATTTCAAAACGAAACAGACATTTAAATAATACTTATAATCACTTGGTTATTCTTCGTATTTATAAAATCGAGAAGCTGAGCGAATGACTTTCGGTCAAGAGGTCAGTGGTTTGATTCGAATTATGTGTGAGTCTCATGTGGCATTAGGCGTTTCGGGGCGAGTACTGGTTTGAATCCAAGAAGCAGTCTTCGAACGGAATAAACATATGTTGCAATTGGTTGCTCCCGAATGGATGTAAAAATAAGCACGAAACAATATTTGTAAGGAAAACCATACCGTTGGCGTGAATCGCCTAGACAAAGGATCGTCTGAAATAAAAAGAAAAAGTCTTGATTTTCAGGTAAGCTGATTGCTGTTTCTTTTGCGATCATACAGACATTTTATGATCTTCTACCATCAACAATTTTTTCCTGTTTCTCTGACAAAATTAAAGAAAAACAAGGCCGTAAAACTGGTCAAATTGCCGTTCTAACCTTTGACCCTTTTCTTGGTTTGCATATTATGTGCTACTATAAGAGATAACAGTGATTGCACAGACTTCATTCAGGCATGTATTTATACATGTAATATAATACTCTTCAATCAAGAATACATGGTATATGTAAAAGTTTCACTGAGAAAATACTAAATAGCACCTGTCTTCAAAGAAACAATATGATGAACTTTGAACTGTGCATATAAGAATTTTACAAAATGTTCTGGCTTGCAATATAACGAACGTTAAGTAAATATTTTTTTCGATGTCTGGAGTTCAGTCACTAAATTGAGATGTAAGATTTTCTTGGGCTATTGGTGTATCGATATCTAAGTGGCCCCCGCTGAACAAAAGACAAAATTATCTTTACCGGACGCCGTAATCGGACGTGGCCGGCTCCTACCTCCAACAGCGCCATCTATAAAATATAACATATACATTTCTATTAGTTTTTTTAACTGTCAGAATTTTACATAATCAGGCATGAAATACAATTCACAAAAATGAACGAAATAGTTACAAATTGTAGATACAAGACTGTATCTCTTAAAGCGTATTGTCTACATTTTGTATTCACGAACATCACTAATACCAGGAACTAAAGTGTTATGTCAGCTGTCTTACACGACAAAAAGACTTCATAAAAGGTTCATAAACGATGGCTTCAAACATAATTTTATTATATATGCAATTAATATCGACATAAAGACATTTTTTAAATGCAAAACACATGAATCTACATTGACATTTCTAAAGACAGCAAACATAGGAATAAACAGTTGTTTTTTAATATTTCAATGTGTAAAAGAAGGGAATCAGGCTACTTGTCCATACCAAGAAGGAGCAACTTATAGCTTTAACCAATCATTAAAAATAAACCAAATACCTTTAGTTGATGTCCAAGGAGTCCAATAGCAAGTTATAAAAGGTATTGATGGTTTACTCCTTATTGCTCATCATATTATTTGCCAAAAAGAAAAACAAATAGTTGGCCTTTTTTTCATCAATACACATTCATGATCTCAAGGTATCCCAGAAGAGGATACAATATGCCCACCTAGATATCTTTACTGAACTCAAAAGACTACTTGTACCTTTCGATTTTGTTTAGCTCAAAGAACGTCTATTTTAGCCAAATAAAACAAGTTGTTGACTCTTAATGTTTCTTTAATGCTAATAGCCATAAAGACCTGTTTGTCCCAGACCACTATATAACAAGTCTACCCAGGTATTTCACTGAGCTCACAAGGGATGTGTACTCTTATCAGTTTGATATTTCGTACTTTAAGCTGTAAAACATCAAAAAGTATTATTAGCTGGTGAGCTCTATAAACACAATCAGCCAACGATTTTTAATTGCTTTGTCAAGAACATGATGAACATTGAGGCGTACTCCATCAACAGACACAAGAAGGTTGGCATTTTTTCTTGGCTGGGCCACTTTGGATATTACCAAATGGTATAAGTAGTTGCTTAGGTGACTGGCTACCAGTTACTACTTGCAGTTATGATAGCTGGTTACGAGTAGTTTTCTCTGAACACGTAGCCAGCTACAAGTAGCTACATTTTCCATCTGCGTGTACATCTCTACAGCTGGTACTTTGGTACCTTCATCTATGAATATGTAATAGGGCTATTGTATTGCACAAAGCTTTCATTCAACTCCTTTTACAGAGTCATGGTATTGTTAACACGTTAAGTATATCATACTTAGTCAATACCTGTTGGCCTTGACTGCTGATAAGCTCGTTGTTGCGACGTTTTCATTTGACTCTCTGTAAAGGAAACAAAATAATAATAATAACATACTAAGCTTACGGATACTCTATACGATAGAAGAAATAATTAATTATCTTTAAGATTTATAAGGTGTAGTAATTATGATTATTTTCAATTTTATCCCAAAGAGCAAACGAATGACAAACTGTGCTCTGATATGGCTATACAAATGACCGGCAGGCTAACCATATAATCAAGTACCATTAAAATTAACATTCACTTTGATACATTTGCAATTTTAAGTTGAAAGAAACTGCTACAGCTAAGTTTAAACATTTAATTTAGTCTACTTTTTCCCGAAACAGACGACATTGTACATCCGTACAGTTTGATAATGGTTTGCACTATTCGCCATTCAGTCAGGCCATCTTCAATAAGCATCCCCCAATGTAAACACTTACTGGATCTGACCATATTAAAAGAGGACAAGTCCATTTAAGATATATAAAAGGCTAAGAGTTAAAAACCGGCTCACTAGCATACCAGTAAGAGAAAGAGGAATGCATTTAGATAAAAATCGTCTATAAAATTTAATGTTATAGAAGATAAATTAAAGCTTAACTCGTTAAAAGTGCCGTTGCTATTTTTTGCTGAATCGTAAAATCTTTAAATCAACTAGTACGTCATATCATAAACCTTGGGAAAAATCAAGATCATTGTTTTCTATATTAAGCATGCATGGGGAATTTTTGAAATGCAATGCATGATATTTGATAAATACTGTTTTGGTAACAGTATATGACCGACACAAAAAATCATTACATCAATAAAACAAAAGGAATGAATACACGCTTTTGATTCCCTTGAAATAACGATATGTCTTAAAATGTGTTTTTTCATGATCACGAAATGGATCATTGTTCTACACAGACCCTCCTATTCAGTTGCCCACGCTACAAAAATGACAAAAACAATCTGCCCCTTTTGTTTGTGAAAATAAACCCTTTTTGACTCAATCATTTCGACTACAAAAGCATTAAACAATTGAAGTAAATTTCAAGTAAAATCACGGGCTTGTGTCACGCTAGGAACGTTCTATTTTAAACTACGTTCGTAGTATAGTTGTAGTACTGGATTGTGAAAGCCAGCATATTATTATAAAATGTATTAATTATAAAGAAAGTTTTAATCTCACTGTGTAAAGATGAATACGACGAAAATCTGTTAAGACCAGCTCAGTCGTAAATTAGAATTACAACTGTACTTAAATTTTTCTCTAAGTAGTGAACGAAGACTTTGTTACTTCTTATTTACATGATTCCTGAACATTCACTGTATTTTCACGATTGAACTCATGCATCCTGGTTATTAACGAAACCGTATTGTCCTATAACCTTGATTTGGTTACATTAGTACCAGTGAATAAAACAATTACGTTTACAACTAAGCTAAAAATATAAGTTTAATCTCATCTGTTATCTAATTTGGCGTAAAAGCTTATTCGACATGAACACTAATGATAAATACAATATGTCTACAGATTCGTTTTAATGTAATCTAACAGCCCGGCTTTGTACTTGAACGTAAACAAAATTCAAAAAGTGTTATGTAATCACAACGGTACCTGTACTTCGTGAGTCTCCCACTAATGAGATACAACGCATTCTAAAGTTTAACTTCTTACTTCATATATACTAACTGCCGATCGGCATTTATCGTTATGTAAAACCATACTTTTCTTACCCATAACAATGAAACAATAATACATTTGCCTCTCGGTCTGTAGGTGGAACCTCCTACAATTTTGCCTAGCGTATGAATTTGTATGATTCAGACCTGAATCTCCGCATATGATTTATCTTTCGTTTTGATTTGTTCTACTCCATGAACTAGGATACGAATACAGCTAAACCAAATTATCTTAAAAAAGAAATCACCAAAGGTAAAACGAGCTGTCGTTCTTGACGAGATTCCAAGGCGGAAGAGGATTAGCTTTGGTGGTCACCATATATCTATAGTAATTATTTAAACACATATTTGAGGTAAAACCTTACGTTTTAAGGACATTATGGTATTATTGTAAATAATGATTTAATGGGTAAAAGAAATACTGAACATATGCAAATTAACTTTTTAAGGTACTTCCTATTTTAAAATCTTGTCATTAAAGTAAAAGAAAGTAAAGTTGGTCGGTTTCCCAAATATTGTTCTGTTAACAGAAACGGTAAACACTTTCATTTTAAACTTTTAAAAGTATAGTTTATCATTCTGTGTGTTGGTTTTACAGATGTTAAGATGAAATGACAATATGTTAAAAAGGAAAATTGTATGTGGAATGTTTTATAAAAGTCGGTTGTGCTTAATTAAAAAAAGGAATTTCATAGTTATGAACCAAGGGTGTTATTTTTTTGTCTTTTTGTCAATTAAAACTCATTTTTATATTTTAAAGCGACTGACTCACAAATGGGCCGATGATGAAAAAAATAATGTTTATAGATCTGGAAATTCTAGCAGTGATTGTGAAGAACATATCTAAATTAAGTTATTGTCATTTTTTAAAGAAACACACCTCAAACATAAAGATTTACACACTTTTATCGGTAAAAAAATTACCCCGTTAGTGACGGGGTAGATACTTTGGTTATAAATTAAATTTTTACGAATTATGATAACTAACCTCTGTTGTTCAGTGGTGTAGATCGTCGCTCTATATTTTACTGAACGAAAGGGCATGGGTTCGAATCACAGTGAAAGTAAAATGTATTTTTTTAGTTTTCATAGTGTATAGAAACATAATATTACATTTTTCCATAATATATAAACTTCTCTTCAATTAAAAAAAAAACCAGCTAAATTCTGTGAGTCAGTCGCTTTAAATGTTGAAATAATTTTCAGAACTTCCTTGTTTGCTTATGAATGTTAATCTACTTAATGGAAGAGAGGTGATTCGTTTGGTCAAAATGCAATGCAGGATACTATTACTCATTCAAGTATACTACCTAAAATTCTTAGACATTGTAAACAATTATCATTTGCTTTAAAATCACTCAATCTTATTTTTTATCCATAAAGTACCAGCTCTTTAAAAACTGAATTTCAAATGATAAAGTAATGACTTTCAATATCAAAATTCCATTATTATTAAGTACTCACTTGGTGTTGTTGGTGTGCCCAAACATTTGCTTGAATATAATCTCATTTAATATTGTTTGGAATTCACAGATCTTTTATAAACATAATAAATTATTTTCCAATCAGCAGTCAGAGTACCTGTATATAGTGCTGGTGAATGGTTCAGCGTGATACTTGTGATGTGACAATCATTTCGGGAAGGTAATTTCGGAAGTGTATTGCTTTCTAGTAGGAGGGTATTCAATATAACAGGATCGTTGTACTTTAGACTAAAAACAAAGGTTTATTTTTAGATATAAATGGTTAATGTTCTTTTAACAAAGGCGTGTATTGGATTGAGTTCTATATCATTGTTAAACAGAAAAGAGGTGCACATTATTTCATAACATTTTAAATATGATTAATTAAATGCGTAGGAAATTATAAGATCAAATACAGAACAAAACAAAGCCAAAACATACAAAAATACCCAAACTCGGACAAACTTTGATACTTTCTGAACAGATATATTAATGAATATATAGTATTTTATTTTGCATTAATATTGGTGAATTTCATTTATAATAAATAAGATTTGTGAAGTTAGCGGCCTAGCGGCCTGGCGGCGTGAAGTTAGCGGCCTGGCGGCCCAGCGGCCTGGCGGCGTGAAGTTAGCGGCCTGGCGTGAAGTTAGAGGCCTGGCGGCCTAGCGGCCTGGCGGCGTGAAGTTAGTGGCCTAGCGGCGTGAAGATGGCTGCCTTTATCACAATTTAGGTTGATCTTAAAAACAGATTGAAATCTATTTTTACAGCATATAATGTAAATTGCAGGGGTGTTGAGAAAGTTATCTACATGATTTAGTTTTTATTTTTTAAAATAAATTATTTAACAAAGTTCTAGCTTATCTGCAAAGACGACTCGGAATCTCTTTGTACATTTACTCCCATGTACTCTTTGTAAATTACAGTTCAGTTGATGATTAAGTAAAATATCAACTTTTAACTTTTCGAAGCCTGGCGGCCTAGCGGCCTAAACTTAATATTTATAATAATTTATGTTTATCTCAAAAACGGCTTGAATTCGATTTTTACAGCATGCAATGTACATTTCAGGGATGATTAAGTAAAATATCAACAAGAACTAGCTTTGATTTTTTTTTAAGTTTTAAAGTTTAGGCCGCCAGGCCGCTAGGCCACCAGGCTTCGAAATCTTCACGCCGCCAGGCCGCTAGGCCGCTAACTTTACGCCGCCAGGCCGCTAGGCCGCCAGGCCGCTAACTTCACGCCGCCAGGCCGCTAGGCCGCCAGGCCGCTAACTTCACAAATCTTAATAAATACTGTATTTATATAAAAAAGGCTCTAAAGTCCTGAATAAAACATTCTGGGCGGCTTAAAATTTGATAAACACACAATAGGTGCAAATCATTAAAGAAAAATTGAAATATGATTAATAAATGGGAGGAACAAGTTACAAGTTCGAATACTCGAAAACAGAAAAAAACCTCATACACACCTTGATAAACGGCAGTAATAAATTATTAACTTTTCTGAACAAATTTGTTAATTATTTTGTTAGTTAGCATTAATATTGGTGTATTTCATTTAAAATAAATTTTTGTATTTATATAAGAAAAGTGATGCATTTTACAATTTATGGTTTGAAATTACACATTGTTTAGTCCAGCAAAGTTTCAAACCGAGTTGTTTCATTTACAAGATGAAGGATAGTTTGCTAAGTTTCCTTGCTTGAATTTGCCTTTTAAATCATCACATTTTCTGTTATAAGCGCACAGCGGAGTGCTCTAAATGTTTTCAAATATGTAATGAAATATCATAGCTATTTTCTTTAAGAGAGAGAGAGAGAGAGTCTTACCGAAGAAAAATGCAATTCCGTTTTATGACTTTCCTCGTTGAAGTATTTGGAGAATAATGATTTTTTGAAAGGTGATACTCCACATTTATTAAACAAGTGGATATTTTAAGAGCGCCATCAAAAAAATTGTGGAAAAATTAGGCTTATTGTAAAGCTAGGCAATTGTCCGATTGACCGATTTAAATAAGAAATTAAAACTACTATTAAAAAAAGCAGTAAAGTTATAATGTTCCTTATTCAACGAGAACTGAAAAAAAACACGTATGTTTTGGGACACTGTATAAAAAGAAGGTAGGTCGTAAATCGGACAATGGAAAGCCAATATCATGATTTGCATTATAAATGAGAAGTATATTTGTGTCAGTTACATGGAAAAAAAGGTTTCCGTGTTTAATTTGTCAGATATATCTGTTACCCTTCTAGTAATTGTCCTGAATATAAGGCTAGGCCGCAGATACAAATGAAGAATAATAACTCCTGTTTATCATACAGTCAGTTTCATAGAAGTAATACTTTATACACAAACTTCCAGGTAACCAAATGATTTGTGTTTATACATTTTCTTCCTGATATGAGCAAAGATGAGATAATTACTATTTTGTAAGTTTCGAAATATATCAAGGAGTGACAAAATTCCTCATTTTTTAGTATTTTATAAAGCAATATGTAAATGCTTGTTTATGACTGTGTTGTCGACAATCGATTAAATTACTAATATAACTTTAATAATAGTAACAAAATAACAATAATAAAATAACCTTGAGGCAACTATAACTACTACCACTAGTACTACTGCTACTACTATTACTACAAATGACAATAATAACAATGATAATAATAATTGTTTTTTTTATGATTAGTATACTACTTCTTAATAATAATAATAATATATTTATTTTTCGAAGGTTACATGTTAAGACATTCAATGAAATTAAAAATCTTATTTACAACATGGCCTTCTGAAATATAAACAAGATGAAAACACAATCAAAGAATACTACAAGACTAAACTTTTAAAACATTACGTGTAATTGAGAATGAAGAAAGAAAGCAAACCTTTGAAAAAACATTTGTCCACTTTTTAACATCTATCATACCATTTTAGTTAAATAAAAATTACGTCGAATACATTTTCTCACGATAGACACTTAAAACAAATCTATATCAGATAAAAAAATAAAAAAAAGAGAATACCGTAAACTATTTTAACTTCCTTCTTACTGAAAACTAATAAAATTGTAAGAAAAGTAATTTAAAAGGTAAAATTACTAAAACGAGAGAGAGAAATAATGAGAAGAGAAACATTCTTTTAAAGAATGAGAACAAGAAAATTACTGATAACATCAATAGAATATGAGAGGTATCCATGTACATAAATGAATCCATTAAGAATTACTATTACTATAATTATTTTTAAGCAAGTGCTGTTTGTATTTGTTTTAAACAAATGTAATTTTGGAATAGTTCTGATGTATTGTTGAATAGCATACCATATATTAACTGTATAATATGAAAAAGTATCCTTCATGTAACTAGTACGAGTTTTTCGTTGTAGAACAAGATCGTTATGTGCCGTCGATCGCAAGTTATAATTACTATTTTTAGAAAAAAGTTAAACTATCTTGTTTATATTATTGGGCACAATTTATTGGTGTCTTGTAGACTAGCACTTCAGCATGGTACTTACATCTGTCGAAGAATGAAAGCCATTTTAGCTCTTCAAAAAGACAAGCGGAAGGTGATTTGATCGACTTACCCAAAATAAGTTTTGCTATTCTTTTTTGTAATGTAAATACTTTATTGACATATGATTTATTATTCTTTCAACAAATCGGGCAACAGTAATCCAAAATCGGCAGAACGTAAGAATTATAGAACAAGAATTTCATATCAAATGTTAAGAAATATGTTATGTTTTTAAAGAGAGCGATCTTGGTTTTTAGGTTTTTACGTTGTCTATTTGTTTATGCCCGTTTAAATGATTATCAATGTTGACACCGAGTAATTTTTGCGAAGTGACATTTTACAATAAAGCTCAGTTTATAGCAAGATGAAGATCGTGTCCCTATTTTAACTTGTATCTAGATCCAAGTACCATGCACTTTGATTTCGATGGGACATGTTATTAAGTCCACACCATTCATTTATACTTAGAAGATTCATTTGTAAATTATTTTGTATTGTTTTGATGTCATAACCAGACTCGTACATTGTAGAGTCATCAGCTTTAAGATCCAATTTTAAGTCATCACATGAAAATATTAGGTCGTTGATATATATCAAAAATAGAAGAGGTCCTAAAATCAATCCTTGAGGAACTCCAGATGTAACGCGTAGCATTTCAGACTGAACAGTGTTAACTTTTATTGTTGGCGTCCTGTCTGATAAATATGACTTAAAGAAATTAACGGCATTGCTAGGAAAGTGATATAATTTTAATTTATGAATTCGTATTGTGTGGTCTACTTAATCGAAAGCTTTTCTTAAATCTAAAAACAATGACCCTATTATTTTACCTTTGTCAATATCCCTCACCCTCAGGTGACATGCACAACTTTTTTTTTAATTGCACTTCTCTTTTTTTATCTCGTTCTCACGAGATACTAACTCGAGGGAAAGACTTAGTATCTCGTTCCCACGAGTTACTAAGTCGTGGGAACGAGATAAAAAAAGAGAAGTGCAAATCTGAAAAAAAAAGAATCGCATTTGAAAAAAAAAAAGAGTTGCGCAGTAAAAAAAAGAATCGTGTTTAGTATATTATATATTATTATATTTATTATATTTAGTCGTTCCCACGACATAGCTAACTCGTTCCCACGAGTTAGTAAGTCGTTCCCTCGATATAGCTTACATTCGCTGTTCTTTTTTTTACAACACGATTCTTTTTTTTACTGCGCAAATCTTTTTTTTCAAATGCGATTCTTTTTTCAGATTTGCACTTCTCTTTTTTTATCTCGTTCCCACGACTTAGAAACTCGTGGGAACGAGATACTAAGTCGTTCCCTCGAGTTTGTATCTCGTGAGAACGAGATAAAAAAAAGAGAAGTGCAATTAAAAAAAAAGTTGTGCATTTCACCTCTGTGCCACCGTAGAATAAGGAAACGGACTTACGTCATAAGTTCGCATATTGTTAGAGGTTTTTATACATTGTGTATCAGAATCAGACGAACATAAAATACTGTTAGAAAGTTTAATATTTGGTTTATCAAGTTTGACCATGCTGCAAGTGCATTCAGTAGTAAAACATGGACTACATTTAACATGATTTATAGATTCTATGAAATCTTCTTTATTAAAAGATATATAATTACTATTATCATTCATACTCCCTTTAAGATGTTTCTTATTTTGTACATGAAGATCTTGTAATACTGATATGTAGGACTTGCAAATGGCACTGTTACATTTATTGCATACTTGGTTAAAGAATTGGTACTTGTTAGCGTCTATAAACACTGAGTGTCTGCCATATCTGTCCTAGAGTCTGTTGTACCCGGATGTGTGTTCAAGATATAGTTCCTGGATGTTGACCAGCCCCGCATATCATCGCCGTTCGTATTCCCTCTCCGCCTACAGTCATGTGTGTGACGTGAAGTTGTCCTGCACCATGTACAGAACCACCCGTTAGCACTTCCGGTAGACCACTTTGCCGCGTTCTCGCACGATCTATCTCTGTGATTTCCCTGGCGGTCTACTGAAGTCATGGCCGTCTGCTTGGTCACGTTAGAGGCATGTTTTTTGATGATGACGACATGATTGTTAATAACTGACAAAAAGTTTTAGATCCATTCGCGTTTAAATGAATCACATCCCTTGCGTAGTAGTCCTGCACATCATTATCGTCGAAATCATCGTTTGGAATAATAATAGAATTAATAATAATAATTATTATTATTATTATTCCAACTAGTTCATCTTAAATTTTAGGAACAGTAGCTTTAGAAACACCCCCTTGTTTCTCCCTTAGTTCTAACGAGCTGTCAGATACTACCTACACGGAGGCCGTAAACAATCAACAAACATATTACAGAATGTATTTATAGAATAAGTAAATGTAAAAAGTTTACAATACAAAAAGGTTATGGACTAATTAGTGATAAATCAAATATAAAATACAACCAGAGCACCGCTTGGTGGAGCATTATATGCTCGAAGGGTGTTTTTGTGACAAAAGGGGGGAATCCTTAAGCTTTGGAATTAAATGATTTGCTTTAAATTTAATTTCTGTTATTTATAATATTTTTATTTTTAACATTTTTTAGTTCTGATTTTAGAGTTTAATAGATTGTTATCATATCTGAATTTTAGGTTTTATAATTTGTATAATTGCCAGTCTTTCAGAAGTTATGAGGTTCATGCTGTGAGGTATGGTTCTCAGGTTATAGTACAGAAATATTGATTGTTTAGTTGATTGTCACCTCGAGCTTTTATGTAATTATCCCGAACAGTATAGGTGTCATGTAATCAATGATAAAACTTTAAATCTATGAAGTGTATTGATGTGACACTTAAAGTAAAGATAGCAAGCGACAAGGACAAGTGCAGTACTCATGAAGAATAACTACACCAATAACCAGTTTTGAGTAATCACCCTTCTTTAATTTCTTTAATGAATTATTTATTGTCCGGGGCATAACTTGAACACTATGAAAGATATTGTCTTGAAACGTAAGATAAAGATAGATAGTAAGAAGTAATAGTGCACTGCATAAGAACCATAACTCTTGCTGGTCCCATGTTTTTAATTATTTTGCCTTTTAAAGAATTTGACCAAAACATAACTTAAACTATGAACAGTGTGACCATAAGACGTGGTATATGATGCCATTAAGGTTTTTGCGAGCAGCATTTTTGCCTCGATTCAGAGGAGATAACTGCTGTAATTTGTTTACTTTTTCATCAAGTTTAATGGTATATAGCGTATGCGAGGCGTAAAAAGTCATCCCCTACACATTGGTCTGGATGATTCTTCTGTCAGATGTACAGCATTTTCGAACTGTCGGGGAAACAGATCCGTTTTTGGCGAAACAAACATATTTTTACAAACTCTTTATTTCCAGAAGGTTAAGAAAAACTATTCATCTGACAAAAGAATCATTTTGACCTATATGTAGGGCACAATTTTCCGCTTCGCATGCACTACATTCTTTTTAAATCGATGGAGAAATAAAAGATAAACAGCAGTTTTCTAATCCGAATCGAGGCAAAGAAAAATGCAGCAGCCTTAATGACATCATATACCACGTGGTATTGCCACACTGATGAAGTGAATTGATGTTAAACATAAGTTAAATATATTTAGCAACTAGGAAGACTGTATTGCCCAAGAAGGTAACTCTACGTTATCCAGTTTTTCTTAGTGAACTCCGCTTTTTTTAAAAATCTATACTGACCTTTTTGTCCGGAGCAAAACTAGAACACTATGAATGGGATTGTCTTGAAACTTAAGAAAAGATAGATGAAGTAGAAGGGCATTGAACAAGAACCATAACTCTTTCTGGTCCCATTTTGAATGATCTCCACTCTTAAAAAATTTGACCGGAGCATGACTTTAAAACTATAAAGTAAATTGACGTGAAATTTAAAAAAATGACATTTTATTTAAAAAGGAACATTGTATTGCTAAAGAAGCCTAAGTCTCCCTTTTCAAGTTTTTTAGTAATCTCCCATTTTCTAATTTCTACAATAATTATTTTTTGTGCGGAGAATAACTTGAACACTATAAAAGGGATTGTCTTGAAATTTAAGATAAAGACAGACTGATCATATAAATTCATTCATTGAGCAAAATTGTGAGGTTTTACCTACGGACCGAAAAGTAAATGTACGAGGTGCTCCTAATGTAACCTGTCAGTCGGCTATCGATCTCTAATACGCTACTTGCGGGCTCCTGCTTAATGGATAAGTACAAAATAAACACACGAAAAGAGGTAAACATTGCCAGACTACAAAAACTAATACTTAACAAACAAAATATAAATAACACAGAGAGCAAGACATAAAATAAAAATTGGTCGTGCAACAATCTCACGCAACGTAATACATGGCCCTCACCAGTAAAATCATTTTGTTTATTGTTATTGTTTCTCGTTATGTTAGAAAGGTATGGTTTTAAATGACGTTTAATGCCGGTCGGATCTCCGTTTTAAAAAATGTAGTAAGATAACTTCAGAAGGCATGTTATCTCATAAGTGGGAGAGACTGACAAGGTAAAGGTACCACTGTAATTACTCAACATATTATGAATTTTGTTAACGTCTTAAGCGGGGGTGTTAGATTACATTAAAACGAATCTACAAAACTATTGCTGTTTATTTAAGTATAATATATTTGAAACAAAACCTTGTGTGTTCATGTCGAATAATTTTTACCCAAATTAAATTATTGAAGGGATTAAACTGGCATTTTTGACTTAGTTGTAAACGTAATTGTTTTATTTTCTGGTAATAAGCTTTTAAGCTTTTAAGCTTTTCTTAAATCTAAAAACAATGACCCTATTATTTTACCTTTGTCAATATCCCTCACCCTCAGGTGACATGCACAACTTTTTTTTAAATTGCACTTCTCTTTTTTTATCTCGTTCCCACGAGATACTAACTAGAGGGAAAGACTTAGTATCTCGTTCCCACGAGTTACTAAGTCGTGGGAACGAGATAAAAAAAGAGAAGTGCAAATCTGAAAAAAAAGAATCGCATTTGAAAAAAAAAAAGAGTTGTGCAGTAAAAAAAGAATCGTGTTTAGTATATTATATATTATTATATTTATTATATTTAGTCGTTCCCACGACATAGCTAACTCGTTCCCACGAGTTAGTAAGTCGTTCCCTCGATATAGCTTACATTCGCTGTTCTTTTTTTTACAACACGATTCTTTTTTTTACTGCGCAAATCTTTTTTTTCAAATGCGATTCTTTTTTCAGATTTGCACTTCTCTTTTTTTATCTCGTTCCCACGACTTAGAAACTCGTGGGAACGAGATACTAAGTCGTTCCCTCGAGTTTGTATCTCGTGAGAACGAGATAAAAAAAAAGAGAAGTGCAATTAAAAAAAAAGTTGTGCATTTCACCTCTGTGCCACCGTAGAATAAGGAAACGGACTTACGTCATAAGTTCGCATATTGTTAGAGGTTTTTATACATTGTGTATCAGAATCAGACGAACATAAAATACTGTTAGAAAGTTTAATATTTGGTTTATCAAGTTTGACCATGCTGCAAGTGCATTCAGTAATAAAACATGGACTACATTTAACATGATTTATAGATTCTATGAAATCTTCTTTATTAAAAGATATATAATTACTATTATCATTCATACTCCCTTTAAGATGTTTCTTATTTTGTACATGAAGATCTTGTAATACTGATATGTGGCACTTGCAAATGGCACTGTTACATTTATTGCATACTTGGTTAAAGAATTGGTACTTGTTAGCGTCTATAAACACTGAGTGTCTGCCATATCTGTCCTAGAGTCTGTTGTACCCGGATGTGTGTTCAAGATATAGTTCCTGGATGTTGACCAGCCCCGCATATCATCGCCGTTCGTATTCCCTCTCCGCCTACAGTCATGTGTGTGACGTGAAGTTGTCCTGCACCATGTACAGAACCACCCGTTAGCACTTCCGGTAGACCACTTTGCCGCGTTCTCGCGCGATCTATCTCTGTGATTTCCCTGGCGGTCTACTGAAGTCATGGCCGTCTGCTTGGTCACGTTAGAGGCATGTTTTTTGATGATGACGACATGATTGTTAATAACTGACAAAAAGTTTTAGATCCATTCGCGTTTAAATGAATCCCATCCCTTGCGTAGTAGTCCTGCACATCATTACCGTCGAAATCATCGTTTGGAATAATAATAGAATTAATAATAATAACAATAATTATTATTATTCCAACTAGTTCATCTTAAATTTTAGAAACAGTAGCTTTAGAAACACCCCCTTGTTTCTCCCTTAGTTCTAACGAGCTGTCAGATACTACCTACACGGAGGCCGTAAACAATCAACAAACATATTACAGAATGTATTTATAGAATAAGTAAATGTAAAAAGTTTACAATACAAAAAGGTTATGGACTAATTAGTGATAAATCAAATATAAAATACAACCAGAGCACCGCTTGGTGGAGCATTATATGCTCGAAGGGTGTTTTTGTGACAAAAGGGGGGAATCCTTAAGCTTTGGAATTAAATGATTTGCTTTAAATTTAATTTCTGTTATTTATAATATTTTTATTTTTAACATTTTTTAGTTCTGATTTTAGAGTTTAATAGATTGTTATCATATCTGAATTTTAGGTTTTATAATTTGTATACTTGCCAGTCTTTCAGAAGTTATGAGGTTCATGCTGTGAGGTATGGTTCTCAGGTTATAGTACAGAAATATTGATTGTTTAGTTGATTGTCACCTCGAGCTTTTATGTAATTATCCCGAACAGTATAGGTGTCATGTAATCAATGATAAAACTTTAAATCTATGAAGTGTATTGATGTGACACTTAAAGTAAAGATAGCAAGCGACAAGGACAAGTGCAGTACTCATGAAGAATAACTACACCAATAACCAGTTTTGAGTAATCACCCTTCTTTAATTTCTTTAATGAATTATTTATTGTCCGGGGCATAACTTGAACACTATGAAAGATATTGTCTTGAAACGTAAGATAAAGATAGATAGTAAGAAGTAATAGTGCACTGCATAAGAACCATAACTCTTGCTGGTCCCATGTTTTTAATTATTTTGCCTTTTAAAGAATTTGACCAAAACATAACTTAAACTATGAACAGTGTGACCATAAGACGTGGTATATGATGCCATTAAGGTTTTTGCGAGCAGCATTTTTGCCTCGATTCAGAGGAGATAACTGCTGTAATTTGTTTACTTTTTCATCAAGTTTAATGGTATATAGCGTATGCGAGGCGTAAAAAGTCATCCCCTACACATTGGTCTGGATGATTCTTCTGTCAGATGTACAGCATTTTCGAACTGTCGGGGAAACAGATCCGTTTTTGGCGAAACAAACATATTTTTACAAACTCTTTATTTCCAGAAGGTTAAGAAAAACTATTCATCTGACAAAAGAATCATTTTGACCTATATGTAGGGCACAATTTTCCGCTTCGCATGCACTACATTCTTTTTAAATCGATGGAGAAATAAAAGATAAACAGCAGTTTTCTAATCCGAATCGAGGCAAAGAAAAATGCAGCAGCCTTAATGACATCATATACCACGTGGTATTGCCACACTGATGAAGTGAATTGATGTTAAACATAAGTTAAATATATTTAGCAACTAGGAAGACTGTATTGCCCAAGAAGGTAACTCTACGTTATCCAGTTTTTCTTAGTGAACTCCGCTTTTTTTAAAAATCTATACTGACCTTTTTGTCCGGAGCAAAACTAGAACACTATGAATGGGATTGTCTTGAAACTTAAGAAAAGATAGATGAAGTAGAAGGGCATTGAACAAGAACCATAACTCTTTCTGGTCCCATTTTGAATTATCTCCACTCTTAAAAAATTTGACCGGAGCATGACTTTAAAACTATAAAGTAAATTGACGTGAAATTTAAAAAAATGACATTTTATTTAAAAAGGAACATTGTATTGCTAAAGAAGCCTAACTCTCCCTTTTCAAGTTTTTTAGTAATCTCCCATTTTCTAATTTCTACAATAATTATTTTTTGTGCGGAGAATAACTTGAACACTATAAAAGGGATTGTCTTGAAATTTAAGATAAAGACAGACTTATCATATAAATTCATTCATTGAGCAAAATTGTGAGGTTTTACCTACGGACCGAAAGGTAAATGTACGAGGTGCTCCTAATGTAACCTGTCAGTCGGCTATCGATCTCTAATACGCTACTTGCGGGCTCCTGCTTAATGGATAAGTACAAAATAAACACACGAAAAGAGGTAAACATTGCCAGACTACAAAAACTAATACTTAACAAACAAAATATAAATAACACAGAGAGCAAGACATAAAATAAAAATTGGTCGTGCAACAATCTCACGCAACGTAATACATGGCCCTCACCAGTAAAATCATTTTGTTTATTGTTATTGTTTCATCGTTATGTTAGAAAGGTATGGTTTTAAATGACGTTTAATGCCGGTCGGATCTCCGTTTTAAAAAATGTAGTAAGATAACTTCAGAAGGCATGTTATCTCATAAGTGGGAGAGACTGACAAGGTAAAGGTACCACTGTAATTACTCAACATATTATGAATTTTGTTAACGTCTTAAGCGGGGGTGTTAGACTACATTAAAACGAATCTACAACACTATTGCTGTTTATTTAAGTATAATATATTTGAAACAAAACCTTGTGTGTTCATGTCGAATAATTTTTACCCAAATTAAATTATTGAAGGGATTAAACTGGCATTTTTGACTTAGTTGTAAACGTAATTGTTTTATTTTCTGGTAATAATATAACCAAACCATGGTTATAGAACATGATTACGGTTTCACTAATAACCAAGATGCATGCCAATCAAATTCAATCCTGAAAATACAGTGAATGTTCAGGAATTATGTTAATTTGAAGTAACAAAGACTTCGTTCACTACTTAGAGAACAATTTAAGTACAGATTTAATTCTAATTTATGGCTGAGTTGGTCATAACAGATTTTCATCGTATTCAACTTTGATCAGTGGGAGTAAAACTTTGTTTTTAATTAATACATTTTATAATTATGCTGGCTTTTACAATTCGATACTACAACTATATTATGTCGCCATCTATCTATGTTTTAAGTTTCACATTAATTCACCACATAGTTTTTACGACATTATCCTGGCAAAAAGTGGGGGGGATAATTCAAATATACAACCAGAAAAAGTTATTGTTCTTCTTCACTGCACTTTTACTTCTTACCATCAGTCTTGATATTATCAAATTTATAGCAAAAGTTGTGTACAAGTTGCTACTGACGATTAATTTCCTTTATCATTATGTGGTTTAACTGAATGGAAATTATTGAATCTAACCAAGGTATTAACCTGCAAAAGTTAGGAAACATTTCTTCGTTATGAACATGAAAATATCATGTTTCATTGTTATCTACATTTTCTTAACATTCGGTCCCTTAATATTAATAACTAAGTTCAACCTTGCCCTACGTATTAATCTTCCGAGTAAGACATTTATTCAAAAACAAACACACATGGTGATATTATTTTTCCATTGTTCTGGTGTTTGATGCTGAATTATTTGGTAACATGTTTTTTAAAGTATAGTGATACAAATTCTTAATTATCTGAAGATCGTTTTCTAGAATTTGTCCGAAAGATGGAAAAAGTTATTTTTACGAAATGAACACTGCAAAGTATCATAGTTGAAAACTATTTAATTCTTAAAATATTAATTTGCATTAGGACCTTTTTGATTAAAAAACATAAATTTCGCATTATTTAAAAATGAATTTGTATTAAATAAAATCGAATATAGTTATTCTGTTAAAAATGTAATGTATGTGCAAAATTACATGTGCCCTACATGATCACATCTTCAGAATCTTCTGCACCGACTTGATGCCGTGCATCAATGTTTGTGCATCAATGTTTTCTTGTTCAGACCTGAATCCACACATGTTTTTTTTCTTCTTTCTGAATTTTCATGAACAACAGTAAGAACACAACTAAACCAAATGTACTTAAATATCAGATATATCAGAAATCACCAAGGACAATACGAGTTGCCGTTCCAAGGCGGAACGAAATTAGCTTTGGAGGTCACCACATAACTATGGTGCGTTTTTTTTACAAATACTTGAGGTAAAACATAACGTTTTGAGGAAAAAATCTGTTATTATTGTAAATATTGATTTAATGAGTACAAGAAATACTGAACGTATCGTAAATGTATGCAAAATTTCCTTTTTTAAGACACTTTCATTTCTTGCATTAAGGTAAAATAGGGTAACGTTGGTCGGTTTCCTTAATATTACTCTGTTTACTAAATATTATGTAGACAAAAACGGTAGTAGATTTTCATTACAAACTTTTTAAAGAGTTCTGTGTCATGGTATCTCAGGTCTTAAGATTAAATTAGAAGTTGTTAAAAAGGAACATTTGATGTAAAATGTTCTATAAGAATCGGATGTGCTTGCTAGATTGAGAAAAGGATATTTCATGGTTAATGAAACAATGATGTTTATTTTTATCTTACCATTAAAATTATTTTTCTTAAAAACTGAAATTATTTTGAGAACTTCCTAGTTTCCCTAAGAAATCTATTTAATGGAATAGAGATGATCCGATTGGCAACTTAATTAAACGTGTATGTCAAAATGCATACTTTGTCTGCTTCAAGAATTCTACCTAAAGTTCATAGATATTTTAAATAATTTTCTTTATCTACTTAATGGTGTGAGGTGATTCGTTTGGTCAAAATGCATATTGTTACTGATTCAAGTATACCGCCTTAAGTTCCTAGACATTGTAAATACTTATAATTTACTTTATAATCATTCAATCTATTTTGTCCAAAAAGTACCGACTCTTTGAAAACTGAATTTGAAATGATGTACTAATGACATTCAGTATCAGAATTCTATCATTATTAAGTACTCACTTGGTGTTGTTGTTGTTTCCAAACATTTGCTTGAATATAATCTCATTTTTTATCGTTTAGAATTCACAAAACTTTTACACAAATGGTAAGTTGTTTTTCAATCAGCTAGAGTACCGCATACAGTGCTAGCGAGTGACTTAGCGTGTTACTTAAATATATGGCAATCATTTTGGGACGGGTCATTTCGGAAGTGAACTGGTATATTTGATTAGTACACTAGTAGGAGGGTATCCATATAACAGGATCGTTGTACGATTGACTAAAAAGAATGGTCTATTTTTAGATATACACGTGTAAATGGTTAGTGTACATTTAACAATGGCGTGTATTGGCATGAATTCTAAAGAATTGATAAACAGACAAGCGGTTCACATTATTTCAGAACATTTTGAATATGATTAATAAAAATGAGCAGCAAAATATAAGATCGAAACCAAAACAAACAAAAATAACTCGGACACACCTTGATACTTTTCTGAACAGATTTATTAAAGAATAATATAGTATTTTATTTTGCATTAATATTGGTGTATTTTATTTATAATAAATGCTGTATTTATATAGGAAAAGTGATGTATTTTATATTTGATATTTTAAAATCACTCAT
Organism: Cyclina sinensis; assembly: GCA_012932295.1. NCBI lineage: Eukaryota > Metazoa > Mollusca > Bivalvia > Venerida > Veneridae > Cyclina > Cyclina sinensis. The sequence goes on along the minus strand of JAAONU010000007.1, from coordinate 34,502,864 downwards.
TGTTTTGCCCAGCAAAGTTTCAAACCGAGTTTTTTTCATTTACCAGATGAAGGTTATTTTGCAAAATTACTTTGTTTGAATTTGCCTTTTAAAATCGCATCTTTTTCGTTTATAAGCGCACCGCGATGTGCTCTAAATGATTTCAAATACCCGATGAAATGACATACATATTTTCTTTTCTTTTGAGGGAGAAAGAGAGAGAGAGAGGTCTGAGCTTAATTTTAAAATTATTAATTATTTATCTTTTATTATGTAGTAATTATAATAGAAATGATTTCTTAACTGTTTTATTATAAAAGAGGAACAGGAATTATGATACACCTTTTTTTAAAAAAAAGTAAAGGACGCATATCAAGAAAAATCACAGTCTGAAACACATCCTCCTTGCACGGTCAATAAGTATAAAAGAAAAAGGGCAAAGAAATTAAATACTGATAAGTTAAAAAGACAAACAATTTACGAAAATGAGAGCCAGCGGGATTACCTTGGAACGGTCAATGACAACACATTCGCCACTGAGGGTTTGAACCAGGTCCTAGGGTGCACCAACCTCACACTTACCCAAACAAGTTCTCATAAGAACAAACAAGCAAAAGTTGTCTTGGTGAATTTACTCCAACCCACCTAACAACTCGACAATGTTGCATGCACACAAACATAATTATAAAACAAGAAAATCTAAAGGCATTCTAGACAAAAAAGTGTAGGTACTCAATGACCTTATTGACATCTTTTCGTATGTTCTTTGTACAAATCAATCTCACATGAAATTTGATAAAGGCATGCAGTAAACAAATGCATGACGTTAGCATTATTATAAGCTGCCTGTCATTTGTCCTTGCCCATTGTTTTGCTTTACTGAGAAAAAAAGCTTCCTCATGTGAAGTCCTTGAAACGTGCATCTGGTTTAAACAACTTGCAATTTGGTGAAATATCCGGACGCTTTTAGGAACATTGATTGCCTGTATAATTAAAATAGAAAAGTAAGCACATTTTTTTTAATGTGTACAAGTTCACCGAAAATGGCATGTTTGCCTTATTTTGCACACTTGTCGCGAATTATGATCAATATCAAGTCTATACTTTGATAATGTTGTTTTTGTTTCGGCAAATGTCGATTAATTTTCCATCTGTTCAATCATAATTATATAAACTGGACATCCGGGAGAAGCATGTATAATAAAGAAACTGCCGTTCGGGGTTTCTAATGCAAGATAGTCCTTATCCATTTATGTTCCTCATTATTTAACTCAACTAATGTTATTTTGATAAAAAAACATTATATAACTATTGCTTGTTGTAATGTTCAAGTATAAAAAATGGTTACCAGATCTAAGCACAAACCTAGCTACCAGTACACTTGGCAGTCAACTCTAAGCGACCATAATGGCATGAGGGGACATGTTTTTCAAACTAATGCAGGACGACGCCAAATTTCGTATAAACGTAAAGCAATGAGCTGTCTTTGTGTTTCGGTTATTTGTGAAAACAAGCTATCAAATTAGAATTAGTCATGTTTTGTTATTCATTTTACACGCGGCAGCTCAAAGCAGTGCAGGACGACCCAAATTTGGTATGAATGTAAAGCAATGAGCTGTCCTTGTGTTTCGATTGTTTGTTCGAACACGCTATCAAATTAGAATTAGTCATGTTTCGTTATTCATTTTGAACCCGGCAGTTAAACTTAAATTTAATCTCCATGTTTATCGATGCAATGTATTTTTTCACCAAAAATAAAATCTGCATGGAATATCACATTATCGCAGTGCATAAACTGAGAATGCAATACCTTAATTTCTCAACGGCATTACGTTCAGCGAACCTTTTATGAAAGTTGCAGTTAAAAGTAGATAATAAATATTAAAACATATTGTATTACGCAATAAGCGGGTTATACATGCCTCTAAAATTAATGTTCCATTCAAACTAACTATTAAAGGGAGAATATAAATTTATGCTAAATAAAAACATTTTACATGCCTTTTTCAGTGACGACCCTTCTTATACGTTTTGGTGTTTATCGGCGTAATAATTACATAAAAATAGGTGATAAATATCACACCAGATTGGCCAGAAAAATATTTATTCAGACAGAATACCTAACACTTTAACATTATTTGAAGCATAGGAAGGATTTTCATTTTGTTTTACAAAAATTGTTTGGCTTAAGTTGAATCCAGTGAAGTGGAAAAAAAGAACTCTCCTATAAAAACAGATGTATAATTGAAACAGCAAAAGGCAGGCAGTGTTCTTGGAGATTGGCCGTGGTTAAAAATTAAACATCAAGTTTGGCAATGGACCAAACTGGAAGACAAATAAAGAACAAAATTATGACATGTTAAACTTTGCATTGCTTGGGCAATTGTAGCTTGTTCTCATATGTGTGTGTTGTATGTGTGTGCGTGTGCGTGCGTGCGCGTGCGTGTGTGTGTGTGTGTGTGTGTTCAAATTTATATTTCTTTATTAAAAAACATTATTCGGGGTCATCCATGTCATATGGATACATTTATAATTTACTCTGTGGTTTTAGAAAATAGTAAGAATATTTGTCTTGATGTTTTCTAGGTCTTTTTTAAATATATATCATTAATATATTGACACATATGAGTGATACTTGGCCATTGTTGCCTTTTTGTTCCTGAAAAATGTCAGTTTGTTACTGATATGAAAATTTGTAAAATTGGATTAGAACTCTTTCAGGTCTTTTGAAAATGGCTTTCTTTGTTCAGTATTCGATTCACAAAGTATGTGTTTAATATAATTACATATACAGAATATCCTATTATACATACAGCAAACAGTAAAAATAAATCTAAAAGTATCATTTTTTGTCATTTTTTTTTGGCATTTCTAAAGTTTGCTGTCCTACTCAACATAATTATTAATTTTGATTTATGGACCTTTTTAGATGCGGCTCGTGTGTGAACAACAAACTTTGAATTCATTTATAAATAGTTGTCAATGAGTACTGATTTTATCATTATTTTTAAGTACCCAGTTACCTATTCAGTATAATAAGAACCACAATGTGAAGTCTTGACTTAGTTGCTCATGTATGTAAAGGTTTTCTTTGTGTGCAGGTGTTATCAAAGCCTATCTATTTTGTATGTAGCGTTGTCTAGAGGATGTGTACCTAGTATTTTCAAATAATCTCCCTTGGGTCAAAATTGATCCCGCCCTGGGAGTCCTATTATGTAGAATATTTTACCTTTGTATATCTTCTTGCCAGAACCTTAAGCTATAGATCCTAGATATTTGAGAGCATTGTATAGTTGACCCCTACAGAGATTCTGCAAATTAAGAATAAAATTTACACTGCCATGTTTGATATAGAGTTGTGAAGGAATAAATTGAAACTCCTCTTGTCTGGATCTGAAAAGCCTTAGAGCTTAGATATTTGGTTTGTAGCATTGTGTAGTGTATAAATACCAGGTCAGGTCATGGATCCAGGGCCATCATGGCTCTTTTTACCCTCTGACATAGCTTTAGATTTGCATATATGAAAAATTTGCTTTTTTGTGATAAACAGTTGGCATTGTATTTTAGTTATTGTCCTTATTTTGCTATATGGCATTATTGTGGCATTCACCTTGAACGATAGGCAGTCGTTTGACTCCTTTCCTGGGAAGTAACAGTACTTGAGTAAAGTCCAGTCCTCTGACAAGTTGCCAACTTCCTCTAATAAAGAGAATTGTTGACACTGGGACTTGAACCCGCAACCATTTATCAGGATATATATGATTTCAATTGTTTCAACTACTAGACTGAGTAATTAACTGAACTATCTCTGCTAGGAAGAACCAGTGCTTAACTACCATCCCACATTGGAAACGGTCGGCATACTCACAAAAAGGTATGGTCGGTAGAAGGGATCGTTTAGCGGTGTAGTGATTGCAATTCAGCCACTGTAAAGTACCAGTGAAGGCAGGTTTCCGCTGCTAGAACACAAGCAGCAGCCGTGGAAGATGGTGACGCAACAAGTGTCTTTGCTGGTTACTGATGCAGGTTTCTGTTTGCTTTAAAAAAAACTTGACTAACCTAGCTGAAATTATTTAAATAATGAGATAAATAAGAAAGAGAGAGAGTTAGCGAAGAAGAATGTACTAGTAATTCCGTTTTAATGACTATCCTCATTAACGATTTTTGGAAAGGTAATGCTGTAATACTCCACATTTTTTGTTAGAGGATATTATAGAGCACTTAATGCTATAATATAACTCAAATATTTTCTTTTGTTTTGAAAATGAGGATAATTGTATAGCTAGACAATTGACCGATTTAAATAGGAAACTAAAACTATTATTGACAAAAAAGAAAAGTTATACTGTTCCTTATTCAACGACAACTGAAAAAACCCTACGGGTTATTTCACAAAGTGAACAGAAAGAAGGTCAGAAATCGGACAAAGGAAAATCAGTGACATGATTTGCATTATTAATGAAAAGTATACATTTATATATAAATATATCATTACACGGAAAAAAAACGGTTTCTTTGTTTAATTTGTCAGAGACATCTGTGACCCTTCTCGAAATTTTCCTATTAACAGAGGGAACATTTTTACTGAAACATCCAATAAACAAAATACTGAAAACATAAGGCCAGACAGCATCAAAATAATAATAAAAGTACTACTACTACTACTATTACTACTAATAATAATAATAAAAATGAGGCTACTTTTACTTCTGCTACTAGTAGTACTACTACAAATGACGATAATAACAATAATAATTGGTATACTATTACTTCTATTACCAACAATAATGATAGTAGTGATAATAGTAATTATAATAGTAATACTTATAATAACATGTTATGATATCTTCAGATATTTAAGATTGTTTCGGCTACGAAAGATCTTTTAAACGAGGATATCAATTTCTTGATATCATATTGCATCTCAGTATGTCTACATCATAATGTAAATTTCAACTTCGTACTGATTAAGGAGTGTGATACATCTAAATAGGAAACTGCTACGAGGAGTGTTCAAGTATGAATGCATCTAAGCACGTAAAATTAGATTCTTCAAAGATTTCACTGAATTTTTATTTTGTTCACTCAAAGTATTCACCTCCAACAGATATACTAAGTTTCAGTATCGGATCCAATCTTTGAAGACATTTTCATAGTCTTTTTTAAGTATACTATGAAACCACTGGAAAATTGCAGAACCGAGGTGTTTGCGCTGAACAAATTTTCGACCTGAAAGGTATTTTTTTAGCTTTGGAAACAAAAAGAAGTCACAAGAGACAATGTCAGGTGGGGGAGCACAACAACTTTTTCCTGCTTCAGAAAGGTTGCAATATAGACGCCTTGTGCGATGACGCGTTGTCATGCAGCAATCTGACATTGGTCAAACCTGTTGTGGGTCTTCGTTTTCGAAAGTATTTGTTCAGTTTTCGAAGAACTTTCGTCTTGTTAATTTTTACATTAACAGATATGCCTTTATGAACAGCAACCTGAATAGCGGGACCCTGAGTTGTAAAGAAAATGGCATACATTACCTTCTTTATACTGATTGTCCTTTTTGCAATGCATGGTCTTTTGCCAGACTTTGTAGCCCAAATCTTGTTTTGGTGTTTTCGTTTTGGCTCATAAAACTGAACCCATGTTTCGTCACCAGTGATGACATTTGCAAAAGGCCATGCATTGTAATTGGATACTGTTTTAGCAACAATTTAGGGCATTGCACGTGAGCCTTTTTCTGCTCATCTGTCAGTAAATGGGGAATCCATATAGCACAGATCTTTCTCATTTTCAAATCACGTTTGAGAATGGTATGAGCTGCTCCTAATGAGATGCCAACGATACTAGCTATTTGCCTAGCGGTGTATCTTGCATCGGTATTAACTATTTCTTTCACTTTAGCAACCATTTTCATAGACGTTGCTGTTTTAGGCTAACGGGCATGGGATGCATCTTCAGTCAAAATTGACCCACATTTGAATTTATTAAACAAACGAATAACTGATGAAAAAGACAATTCATTTTGTCCAAATACAGAAAAGATTTAATAAAAAATGTCTTTACACCCTATGGCAAGGGGACAACGATTCTTAATAAAAGACCGTATTTCATTGGCATGCTCTGATCTTCTACCAACCAGTTTTGTATACGAGTAGACAATGTATAGCAAGCTATAAACACAGCTTAAGTGAACGGATTTAAATGAATGTGGTATCAATGTAAAGCTTACATGTATATCTACCCGATGACCTTCAAGTCCTCGTGTTTTTCGCAACATTGAACAATATAACGTTCGCATTCGTATTTGAACACTCCTCGTATTTCTCCTTCTATTTTATGGTAAGGAAAACATCTGAAACCCAAATAACTATATATGACGACTTTTGAACCCACTATTTGGGCGGTATAATTTTACTTTTTTCCCTTCCGTTCCTCCGCCTGAAAAGTTTGTCACACCTACTGCTTTTATGAGTTTATTCGTGTGACTTTACGTTCAAAAAATCTTGCGAATTTTTTGTCTTTTTTTCAATTTATTCCGACCACTAGGCTAAGTTTTTCATCGAGATTGTCTTGAATTCATTTTGTTGAATTTTGCTGGCATTCCGAAATTATGTCTCAATAATATTTCGTCTGCAAAATATAATGACTTTGGTTTAAAAAACTTTTGAAATATTTAGAATTTTCATTTTACATTTAGAATATGTCACTCCAGTTTTCAACGGATGCCTGACTTTACTCAGCTGTGAATTACGTCCTGTCAGTCAGGAGTAATTACTTAAGTGAAGAGTGAGATTGAAATAATTTGGCATATTTATCTCTATAGGTCTATAAGATTCTATCTATCCATTTTAGTTTATTTATTGTTAGTAGCGGTTGCCCATATGACCCATCTGTAAAGATTAGTTTTTTTATGTTGTGAGGGATAATGCAAGATACAGAAAACATCCCGTTCCAGAGACACCTCTGTTTCTTTTGCATGCTCAGTGTACAGCACTCGTACATGGGACACCGGTTTAATGTCTCATCCGAAAGACAATTTGTAGTGTTAGTGGAGGAATGGGGTATCGATTTCAGGACCCCTGGGTTACAAGTCCAGCGCGTTACCACTGTACAGCTGATTTGCTTCCAATATAAGAGTAGCATTTCCATCATTTCTATGCTTGCGAAGATGTCGGTGTTATTTATTCTCATTCCTTTTGTTTGGTCTCATTTTTATAACTCCGTCGAAAGACGCCCGTATTACGAGAAACCTCTTGTCGGGCGGACCTCGATTCGGAAAACAAAAATGCTGTAAGTATTTTATTCTTTCTTCAATTTAATGGAATGTAGCGCAAGCGAAGCGGAAAATTATGCCCCATACATTGGCCCTGATGATTCTTTTGTCACATGTAAAGAAAGTTTCTAACATTCGGAAAAACAGATGCGGTTAAAGATGCACTCTTTCCCTTTTAAATTGATAAAGAAATAAAGCACTTAAGCAGTTTTCTCCTCAAAATGGAGGCAAAAAATGCTGATTGTGACAGCCTTAATGGCATCCTAAACTACATGGTATGGCCACACTAATAAAGTGAATTGATGTGAATAGCTAGCGACAAGGAAACTGCAGTTCCGAAGAAGTTAACTCTACCTTATCCGTTTTTTAGTAAACTCCCTTTTTAAAGCAGCTTGTTCACCTTTGAACGGAAGAATAAAAAAGTAATTTTCTACTCTCCCTCGTTACTGTTAGTGAAGTTTTTGTTTTCTGACTAAAACAAAATTCGGCTGGCGTAGGTCAAATTTTACGGGAAAACACATTTTTTCGTAAATGCCTACTTGGGGAATTCCGGTTAAATATAGAATACGATATCCCCGAAGCAGGTGCTTGCTGTACCACGTGAAACGTTCCGCAACATGTCGTCTTCACCAATCTCAGCACAGGCATTCGTTTCATGGATAAATGTTCCGAATCACTATATAACCAGTATAAAGTATGCAAGTTTTCAAGAATGAATCTGAAGGTCACTTTACTTCAAACAGATTTTCTGTAATTTAAGCTGACAAATGCAATGTAACTCTTATTGTCTCTGATAGTTGATTGTTTTTGTCTAAATGTAGCAATCAAAAACTTAATTTAAAGTTAAAGTAAAAACGTTTTTTCCACCGCACCTCTGATTTCTCTCAAATGAATTGCGTCGCCTGTTTACTAAACTATTCGTGACACCACTTCCGGCCTCTTACGCAATGAACTAAAATTTGATATTAAATTGTTGAACAACTTCAATCTAAACATCTCAATCGTCAGGTTTATTGTAAAAATAAACTGAAGTCTTTAATGGACTTTATTTGTGTTTGTAAAGGATCCTGTAAACAAACTCGAATCAGCAGATATACTTTCGTTTTCAATATAATGACAACATGGCGATGTTTGGAGAAACGATTTAAATCACGTTTGAAGTTAAGTAAAGTGACACTGAGATTCATTCTACATTGTTTTTCAGGGCATTTATCCATAAAACGAATGCTTGTGGTTTTTGTTCCAATATTCAAATACAGATATATTGTGAGCGCATGCACGAAGAGTGAATGTGATCAGTCATTAGACGGCAAACGAAAATACAAATTCTAAATATAGGTTTTATACCGTTCGTAATGCTGTAGCCTAAAGTGGAGAAAATACCCATTTTGCATAATCACGAAATGTTGCATTGGGTGACGCGTCTGTAGATGGGTATTGATAGACGTAATACAGACAGATAAAATCAAATTCTTAGTCAATGACCAACTGCAAAAGAGCTGCTTTATCATCTTTAATGAATTTTGTCCGGTGATAACTCGAACACTGTGAAAGGAATTGTCTTGAAACTCAAGTCTGGATAGATGAGAAGAAGTAGAAGTGCAGAGCACAAAAAAAAAACATATTTCTAACTAGTTCAGATTTAAAATTATTTCCCCTCTTCAAATATTTTGACCGGATATTAATTTGAAAACTTTGAAGTGAATTGATGTGAAACTTAAAATAAAGATAGCTAGCGACAAGGAAATTTGTATTGCCAAAGAAGCTAACTCTGCCTTATATGGTGTTTTAGTAATCCCTCCTTTTTAATTTCTATAATGATTTTTTTCTGGAGCATAACTTGAAAACTATGAAGGATATTGTCTTGAACCTAAAGATAAAGACAGATGGTAAGAAGTAGAAGATTAGTGAAGAAAAATCGTAACTTTTCTTGGTCCAATTTGAATAATCTCCTGTCTTAAAGACGTTTGACCGGAAATTACTTAAAAACAATGATTGAAGTGAATTGTTGTGAAACTTAAAACAAAGATAGCTGACGACAAAGAAAAGTGTATTGCTCTACCTTATCCAGATTTTGAGTAATTCCCCTTTTTGAATTTCTATAATGAATCTTGCCCGGAGGATAAATTGAACACTTTAAAAGAAATTGTTTTGAAATTTAAGACAAAGATAGATGGCAAGAAGTCAAAGTTCAGAGCACAAGAACCATAACTCTACCTGGTAGCATTTTTTTTTTGTTATCTGACCTTAATCTTTTTGTCAGGAACTTATCTTAAAAACATGAGGTGAATTGATGCAAAACTTAAAACATAGATAGATGGTGACAAGTGGAAGTGTAGTGCTACAGAAAAACAACTCTACCTTATCAAATTTTGTGTTGTCCTCTTCTTTATTTTTTTCCTGGAGCATAACTTGAACACTGTAAAGGAAATTGTCTTGAAACTTGAGATGAAGATAGATGGTAAGAAGAAGAAGTGCACTGTTAAAGAACCATAACTCTACCTTGTCACTTTTTTAATTATTTCCTTTTTCACCAGAGCATACCTTTATAAATTTTGAAGTGAATTGATGTAAGACTTTAAATGTAGATTGATAATAACAAGGAAAAGTATTTAGCCAAAATATAACTCTACCTTTTCCTTTTTTTAAGTTATATCCCCTTTTCTAATTTTATGATAACTTTTTGTCTGGATCATGACTCAAATATTTCTTCTGCTCTGCGATGCTTTTTTCTTGTTAATTATAAATGATAACATTTAGATGATTTTGTAATATGAGCTTGCTCTTGAAATACATTTTGGTTATTTGCAAAAGACCTAGAGGAAACTGTACGGGCACAAGTATGCGTACTTGTCTGGATCAGGACTGGAGTGTTCGGGTCAAAAGAAGAGGCCCCTAAAAAGTGAAAATGGTGTTTGAGTTGTTCAGGTAAATGTGATAAACGAGTTAATAATTTCTTACTATTGTTACGCACACATTTGGCCTCATTTGTTTTCAAATTTACAGAGACATTGACCATGATACTAAGTACAAAAACATATTCACAAGAAACAAACAGCTTAAACGAATGGGATGTCTCAAAGTTGAAAACGGCAGAAGTATAATTATAATTTATAATGATCAATGAAGTTAGAAAGATAAACTAACAGGAAGCTTCTCCAGCTAGAATTCTGCGAGTCGGACATGTCGCCTCACGATAACGTACCAATTATTTAACTTTTGTTCTATGGAATGGGGAATTTGTAGGTCCCGAACAAGAATTAAGTATGAAAAAAGGAGTAAAACTCAAAAACTATACAAAAGAGAGTTACGGTTCTTCGGCATTGCACCTCTCCACAATGAGATCTATTTACCCATGAAGTTTCAGGTTGATACCTCCAGTACTTTTAGAGTTATGTCCCGGACAAGCAAAATGTGACGCCGGTGTCGATGCCGACACCGAGGCAGACACTGCAAGTAACACGTATGTATCCCCTGACTATAATCGGGCGACAAAATAAAAACTGTTTTTGGTGAACCCAATCTTTTATAGAAAATAAATTTGTAATATATATAATTTTCCTTCTCTATTTTTTATGTTTCTTACCAGGTCTGTGTTTTTATATAATTTGATATAACATAGAATCTATACATTCTTTTGTCATTTATTATTTGTGTCATTAGATCATTACGTATTAATTTGATCTGAAATATTATTCATTTCTTAAGCAATAAATATGAACTTGAGCATAATCTTGAAAATAACACATCATATAATGCACTTGCTATGGCCCGGAGTAGACATTATGGTGCATTCTATCTATGGATGTCACATATTTGTCATTACACTTTAACTTGAATAAAATATTGAGACACACCAATGAAATGTAGAGAAAATAGTTGTTTACATTTTCATTTAGTTTGATTGCAACTATGTGAATTACGTCATATATATAGTGAATTTCGTCATATATATGTGACGTGATAAAACAACAACCTGGTCAATTTGAAGTCATCGAGAAAACGACGTCAAAATTTACGTCATAAACTAATTTCTGATTTATGCAAACACCATGTTTTCTACCTTCTCTCAATTACCATAAGGTGTTATTTTTAGAAATGTGTTTCTTCGAAGGTTACTGAAACATGGGTGTGTATCAGAAACATTAACAACTATATCGCACGTTGCATGTTACGTGCAATGACGTCCAAATCGTCCATGATGTGCAAATGATAAATAAAACAATTATATATTATGCAATCTTTTTCCCTTTTAGTGTACTCTTTCTGGCGGGCGCCTGGCTGAGATAAGCCTACGGTTATCATTATTTTACTGGATGACGGCTCACTAACCGATATCTCTACAAAGCCAGATTCCACTGGGATTCGAAGCTTTGGTCTCCCGCTTTGTAGGCACGCGCCCTAAACACACGACCACGGTTGCGGTATATACAGAGTTAAAAAGGCATATGAATACCGTCATTGAACTTACAAATTTGTCCCATTATGGCTATATCTAAAACAAACATTTTACGTGCTCGATCGTAAATTTCATATTTCATTGTGATCTTATTTGTGATTTCGAAATTAAAAACATTTCAGTTCATTTAAATGTATTTCACACACTGGTGTCATTTTTGTCATTGTAGAAAAGAAGTCATTATTCCATCAACCGAAAACTTAAGAAACAAATACAGATACCGCTTTCTGGCCTTTTTCAGGACATTTTTCTAGATTATCCAGACTAGTGAAAACTGTTTCTTTCTATTCAATTATAAAGTATGTCCTTGTTTATAAACTGAAGGAGTAAAAGCAGATTCGTATAGGAGATGACAAGATGGAGCACGTAGCTTGAATCAACGCTTGAATCCTACATGACTGGCGTTTCATCAGTGTAGTCTAGTAGAAAGAGGGGCAGGTACTAGTAATCCAGACTCATCAGTGAAGCGGAGTAATATCAAAAGAAACAAATAGCTGGCAGCAAAACTATAGAGATGTAATAAGAATAAATTTTCGACATCAAAAGTCCCGTTCACATTTGAAGTACATCCTTAAAACACCCAAAGACGTGTACGACCTATCAGGATTCAGCTGGATTGCAGCAAATTGGAAAATCCTCTTCAATGTTAAGACAATGATGACGATGCTACACTCTTGGTTTACATATACTAGCTTCACTCTTAAGCGCTCCAGTGTGCTTCTATCACACTCTATTCGTCAGCAGTACGTCTCGCGACCACCAACAGTGGCAGCTTTTGGACCGCGTCAAGATGAAGTCTCGCAGAAGATCACGCCATGCCGTTTCAACTATGGGTATCACGCCTTCTCAAGTAAGTTGTAACGAGTAGGTGATTTGCCTACAGTCGTACAAGTTAATAGTGTGCTCGTTTGAATTACACTGACTTTTTAAAAATGATATCTAATATCGCAATAACTTCTAGAGATACATTTCCTGTATAATCGAGCAGTTCGTCCAAAATTTATATGACTGTTTTCGTTGCATGCTCACGAATACATCTCCTCGTAAGCTATATACGGTGTCACTCAAACGTGAGCTCTATTCGGCGTAAGCTGTAAAGGGTGTAACGATGCAGCCTTGTCTCTTTTTTCTATGCCGAAATAATAAAATGAATTCTAAAAAACTTTTTTAAGGTCAGATTTTTTGAAAATACTGAGAAAAGATATTTCATGAGAAGTTTTGATATGTATTATTGTCATGTTTGTAATCTTATTTTTAATCTAAAGAGATAGAGGAAAATCTGCGTTCTTTTTTTTCGTATCCATTCAGTGAAAAATCTGAGTGCTGCTGAGTCTGCTGATTGTTACTTTTTTTAAATAAATCAAATAAGTAACACTTCAACTTACCTTAAAACTAAATAATTCAGTAGAAATGTTTGCAGACACACTCTACATGCCTAAAGTGGGAGTTGCTGGCCACGTTTATGCAATTCGATCATGTCTTGGATGTATTGAACATGAAATGTATAAATTCTCAATCCTTTAGAGTTTCACTATCCAATTTGTTGAAAAAATACAACCATCCTCTGTTCAGGTAGAATAAACGTTTTTTGTAAGCTTAAGGCATCTTATAATAGTATGTATGCGCATTTTACTATATATCTTAAAGTCTAGAAAATGTTTTTTTTTATTTTAAAGTAACTTAAACAGCAAAGGCTGGTCAACTATTTAAATAAAATAAAACTAAATAAAAAAAGGAAAACTTATACTAAATTTCAACTGTTTGATTTATTTGTACTGAACATCTTTCCGTTTAAAGGCGTCCAAATTTTTCTTTTCTATGAGACAAAGCTTCATTGAACATATTTGTTTGTTGTGAGATATGTCAACTAATTTTTGCCAATTTATGAAAGCGTTTGAAAACAAATTAACAAAATATTGTTATTTAGATAGAGGAGGGGCGGGAATATAAGAAATGTGATTAATCAGTAAGTCTCCTCACAATGATTGATGTCTATTGAATGGCACGCGCTATTTTTGTCGTCTGCTGAAATTGCTCCTGTTTGCTCAATTTAGGTTCCAATGTAGTCGCAGTTTGAATTGAAGCTGAAACGTTTTCCTAGTTTGCTTAACAGTAATTGGCAAAGCCAATATCTAGCCTTCAAGTTATTGCAAAGGAATGTATTGATTAAAGAACGTGCAAACGTATCTGTACTTATTGAGATTCTCTTTTTATACTTTCTGCTGCTGAAATTGTCGAAAGTCTTATTTATCATTTAGATAGATAGTTTGATTTCTTCGTACAAAATTAATATTTATGTTGAAAGTTATTCAAATTCCTATTAGAGTTTACCAGAATAACGTTATTAAGAAGGATCATATAAGTGATTATTTGCTTGTGTGTGTGTGCATGTGTGTGCATGTGTGTATGCGCAAGTTCATTATATTTATTTTCAGATCATAAAATTAGTGAAATCTACATTTAATATTGTCTTGCATGTCATGGTTTCACATAACCTAGCTTGTACGTACCCATGAAAACTTCAGCCTCAGCTAAATACCAATAAAGAGTTATTGTGATCTGTACAGAAAGTGTCCTTCATGAACATGGTAGCCTTATTAACAAAGTTCTAAATGAAACTAATTAAGAATATTCAAGCATGACCACTAGAGGTCCGTAATGATTGTTGCTATGCTACAAATCAGTCGGATGAGTAGCTGTTTCAGTATATACAATAAAGTAAGTTGCATTCAAAAATATATCAAAGGGGAACACCACAGCCGACCCTAAAACCGAGGCCGACGCCAACAAGGACGCTAACTCCGAAGGCCGTCGCAAACGCCGACTCTAACGCCAACGTTGTCGCTGACACCAATTAATGCCGAAGGCAACGCAAAAGCCGAAGCATAAACCAAAGCCGAAGCCAAACCTAATGCCGAAGCCAAAAACAATGCCGAAGCCAACGCCAAAGACGAAGCCAAAACCAATGCCGAAGCCAAAACCAATGCCAACAATAAAGCCGATGTCAACACCAAAGTCGAAGCCATAACCAATGCTGAAACCAAAACAAATCTTGAAGCCTAAACAAATGCTGAACCCAACGCATGAGCCGAAGCCAAAACCAATGCCGAAGCCAACACCAAAGCCGAAGCCAAAACTAATGCCGAAGCCAACAACAATGCTGAAGTTTACACCAGAGCCGAAGCCAAATCCAATGTCGAAGCTAAAACCAATGCCAAAGCCAACAGCTATGCCAATGTCAAAACCAATGCGGAAGCCAACACCAAAGCCAAAGCCAACACTAATGCCGAAGCCAAACCCAATGCCGAAGCCAACAGCAAAGCAGAAGTCAACACCAATGCCGAAGCCAAAACCAATGTCTAAGCCGAAGTCATCCCTTTAAAAAAATATGCAAACGTTATGTTTTTTGTTATTTCAGGGTTTATATTGAGATCTTGGTATCCTGAGAACTTTTGGAATGACTGATAATATCTTTATCAGAGAAAGAGTAATATTTTTTCTCAGCGTATGAATTGAACTCAACTTTCCGACATCACTTAACAGAAAATTCAAATTTGTGACAGAAAAGGAGGTAACAGTCCCATATGAAAATTGCAAATAGTTTTATTTGACAAACACTGTAAAACGCACAAGAAATAAAGAGACATGACCATTTTGAAGCGCTCATGATAAGCGACCTTCGATATTTGCGAGTATATTTATTACAACAGCCCGGTTCAATCCCCATCAGGGCCGGCAAAATTTCTCCGTGATAATTGAATTCTGACAATGTGTCTATAGGTCATTTGTCCCTCACCTCTGAATCAAGTGAGGAAGTAGTCAGTCACTTGCGAAGAAACTTGTTAGTAAACTGGTTGGATACCTAGGAACACTGGTTAGGTGGACTGACCGCCGTGATATGACCTTAGCTGTTGAAACTGACGTTAAACCTCAATAAAACAAACAGACAAAAATATTACAATAGTAGCGGCAAGAATGTAATGAATAGTGAAAAACTGTAATAGATAGACTGTCTTAGAAATCTGCAATATTGTAATAGAAAGTGACAAGACTGTAATTAATAGTGGCGTGACTTTAACAAGGAGTGGAAAGACTGTATTTGATAGTGGTAAAACTGGAATAGATATTGATAACACTGTCTTAGAAAGTGGCAAGTCTGTCTGAGAAAGGGACACGATTATGAATAGCTGTAAATGGCAAGACCGATATTAATAGCTGCAAGACTGTAAAAGAAAGTGGCAAGACTGTCATGTATTGTGTCAAATCTATAATAGATAGTAGCAAGATTGTAATAAATAGTGGCAAGACTGTGGCTTAATTGTAAATGACAATGGCAAGACTATAAAACATAGTGGTAAGACTGTATAAGAAATATAGTATTGAATAGTGTTAAATAGTATGAATAGTATTGAATAGTATAGAAATCTAGTAGGAAGACTGATAGAAAGGGGAAGGCTGTATACAATGACAAGTATTTAATGGATAGAGACAAGTCTGTAATGAATAGTTTTAAGTCTGTGATGAATAGTGTTAAGAGTGTTTGGGATAGATGCATGTCTGTTATGGGTAGTGGCAAGTCTGGATTAGATAATGGCAACACTGGATTGGATAGTCGCAAGTCTGAAATGGATAGTGGCAAGACAGGACTGTATTTGATAGTGGCAAGTACTTCTACTTGATTCTCCCAAGAAATTAATACTGACTATAACTGGGATGCGCTTTGTCAGGAAAACTGTGTTAAAAAGTATTAAGGTGCTCTGTTAAAAGATAAAAAGTTCACAGAGTAATAGAGTGCACGATTAAAACAAGAAGGGCGGGGCTAGATGATGACGGTCGCCAGTCTATCCTTAAAGATATCTAGGCTTGGACTGGATTTGACCTGGTATGGTAAGCTATTCGAATACCTTAAAGTTCTGGGAAAGTAGGAGCTGAGGTGATACTGGGTACGAGACTGGAGGATCAGGAAGTTCAAGTTTCTAGTTGGACTAAGGTGACTATGGTCGACATAAACAAGGTTGTACTGGATCTAATAGAAAAAGAGTAGGGAGGATTGGAGTCTGCGGCTTTCTAGGGTGGGCCAGCTAAGTTCATTTAACATATTTGTTATGAGTGTATGTTTTAAGTATCAGCAAGTCTGTTCTGGATAAGTCTGTGTTTGATATAATATACATACAATTTGTTATTACATATATTTAATAGTTCGTGCAAAATGTAATCGAAACAATTTCAAAATTTCGGAAAATCTTTAAAAAATAAAACAGTTGAGGTAATAACGAATTGATTTAATCTTAGCTGGTTTTAAGTAGTTCATTTAAATGTCGATGTTTTTCTGTGTGACCAATCAATTCTAAGGTCTGAAGTTACTTAAAACTTTCTTATATAGAAACAGTAAAATTTGGTTATGTATTCTATTTCCAAAACCTAACTGAAAATGATTCTAAAAGGCAATTTTCACTTTATCAAACAAGCAGAAATTACTGCGGAAATTTAATAAATATAATCTAAAACGGAACCTGCAAAGTTTGATGAAATTTATTATTGGTTTGTTAATCATAAAATACATTTCTAAAATACCACTGCTAAACTTAGTGAAGTTGCATTTTGCACTAATTTAAAACAAACATTAAAATGAATTTCGATAAAAATGCTGAAATAATGGATGAAATGATACCAAGTTACCCGCATTTGCTTTGAGGAGAGAGAGAGAGAATCCAGAATTCATATGTATTATTCATATCTACTGTGTAATAGTAAACCCTTGCTGCTGTTTAATTTGTAAAAATTATGCGATTAACAAACTTTCTATCTAATGATATTCTATTGCCTTTGAATTCAGAGGAAAATAATAAAAGAAAATATCTTACAAATGGACACGAGATTTTATGAGAGTATCTGTATTAAAGAATATACCACTGTTATCTATTTAATCAATGTTTCATTGAAAACACATAAGAGCGAAATTTTGCCGTGTTAATTATAAAGCGTTATACCGCGCTGAGGCTTAATTCAGCCAGGGAATAAATTTGATCCCAAATAAATTAGACGGACAGCCATAATAGCAGACGACAAAATGTGTACTTGCTATTTAAAAGACTGCAAAAGCCATGAAAAGCGATGTTCTGTACTCCTTTTATGTTTTTTAAATGATTTTTAGTGTTTGTTTCCCAAACATTGTCAAAAAAATTTAGCAGAAATCTGGCTCCTCGTGTCTTTATATAAGGAGTGTTTAAGATTTTTTTAATAACAAGTTTAAAAGAGATATTAAAACCCATTCCTTATATTTCAAAGGAAAGAAAGTGTAATAAAGCAGATTTGAATGGCCTAGGTAAAACAAATTCATGCCAGTCCAGCACAATACCACTGGATCACTGATTCGCTTCACATCGATCGTTTTCCTTTTCTATTCCAAAAATATTATGGTTTCATAACAACATTACAGTGTTGCGTGCTTTGTTAATTATAAACAAATTAAACCGAAAAAGCATGTCAAAATTTACGTTAATATAATGCTCAAGCTCTTTATTTAGAAATGTTCTCGTTTATACGTTAAGTAATGTTTTACCTCAATATTTTCAATATATAGACAAGCAAAATATGCATTGACAAAGTTAACAACAAAAAGAACATGCTTTAAATCTTGAAAGTTTTGAACATAATATTTACAACTGTTTAGACAAGATGTCCAAGGTTTTTATTCTTATACCCAAAAGTCAAAGCAAGACCGGTTAGACATCATCTCAAGAAGCATGCTGTACATGGGACACCTGCTTTAATAGTTATAAGACATATTAAAGCCAGGGAAATGCGAAGAACTGAAAACATTACAGCAGAGGCTAAAAGAGATTTTTCTCGTTTCTTTAACATGTTGGGTTACTTTGTTTGATTAAGACGGGTATAACTTTTGGTGCATTTTTGTTTTCTAGATTATACTTACTTGTTCAACATTTATTCAAATTTTGAGGTTTTGAGCGATTAGAAAAAGATGAATTCGACATTATGTTAAAAGTCTGGAGCTGTAATCATTACAAGACTACACTTGTCTGAACGTAGGTCAATAAAGTTCTTAAATCATATTACAGTTCTGTTCTATAAGTATAACAAATTATAAGGATCAAATAAGCTTAGTAATGAAATTTAAGTTCCGTAATGAAATCTTTTTGTTTAATCAAAAAAACATATTAAACTGCAGTATTCAGCCACCGCGTTAACTACAAATGTTAAAATATATTTCTGTACACATCAGTACACATAAAGCTTTCAGAAATTCATAAAATGATTCATGTTAAAACACCATGACAAAAAGGTCAGGAAATAATTCTTTTAGAGTTAAGGTATATGATTATATTGGTCATGGCACCTTTTCTTACGAATAGAAGAGTCTATATAATTATACAAGGAAACCTAAAGTAATGAATAAAACATGCTAAATGCTTCAATTTATCAGGAAATATTGCAGTTTGAAACATATTAGCTACACTAAATGCGGACGAATTATATTTTATTCTTACAACCACAGTTTAACATTTGTATTTATTGAGATAGCACGACATGACTACCGTCTTTGAACTAACGAATTTGTCTATTTATGGTATATTCACGAACCATTTACGGGTTGAATTGTAAATTGTATTATTTTATTGTGCTTTTATTTTTGTTAATGAAATAAAACACATTTTAGTTCATTTAACTGTGTTTCACACACTAGTGCCATTTTTGTCATTGTAGTAAAGAACCCATTGCAGAGAAATTAGAAAACCTGTTTCCCTGTTTAATTATTTCCTGAATTATTTTTTAAGAAAAAGAGAATACTGACGTATTCACTCAATAGAAAGATTAAGACACAAATACAGAAACCGTTTTCTGATTTTTTTCAGCACATTTTTTCTCAATTCTTCAGACTACTGAAAGCTGTTTTTCAACAATCTGGTCATAGAAAAAATGACGTCAAAGTCCACGTTATAAACTAATTAACGATTTCTGCAAACACACTATGTTTTCTGCTTCTCTCATTTACCTTAAGTGTTGTCTTCGAAAGTTACTGAGAAATAGATATAGTTCACACAACAACCTAGCAACAATATCGCATTTACATGGTATGACGTCCCAGTCGTTCATGATGTAAAAATGATCAATAAAAAGGTTATAATTGCACTGCTTATTCCGGTGCGATTTAAAGTATACAAAAATAACTTCAAAATAGCCTATTATCTGAAAGTGAAAAAAATGAAAATGTAAAATTGACCACTTTGTTGATAATCTCGAGACACGGGCAATTATATTATGTCTTTGTAATTTAAGTGAAAGTGTAAAAGCAGATTTGGAAGAGACATGACGAGGAAAAAAAGGAAAAATGGCTAATTTGCCCCACACTACAATATTTTATCGCAAATTGAAGCATTCATTAGTCCTGTTCATTTGTAAACTCTTCCCTATGGAGACAAAGTTTTTCTCTAAATTTTACAAATGGAATGCGGGCAAAAAATTGATTGCTCATGAAATACGGGATGTTGGCATGTTCAGGTGATCATTCTTGTACTATTCGATTGACTTGAGAGGAGTATTTTTCATTTGATAAAGATAAAGACAATTTGACTGGACATACCCCAGAAATAACAAGGTTTCAAATGAAAATAAAGCTGGACTTAGACCATAAATAAAAAACTTGAAACATCAAGGTATTAAATGAAAGTAAGGTAATTCGGTGTCCTGATGTTGTTTTCGTAAAAACCTAGATATATTTTTCTCGTCACGAAGTGGGTGGGGTTAATTGGTACCGTTTTTTGGTGTTCTTTTTTTTGTTTTAATGTCATCAGTCATCAGTCATAGTTTTCCTTAGTTGTCGTGGTCAGTCTTAGACTAACACTGATTTTAATATTTGAATGTATGTTTGCCATACCTTTTTATTTCGATTAGATTTGAAGTTAATACTTTTTATATCTTCTAAATGTCTTCGTCAAAGTGCCACTAACAACCTTTTAAGCAGATCAATAAACCAAGGGTTAAAACACTAAACTACATCATATCTGCATTTATATATATATTACTGATTAGAAAAGCTGAAATTAGAAGGTTGAGGGAATACCTAAAATTGTAAATAAAATTGCTCCTGCTGAAATCGTACAAACAGTTAAAAAAACTTACACAATCGCAAAAAAATGTTTTTCACAAATAGCATTTGCACGTAATTACTAATATTGACGTGAATCTCTTGACATGTAAAGTCCATCAAGTAAGTCCTTCTGATTTATTTTTAAAAGGACCTGTGTCCTCCTTGTTCATTGGAGAAGGATTGAAAAGGACTTGTTTTGTAATTGTTAGTCACAATGTTAAAATTACCTCTCTTGTTTTTTTTATCAAAGAGGGCAAGATATGAGCTCTGTCAAGAGGCAAACTGGAAAAGTATTAATCATTTTATATACAACAGAAGTTGTATCAGTATTGAGCAAATAGACAGAGATTTCAGCAGACGAAACAGAGAAAAAAACAACACAAACTCGCAAGTGGCATGCAATAAAGTTTGATAATAAATTTGAGCATGAGCAATTTATCAAATTTCTTATACTTCTGCAGTGAATTCAGAAATTAAGTTTTTACTGACTCTTGGAGTTTAAATTTTTAGAGAACTAGCAGACATTACATTAGACAATGACAAACACGATACAATAAGTTTGGCGTCATTCAGTAATGTATAGCGTGGCACAAAATGTTTCGAAAAAGAATTATAGAATGGTTATATGTGGTATGAAAAAAACAGGAAACGCCGCAATGCCAGGTTTTCAACAATATTAACAATTTAGGCAATAACATTTCCGAAGTTTTGCAATGAGCTTGTATTTACACATTGAACACCGAGCAGAATATCTATACAAAAAAGACGACAAAGTTGATCAATTACTAAATTGAACTGAATCAAAATAATTTTATAATAATAATGATAATAATATCATTTATTATTTCAACTAGATGAAATAGCAGCACAATAGTGATTTATGACAACTTACAATTTTCTATTTAAAGAAAGCATAGAAATGTATAAATATTCAGGGGTATGAAAACGATGCACAGAAGACAAAGGTGATACACAAGTTTGACATTTGGTGTTACGACTATTCCAAATGCTAGCCTCTGCCTAGTGGTTAAGTTTCCAGAACGCAGCTTTATGGGGGAAAGTCTGGTCTGAAACATTGATGAAAAAAATAATTTATGGCTTTTTAGACCAAGGACTGACGATAAAAAGGTTAAATAGATCGATAAATATTTTTTTATTCAATTAACCTTATACAGTTGAGCCATAACAGAAAATGTGTTACTTTCAACATTTTTTTTTCGAAACGACTGAATGGTTGAAAACAAGGATATAAGTAATTACACTCTTAGGTTGTTAATATTGAATAGTTGTATTAATTTAGATAAAGTAATGCAATCGTATAAAATACTTAACAATTAAAGCTTAACACAGTTAAAATTGATTTACCTTATGTGTAATTTAAGGTTTCAACAAAACTTTAAATCAATTAAGTTCGCTATTTTTATTTGATGGTTCTGACATTAAAATTAACGAAATTTTAAAACTGTTTTTAAAGCTATTTTATGTTGCTTGTAACTTTAGAAACACTTTCTAATATATGATTACAAATTTAGGGTAGATGTATTTAATTTGTACACATCCTTATGTTTTTCAAATTACAGAGCAAGTAAAAATATAATTGAGCTTTATATTGGAATAAAGTTTTTAAAGTTTTTACGTGTTGCGTAACACTTCCTCACTTGATGTTTACGTCATAAACAAATTCTTTTTCATTTAAGTGTAGTAAAATTGAAGTGAATTTAGGTGATCTAATGTGTTAACATTTGTTTCAGTGGAATGGAAATTCACACTACAGTGTATTTTCACGTTGGGATATTGTTTGAAATATAATAATATGGCATGTCCATCAAGTAGAAATTTGTGTCTGCTTATAAATTAATATCCAATGAAATGTCAAAGATCCATAAATCACGCCTTATACTGTGGGATTAATGCAAATTAACCTGGCCAAATGGGACCCTTGTATATTCTGCATAGCTGTCAAAACAAAGCAATTAACTTTTCTATGACCCAATCAATGATAAAGTTGAGAGAAATAGCAAAATTTTATGGCAAGTGATCTTACAAATTGATTGTATTGCTTTTGATCAGTCACACTTGTGAAAACATTATGTAAAAGCTTGTTCCAATTAACATGTCTGAATGATTTTTAGTTAAGAAGCTTCCATGCAGATACATATTTTAATTAGATAATTAAATGTAACGGATCTATTTATGATGAAAATAAATATCATTCGACTTGTAAATGTGAACAAATTAAAAAAACAAAAACAATGTGTTTGTGTTATGATTTTGACATAGTTTTTAGAGCTTCTTCATATCATTTGTTCTGTGATCATTATTGTTTTGTTTTCAAAAAAATGTAAAATGAATAAGCCCCGACCCCCCCACCCGCCCCCCCCCCCCCCCACAAAAAAAAAATATATGCATTTATAATGAAAAAATTATAGATCTAGTCAAAAATTACTTACACGTACCTCAGGAAAAATATACCACAGACAAATAAGCTACACGTCACTGTAAGGAGAATGTTTTTATGGAAAAAATCTCTCGATTGGAGTTAATTAATCAATTTTAATTTGCTATAAAAATATCTTTAAGATGAAAATTACCTGCGGAATTTTGTAAAACAGTCATAGATAGATATATATTTTTCGCTCATATGAAAATTTCGAGGTCAAAAATTCGTGTCACATGATCTTTAAGGCAGCGGCTTTATATAAATCTAGAGAAACATATACAGTCTGTTAAAACTTTTGACTCAACAAACTGCCTTGAGACATCGACGTGGGCGAAGTAATGTACCAAGTGTATAATATTCGGATAATAAGCATATTCGGATACGTACTTGGAACAGCCTTTTATGGCAAAGTTTAGCGTAGGGTTAAAATTCGCGCATTCGCCCAAGCGCGAAATACGCGAAAATTAACCCTAAGCGAAATAAAATGATACCACAGTAATATATTTCTTCTTTTCTTTAAATTGGCCCAATTGTTGGTTAATTCATCTATAAATCGTGTGATTGTTTCGTGTTTAAGATGCTTTAGCATAAAATATAATTGTTTTGGTTAGGAAAGTCGTCATAACATTTGCCACTGTGATATCGCTGACCGAGTACATATGTTGGGGATGCTTGATATTTAGTGGCATGATACTTTTAAACTCTGTAGCCTTAGCGCACTTATGCATTTTTAAGGCTGCAGATGTGAAAAGCTGATCAGATTCAAGTATTATTAAGCTACTCGATTAAAATTGAATAAACGTTTCTTCTGCTTGATATCTGATTCAATTCAGTTTAAAAAGTCACTCCCACTACACCAGTTTTGGATTAAGTTTTTAATTAATGCATGAGGTCTCAGTTAACATTCAGAATTTGATATTTCATTCAAGAAACATGGTATGGCAGCGTTTCCAATTAACACTGACAATGTTTCCGGAACTAAAACATTAATGAACGGTGCCCCGCAGCTAACGCATTAATTTTGAGGTAACTGGGTACGTTCCATGTTAACGATAATGCTGGAAATTATTTGTTGTCAGCACCGTTCTTGCTGTGATTCCAGCAATGCTCTAACTTTTCAAAGGTGATAATGCACAATCACTCGTTCATATTATTTGCTTTCGATTTTGCTTTTAGAAGGACTTCCCAAATTTGTTTTTTGGTAACTCTTAAAGATTAATGATTTTATAAATCATTTCAACTGATTCACGTACATGTCAAAGAAAATAGCACAAACCCGATTTAAAGTTTATGTTCAGCCTGTTAAAAGAAGACAAATGATAACTTTGCTTGAGGCAATTGTTACGTATTACTTTTAAATGCCGTCGTAAGACTCACATAGTAAAAGCAGTATGCAGATAGTGTAAGTTTACCAATGCCAGTTTTTCGACGTAAGACTCACATAGTAAAAGCAGTATGCAGATATTGTAAGTTTACCAATGCCAGTTTTTGTATAATATTACTTACAAAGTAATTTATTTAGATTTCTTTTCAGTATTTACATTTTAGTTCAGTTTATATGCTACATTTCAAATAAAAGGTTTCTAGTTATCTTATTCCACTGACGGGTTCTGCGCTGGTGCAACTGCACACGTTACATATACCTTTGTTTGGTCGGTTTCAGTTTTTATGAACAGAAACAGTTACATTTTGTTTCTGCCAGTCAGGTATAAGATGATAGCTTTATTGCCGAAAGGTAAAAAAAAATTAAGCTCCAGGCGTTAGCTTAGCGTTGTTTCTAAAGAAATTAAGAAAAGCAAAAATTTTGCCAAAGGGTAACAATTGCTTCGTGAGAAAATTAAATGAATTTTAAATGAATCTTAGCGAGTGCGAATACCTGTGGCTTGGTATTGTATATATTAAGCCGCTCTTATGATGGTTCTTAATTTGTTTCAGAGATTATCATTAGTCTTATTATTAAAATATTTCTTTATATTTTGTACTAGTCTTTAATGTGAACAAATTTTGCAATTAATTTCTAGCAACGTAATCATCCGCCAATTTGGCATTAGAATGAACTAATGGACAAAATTTAACTTGAAATTAAGACTGTCACTGAAAAAACGACGAAAGTTTAATACAAGAAAATGTAAAACATAAGATTTTTTTTCTGAAATTTTATGAGTAACATTTTATTGATGACAATCCGTTAAGTGTTTCTTTGGGCTTTTATCAAAGAACAGGGAGTTAAATATAATAAGTGGCCGAAAATAAGATGAAAAATTACCTTGCTCCAAATCGGCAAGAAAAAAAAACGTTACAATAGATAACTTAAAATATCGTTTACAAAAGCATATTCTCTAAATGTTATTAATCAAAGACATCCGTCTAACTTTGTTAGAGAAATGTAAACGAAATGATCACAAGGCATTTTCAATCGCATTTGTTGCTGTTTTTAACTTTGGCTTTGAAAGATATCTTCATGCAGTAAATTGCAGTTATTCTAATTAATGAATGACTTGTCAGTTTAGAATTGATATGACAAACTGACAACAATTTTAGGTTTAACGCTGTTGTTGTTTGTTTTTGTAAACTAAATGATAGATTGAATAATAAGCAGACTCTGAGTTGTCTAATGAATGAACCGATAGTAATAGTAAATTTAACACATTAACATACACGGGAGTACTTGGGAGTTGAATCAAAATACTTTTATGTCGCTATTACAAAAAAGTTACCAATATCAATATTATTTTTTCCATTTTTCATTATTATAAAGTAAAAAGCACGTTTGATGGATTTATTTACTAAGACTTTATTTGGATATAAGACTTGCTTATGATGATGACGAGTGTAAATATGTCTCATAACAACGAAATACATTTGTAGACCTCAAGAAGCTCAGAAAACCTCAGGTGCCACAACTTGTTTCAACAAAAAATCTGCATTGTTTGCTCAATAATACCGCTTTTGGGAACAAAGTTTTCAAACAGTGATTGTTTATAAATAATGTAAACTGGATGCAGCAAAGACGCCTTTTTTCCTTTAAACGATGATTTGAGATTGTGCTGGTCATATTTTGTAACATTTTCAACTATACTATTACAACTTCTACTGTTACAGGTATGCTTCTACTAACTTTTACTTCTACTACTACGACAAACACGACGACGATGATTATGATGATGAATGTAAATTTTGCAAATATATTGAGATAAGTATAATCAGAAACAGACTTGTGTTTAATACTGGACTCTGACCATGTGAGCTTTAAACGATAAGACGACAAACCTATATGAAAAGTAAATTTTAATATCCAGCATATACAACTAAATAGAGCTGTATTCGTTGCATGCTCATGAGTGTTGAAAAGCTATTTCAAGGTAAGATCTTTAAAAATACTAAAGGAAACAATTCAAGAGAAGTTTTTTGTGTATTTTCATGTTTGCAGAAACCATTTGAAATCTTATCTGTAATCTAAAGAGATAAGCAAAAATTTAAGAATTGAGAAACAATTACTAGTTAAGTAAGCTGCATTCTAATTAAATTGTTCGTACATATTCAGTGAAAAATCTGAGTTCTGCTCTTGTTAAATGAATCAAATAACTAACATTTCAAGTTATATTTATTATTTGAATAATTCAGTAGAAATGCAAAGAAAATTATTATTGCAGACACACTCTATGACCCTCGTTAACTGGATAAAGTTGGAGTTGGTAGCCACGTTTATGCAATTCGATAATGTTTTGGGGATTTAAAAGCTTAACATCATCATCAATTCTTAATGCTTTAGGTAAAATATTTAAGAATTTCAATATCAAATTTGTTACAAAGAAAAATGTAACCATGGTATTAATGGATGCTCTGTTGAGATAGAATTAACGTTTATGTCCAAGCATAAGGAATCTTATAATAGTATCTAGCACATTTTACTATCCATATTAAAGTCTAGAAATTATAATGTCTTTACTTTATAGTAAATGTAACGACAAGGCTAATAAGCTACTTTTATAAAAAAATATCTAAAGAAACTTTTCCTGAATGTCTTGGGTTTGATTTATTTGTATTGAAGATCTTTCCGCGTCTCGCCGGAAATTTGTTTTTTCTGTTTTGAACATATTCGTTCTTTGTATGTAAATTCCACTTATTTTTACCAATTTGTGAAAGCGTTTGAAGACCTTTCACAGAATGTTGTTATTTAGATAGAAGGGGAAAATATAAGAAATGTGATTAATCAGTAAGCCTCCTCACGGTGATTGATGTCTATTGAATGGCACGCGCCACTTTTGTCGTCTGCTGAAATTGCTGCCTGTTTGCCTAATTTAGGTTCCAATTTAGTCGCCGGTTTGAATAAAGCTGAAACGGTTTCCTAGTTTGCTTAAGAATAATTGGCAAAGCCAATATCTAGCCTTCAAGATATTGATAAAAGGAAATTATTGATTAAAGGAAGTGCAATCGTAGTCTCTCAAAAATGGCTGTGTTTATTGAGATTTTCTTTTTATACTTCCTGCTGTTGAAATTGTCTAAAGTCTTGTTTACCATTTAGTTTTGTAGTTTTGATATTTTTTCGTAAGAAAATAATATTAAGATAATGAGATTCCTATTAATGTTGAGCAGAAGAACATTATAGAAAAGAAAGACGTTAATGATTATTTGCCCTCTCTCTCTCTCTCTCTCTCTCTCTCTCTGTGCATGCATATTCTAGCATGACTACTACAGTTACCTAATGGTTCTTGTTATGCAATAATCAATCGGTTGAGTAGTTGTTTTAATATGTACATTAAAGTCGATTCCATTCAGAAATATATGAAAAGGCAACGCTAGAACTGCCCACAAAACCGAAGATAAGCCGACGCCGACGCTGAACTTTACGACAACGCTTAAGCCAACTCCAAAGCCGTCGCTTATGTCAACGCCGACTC
Source organism: Cyclina sinensis (assembly GCA_012932295.1). Classification (NCBI taxonomy): domain Eukaryota; kingdom Metazoa; phylum Mollusca; class Bivalvia; order Venerida; family Veneridae; genus Cyclina; species Cyclina sinensis. Next base: position 34,474,709 of record JAAONU010000007.1, on the reverse strand, counting down.
CAATACCAACGCCGTCGTTAACACCAATACTGAACCCACAGCCAACACTAACGCTAAAACCAACTCCAAAGCCACGCTTATGCAAAAGAAAGGTAGCACCACTTCTTATAATAGAACTTAAAAAGCTAAGTTGAAAAATCATTATCTTGCACATTTATTGTTTGAGCGTGGTTTTATTTCTTGCATTCGCAATAAAATCTATTTTACATTAGTAAAAGGTATGTTCACACGTTGGCGTCATAATAGTAAAACAGCAACAAAAATACATGGCAGGGTCTGTCTCCCTTTTAGAAAAAAAAAAACCTACCCAAACGTTATGTTTTGTTATTTGAGGGGTTATATCGAGATCTTAGTATTTAGAGACACTTTTAAATTACTAATATATCTAAATCATATATCTTAATTTGTGACCGTAAACAAGGTGACGGTCCCCTATAAATATTGTAAACAGTTTTAAACAGTTTCAGTAAGTCAAAAATATAGGTCAAGGAATAATGTTTTTGAAATCATCTTGAAAAACTGTACAAATTGTCCAAATTTTATTGCCACAGCAAAAACTTAAAAAAATGAAGAAAAAAAAAATTCGGGGCGGGGGGGGGGATGACCCCACTGTGGTCACAATGCATACTACCAAATATCTAAGCTCCAGGCCTTGCAGTTTGTGACAAGAAGATTTTAAAAGTTTTTTGCTATATAACTCTATGTAAAGCATGTGAACCTTTGGGCGGGGCCAGTTTTGACCCACGGGCCATGATTTGAACAATCTTGGTAGAGGTCTACTAGACAATGCTCAACACTAAATATCTAAGCTCCATGCATTGTAGTTTCTTAAAAGAAGATTTTTAAAGTTTTCCCTATATAACTCTATGTAAATCAAGTAAGCCCTGGGCGGGGTCAGTTTTTGAAGTTTTCCCTATGCAACTTGTGAAATCAGGTGACCCCCAGGGCGGAGCCAGTTCTGACCCCAGGGTCATAATTTGAACAATCTTGGTAGAGGTCCACTAGATGATGCCTCATACCAAATATCTAAGCTCCAGGCCTTGTGGTTTTTGAGAAGAAGATTTGTATTTTTTTATATTTTTTTGCCATGGCAACCAGAGTTCTGCATGGAATTGAATTCTTTGAAAAACTTTTGAAGAGCTTTATGCAAGGAACATCCCATGCAAGTTTCATTGAATTTGGCCCAGTGGTTTCAGAGAAGATGTCGTTTGAATGAAATTGTTGACGCCTCACGACGCACAACGCACACCGCACGACGCACACCGGACATTGGGGTATGACAAAAGCTAAAATTAGCAGATAAAATTATATTTTGTTTAATCGCATTACATTTTATTTCTTCAAATTCGCTGACAGTCGACCTATTTTTATCAGTAGACAATACATAATATTAATTTTATCAAAAGCCGGTTACTGAAATTAAACTAAACTATACAAAACATACGCTTTATAACAAAATATAAACAAAACAAAAATGTCACGTTTTCGTTATAATTGCAAGTACAACGGTTTGTTGAAACGTCATGCTATTACAGTATTATTGCCTTTTTTGATAATCTACAATATAAGAACCAATGGATTAGAACGAAGATGAGGCAAGATGTTTAAGAATTAATAATACGAGCACAAAAAACAGGCATGTCTTTTAATTCATTTGTACATATATACTTTGATATTACACATATATTTCTTTAGTGCAAAATGTAATCGAAACGTTTTCTTAATTTTGGAAAATCTTTATTTTAAAAAAAGTTGAAGATTTTTACGAATTGATTCAGAATTTAAACTTAGGTGGTTTCAAGTAGTTCATCTTAATTTCTGTTTTCTGTGAAAATCAATTAATTCTATAAAAAACTGTTCGAACTTAAAACCTCCTTTTATAGAAACAGTAAAATTGGGTTAGGTATTTTATTTTAAAAACCTAACTGAAAAATTTAATAATGGTTGGGGCAATTTTCACTTTACCAAATAAGCACAAATTGTTTTGAAAATTTAATGAAGATTATCTAAAAATAGAACCCGCAAATTTTAGTTAAATTTATTATTGGTTAGTTAATCATAAAATACATTTCCTAAATACTATTGCTGAACTAAGTTATATTGGATTTAAAAATAAACTTAAGAAAACGAATTTGATATCAAGTTGCTTAGAGAGAGAGAGAGAGAGAGAGATAATTTACATGTATCATTTCTATTTATTGCTTGACAGTAACTATAGCGTTCGAATTCAAAGGACAAAATAAAAGAAAATGTCTTAAAAATTGACACGAGATTTTATTAGAGTATCTGTATTAACGAATATACCACTGCAATTCCTTTAATGAATGTTTCTTGAAAAAACATAAAAGCGAAATATTTGCTGTGTAAACTTTTAAGCAAACAAGAAAAATACCGCACTGAAAGGAATAAATTGGATCCCAAATTATTAAGACGGGCAGCAATAAGAGCAGACGACAAAATGTGTCCAAGGTATTCAATAACTACGGGAAATGATGTCGTTCACACCTTTTACGATTTTTTTTTTTTGATTTTTTATATTTTTATAGATGACCAATGAGTTAAATAAAACAGCTATTTCCAATGTTTCCAAAACATTGTTATAAAGATTTAGCAGACATGGTAGGCTTTAAATGGCTTTATACAAGGAACGTTTAAGAATTTTTTGAATAACATGTTTAAATCAAAAGATATTAAACCCTTTCCCTCCATTTTAAAGGAAAGAACGTCTGAACAGTGCACACGTTATTATTAAACAAACTCACACAAATACAGAACACAGTCGCTTTGGAATTATTTCAAGACATGTTATTTCTCATTACATCATGTAATACTATTTTTATAATTAAATGGGTCTTTCCCTTTTATTTGGAGTTGTCTGGATCTCGGTCTCTTTTTTTTTTCTTTTTCTTTTTTATCAAACAAATCACTGTTTACGCGCAGGACAACTTTTGGTATATGATTTTCTGTAAGAAATGTATTTATAAATTCATCAATGTTCTATCTAGTTGAGTTTTTAATCAGTGCCGGTTGCACATATGACCGAAGACCCCTGCAGAGATTAGTTTGTTTTTTTTGTTGTCGGGGATAGTGCATGAGACAGTAAGCATCCAGTTCCAGAGACACCCCTTGCTCTTTTGCACGCTCAGTGTACAACACTTATATACGGGACCTCGGTTTAAGGTCTCATCTGAGGCAATTTGTAATTTTAGTGGAGGACTGTTTGATTGAACTCGTGACCCCTGCGTTACCAGTCAAAACGCGTTACCACTGGACCTCTGATCCGCTCCTCATCGATCTTTTTCCTTTGTCAGTGTTTTATTACTGTTCAAAAAGTTATTATAATTTCATAGCAACATGACAATGTTACGTGCTGTGTCAATAAAAAACAAATTTAACTGAAAAACACGTTAACTTTACAGAAATGATTTCGCTTGACAAAGGTTATGTTAACATAATGCTCAAACTCTTTATTCAGAAATGTTCACCAGTTTAAGTAATGTTTTACTTCAAAATATTCAATATATAGGCAAACCAAACAAGCATTGACTAAGTAAACAATTACAACATGTTTTAAATCTTGACAGTTTTAAACAAAATGATTTTAACCTATTTGAAAAAGATGTCAAAAGTTTTTACTCTTAAACCCCAACGTTAAAGCACGACTGGTTAGACCTCATCATCTCCAGGAGCACTTTGTGTATAGGGCAGCTGATTTTAAAGAAAACGAAGAAACCTTATAAGATAAATATTAAGGTCAGGGACATGCCAATAACTGAAAACATTACACGGCAGTGGCTAAAAGAGATCTTTCTCTGTTTTTAACAAGTTGTGTTACTTAGTTTGATTAAGACAAGTATAACTTTTGGTACATTTTGCTTTCTAGATTATACTTACTTGTTTTACATTTATTCAAATTTTCAGTTTTTGAGCGATTAGCAAAAGATGAATTCGACTTTAACGTCTAGACAGGATGCAGTGATTGCAAAACATGTTCCCCATGGACAGTCTTTATAGTTCCTTTATTGTGTTAGCAGTCTGGATGTGTAATCACTACAAGACTATACTTGTCTGAACGTAGGTCAATATAGTTCATACATCATTTTAGCAGGATTTTGTTTCTGTAAGTAGATCAAATTATAAAGTTCAAATAAGCTTAGTTATCAAATATCAGTTCCGTAATGAAGCCTTTATGTGTAATCAAAGAACATGAACTGCAGTACTAAGCCATCGCGTTTTAATATAATTGTTAAAATATACTTCTGCAAAAATAATTAAAACATGCAGAAATTCGTGAAATAGATGCATGTTAAAACACCATGAAAAAGCCAAGAATTTATTCTTTTAGAGTTAAGGTATATGATTATCTTGGCCATTGCAACCTTTCTTACAAATTGAAGTCAAGTCTATATATTTATAAAGAAAAAGCTAAAGTAATGATTAAAACATGCTAAATGCTACAATTTATGAGAAATTATTGCCGTATGAAACAGACTAGCTAAACTAAATGCGGACGAATTTATGTTATTCTTACAAACTCATTTTTTTCATCTGTATTTACAGAGAGAATAGGATATGAATACATTCTCTAAACTTACGAATTTGTCTCATTTATGGGATATCTACGAACCATTTACGTGTTTGGTCGTAAATTGTTTCATAGTGTTTTTATTTCTGTTTTCGAAATAAAACACATTTCAGTTCATTTAATTTTGTTTCACACATTGGTGTCTCTTTTGTCATTGTAGAAAGAACCCATTGCAGAGAAATTAACAAACCTGCTTCCTTCTTCAATGATTTCCTGAATTAAGTTTTAAGAACAAGAGAATATTGTGGTATTCTCTTAATAGAAAGCTTAAGACACAAATACAGATAACGTTTCCTGATTTATTTTGGGACACTTTCTCGATTCTTTAGACTACTGAAAGCTGTTTTTAACAATCTGCTCAATTCGACGTCATAGAGAAAAGGGCGTCAAAGTTGACGTTTAACGATTTCTGCAAACACACTACGTTTTCTGCTTCTCTCATTTACCTTAAAGTGCTGTTTTTGAAAGAAAAGCTTGTCTTCGAAAGTTACTGAGACATGGATATAGATCACACACCAACCTAGCAACAATATCGCATGTTTCATGGTATGATGTTCAAGTCGTCCCTGATGTTAAAATGATCAACAGAAATGTTATTTTTTCCGTTAGTGTACCTTCTGGCAGTCAGTGTGCTATTTAAAGTATACACAAGTAACTAAAAAAATAGTGTATTGTCTAAAAGTGAAAAAAAAACTGAAAATACAAAATCTGACTACATTGTTAATATTCTCAAGACACGGTCCATTGTCTTTGTAAATTAACGTAAAGAGTAAAAGCAGATTTGGAAGGAACATGGCGGAGAAAAAAGAAGTAATGGTTAATCTATATCACTCTGCAACATTTAACACAAATTAAAGCATTCGTAAGTCTTGTTTATTCGTAAAGATTTCCCTTTAGCGACGCAGTTTTTCTCTACATTTTACTAATGAAATGCGGGCAAAAATGGATTGCTTATGAAATACGGGACGTTCGCTTTGTTTCAGACGGTAATCATTCTTTTACTATTCAACTGACTTGAGAGAAGTAATTTCCATTTGACAAACCAAATTTTGATTGGACAAACACCAGAAATAAAAGCAAACAAAAATGAGGCTGGACTTTGACCAGAAATAAAAGATTGAAACATTCCCTCTTGGGATTAAATGAACGTAAGGTATTTTGAAGTCCTGTTGCTTTTTAATGGCTTAGGTATATTTTTCTTGTCACGAAATGAATGGGGTAAATGTGGTACCATTTTTTGTAATCATATTTTCAGTAGTCCTCGCTATGTTCTTTTTTTGTCTTAATGTCATCACTCATCAGCTTTTTATTTCTGTAAATGATTACGTAATTGTTTGCTGTAGATGTCTTGGTCACACTAAGACGAACAGTGATAATATAATGTTTGAATATATGTTTGTCATACCTTTTTATTTCTACGAGGTTTGAAATTAATACTTGTTATATCTACTAAATGCCTTCGTCAAAGTGCCACTAACTGTCTTTTTAGCAGTTCAATTAACCGAAGGTTAAAAATCTTAATTAATCCTACCAGCTGTAACATATATATTACTGACTAGAAAAGCTGAAACCGGAGAGCCGAAGAGATAGCTTTAATTGTAACCAAGTATTGCTCCAGAAATCGTAAAAAAAACCCAGTTAAACTGGAAAAACAAATGGTCGCAATATAAAATATATTTTAAAAATAGCATTTGCGAATGCGAGTTAATCAGCATGTTATTATTAATAGTGATTTGAATCCCCTGACATCAATTAAATCCTTTTGATTGGTTTTTCAAAAGACCTGTGTCCTCCAACTCCATTGTAGAAGGATTAGAGAGGACTTACTTTGAAATCGTTAGTCAAAATGTTAAAATTACCTTTTTTTTCTTTTTTGATTGAAGAAAGCAAGAAACTACCGCTTGCAAAACTGATTAGAGTTTACACTGTTGGGTAAAGAACAAGACTCGTCGGTACACCTGTCAGAAATCAATTTAAGCGCCACCCAATGTGTTTCTTTCAAACTCAGCCTATTACCTGTCAAAAGTGTCATTCCAGTGTCAATCTGTGTACGAAATGAAAAAGCGATAAGGAAAAAATATTGAGTGAAGATTTCCGGTAGCTACGCAGTGACAATGACGACACAGCAACTTTGGCGCCGCCCAGGCAAATTTTTCTGGCAGCGGGTAGATTGCAAGATGCAGTTTTATTGCAAGGTATACCTGAAAAAACTGCCTCGCTGTGATTGGATGATCGGTAAAGTGACAGTTTAAGCTACTAAAATAAACATCGTAACGTCACTTTTTACCGCGTTCTGAATAGGTGAAACTCTAATCAGTTTTGCAAGCGGTAGTATGTGGTCTGTCAAGAAGCAAACTGGAAGACATTATTCATTTAGATATTCAACACAACTTGAACCAGTATTAAGCAAACATGCAGAGGTTTCAGCAGACAAAAAGGACGAAAACTCGCGAGTGGCAAGCAATGAACTTTAATAATAAAAGCAGGCATGCGCGATTTATCATATTATCATACTTCTGCTCTGAATTTAGGAATGAAGTTTTTACTGACTCTTAAATTTTAATTTTCAGAAAACTGGCAGACATACGGGTAGACAACAACAAACACGTCAAATGAAGTTTTGCGTCATTCAGTAATGTATAGCGTGACACAACCTGTCTCGAAAAAGATTTATGGAATGGTTGTATGGTGTATAAAAAGAAACAAGAAACGCGGCAACGCCGCGAAACCAGAAACCAGGTTTTCAACAATATCAACAATTTAAGCAATAACATTTTTGTTGCATTAAGCTTGTGTTCACACAGAGAAGAATGTCTTTAAAGCAAACAGACATAATTGGTCAATTACTAAACTGAACGTAATCAAGAAAATGTAATAATAACAATAATAATAATAAAATAATAATAATCATGGTGATGATAATGATATTGATGGGAATAATAATACAACAATTTATTATTTTAACTAGATGAACTAGCAGCACAATACTGCTTTATGACAACTATGTCAACTAACAAATTTCTTTATACATATTCAAATATACGAAGACTTAAAATCTAACCTTCTGTCCCGTTTGCACGACTTACCAAATTTGCTGTTGATCACTGCTGTTCAGTCAGAACACACACTATTCTCAAGATTGCAAAGTCCACTGTTCAGTCTTCAATAGTCGGTTTTGTTCTTCTACTAGAAGCAAAAGCAGATTTCAGAGTGTTCTAATTAATTGTGTTATTTGAGTAGGGGCAACACTATAAGATTTAATTTTTAAGGAATGGAAAGCGCTAACTTGTGTTAGAAAGGGAATAGTCTTTTATTGAACAACGAAGAATAAATGAAGCAGAATTTTGTTGAAAAACTTAACTTTGTCTGGTCATTGACAAAAACTAAAGAATTTCTTTCAATAGATATTGATTGTAACGCAGCATTCTCTATCAAGATATACAAGGCGGTCCAAAAGACTGCCTATCCCCGCTGCCAGCGTTTTGTAAAGTTTAAGGTAGTCTGAGAAACATGGAATTGCATTTATGGTGGCGTATTGGATTGTGGGAAAGCTTTAAATATTGCAATTACAATAAGGTGCTCAAGTTTTATCATCTTAGCTGTAAACTGCACATCAATTATTGAATAATACATGACAAATCTGTTGCTGATAATTGGTTTTGCATCTTGAACCAAATCTTGAACCAATGAATCTATGTTTTTATTTTAGATTTGTTTCAATGTGTGATAGCTTGGACGAATATAGATGTACCTTTAATAATTATACTCAATCAAACAATTAAAATACAAAAAGAAGTGGTGAAAAACATGATATTGAGCCGACACGAAACTGAAGACTCGAACAAATGACCTCCAAGTGTGATCTTGATCTTAAACTGACATGGCTTAGCCATGCCTTCTGCACATCCTCTAAATGAGCTATACATTTGAACAAAGTTTTAAGAAAATAAATTCAAAGGTATAGGAGATATTAATTGGACACAAAATTGAAGGCTGAAACAAATAACTTTCAATGTGACCTTGACCTTAACTGACATAGCTGGGTTATGCGTTCTGTACATTTCCTCAATGAGTCATTGGACCCAAGTTTCAAGAAAAACAGTTCAAAGGTTTAGGATATATAGAGCGGAAACAAAAATGTTACGGACAGACAGACGGTTGGCCGTGCCTTTTGCAGAGAAAAGAACCAGGGGGGTCTCTGGAATGGGATGCTTTCTGTATCTTGCACTTACCCCCACAACCTTAAATAACTTACCTATGCAGGAGGCGTCGGTCATATGGGAAACCGGTATTGATGATAAATAAATCTTCTGTTTATTTCTATTAAGTTAACCTTGTATAGCTGAGACATATCAGAAAATCTGTTACTTTCATCATTTTTTTCGGATCGAATGAATGGATGAAAACCAGGATTGAAGACCACTCTTATGTTTTTGATATTAATCAATAGTATGTGATTATATAAAGTAATGGAATTGTATAAAATATTTAACAATTAAAACCTTAACACAGTTATAACAGATATACATTTTATGTTATTTAAAGGATTACTATATTTTGTTGGTTGGAGATCACAAATGGTTCTGAAATTAATATTTACGATATTTCGAAACTTTTTTTAAAAGCTATTTTATGTTGCCTGTAACTTAAGAAACACTTTCTTATATACAATTACAGATTTTGGGTAGATGTATTAAATTTGTAACATATCCTACTGTTTTCAAATTACAGAGCAATTACAAATATAATTGAGCTATATATTGGAATTAAGTTTAAGGTTCAGAAATTATATTTTGTCTGTGAAAATTTTATATAACCAAATATTTTGGATCACAAAAGGACGGTACCAACTGTGATTTGTAATTAGTATTTATGTGTTATGTGAAGTAAGGAAGAAACATCTATAGAATTTAAAAAATATATATATAAAGATAAGAAATAAAAAAAAACAAATTTACCGTTATACATTTAATTATCCATTTTTCATAGTAATAAAGTAAGTAACAGCACGTTCGGATTTACAGAGGTTTTGTTTAGATTTATGACATCTTTTTGATGACAGGTGACAATACATCTATTCTTCAAAACTACGAATTACATTTGTAGACCTTGTTAAGCTTAGCTAATCTTAACTGCAAAAAACTTTGTTATCACGTATAAAACATTTAACTTTAAGTACACGGACTGCTAAAAAGTAATTTGAGAACAAAATGTTTAAGTCATATAAAAGATTATAATGAAAAAGAATAACATGCATAAAAGTAAAGATGAATGCCAATAACAGTGACTGAAATCAAGAGAAATCATGTAAATTGTAGCAGAGACGCCTTTCTCTTCTAAACGATGTTAAATTTAGGAGTGTGTCGGTCACATTTTTCAACAAACTTTATTCTCTCAATGAAAAAATAAAAGTAAAAGATTGGTAATTTAACTTATTCTGAGGATATGTATCCATGGAAATTGAATTGAGTTTTCAACTTTGTTGTTTCACTTTGAACACTAAATAATATAGAAATGAGTCGTTAATTATTAAAGTAGTCATGGAAATGACTGGTTATGTCACTATTGGTTAAATGCAGTCAAGGATTGTACTATTTGTATTTATTTTGACTAAAATTCAGTAAATATGAGAATCTTAATCAGCAACACACGGCATTGCGAGAGCACGTTTGAGATCAGAATAAACAACTTTCACTTTTTAATCAAGTATTTTCTTTGATGAAGCCAGCTAGATATTTGCTTTCCAAGTTATCTTAAGCATATCTGAGAGAGAAAGAGAGAGAGAGAGAGAACGAATGTATTTAATTAACAAACTTCACAGCAAACAAAAAAATGATGGCGTGTCTGGTAGCTACTTTATATTTAGTGGTATGATACCGTTAAACACCGTAGACTTTGCATATATATTTACATACTTAAGCTATGCTGATCAAGAGCTAGTGGTGTTTAGCTACTCGATTAAAATTGTATAAACGTTTCATCGTCTTGATATCTGATTCAAATTATTTCAAAAGTCACTCCCACAACACAAGTATTGAATTTAGTATTGTTTCAAAAGAGTTCTTCATACAGTTAACCACTATTATCTTAATTAATGCATGAGATGTCAGTTAAATTTAAAATTTGATATTTCATTCAGGAAACATGGTAGGAAGCGTTTTCAATTAACACATTGTTTCCAAAACTAAAACATTAATTAATGAACGGGCCCCGCAGCTTACAATTTAATTTTGAGGTAACTAAGTACATTCGAAGTTCAAGATGATGCTGAAAATCATTTGTTGTCAGCTGTGATTCCAGCAATGCCCTACATCAGTTGAGGAAGCAAAATTTTCTCAAGTTTATAATTCAAAACACACTCGTTCATACTGGTTGCTTTCGCTTTTGCTATTAGAAGGATTCCCCCATGTGTGGTTAGATTAATGATTTGCCACTTGCCGCTAGAATTCAGAATGTGATCTTTCATACATCATTTTCACAGATTCATGTACATTCAAAAAAGAAAAAAGTACAAAACCGATTTAAAAGTTAATATTAAAAGTAAGCCACATCATGAACTTACCTACGAATTACTGGTTTGGAATCATTTTCAAACGATGCACTTAGATATCCAATAATGACTTATTGTAAGTTGCCATTTTTGCACAATTTTACTTACAAAGTAACTTATTTTTATTTTAACATTATTTACATTTTAGTTCAGTTTAATATATACTACATTTAAAATAAAAGGTTTCTTGTTATCTTATGCCAATAAAGGGTTCTGTGCTGGTGCAACTGCACACGTTACCCATATCTTTGTGGGGTCAGTTTCATTTTCATTAACAGAAGCAGATGCAAACATTTTATTTCAGCTAGTCAGGGATAACCTGGGAATTTTTTTGCTGAAAGGAAAAATAAAATAAACGCTCTAGGCGTTAACTGAAAGTTGTTTCTAAAGAAATTAAGAAAAGCAAAAATGTGCCAAAGTTAAACAATTTCTTCATGAAAAAAAATTGAAATGAATCTTAGCTTGTGCTAATATCTGTGTCTTGAAGTTGTATATATTAAGCCGATCTAATGATGTTTCCTTATTTGTTTCAGAGATTTCTATTGGTCTTAGCATTTAAATATGTCTTTATACGTACCAGTCTTTAATGTTGTAATTCTGAAAATTTCTAGCAATTTAAATATCTCCCAAACTAGAATGAATTAATGAACAAACTTTAACTTGAAATTAAGACTCTCCGATATAACGACGTAAGTTTAAAACAAGAAAATGTAAAACATAAGACTTATTCTGATTCTGTATGACTTACATTCTATCGAAAACATAAGACTTATTCTGATACTGTAAGACTAACATCCTATTGAAAACATAAATATTAGACTTATTCTGATACTGTATGACTAACATTCTATTGAAAACATAAGACTTATTCTGATACTGTATGACTAACATTCTATTGAAAGCATAAGACTTATTCTGATACTGTATGACTAACATTCTATTGAAAGCATAAGACTTATTCTGATACTGTATGACTAACATTCTATTAAAAACATAAGACTTATTCTGATACTGTATGACTAACATTCTATTGAAAATATAAGACTTATTCTGATACTGTCTGACTATCATCCTATTGAAAACATAAATATTAGACTTATTCTGATACTGTATGACTAACATTCTATTGAAAACATAAGACTTATTCTGATACTGTATGACTAACATTCTATTGAAAACATAAGACTTATTCTGATACTGTATGACTAACATTCTATCAAAAACATAAGACTTATTCTGATACTGTATGACTAACATTCTATTGAAAACATAAGACTTATTCTGATACTGTATGACTAACATTCTATTGATGATAATCCGCTATGTGTTCCTTTGGCATTTTATTAAAGAACCATTATCTTGAATAGAATAAATTTTACCTTCTAGTTTCGTTATTTTCTCCATCTTTGCAATATTCTTCAGTTCATGGAGAAGTATACAGGTGAATGATAATCATCAGGGCTTACTTGCTTTCAACAGGCAAGCAAAACGGTATATTAGATAACATGACCTTCAGCCTTGGAATTAACTATTTATGACTTTGTCTTAAGATACCGATTTTAAAATCATTTTCTCAACCTGTTATTAATTAAAGACATTCATCTAATTTTGTATAAAAAAAGAAAACGAAATGATCACAAGGCATTTTCAATCATATTTTTTGTTGTTTTAATTTTGGTTTTGAAAGATATCTTCATGCAGTAAAGTGCAGTTATTCTAATTAATGAATGACTTGTCAGTAACATTTTAGAATTGATCTTTCAAACTGACAACAATTTTAGGTTAAACACTGCTGTTTCTTTTTAAAACTTAATTGATAGCTTGAATAATGAACAGACTCAAGAGTTAACTAATGAATGAACCGATTGTAATAGTTAATTAAACACACCAACCTGCACGGGAGTACTTGGGAGATGAATTAAAATACTGTATTTATGATACTAGTATCAAACAAGAGGGCCATGATGGCCCTGGATCGCTCACCTGAGTACTTTGGCTGTAGGTTTGCTGTTAAGCAGTATTTCATTTTTTAATTGAAAATATGTAAGTGCCTACAAACCAAATATGTAAAATATCAGTCAATAAATAAAGGCTCTATGACAGAAAGTAGAAATATCTATTATAAGCTATGGTGACCTTGACCTTGACCCAGTGACCTCAAACCCTACCCATGGGTAGAGGTCCATGCAAGGAACCTCTATACTGAATATCAAAGATATTGGTCTATAAATGAATGCTCTTTGAGGTACAGTAGATAAATCTACTTTTAGCCTCCGGGACCTTTAACCTAATCCAATAATTTGAAAAAGCTTTATAAAGCTTGCTTCATGCCAAATTTTAAAATTCTAGGTCTTGTGGTTTCAGACAAGAAGATTTTTAAAGATTTTCTTCTATATTGTTATTTAAAACTTGTGACCCCTCGGGCGGGGCCAATAGTGACCCCAGGGACATTTTTCTAACAAACTTGGTAGAGGTCCACTAGACAATGCTACACACCAAATATCTAAGCTCTATAACTTACGGTTTCTGACAAGAAGATTTTTTTAGATTTTCTTATATAACTCTATGTAAAACTAGTGGCCCCTGGGGCGGGGCCATTTTTGACTCAGAGGCCAGGATTTGAACAAGCTTGGTAGAGGTCCACTAGACAATGCTACACACCAAATATCTAAGCTCTATAACTTACGGTTTCTGATAAGAAGATTTTTTAAAGATTTTCCTATATAACTCTATGTAAAACAAGTGACCCCCGGGGCGGGGCCATTTTTGACCCAGAGGCCAGGATTTGAACAAACTTGGTAGAGTTCCACTAGACAATGCTACATACCAAATATCTTAACTGTAGGCCTTCTTGTTTCTGACAAGAAGATTTTTTAGTCTTTCCTATATAACTCTATGTAAAACAAGTGACTACCGGGGCGGGGCCATTTTAGACCCAGAGGCCAGGATTTGAACAAACTTGGTAGAGGTCCACTAGACAATGCTACACACCAAATATCTAAGCTCTATAACTTACGGTTTCTGACAAGAAGATTTTTTTAGATTTTCCTATATAACTCTATGTAAAACTAGTGGCCCCTGGGGCGGGGTCATTTTTGACCCAGAGGCCAGGATTTGAACAAACTTGGTAGAGGTCCACTAGACAATGCTACACACCAAATATCTAAGCTCTATAACTTACGGTTTCTGATAAGAAGATTTTCTAAGATTTTCTTATATAACTCTATGTAAAACTAGTGGCCCCTCGGGCGGGGCCATTTTTGACCCAGAGGACAGGATTTGAACAAACTTGGTAGAGGTCCACTAGACAATGCTACACACCAAATATCTAAGCTCTATAACTTACGGTTTCTGACAAGAAGATTTTTTAAAGATTTTCCTATATAACTCTATGTAAAACATGTGACCCCCGGGGCGGGGCCATTTTTGACCCAGAGGCCATGATTTGAACAAACTTGGTAGAGGTCCACTAGACAATGCTACATACCAAATATCTTAACTCTAGGCCTTGTGGTTTCTGACAAGAAGATTTTCAAGTTTTCCCTATATAACTCTATGTAAAATCAACTGACCCCTGGGGTGGGGTCAGTTTTGTCCCCAGGGACATAATTTGAACAAACTTGGTAGAGGTCCACTAGATGATGCTTCATACCAAATATCAAAGCTCCAGACCTTGTGGTTTCGGAGAAGAAGATTTTTAAAGATCCAACTTATAAAATCTATTTTTAGCTCCAGTGAACCAGAAATGCAATGGACCAGAACCATTTGAACAATCTTGGTAGAGCTTCATGCAAGGAACATCCCAGGCAAGTTTCATTAAATTTGCCCCATTGGTTTAAGAGGAGATGTCGTTTGAATGAAAAGTTGACGACGGACGGACGGACGGACTGACGGACGACGGACGACGGACAAAGACCGATCAGAAAAGCTCACCCTGAGCACTTTGTGCTCAGGTGAGCTAAAAAGAAGAAGAAGAAAGAAAACACACACGCGCACACACACACACATTCATAGACACACAGAGTGTGTTAACGATAAAGGCGTTACATTTCATTGTGCAGAACACGTAATTCATTCAGGACTTCCATAATTTAAATTAAATAATTAAGACTACGATAATCAGGTTAAAATTCCAATTCTTCGAGGCTGTAATAGCAAAGCATTTCGCTTGTGTTTTTTCTGTTCTCCCTTAGTAAATTATAGTTATTCTCTTAAATGAATGAGTTGCCATTTCTACTTAAAATGTGCTCCTTTACAAACCATCTTGTAAAAAGCATGTCAATGCTGACGTCAGCACCAACGAGTTTTCTATGTCGATTCTTGAAATAGAAATCTATTTGACCTTTGTCAGTTCATACATAAAATTGTGTACAGTAACTGTTTGGACGAATGTATAAAATAGATTCGTAATTTACTCGACATTTGCTATCTGATACTTAACGTTCTAAACAGTTTAAGACGAACGTATTTTAGTAATTTCACATTTTAGTCTAATTCTCTCAGCTGGTACTTTTTATACTACTGATAGTAGATTTGTATTTCAAAGGGCCGACATTTACGCAGCAACAATATTTCTTTCAACTGTTGTTCAACATATATGCTATTTTACTCTTAATTAAAGTTCACTAATTTAAGATCTTATAAATAATAGATAAGAGAATGACACATGTTTTTTTTTGTTTTTTTTTTAAAGTTTCAAATCAAAATTAAGATATCCTTGTTCACGAGAGCCTTAAAGCAGAAAAAGAATTACTTAGGAAGAGCCTGAATAAAAGAGAAAATACTTAGAAAGAGCCCTTACGAAGAATAAAATACTTCGGAAGAGCCTTTATGAAGAAGACAATACTTAGGAAGAGCCTTAAAAAAAGTAATTATTTAGGAAGGGCCTTCAGGAAGAAAGGAATTACTTACCAAGAAGGGCCTTCAGGAAGAATACAAATGCTTAGGAGGAGCTTTAAGTAGTAAAATGATTAGTTAGAAAGAGCCTTCAGGAAGAAAAATAATAACATAGGAAGAACCTTAAGGGAAGAAATGATTACTTTGGAAAAGCTTTGAGGAAGAAAAGAATTACTTAGGAAGTGCCTTTAGGGAAATAAATAACTTAGGAAGATCCTTAATGGAAGAAAAGAAATACTTAGGAAAAGCCTAAAGGAAGAAAAAAATTACTTAGGTAAAAACTTAAGGAAGAAAAGAATTACTTAGAAAGAGCCTTCAGGAAGAAAAAAATAATAACGTAGGAAGACCCTAAAGGGAAGAAAAGAATTATTTAGGAAAAGCCTTAAGGAAGAAAAGACCTAGATGTTTTTTGTGTTTTTTGTTTTGTTTTTTTTTTTGTGAAAAACGCATGTCTCCCCCCTGCACCCGATTGATGGAAGGCCAAGGAAAAAATATTACCTTTCTGTCATTTATTATGGTATAAGTAAGAACATTATATATTTACATATCATTTTATATATACTATGAAGTTTGAAGGCTCTGGTTAAAAAAGAACTCCAGTTATGGAGCGGAAACGGTTTAAACTCTTCGGACCCCTGTGACCTTGACCTTTGACTTAATGACCGTAAAATCAAAAGGGTTCTTGTACTCAGTAAGGGCAATCATCCTATGAAGTTTGAAGGCTCTGGGTGAAATAGAACTCCAGTAATTGAGCGGAAACGGTTTTCATTCTTCAGGCACCTGTGACCTTGACCGTTGATATACTGACCCAAAAAATAACAGGGTTACTCCACTCAATAAGGGCAACCATTCAATGAAATTTGAAGGCTCTGGGTGAAACATAACTCCAGGAAATGAGCGGAAACAGTTTTCACTCATCGGGCCCCTGTGACCTTAACCTACTGACCCCAAAATCAATAGGATTCTTCTACTCAATAAGGGCAACCATCCTATGACGTTTGAAGACACTGAGTGGAATAGAACTCGAGATATGGCGCGGAAACGGTTTTCACTCTTCAGGCCCCTGTGACCTTGCCCTTTGACCTACTGACCCCAAAATCGATAGTGTTCTTCTACTAAATAAGGGCAATCATCCTTTAAAACTTGAAGGCTCTGGGTGAAAGAGAACTCGTTATTTAGCAGAAACGGTTTACCCTCTACGGGCCCCTGTGACCTTGACCTTTGACCTACTGATCTCAAAATCAATAGGTTTTTTTTACTCAATAAGGGCAATCATCCTATGAAGATTGAAGGCTCTGCGTGAAATAATACTCTAGTTATTGAGCGGAAACGGTTTTCACTCTTCGGGCTCCTGTGACCTTGACTTTTGACCTACTGATCCCAAAATTAATAGAATTCTTCTACTCAATAAGTGCAATCACCCTATGAAGTTTAAAGGCTCTAGGTGAAATAAAGCTCCAGTTATTGAGCGGAAACCGTTTACACTCCTCAGGCCCCTGTGACCTTGACCTTTGACCTACTGATCCAAAAATCAATAGTGTTCTTCTACTCAATAAGGGCAATCATCCTTTAAAACTTGAAGGCTCTGGGTGAAAGAGAACTCGTTATTTAGCAGAAACGGTTTACCCTCTACGGGCCCCTGTGACCTTGACCTACTGATCTCAAAATCAATAGGTTTTTTTTACTCAATAAGGGCAATCATCCTATGAAGATTGAAGGCTCTGCATGAAATAATACTCTTGTTATTGAGCGGAAACGGTTTTCACTCTTCGGGCTCCTGTGACCTTGACTTTTGACCTACTGATCCCAAAATTAATAGAATTCTTCTACTCAATAAGTGCAATCACCCTATGAAGTTTAAAGGCTCTAGGTGAAATAAAGCTCCAGTTATTGAGCGGAAACCGTTAACACTCCTCAGGCCCCTGTGACCTTGACCTTTGACCTACTGATCCAAAAATCAATAGTGTTTTTTTACTCAATAAGTGCAATCATCCGGTAAAGATTGAAGGCTCTTGGTGAAATAGAACTCCAGTTATTGAGCAGAAACGGTTTTCACTTTTCGGGCGCCTGTGACCTTGACCTTTCACCTACTGACCCAAAGATCAATAGGGTTCTTCTACTCAAAAAGAGCAATCATCCTATGAAGATTGAAGGCTCTTAGTGAAAGAGAACTCCAGTTATTGAGCATAAACGGTTTACTCTCCTCGGGCCCTGTGACCTTGACCTTTGACCTACTGACCCCAAAATCAATAAGGTATTTTTACTTAATAATGGCAATCATCCTATGAAGTTTGAAGGCTCTAGGTGAAATAGAACTCCAGTTATTGAGCAGAAACGGTTTTCACTCTTCGGGCTGCTGTGACCTTGACTTTTGACCTACTGACCCCAAAATTAATAGAGTTCTTCTACTCAATAAGGGCAATCACCCTTTGAAGTTTGAAGGTTCTGGGTTAAACGGTACTCCAGTTATCGATCAGAAACGAAGTGTGACAGACGGACAGAAGGACAGAGGGGAGGGGTGGGGGGGAGACATAATTACTTAGGAGAAGCCTTGAAGAAGAAAAGAATTACTTAGGAAGTGCCTTTTGGAAGGAAAAATAATAACTTAAGAAGATCCTTAATGGAAGAAAAGAAAAACTTGGAAAAGCCTTAAGGAAGAAAAAGAATTTCTTAGGAGGTGCCTTAAGGATGAAAAAAATATTCAGAGAGAGGGTTAAATAAGAAAAATAATTATTTAGGGAGAGCCTCGGTTGAAAGGGTGTTTAAGAGCAACATCAGCCTTTAATTTGCTAAAAGAATTATTGTTTTAAAACTGATTACTAGTTTCTTGTTGAATGGTAAGAGAGAGAGAGAGAGAGAGAGAGAATGATCGAGTGCGCTTTTTTACTGTTCTTTTCAATCAATTATCTAAAAGTCTAGTATTTGCTTAAATGATCATTCTGACGAAAAGTATTAACCTGAAATCAAACTTGGGCTTTATGAAACAATGGTTTTCTTTTAACTTAACGATTTAATTTCTAAATTAGGAGAACAGGCAGAACATTCTGCCGCCAACACAATTAACACGTGCCATTCAACAGACGTCATTCTCTGAAAGCAACAATTTCGATTAATTCTATTTCTTTAACTTGTGTCTCAATCTACATAAATCTACAATCTGTACGTTCCTGGAAGCCTCAAAAAAATCTACAGAATTGGAAATAGGAGGACAATTGTAACTCATGGTATGATGTTAATACTGAAACAACCATTTAACGACATACTCCTTCTCCGTGGCCATTTCTCCATTTGACAACACAAGCGAATGTTTGCTAGAGACGTCAAAAATGCACAGGTATCTCCATCATTGGAAACGCACGTTCGATCCATTTGAATCGTTTTACTCTAATTAGAGACCATGTGACAAGTGGTATCAAACATTTCGTACTGAATATCAATGATGTATTTTCATTGGTGTACTTAATATTTCCTTTCGCAATTTTAGCCAATAGAATTACTCATTTCTTTTTTAAACAAGGCTGTGTTTAAAATTCTAAGAAATACGTCAATTTAAAGTTTAAAAAATCCGTTTGACGTTATAGACCCGATTTCAAAACTTGATGAGTATCTGTTTGTAATGCAGGATGCTGAACGAAGAGTTCCTCCACTTCGCTCATTAATATTCATGAAAACGAGTTATTGGCATTCAATTGTCCCACGGTGCATAATGAAGTTGTACGGAATATGTACCGGAGTAACCGATGCTGAGTTATCTTCCCTATGTAATATGCACTTTTCTCATTATTTTAAAATTATATTATTTATAGTTACTATTTTTGTAAAGAACTGAAACTCGCCTTTGTTATAAATAATATGGTTTCAAGATATACTATGTTAAACAAAAAATTATTCTGCAGATTTTGGCTTTTTTCTTGATTTAAACTTGCCTACAATCAAAACAGTTACTCAAACTTTCAACAGAAGATACCTCATTGAAATTATCGAAGGACAGAAATAATAACTAACAATAGCATTTTCAACCTACAATCAATGACTACACTTTCTTCTATAGGACATGTCTTACAAAGCATAGAAAGCTAAAACAGTGTTTCATAAATTATGCTCCCCCCCCCCCCCCCCAAAAAAAAAAAAACAAAAAAAACCTGAAAACTCGGTTTAAATTTGGTTATGTTCATTTCAACCTAAGCTGGAGTCAGGCAGAGACAGCAGCTGTTTAGCAGACAACATCCTCGCGCGGACAATAAGAAGATTAGAGGGCATCGATCTCTATATGAAGCAATTTTGAATAATCTGGTTTCTTATATTTCTCTTTTTTTATAAATAACAAACAATTTGTTTAAGTCTTTCACACGTTTTGACAAAAGTGGCAGAAATTCTTGGCAATACCACGAAACGTGTCAATGCACGCACGGTCTCACACAACAAAACATTTGTTATACGCTGGATTGTAAAATGATGTAAAAAGATCTTGTTGAAACTTATAGTTGTATATACTGATTTGTACCTAATAAATCTCATTTCGTTAGCTTTATAAGAAAAGAATGGCATATGACGTAAAGAATGATGTCATTCAAACAAAGTTCTTTGAACGTTTAACAAATACAAGTTAGCACTAACCATGCTAACTATAATATTTGTGAGGAACATGGGTCATAGCGTAAGGTTAGCACCCTAGAATCCTTAGCAGGAAGTCGTGCGCGAGTTGGAACCCAAAATACCGTATTTGATTACCGCTTCTACGTTTCGTCCATCTATGGTTTGTTTAGTTTTCCAGAATAATTATTAGATTTCTACAAAAAACGTGTCTCAAAACTTGGAAGTAGTTTTCGAGAATATATATATCAAAGCTAAGAAATGATCTTTACAATGATTTTAAGATAAACAATATTCTTCAAATCAGCTTACAGGTGTATACATGTGCGTCTTTCTGAAAGAAAGTCTGTGTGAGACCTTTGCTGGCATTAGACATATTTCTGTTCCTGTGACAAACTATTCATTATAACTGTCAAGAATCTTTCTCACTTTTGCAAGCAACTTTTCCAAGATAGATTCAGTTTTCCTTACAGCCTACTATTCCTGTTTTGTCCCACAAATAAATAAGTTGTGTAATAATAATATTCCACTGAAACTGATAAAATTTACATTTGTTTATAGTGACTGTCTTTTATACAACTTCTTACAAATTAGGTTTGTTGTAGTTTTATACCTATACTATAATTGTGATGTTTAACTGGATAGGATATCTTGCTTTAAAAAAAAGATGGATTAATTGCTTTTGAATCCAGATTAAAGTTCCTTTTGAACTGGTAATGTGCCGTACACAATTTTCATACCGTGTAAACACGGACAAGTTTTGTAGGTCGCTCTTGAAATAAAAAAGTCTAAGCAGATATATAATATACCTTAACCTGATAAATCAATAATGAAAAAGAAATAATCAAAGCAAAAGTGCCGCTGCTGTTTACAAACCTGTTAAATTATAACGCTTAAATACTTAATATTTCTTATATTCTTACAAAACAGCATCATTTCTTAACTAGGCAAGGCCATGACCTGAACGAATATGAAGCAGACAATAAATAACTTTTATTCTAAAAATATCGATGACTTTGAATCAGTGCGCTTCAAAGAACATTAGACAATAAATGTTGAAATGGAAAAAAAGAAACTGCTCTCTTACCACTGCAGATAGAAACGTTTTAAATGATCTATTCTATAATTATTACTAACTGATCAATGAACTCCTGTTTATGTAAATGTTATTTTACATAATTGATCAGATAGAACTATTTGTTTTGGTTGTAGAAAATTCTGGTTTGAGTGACAATTGACCCAAACATTAAAGGTTTCACAGTTACTGTTATATTAGTGGTGAAGGTAATCCTGATAATCTTTTTAAAAATCAGTTTGCAGTAACGTTCCTCTTTGAAAACGTTTATGGCTGGCCAAGTTATGCATTCAGGTTACAGAACATTAGAAATTTAACACGTTTATGGCGGGCCAAGTTATGCATTCAGGTTACAGAAGTTTATATAAGTTAAAGATATATCTTGATTTTTATTATTCTTACAAGTGAAAGATGTCTATTTCCTTAATTTTAGATCATTTTCGAACACCCACAGTATTTTAAGTAGTTATCTCTCAGAAATGATAACACGGGACATAATACTACTTAAACTTTACTTGTGTAAATCTGTCGACTTTTTTCATTTTTCTTTTTTTGAATAATAGTCAAAATTTTAAACAGGGTTTTGATAAAAAGGTACGAAAAACCGTTCAATTACTTCGTATCAGATACCATAAACGTTCTAGTTGTAAACTGCAAAATGTTAACAGATAAGGAGTAAACGTTTACACTTCTTTGCACGTGGATACGGGATTCTGAATCTCACACCTGTGTAATCAAAATATCACAATAACCAGAGAAAAAAATATGGATTTAATTATTTTCATATTTTACTAGTGAAGTGTTACATGAACTTCATTTTTAAACGAAAATGATTTTAATCGCTACCTCGGATCACATGAAAGTGTACTAGGAAAGTTGCAACAAATACAACGCGGAAGGAATTTCTTCGAAGCTTTAATACCACAATAGATTATACTGAAAACGGACAAAGACGCACCTAATATTTCTAAGAACTCAAACTGTTAGTTTTTACAAGTTTTGTTTAGTAAATTTTGTCAACAGAAATTCAACTTTTATGCATCAAATTCATAACCAGTTCCTGAGAATCTTAAAATCGTCAGAGAAAAACGATAAATTCTTTGATGTTGCTTTTGTTAAAGGAAGTACATGGATTTTATAAAGAAGTTGAAAGGAAATGTTACGAAATTAGCGGTTTTGTTTTGGAGGCAGATAAAATTCTGGTTCTACTCATTCCAACGACTAAATTCCAGCCCAAATTGAGTAAACAGGCACCATTTACAGCAGATGACAAAATTTGCACAGGCAAATCGAAAAGCTTCAATCACCCAAAGAAGCAATTCTGATTAATCACATTCCTTATACTTCTCTCCTCAATCTAAATAACCAACAATTTGCTTAAGTCTTTCATATGTTTTCACAAAATTGGTAGACATTCTACAACCTGCAACAAATCATGTCAATTACGTCTGGTTTCACAGGACATAAATAATTTGAAGCAATTCATTATGAATCGCCACTTATGGTATTTGACTGGAGAACCGTTATTTATAAGATATTTAAAAAAAAAGATGAAGAAAAAAGAAGAAAGAAACATAGAAACACATCAAAATACCTTTAAAAGTAAACGACAAAAAACGAGCATTTTTATCCTTTGTATGCGGAAAGAGCCTTCTTGTGGGGGTAAAGTACCAATATCCTAATCAGGAGATCGCGCGTTCAATTCCTCTACTAATCTTTGACCAAGACATTTACATAATTCTTTGGGTGCTATTGGAGGTCTTGACTTGACCGAGAGCTGTCTTTCAGTAATCCTGGAAACCTACTTCGTGTGCATGTCATATACATTGCAAGAAGTGGTCTCTACAAGAAATTTACATTGAATGGAGTGACCTCTACTAGACATTTACATGTACATATATATATATCAATATGAATTCTAGTGAGACCTTTGCTCATGTTTCACATATGTTTTTCTGTCAAACTTCTTGATTGATTTAATTTCTCTCTTACAATTGCAACATCGTTCAAGTTCCATGTCCAATATCAACTTATTTACAATGTTCTATTGGTTTTTGCTAATATTGTGAACTATGAGGAAATGATACTCGCCAACAGTTAGCAATCTATTTCTTTTGCCCCTTGAAATGAGGTCGTTAAATGTATCTCATCAGTTTATCTTGTGTACGCGTAACCATTTGCATGCATGGAATATAGCGAGAATTGTAATTAATGTACATGTAATATGAATTATTTTAACTGTAAACTGGAACTTATTTCATCGTAGATAATTAATGTTCTTGATATTAAGCTATATTTTGCATTAGTTTTATTTCCGTTATTTTGATGACCGTTTCAAGTGAAATCCAAACAAACGTTTTATTTTGTTTCTAAATTTCAGGTTTACCGAAGCTGATTTAATCAAAACTTTAGTTAAAAATGGGTTAGTAGGTAATTCAAGTTGGCTTATTCTCATCAAAGAGTTTAGTATCAAATGTTTTTAGGGTTGATATTACGGACATCTGTCAGTCTTAACATTTTGCATACAGTTACCATCGCCAACATGTGTACCATTACAAAATGTATCTTAACCAGCATTTAACTGATAAAGAACAAGCAATTAGGAGGAAAAAGTGAGTTTATTAGACAGCATTTCATTCAAGGTGTAATTTTCTTCTAAAGATGAGGCATAAAATGTCTACGCTGATTAACACGTGTGTGCATGATTCCACATTCACACCTGTGTAATCAAAGTGTCATGATTACAACGTAATGACTGTTGAAACAAAGGTATTTTATATTGAGAAAACTCTGTTGTGCCATCACTTGAAAAAGCTTTAAGTTACAGCTTTATGATTATGATATATTAAAACATAGAAATAAATATTAAGTTGGTAAAAGGGAACATTACAGTACTTCAGTTTTTGTTTTAACTGAAAAATAATTGAATCGTTAAGATGAAATGAAAATGTAAAATGATACAAAAATAAGAAAAAGGAACACCCAGTTTTACGCCTGAATCGTATCACTTTTATTTATTTATGTTTTTTTGCAATTTTCTAGCTCTGATTAAATAATCTGAAAACAAACTGATACACAAGGAATTCTCGGAAATAACTTTGTTTTCTTTAACTATCAAACTTCAGAAAATGCTGTCATTAGCAGATAACAAAACTTTATCTCAACGTTGCACAATGTCTCACTAATCATAAATAAAAATTAAATATAAACAAAAATCGAGATTATAAAATGAACCGAATACCATTACGTACATCCTGCTTTATTCTGCATTTATAACTTCCACGGCTTTGTAAATTACTGTTAATACAGCATCGTCTAGAAATTTAAACATTTATATAGGGATGGTTTTCATTATAATTGAAAAAAAACTTTTTTGAAATATATTTTACCATGAAAAAGATTAAAAACACTGCCAGACGTCTTCCCATGAAGCTTTTATAAATTCAAGTCTCACACTGTCGCTGTCAAGCAATCTATTCTTACGATTCATAAAGCTAGACTTTTTCTCTTCGAAACATATACATAATAGTCTAATACACCTAAATCACTTTTGTATTTTCGTAAACGATAAATTAAGATAAGAGACGACTGGATAAAAGGACAGCAGTATCAAAAAGTGAAAAGGCGATAAAACTTTATTAGATGATTACAAAACACAATGATAAAACAAAAACGAACAGAAGATCAAACACAAACATATGTATTTGAAAATTATATTATTTATAGTTACTTTTTTTTTCTTTTCTTTTTTTTTGGTGGAGGGCTGTTAAAAAAAAGAACTGAAACTCGTTTCAAGATATACTATCTTAAAAACAATTCTGTATTCTGTAGCATAGAAAGCTAAAACAGTGCTTCATAAATTATGTCCCCCCTAAACTGAAAACTCGGTTTAAATTTGGTTATGTTCATTTACACCTTAGCTGGAGTCAGGCAGAGACAGCTGCTGTTTAGCAGACAACATCCTCGTGCGGGCAATAAGAAGATTAGAGGGCATCGATCACTATATGAAGCAATTTTGAATAATCCGGTTTCTTATATTTCTCTCTTTTTATAAATAACAAACGATTTGTTTAAGTCTTTCACACGTTTTGCCAAAGTGGTAGAAATTCTTGGCAATACAACGAAACGTGTCAATGCACGCACGGTCTCACACAACAAAACATTTGTTATACGCTGGATTGTAAAATGATGTAAAAAGATCTTGTTGAAACTAATAGTTGTAGTTACTGCATTGTACCTAATAAATCTCATTTCGTTAGCTTTATTAGTAAGAAAAGAATGGCATATGACGTAAAGAATGATGTCATTCAAACATAAAGTTCTTTGAACGTTTAACAAATACAAGTTACCACTTACTATAATATTTGTGAGGAAAATGGGTCATAGCGTAAGGTCAGCACCCTAGAATCCTTACGAGGAAGTCGTGCGCGAGTTCGAACCCTAAATACAGTATTTGATTACCGCTACTACGTTTCGTCCATCTATGGTTTGTTTAGTTCTCTAAAATAATTATTAGATTTCTACAAAAACGTGTCTCAAAACTTGGAAGTAGTTTTCGAGAATATATATATCAAAGCTAAGAAATGATCTTTACAATGATTTTAAGATAAACAATATTCTTCAAATCAGCTTACAGGTGTATACATGTGCATCTTTCTGAAAGAAAGTCTGTGTGAGACCTTTGCTTGTATTTGACATATTTCTGTTCCTGTGACAAACTATTTATTTTAACTGTCAAGAATCTTTCTTATTATTGCAAGCAACTTTTCCAAGATAGATTTAGTTTTCCTTACAGCCTAGTATTCCTGTTTTGTCCCACAAATAAATAAGTTGTGTAATAATAATATTCCACTGAAACTGATAAAATTTACATTTGTTTATAGTGACTGTCTTTTATACAACTTCTTACAAATTAGGTTTGTTGTAGTTTTATACCTATACTATAATTGTGATGTTTAACTGGATAGGATATCTTGCTTTAAAAAAAAGATGGATTAATTACTTTTGAATCCAGATTAAAGTTCCTTTGGAACTAGTAATGTGCCGTACACAATTTTCATACCGTGTAAACACGGACAAGTTTTGTAGGTCGCTCTTGAAATAAAAAAGTCTAAGCAGATATATAATATACCTTAACCTGATAAATCAATAATGAAAAAGAAATAATCAAAGCAAAAGTGCCGCTGCTGTTTACAAACCTGTTAAATTATAACGCTTAAATACTTAATATTTCTTTTATTTTTACAAAACAGCATCATTTCTTAACTAGGCAAGGCCATGACCTGAACGAATATGAAGCAGACAATAAATAACTTTTATTCTAAAAATATCGATGACTTTGAATCAGTGCGCTTCAAAGAACATTAGACAATAAATGTTGAAATGGAAAAAAAGAAACTGCCCTCTTACCACTGCAGATAGAAACGTTTTAAATTATCTATTCTATAATTATTACTAACTGATCAATGAACTCCTGTTTATGTAAATGTTATTTTACATAATTGATCAGATAGAACTATTTGTTTTGGTTGTAGAAAATTCTGGTTTGAGTGACAATTGACCCAAACATTAAAGGTTTCACAGTTACTGTTATATTAGTGGTGAAGGTTATCCTGATAATCTTTTTAAAAATCAGTTTGCAGTAACGTTACTCTTTGAAAACGTTTATGGCTGGCCAAGTTATGCATTCAGGTTACAGAAGATTAGAAATTTAACACGTTTATGGGGGGCCAAGTTATGCATTCAGGTTACAGAAGTTTATATAAGTTAAAGATATATCTTGATTTTTATTATTCTTACAAGTGAAAGATGTCTATTTCCTTAATTTTAGATCATTTTCGAACACCCACAGTATTTTAAGTAGTTATCTCTCAGAAATGATAACACGGGACATAATACTACTTAAACTTTACTTGTGTAAATCTGTCGACTTTTTTCATTTTTCTTTTTTTGAATAATAGTCAAAATTTTAAACAGGGTTTTGATAAAAAGGTACGAAAAGCCGTTCAATTACTTCGTATCAGATACCATAAACGTTCTAGTTGTAAACTGCAAAATGTTAACAGATAAGGAGTAAACGTTTACACTTCTTTGCACGTGGATACGGGATTCTGAATCTCACACCTGTGTAATCAAAATATCATAATAACCAGAGAAACAAAAATATGGATTTAATTATTTTCATATTTTACTAGTGAAGTGTTACATGAACTTCATTTTTAAACGAAATGATTTAATCGCTACCTCGGATCACATGAAAGTGTACTAGGAAAGTTGCAACAAATACAACGCGGAAGGAATTTCTTCGAAGCTTTAATACCACAATAGATTATACTGAAAACGGACAAAGACGCACCTAATATTTCTAAGAACTCACACTGTTAGTTTTTAAAAGTTTTGTTTAGTAAATTTTGTCAACAGAAATTCAACTTTTATGCATCAAATTCATAACCAGTTCCTGAGAATCTTAAAATCGTCAGAGAAAAACGATAATTTCTTTGATGTTGCTTTTGTTAAAGGAAGTACATGGATTTTATAAAGAAATTGAAAGGAAATGTTACGAAATTAGCGGTTTTGTTTTGGAGGCAGATAAAATTCTGGTTCTACTCATTCCAACGACTAAATTCCAGCCCAACTTGAGTAAACAGGCACCATTTACAGCAGATGACAAAATTTGCACAGGCAAATCGAAAAGCTTCACTCAAAGAAGCAATTCTGATTAATCACATTCCGTATACTTCTCTCCTCAATCTAAATAACCAACAATTTGCTTAAGTCTTTCATATGTTTTCACAAAATTGGTAGACATTCTACAACCTGCAACAAATCATGTCAATTACGTCTGGTTTCACAGGACATAAATAATTTGAAGCAATTCATTATGAATCGCCACTTATGGTATTTGACTGGAGAACCGTTATTTATAAGATATTTAAAAAAAAGATGAAGAAAAAAGAAGAAAGAAACATAGAAACACATCAAAATACCTTTAAAAGTAAACGACAAAAAACGAGCATTTTTATCCTTTGTATGCAGAAAGAGCCTTCTTGTGGGGGTAAAGTACCAATATCCTAATCAGGAGATCGCGCGTTCAATTCCTCTACTAATCTTTGACCAAGACATTTACATAATTCTTTGGGTGCTATTGGCGGTCTTGACTTGACCGAGAGCTGTCTTTCAGTAATCCTGGAAACCTACTTCGTGTGCATGTCATATACATTGCAAGAAGTGGTCTCTACAAGAAATTTACATTGAATGGAGTGACCTCTACTAGACATTTACATGTACATATATGAATATGAATTCTAGTGAGACCTTTGCTCATGTTTCACATATGTTTTTCTGTCAAACTTCTTGATTGATTTAATTTCTCTCTTACAATTGCAACATCGTTCAAGTTCCTTGTCCAATATCAACTTATTTACAATGTTATATTGGTTTTTGCTAATATTGTGAACTATGAGGAAATGATACTCGCCAACAGTTAGCAATCTACTTCTTTTGCCCCTTGAAATGAGGTCGTTAAATGTATCTCATCAGTTTATCTTGTGTACGCGTAACCATTTGCATGCATGGAATATAGCGAGAATTGTAATTAATGTACATGTAATATGAATTATTTTAACTGTAAACTGGAATTTATTTCATCGTAGATAATTAATGTTCTTGATATTAAGCTATATTTTGCATTAGTTTTATTTCCGTTATTTTGATGACCGTTTCAAGTGAAATCCAAACAAACGTTTTATTTTGTTTCTAAATTTCAGGTTTACCGAAGCTGATTTAATCAAAACTTTAGTTAAAAATGGGTTAGTAGGTAATTCAAGTTGGCTTATTCTCATCAAAGAGTTTAGTATCAAATGTCTTTAGGGTTGATATTACGGACATCTGTCAGTCTTAACATTTGGCATACAGTTACCATCGTCAACATGTGTACCATTACAAAATGTATCTTAACCAGCATTTAACTGATAAAGAACAAGCAATTAGGAGGAAAAGTGGGTTTATTAGACAGCATTTCATTCCAGGTGTAATTTTCTTCTAAAGATGAGGCATAAAATGTCTACGCTGATTTACACGTGTGTGCATGATTCCACATTCACACCTGTGTAATCAAAGTGTCATGATTACAACGTAATGACTGTTGAAACAAAGGTATTTTATATTGAGAAAACTCTGATGTGCCATCACTTGAAAAAGCTTTAAGTTACAGCTTTATGATTATGATATATTAAAGCATAGAAATAAATATTAAGTTGGTAAAAGGGAACATTACAGTACTTAAGTTTTTGTTTTAATTGAAAAATAATTGAATCGTTAAGATGAAATGAAAATGTAAAATGATACAAAAATAAAAAAAGGAACACCCAGTTTTACGCCTGAATCGTATCACTTTTATTTATTTATGTTTTTTTTGCAATTTTCTAGCTCTGATTAAATAATCTGAAAACACACTGATACACAAGGAATTTTCGGAAATAACTTTGTTTTCTTTAACTATCAAACTTAAGAAAACGCTGTCATTAGCTGATAACAAAACTTTATCTCAACGTTGCACACTGTCTCACTAATCATAAATAAAAATTAAATATAAACAATAAATCGAGATTATAAAATGAACCGAATACCATTACGTACATCCTGCTTTATTCTGCATTTATAACTTCCACGGCTTTGTAAATTACTGTTAATACAGCATCGTCTAGAAATTTAAACATTTATATAGGGATGGTTTTCATTTATAATTGAAAAAAAAAACTTTTTTGAAATATATTTTACCATGAAAAAGATTAAAAACACTGCCAGACGTCTTCCCATGAAGCTTTAATAAATTCAAGTCTCACACTGTCGCCGTCAAGCAATCTGCTCTAATGATTCGTAAGGCTAGACTTTTCTCTTCGAAACATATGCATAATTGTCTAATACACCTAAATCACTTTTGTATTTACGTAAACGATAAATTAAGATAAGAGACGACTGGATAAAAGGACATCAGTATCAAAAAGTGAAAAGGCGATAAAACTTTATTAGAAGATTACAAAACACAATTATAAAACAAAAACGAACAGAAGATCAAACACAGACATATGTATTTGAAAATTATATTATTTATAGTTACTTTTTTTTTCTTTTTCTTTTTTTTCGGTGGGGGCTGTTAAAAAAAAGAACTGAAACTCGTTTCAAGATATACTATCTTAAAAACAATTCTGTAACATAGAAAGCTAAAACAGTGCTTCATAAATTATGTCCCCCCTAAACTGAAAACTCGGTTTAAATTTGGTTATGTTCATTTCCACCTTAGCTAGAGTCAGGCAGAGACAGTTGCTGTTTAGCAGACAACATCCTCGTGCGGGCAATAAGAAGATTAGAGGGCATCGATCTCTATATGAAGCAATTTTGAATAATCCGGTTTCTTATATTTCTCTCTTTTTAAAAATAACAAACGATTTGTTTAAGTCTTTCACACGTTTTGACAAAAGTGGCAGAAATTCTTGGCAATACAACGAAACGTGTCAATGCACGCACGGTCTCACACAACAAAACATTTGTTATACGCTGGATTGTAAAATGATGTAAAAAGATCTTGTTGAAACTTATAGTTGTATATACTGATTTGTACCTAATAAATCTCATTTCGTTAGCTTTATTAGTAAGAAAAGAATGGCATATGACGTAAAGAATGATGTCATTCAAACATAAAGTTCTTTGAACGTTTAACAAATACAAGTTACCACTTACTATAATATTTGTGAGGAAAATGGGTCATAGCGTAAGGTCAGCACCCTAGAATCCTTACGAGGAAGTCGTGCGCGAGTTCGAACCCTAAATACAGTATTTGATTACCGCTACTACGTTTCGTCCATCTATGGTTTGTTTAGTTCTCTAAAATAATTATTAGATTTCTACAAAAACGTGTCTCAAAACTTGGAAGTAGTTTTCGAGAATATATATATCAAAGCTAAGAAATGATCTTTACAATGATTTTAAGATAAACAATATTCTTCAAATCAGCTTACAGGTGTATACATGTGCGTCTTTCTGAAAGAAAGTCTGTGTGAGACCTTTGCTGGCATTAGACATATTTCTGTTCCTGTGACAAACTATTTATTATAACTGTCAAGAATCTTTCTCACTTTTGCAAGCAACTTTTCCAAGATAGATTCAGTTTTCCTTACAGCCTAGTATTCCTGTTTTGTCCCACAAATAAATAAGTTTTGTAATAATAATATTCCACTGAAACTGATAAAATTTACATTTGTTTATAGTGACTGTCTTTTATACAACTTCTTACAAATTAGGTTTGTTGTAGTTTTATACCTATACTATAATTGTGATGTTTAACTGGATAGGATATCTTGCTTTAAAAAAAAAAGATGGATTAATTGCTTTTGAATCCAGATTAAAGTTCCTTTGGAACTGGTAATGTAATGTGCCGTACACAATTTTCATACCGTGTAAACACGGACAAGTTTTGTAGGTCGCTCTTGAAATAAAAAAGTCTAAGCAGATATATAATATACCTTAACCTGATAAATCAATAATGAAAAAGAAATAATCAAAGCAAAAGTGCCGCTGCTGTTTACAAACCTGTTAAATTATAACGCTTAAATACTTAATATTTCTTATATTCTTACAAAACAGCATCATTTCTTAACTAGGCAAGGCCATGACCTGAACAAATATGAAGCAGACAATAAATAACTTTTATTCTAAAAATATCGATGACTTTGAATCAGTGCGCTTCAAAGAACATTAGACAATAAATGTTGAAATGGAAAAAAAGAAACTGCTCTCTTACCACTTCAGATAAAAACGTTTTAAATGATCTAATCTATATTACTAACTGATCAATGAACTTCTGATTATGTAAATGTTATTTTACATAAATGATCAGATAGAACTATTTTTTTTGGTGGTAGAAAATTCTGGTTTGTGTGACAATTGACCCAAACATTAAAGGTTTCACAGTTACTGTTATATTAGTGGTGAAGGTAATCCTGATAATCTTTTTAAAAATCAGTTTGCAGTAACGTTACTCTTTGAAAACGTTTAAGGCTGGCCAAGTTATGCATTCACGTTACAGAAGTTTATATAAGTTAAAAATATATCTTGATTTTTATTATTCTTACAAGTGAAAGATGTCTATTTCCTTAATTTTAGATCATTTTCGAACACCCACAGTATTTTAAGTAGGTATCTCTCAGAAATGATAACACGGGACATAATACTACTTAAACTTTACTTGTGTAAATCTGTCGACTTTTTTCATTTTTCTTTTTTTGAATAATAGTCAAAATTTTAAACAGGGTTTTGATAAAAAAGTACGAAAAGCCGTTCAATTACTTCGTATCAGATACCATAAACGTTCTAGTTGTAAACTGCAAAATGTTAACAGATAAGGAGTAAACGTTTACACTTCTTTGCACGTGGATACGGGATTCTGAATCTCACACCTGTGTAATCAAAATATCACAATAACCAGAGAAAAAAATATGGATTTAATTATTTTCATATTTTACCAGTGAAGTGTTACATGAACTTCATTTTTAAACGAAAATGATTTTAATCCTTACCTCGGATCACATGAAAGTGTACTAGGAAAGTTGCAACAAATACAACGCGGAAGGAATTTCTTCGAAGCTTTAATACCACAATAGATTATACTGAAAACGGACAAAGACGCACCTAATATTTCTAAGAACTCACACTGTTAGTTTTTAAAAGTTTTGTTTAGTAAATTTTGTCAACAGAAATTCAACTTTTATGCATCAAATTCATAACCAGTTCCTGAGAATCTTAAAATCGTCAGAGAAAAACGATAAATTCTTTGACGTTGCTTTTGTTAAAGGAAGTACATGGATTTTATAAAGAAGTTGAAAGGAAATGTTACGAAATTAGCGGTTTTGTTTTGGAGGCAGATAAAATTCTGGTACTACTCATTCCAACGACTAAATTCCAGCCCAAATTGAGTAAACAGGCACCATTTACAGCAGATGACAAAATTTGCACAGGCAAATCGAAAAGCTTCAATCAATCAAAGAAGCAATTCTGATTAATCACATTCCTTATACTTCTCTCCTCAATCTAAATAACCAACAATTTGCTTAAGTCTTTCATATGTTTTCACAAAATTGGTAGACATTCTACAACCTGCAACAAATCATGTCAATTACGTCTGGTTTCACAGGACATAAATAATTTGAAGCAATTCATTATGAATCGCCACTTATGGTATTTGACTGGAGAACCGAAATTTATAAGATATTTAAAAAAAGATGCAGAGAAAAGAAGAAAGAAACATAGAAACACATCAAAATACCTTTAAAAGTAAACGACAAAAAACGAGCATTTTTATCCTTTGTATGCAGAAAGAGCCTTCTTGTGGGGGTAAAGTACCAATATCCTAATCAGGAGATCGCGCGTTCAAATCCTCTACTAATCTTTGACCAAGACATTTACATAATCCTTTGGGTCTTGACTTGACCGAGAGCTGTCTTTCAGTAATCCTGGAAACCTACTTCGTGTGTATGTCATATACATTGCAAGAATTGGTCTCTACAAGAAATTTACATTGAATGGAGTGATCTCTACTAGACATTTACATGTACATATATATATATATATATATATCAATATGAATTCTAGTGAGACCTTTGCTCATGTTTCACATATGTTTTTCTGTCAAACTTCTTGATTGATTCAATTTCTCTCTTACAATTGCAACATCGTTCAAGTTCCATGTCCAATATCAACTTATTTACAATGTTCTATTGGCTTTTGCTAATATTGTGAACTATGAGGAAATGATACTCGCCAACAGTTAGCAATCTATTTCTTTTGCCCCTTGAAATGAGGTCGTTAAATGTATCTCATCAGTTTTTCTTGTGTACGCGTAACCATTTGCATGCATGGAATATAGCGAGAATTGTAATTAATGTACATGTAATATGAATTATTTTAACTGCAAATTGGAACTTATTTCATCGTAGATAATTAATGCTTTTGATATTAAGCCATATTTTGCATTAGTTTTATTTCCGTTATTTTGATGACCGTTTAAGGTGAAATCCCAAACGTTTTATTTTGTTTCTAAATTTCAGGTTTACCGAAGCTGATTTAATCAAAACTTTAGTTAAAAATGGGTTAGTGAGTAAATTCAAGTTGGCTTGTTCTCATCAAAGAGTTTAGTATCAAATGTCTTTAGGGTTGATATTACGGACATCTGTCAGTCTTAACATTTTGCTTACAGTTACCATCGTCAACATGTGTACCATTACAAAATGTATCTTAACCAGCATTTAACTGATAAAGAACAAGCAATTAGGAGGAAAAAGTGAGTTTATTAGACAGCATTTCATTCCAGGTGTAATTTTCTTCTAAAGATGAGGCATAAAATGTCTACGCTGATTAACACGTGTGTGCATGATTCCACATTCACACCTGTGTAATCAAAGTGTCATGATTACAACGTAATGACTGTTGAAACAAAGGTATTTTTATATTGAGAAAACTCTGTTGTGCCATCACTTGAAAAAGCTTTAAGTTACAGCTTTATGATTATGATATATTAAACATAGAAATAAATATTAAGTTGGTAAAAGGGAACATTACAGTACTTCAGTTTTTGTTTTAATTGAAAAATAATTGAATCGTTAAGATGAAATGAAAATGTAAAATGATACAAAAATAAGAAAAAGGAACACACAGTTTTACGCCTGAATCGTATCACTTTTATTTATTTATGTTTTTTTTTTTGCAATTTTCTAGCTCTGATTAAATAATCTGAAAACAAACTGATACACAAGGAATTCTCGGAAATAACTTTGTTTTCTTTAACTATCAAACTTAAGAAAACGCTGTCATTAGCAGATAACAAAACTTTATCTCAACGTTGCACACTGTCTCACTAATCATAAATAAAAATTAAATATAAACAATAAATCGAGATTATAAAATGAACCGAATACCATTACGTACATCCTGCTTTATTCTGCATTTATAACTTCCACGGCTTTGTAAATTACTGTTAATACAGCATCGTCTAGAAATTTAAACATTTATATAGGGATGCTTTTCATTTATAATTGAAAAAAAAACTTTTTTGAAATATATTTTACCATGAAAAAGATTAAAAACACTGCCAGACGTCTTCCCATGAAGCTTTTATAAATTCAAGTCTCACACTGTCGCTGTCAAGCAATCTTTTCTTACGATTCATAAAGCTAGACTTTTTCTCTTCGAAACATATACATAATTGTCTAATACACCTAAATCACTTTTGTATTTACGTAAACGATAAAGTAAGATAAGAGACGACTGGATAAAAGGACATCAGTATCAAAAAGTGAAAAGGCGATAAAACTTTATTAGAAGATTACAAAACACAATTATAAAACAAAAACGAACAGAAGATCAAACACAAACATATGTATTTGAAAATTATATTATTTATAGTTACTTTTTTTTCTTTTTCTCTTTTTTTTCGGTGGGGGCTGTTAAAAAAAAGAACTGAAACTCGTTTCAAGATATACTATCTTAAAAACAATTCTGTAGCATAGAAAGCTAAAACAGTGCTTCATAAATTATGTCCCCCCTAAACTGAAAACTCGGTTTAAATTTGGTTATGTTCATTTCCACCTTAGCTAGAGTCAGGCAGAGACAGTTGCTGTTTAGCAGACAACATCCTCGTGCGGGCAATAAGAAGATTAGAGGGCATCGATCTCTATATGAAGCAATTTTGAATAATCCGGTTTCTTATATTTCTCTCTTTTTATAAATAACAAACGATTTGTTTAAGTCTTTCACACGTTTTCACAAAAGTGGCAGAAATTCTTGGCAATACAACGAAACGTGTCAATGCACGCACAGTCTCACACAACAAAACATTTGTTATACGCTGGATTGTAAAATGATGTAACAAGATCTTGTTGAAACTAATAGTTGTAGTTATTGCATTGTACCTAATAAATCTCATTTCGTTAGCTTTATTAGTAAGAAAAGAATGGCATATGACGTAAAGAATGATGTCATTCAAACATAAAGTTCTTTGAACGTTTAACAAATACAAGTTACCACTTACTATAATATTTGTGAGGAAAATGGGTCATAGCGTAAGGTCAGCACCCTAGAATCCTTACGAGGAAGTCGTGCACGAGTTCGAACCCTAAATACAGTATTTGATTACCGCTTCTACGTTTCGTCCATCTATGGTTTGTTTAGTTCTCCAAAATAATTATTAGATTTCTACAAAAACGTGTCTCAAAACTTGGAAGTAGTTTTTCGAGAATATATATATCAAAGCTAAGAAATGATCTTTACAATGATTTTAAGATAAACAATATTCTTCAAATCAGCTTACAGGTGTATACATGTGCGTCTTTCTGAAAGAAAGTCTGTGTGAGACCTTTGCTTGTATTTGACATATTTCTGTTCCAGTGACAAACTATTTACTATAACTGTCAAGAATCTTTTTTATAGATTGATTGATTTAGTTTTCCTTATAGCCTAGTTATCCTGTTTTGTCCCACAAATAAATAAGTTGTGTAATAATAATATTCCGCTGAAACTGATAAAATTTACATTTGTTTATAGTGACTGTCTTTTATACAACTTTGTACAAATTAGGTTTGTTGTAGTTTTATTCCTTTACTATAATTGTGATGTTAAACTGAATAGGATATCTTGCTTTAAAAAAACAAACAAACAAAAAAAATGGTTTAATTGCTCTTGAATCCAGATTAAAGTTCCTTTTGAACTGGTAACATGCCGCACACAATTTTCATACTGTGTAAACTCGGACAAGTTTTGTGGGTCCGCTCTAGAAATAAAAAGTCTAAGCAGATAGATAATATACTACATAATTGTAACCAAATAAATCAATGATTAAAAAATAAATAATCAAAACAAAACTTTCGCTGCTGTTTACAAACCTAATATGTTAAAATATAACGCTTAAATACTTAATATTTCTTATATTCTAACAAAACAGCATCATTTTGTAGGCTAGCAGACGATAAATAACGTTTATTCTTAAATTATCGATGACTTTGAATCAATGCGCAAAGAACATTAGACAAAAATCTGTAAAAAATGAAAAAAAGAACCTGCTCTCTTGTTACTTTAGTTAGAAACGTTTTAAATGATATATTCTATATTGATTTATGACCACTGAACTCCTGATTATGTGTTGTTTCTTTTTGAATAGATAGAACTATTGGTGGTGTGTAAAGAATTCTGGATAGTGTGACAATCGACCCAGAAAGGTGTTACAGTTACTGTTATATTAGTGGTGAAAGTAATCCTGAGAATCTTTTTAAAAATCTGTTCACAAAAACGTTCATGTTGAAAAACAACCATTGTCACTTGTTTTACTTAAATGTCTTCTACTGTGTGCAGTTGATTATTAAAACTATCGTCGATGGATAGTCCAGTCATACATTAAAGTTAATATAAGATAAAGGTATATCTTCAATTTTATTATTCTTACAAGTGAAAGATGTCTTTATTTCCTCAATTTTAGATCATTTTCGAACATCCACAGTATTTTAAGGAGGTATCTCTCAGAAATGATAATACGGGACATAATACTACTTAAACTTTACTTGTGTTAATCTGTCGAAAATTATCTGAATAAACGTCAAAATTTTAAAGAGGTTTTTTATCAAAAGCTACGAAAAGCCGTTCAATATTACTTCATATCAGATTCCATAAACGTTCTAGTTGTAAACTGCAAAATGTTAACAGATAAGGAGTAAACGTTTACACTTCTTTGCACGTGGATACGGGATTCTGAATCTCACACCTGTGTAATCAAAATATCACAATAACCAGAGAAAAAATACGGATTAATTATTTTCATATTTTACTAGTGAAGTGTTATATGAACTTCATTTTTAAATGAAAATGATTTTAATTGCTACCTCGGATGACATGATAGTGTACTAGCAAAGTTTCAACAAATACGACGCGGAAGGAATTTCTTCGAAGCTTTAATACCACAATAGATTATATTGAAAATGGACAAAGACACGCTTAATATTTCTAAGAACTCACACTGTTAGTTTTTAAAAGTTTTGTTTAGTAAATTTTGTCAACAGAAATTCAACTTTTATGCATCAAATTCATAACCAGTTTCTGAGAATCTTAAAATCGTCAGAGAAAAACGATAATTTCTTTGATGTTGCTTTTGTTAAAGGAAGTACATGGATTTTATAAAGAAGTTGAAAGGAAATGTTACGAAATTAGCGGTTTTGTTTTGGAGGCAGATACAATTCTGGCTCTACTCATTCCAACGACTAAATTCCAGCCCAAATTGAGTAAACAGGCAACGGTTACAGCAGATGACAAAATTTGCACAGGCAAATCGAAAAGCATCAATCACTCAAAGAAGCAATTCTGATTAATCACATTCCTTATACTTCTCTCCTCAATCTAAATAACAAACAATTTGCTTAAGTCTTTCATATGTTTTCACAAAATTAGTAGACATTCTGAAACCTGCAACAAATCATGTCAATAACGTCTGGTTCCACGGGACATAAATAATTTGAAGCACTTCATTATGAATCGCCACATATGGTATGCAATACAATTTGACTGGAGAACCGTTGTTTATAAGTTTATAAAAAAATGGAAATGAAGAAAAAAGAAGAAAGGAATATGGAAACACAACAAAACATCTTAAAAATAACCAAGTAAACAAAAACCGAGCATTTGTATCCTTTGAATGCAGAAAGAACCTTCTTGTAAGGGTAAAGTACCAATATCCTAATCTGAAAATCGCGCGTTCAAATCCCCAGTCTACTAATCTTTGACCGAGACTTTACTAAATCCTTTGGGTGCTATTGGAGGTCTTGATTTGATCGAGAGCTGTTTTTCAGAAATCCTGGAAACCTACTTCGTGTGTATGTCATATACATTGCAGGAAGTGATTTCTACAAGACATTTACATTGAATGGAGTGATCTCTACGAGACATTTACATGTACATGTATATATCAATGCAAATTCTAGGTGAGACCTTTGCTTATGTTTCACATATGTTTTCTCTGTCAAACTTCTTGATTGGTTCAATTTCACCTTTACAATCGTAACATCGTTCAAGCACCATGTCCAATATCAGTTTATTTACAATGTTCTATTGGCTTTTGGTAATATTGTATGAGGAAATGATACTCGCTAACAGTAAGCAATCTGTTTCTTTTGCCCCTTGAAATGAGGTCGTTAAATGTATCTCACCAGTTTATCTTGTGTACGCCTTACCATTTGCAAGCATGGAATATGCAAAGAATTGTAATATAATAAGAACCATTTAAACTTGAAATTGCAAATTATTTCAACATAGTAAATTAATGCTCTTGGTATTAAGTCGGCTTCTGCATTCTGCATGCGGGTTTAGCTCCATTATTTTTATTGACCTTTTTGAAAGAAATCCCAACTGTTTTGTTTTGTTTTTGTTTCTAGATTTCAGGTTTAACAATACTTATATATTCAAAACTTTAGTTAAAAATATGTTACATTTTCTCAACTAAATTTGGCTTAAACTCCTCAAATTATTTAGTATCAAATGTCTTTATGGTTGAAATTACGGACATCTGTTAGTCTTAACATTTTGCTTACAATTACCATCGTCAACATGTGTACCATTTCAAAATGTATCTAAACCAGCATTTTACTAATAAAGAACAAGCAATTAGGAGAAAAAAGTGAGTTTATTTGACAGCATTTCATTCCAGGTGCATCTTCTAAAGATGTCTACGCTGATTTACACGTGTGTGCATGATTCCACATTCACACCTGTGTAATCAAAGTGTCATGATTACAACGTAATGACTGTTGAAACAAAGGTATTTTATATTGAGAAAACTCTGTTGTGCCATCACTTGAAAAAGCTTTAAGTTACAGCTTTATGATTATGATAAATTAAAACATAGAAATAAATATTAAGTTGGTAAAAGGGAACATTACAGTATTTCAATTTTTGTTTTAATTTGAAAAGTAATTGAATCGTTATTTAAGATGAAATGAAAATGTAAAATGATACAAAAATAAAGAAAGGAACACCCAGTTTTACGCCTGAATCGTATCATTTTTATTTATTTATGTTTTTTGCAATTTTTGGCTCTGATTAAATTATCTGAAAACAAACTGATACACAAGGAATTCTCGGAAATAACTTTGTTTTCTTTAACTATCAAACTTAAGAAAACGCTGTCATTAGCTGATAACAAAACTTTATCTCAACGTTGCACACTGTCTCACTAATCATAAATAAAAATTAAATATAAACAATAAATCGAGATTATAAAATGAACCGAATACTATTAGATACATCTTACTTTATTCTACATTTAATACTTCCACGGCTTTAAAACTTAATGTTAATACAACATCGTCTTGAAATTTGAACATTTTTATAGGGATGACTTTCATTTATAATTAAAAAAAACATTTTACCATGAACAAGATTAAAAAACTGCCAGACGTCTTCCCATGAAGCTTTAATAAATTCAAGTATCACACTGTCGCCGTCAAGCAATCTATTCTTAAGATTTGTAAAGCTAGACTTTTTCTCTTCGAAACATATACATAATTGTCTAATACACCTGAATCACTTTTGTATTTACGTAAACGATAAATTAAGATAAGAGACGGCTGGTTAAAAGTACAGCAGTATCAAAAAGTGAAAAGGCGATAAAACTTTATTAGAAGATTACAAAACACAATTATAAAACAAAAACGAACAGAAGATCAAACACAAACAGAAATGACTACGCAACATAACAAAACGCCCAAAGATGATTTTCAAAAACGTGTACGTGATCTTATTACAGAGCAGAATTATAAGGCAAGTAGAAATGTTATGACAAGACTAATGCCGGAAAGACAGAAAAGAAATGAAACCATTAAAATTTGTTGAATAAACACAAACATTTCTTGTTTAGACCAGCAGACGGTAAAATGACGAAACATTTTTAGGATTAAATTTTAACAAAAACATTTTTTTCTGTAGCTCAAAAATAATTGATTGCCTGTCACTTGTCATCTAGAAATGCTCCGTTTTAGATAATTATACAGACCCTTCCACTTGAGTATTCAATTTCTTGTACTTTACAATGAATAAATCTGCCAAAAGATTATTCTAGAAAAAAACCCTGAAGAATTGTGAAATAAAATTTGAATTCCTAAACATTTTATGACATTGACAATTAAAAGGAGAATTGCTCCTGTCATGACGTTTTTATATGAGCATAACATATCAATAAAATGTTATTAGAATTTAGAGGAAAATATATAACTCGCATAACTAAGACATCTTCTGTATACTGAAGAGGCCTAGCCTAAAATTTATGGCCTTCCATGTCTTTCAAAATCATACACGAATAAATGATACTGAATGATTCATGCACTCAATGTGAAGGCGTCAGTCTAAATCTCAAAGGACAATAGGTTAACTTAATGTTGTTTGAATGCATAGCCGTTTATGAAGGAACACTTTTGAAGTGGCTATGTGTCCCATGGAAACATTTTAGAACATAATATTTTTTCATTATTATTTTTCATGTTATTGAGTAAGGGCCAATAAATACATATACAACATATCATTGAATATTCTGGGTATGTCAAGAAGAACATTTATATATATAATTAATGTAATTCATTTTTGTTTTATCTCTAATCCACCAGAAGGTCACAGACCCTTGTGGTACATATAACATATAAACAATATGGCAAACAAGACAAACATGTCATATTGTTGCAAACATGTGCATGATTAAGCAAATATATATTCATTTTTTGGCCTCTATAAGAGAACAAGTACTAGTACATATAGCCGATGATAACAATCAGAGATTTTGCAGACTTTATGCGTATATTCACATTTATGCTAAAGTGTTTTTCTTACATTACTAATATATGATTATTTTATAGCACAAGAAATCGATAAAATTAAATTTTCTTATCCATATGTTGATATCATCAATGAAATGAGGTGGCAGATTGCAGTTGTCCTTTTATTATTGTCGTGTTCTTAAAATGATAATATAATCTTTGGCTTTTTACCTTCATGCAACAAAGGACTTGTTGGCAACGAGATGCTCATATAACCCTCACACCAGTGAAAAATGTTCTTTAACTTCAAACTTAAATGGAAAACGTACCTTTAACCTTAAGCTTAAGCGAAGAAAGTTCATATTATCTCATATCACCTTAAACTTATTTGAATAAGTGACGTGTCAAAATGGTGTAAATAATGGAGAGAAGGAGTCTTAATTTTCAAATTTAAAGTAAATTACAGAAAGCAATCCACATCTGCATTTTCAATTATCAACGTATTTGACAAAAATGTTACAAATGCTAGATAATTATTCCGTCAATAATTCTTAAGGTAATCTGTGTCTACTCATTTCAACCTTAATATAGCAATCAGGCAGCAGCTGGGCAGACGATGAAAATAGCTCGTTACATTTTGATATTCAAGCATTTTCACAAAGCCGTCAGAAGATCTTTGATTTACAGCATAACATGTCAACTAAACGTTGCTCCCACACACACACACCCAAAAATACATACTGGGGTATTTTATGACGGATCGTCAAACGCACTGAACTTAAGTTAGAAAAAAATGATAGTTAAAATATAACACCGTACATATGTCATTATACTGAAAGATTGTCTCACCTCACCTCACCTTTATCTCCACCTCACCTCACCTCCTATCTTCTATCTTTTAAGCCTATGGCATTGTCGTCGACCGGCATCAATTCTTTAAATACGAAAATACATTGATCAAATGGCACATCAGTCAAATCGACCAAAAAACTGAAATTTATAGTTTTAATAAGATCTTATTTATTTAATGCACTAAGAAATTAATTTTGACCAGGCACCGTATTCATTAAGTCCTGAGCCGATTTATAAAAAATAAATTAATTGTCGTCAATAGAAATATAAGAATGTTTGAGGCCTTCGTTGCAATCCACAAACTTCTTTACAGTGACAACATTTTCTCAGATTATATAATGAATAATTCTTTTAACCACAATGAAAACATTCTAACGGCATTTCAACACTGAATTACTGGTTTGGTTCTTTTAAAACGTTGCATTATTCAAACTGATAAAATGCCAGAACTCTTTTTAAAAAGTCCCAGTTTTCAACATTTTCAGGTTGAACAAAATTTCAACAGCAATTATTATTAAATATGTGTTTAATTACATTGGTTCACAATTATTAAATAAAGAAATTTGTAATGTCATTCCATGTACATTTGAAAAATAGATTAGAAATTACTGTCAGTGTCCATACTGAGCTAATCTGTTACTGCCAGCATTTAATAGTAATAAACTGTTACCTTTTTTCACTTGGTGCCTTTAAGTTGCAAAATGTCATGATACAAGTACTGGTTCAAGAACTAAAATCTCGAAATTATACACGACAGAACTGAAGTTTTGGGTAATGCAGAACTTATTTTATCTGCAACGTCAGATGTTTTTTCAGGCCCTACATTTCAAATCCTTCACCTGGGGAATGAACGTGCAACGACTGTAAAAACAAGCGATCAAAAACTCATAAATTTACATCAGATTGTTACGGAAGCCTATTAGGGCCATTTTGTCTTAGTACTTTAGCATTAGGAATTAGGTCTTATGTGTTTTTTCTTAGTTGTTAGTTATTATGTGTTAGGAAAGAACTTGGCGGGAAACGAACGTGAGCAACATGGCCGAAGGCGGTGTTCCTTCGTGTGCTACTTCTTGTGAAAATACATCTTCGGATGAAAATACAGATGAAGTAAGTGTTACTGTA
Organism: Cyclina sinensis; assembly: GCA_012932295.1. Classification (NCBI taxonomy): domain Eukaryota; kingdom Metazoa; phylum Mollusca; class Bivalvia; order Venerida; family Veneridae; genus Cyclina; species Cyclina sinensis. Next base: position 34,430,205 of record JAAONU010000007.1, on the reverse strand, counting down.
TAACAAGTTTAATTGATAGTGTTCATACTTTTGGCATGTTTGCATTTTTACATTGTAGCCGGAGTCAAGCATTTTTCTGTATGCCACATATGTGTGTGTTATTCCTTGCCTCCTCTTAGTATCCAGTTATCCATTAAATTAAGGTACGAGTACTGAGCACTGCCTAATTCAGTTTGACCTGAGCGCAGAAATGGTTTTGGAACTGAGTACTCAAAATTTAATCAACTGGATACTGAGTACTACGGATGTGAATACTGAGTATATTTTATGGCATAGCTGTACTGTGTACTAAAAAGCGGGTGACACCCTCATATATTCACGACCTAATGCTAAACGGGTCTACAGGCACGGATCATCTGTAGGGGTTCTAGTGTGAAGTTGAAAGTGGACACGATACAATATGTATGTTTATCCCCCGCTCTCACAGACATGCACACATTAATTGTTTCCTTCTTATTTCATACCGGTCAAGTGAGATCAACATATCAAAGGTGATCACAGTACTCTATTAAAATGGCTAACCAACAATAATTATTTTTGTATCAGACCAGCCGTACGTAGGCTAGAAAAAAGGTGTACCTGTACTTAATTTCAAAATTGTCTTCTTGAGAAATCGAGTAATTCAATTATTGACAGTAGAGCCTTTAGCGCAGTTCGTATTCAACGGCACTTAATCTGACGACAGTGAATTTATTAAATCAATTTTCATTGGATTGTAAGATGAAGGTGTGAGCTTTTCGACCAACGAAATGTTTCTTTTATTGTAATTTAATTTTTGAAAAAAGTCCAGATGCATTGTAAACATAATGGTGATGTCACTACGCTTTTATCACAGGATCGGGGTGTACACATTGGTCCAAATGAACAAGATGAAACAAACATGCCAACGATTATATAGACCTAAATACAACAAATGCATCTGGTAATGGCGAATAGTAAAAAATTCCACTTGTGTTTTTAAGGAAAATTTAAGAGGTATTCACTGTTTATAAATTCAATCTTCGAACTGTTCCAGGCATTTTGGTGTCTTTTTACCTTGAAAAGATACATTTGAAACTGAAAAAAAACAATGAGTTTGAAAAAAGTCTCTTACTTTCTTTGCATTTTAACGTAGTGGAATGGTTATTATTCGAAACGAGTTATAGTTTTGGTACTTTAAAATTTGACTGGCTATGTGTAATATCTCGCTGAAGATTTTAAGACCCCCTATACTTTCTTTGCATTTTACAAAAGTAGGCCCCGAAAATCTACTCGCCCTGCCTTAATGTTGCTGTTGTTTCATTAATAATTGGAGTAAACTTAGCAAGCTTGGTGCCATCTTTTAATTTCTTATTTAGTAAAAAATATACTGGCTGAGTAACATTTCAGTTTTCCTCAGAATCTGGTAAAGTGACCTATACTGCATTTGGTTTCTTTCGCCTGGGTCTTGGTAATTTATGTTCAGCAGTATGCCGTGTGCTTTTTGCCCTATCATACCATTTCTGGATTGCAGAATGTGGTTGAAAGTCTTTTCGTGCAGGACCACCACAACAGATCCTAACTAATGTTTCAAGAGAGTCGTAATGCAAAGTGGCTCTCTTGTCATTTCATTTTATTTAAGCTACGTTGGTTATAATCTATTTTTATCCTTATTAATATATTAAAACAAATTTAGAAAGTGCTAATGTTGAATTAACTTTCAGACTCAAATATACGGACCATGTTCACATATTCGAGTAGTAACACAATGTCTTACAAGTACCTGACTGAGCGGTGTCACTCGCTTCTATTAGCCAGAGCAATTGATTCGATTAAATTACCAATGAATGCGTGTATAAATCAAGTACAACCACCGTTACCGGTTTCTCTTCTGGCTATTATTTCTGCCTTAAAATAAGGTTTATAACGTATGCAGGATTTCTTTGTTAGGTTTGTCGCATTGGATTAATAAATTACAGTGAGTACATTCTGTATAAAAGAATTATGCTCTAAATGAAATAGTAAATATTAGTCAAATGTTTATGGGTAGGCCTACCACTGAATCAGGGTCAGCTCGGCCCTAAAACGTACTCGGCCCTATTCCAACTCGGCACGGGTCAACTCGGCCCACTTTTCAATATATTAATATATTGGTTTGTTTTATCACTCTTTATTGTTGGAACCACATAATTAATGTATGAACTAATTCATAAACGTGGAAAGATGTTTTCTTAAATTATTATTACATTTTTAATAATGAAAGAGTTTTCAATGATTTGGGTAATAAAAACTTATTACATGCCATCCTTGTGACATTGCAAAATACATTGCACCAGGGTACCGATTAATCAGGTGAGAATTATGATTGACGCAATCATTCAAATTTGATTAATGACCACCTGCAACTAGTTAGAAGCTTATGATAATAAGTAAACACGTTTTTATTTCATATTTTATCGGAGATTACTTTACAAACAAAAAGCATCAAAGGAAACACATTTGTATTATATTAATTTTTAACGAATCTGCAAGAATAAACTTAACGAATTTCTTCTAAATATACTTTAATTCTGCAGAAGTACAATGTACAATTATATAATAATATAACAGATATCTCTTATTTTTTTATTTAAAAAAGCTTGCCTTGATAACATGCAATAATCAGAAAAAATTACTACGTTTAATGTTTTTTTTTAAAAGTGGGCCGAGTCGACCCGTGCCGAGTTGGTATAGGGCCGAGTTGACTCTTTACCCCTACCACTGACTAAAATCACCTGCTTGTCAGTTGGGGGGCATCTGTGTTTCAAGTCTCTTAGAAATTCAAAACATATGGTCCATTAATCAATATATTATAATATTTTCATGATTTTAACCTGCTTTGAGAGAGAAAAGGTTGATTGATAATAATTAACATTTCATAATACTCCTGCATATATTTGCCAAACCAAAGCCATCCATAATAATCACTGATAATAAGTGACCATGTACAACTTTATCTAGTGAATGTGAAAAATACTGATTTAGGGGTACCTTTTGTCAGGCCTCATTATTTTGGAGTGCACATGAAGTGAAAATGAAATGTCAACATCTTTGTTTTTAAGAAACTAAAATATAGAATTTTTCAGACAAAACATTTTTGGATTCCTTTAAGTTTATTCTCGATAGCAGAGGATTGACTTAAGTGTCCAACTTTATCACTGTTGTTAAAACTAAATATATAACGATTAATGTCCTGAATCGAAAATGGTACTTTCAGTTATGGCTTCTGGCTATGTTTCTTAATATTTTCTTGGAACTTGAGTTGGAAAATAACAGATAAACATAAAATCTACATCTGTAGATGTGATGCAAAGAATTATTCTGAAATTCCATTTTTTTTCTGCTTCACAAATGAAAATGTTTCATTTTACCAAAAACAGGAACACATTGATTTCTATATATATCTATTGGTTGCTTTCGTATAGAATGTGACACCTCTAGCCTCTCCTGTATGTTACTTCTACTGCATTGATTGTTCTTATTCTTGGTTATAAGTTGTATCTCAAACTCTCAGGTCAAGTTTGGAATGGGTCTTGTTGGGTCAACCCTAACCTTACAAGTGACAAAAAATGGCCATTTTCAATGGGCTTTTAAACACTAGGGATTTCATTATTGCTTTGATGTTTTTGTTTTGTTTCTTTCTAATTGTAGTTATACCCTGTATCTAGATGAACTCATGGTCATGTTGGGTCAAAAACAAGGTCATGGCAAGCTTGAAAATTGCTGAAAATAGACATTTTGGGCTTTTCAACACTAGTTATTTTAAAATATTTGTTTTAATGTGGAGTAAACTTGGTCAGAGGTTATACTTGTAGATGAACTCAAGGTCTGGCATGAAATTATTTGACGTTGACCCTTATTTACAGTGACCTCTGTGGCCAATGGTCAGTTTTTAAGTGTCTTATTAATTGTTCATTATTTAAGTTCGGACTTTTAAATTTTAACGCCAGACTCACCTAAAACATAAACTTTCATTCTTTTTGATAATATTTGACCATTGAATTTGACTATTGTTTACATAATTCCTTTGTAGCATGTGAGCGGCTTTAGTGTCAGTAACCTTCTTGTTTACTCAGAATGATATCTGCCATATAATATTCAACAATTGGTTTGACAATTTCTTTACAGACTCCAGAAGGAAGAAGAGCTCGTATTCAGCAGCTAATTAGAAACATAGGAGTTGTTTCAAAGAAACAGGGAGTGATGAAGGCTAAGAAAAAAGAGGAGATTGCAAAGCCTGTAAAGGTAAATCTTAGTTTATAATACGGTACAGTGCTCTCAGAAAGTTTAGCAACAACTAGGGCTGTTAGTTCCATTCTTTCAAGAACTCTGGTTGCCATGGCAATCCATACATTTTCATATATTAACATACATACATGTACAGACTTTATTTTTTATGCCACCACAGCAACTGTCTGTGTGTTCAACTGTATAATCTTTCTTCCTCTCACAAACTGCAAGTTGGATTTCAATGAAACCTAGTAAAAATGTTCCTTGGATGATGCTCTTTCAAAAGTATTCAAAGAATTTTGTTCCGTCCAAAACTCTGATTTGCAAGGCAGCCACTTGGTTTATAAAGAGTCATATTAGGAAAACTTTCAGATTTTTTTCTTCTCAAAAACTTTGTGGGATTTCAATTTTAATTAAGCAGAAATGTTCTTGTATGTTGGACATGCAAATGTTCGCAGAATTCGGTTTTGCCAAAAACTGGATGCCATGGCATATATATAGTTATATACATACAAGTTTCATTTATATTTGGTAGGTAGATACAACAAATGTACCTTGAGTGGTCATCTAATTTTTGTTCAAAGTGAATGACACTGGACCAAGGTTAAGGTTACTATGGAATTTTGCACTTTTTTACAGATATCCTATTGTACCTGATTGACAAAAACACTTTTTCTGGGAGCATCAATAAACTTTAGTGATTTTTGATACATCTTGTAAGGTCTTTGAGCTGCATGCATATATGTGGTGGCATTGCTTCATATGGATTCAGTCTTGTTGTGGTTTCTTTTTATTGTCATGTTCCGTCTATATCAAATACAAAAGAGATAAGACATAAGAGGTTATACATAAGAGATAAGACATAAGAGGATATACATAAGAGATAAGACATAAGTGGTTATATATAAGAAATAAGAGGTTATACATGAGAGATAAGAAATAAGAGGTTATACATAAGAGATAAGACATAAGTGGTTATATATAAGAAATAAGAGGTTATACGAGGGTTGTCCCAAAATACCGTATAAAATCAATTTATATAAAAAGCAAATCTCTCAATATCATAACTGATATTATTTACAGGTAGTTACATCCTTATCCGACAAAATGCAAAAAACCATTCTAGTTTATCTTGAGTAGCAATGTTTTTACACACTTCACAGTAACATCGTATAGTATGTCGCGGCCTGTACCGATAACCAACGTAACGTCACGCACCTGACGTCGCACTTAAAGTTTTTCAAAGTACTGTCCCTGCTGCTGAATACACTTCCTGTGACGGTCCACCCAACGTAAAAATGTGTCTGCAAACCACTGAGATGACAAGGATCGGTTAAATGAAAGTACAGCTTGTTTTAAGTGATGAGAGTCCGAAAATTTCCTACCGCGTAAATGATCCTTTAGAGAGGGAAAATATGCAAAGTCTAGCGGAGCAAGGTCAGGTGAATAAGGCGGATGTGTTATTCTTCTGAAGCCTAGAAGTGCTATCTCCAGTTCAGTTGAGGCGGCTGTGTGTGGTGGTGCGTTGTCATGGTGATAAATTACATTTTCTAGGTCTTGTACAATGGCAGGCCGCTTTTTTCTTATAGCCCTCATTAGACCAACGCGTACAACCTGAAATGGATAACGTTACTTTCTGTGTGCACGGTAAATTAAACATTTATCAAAATGATAGATAATTAACAGTTTTATTATTATTATAAACTTATTTTTTAACTTATCAATTTTATTATTATTATTATCATTATTACCGGTATTACTATTATTATTATTATTATTTTTATTATTATTATTACCTTTGAGTAATAATCTGCATTGACTGTTTGACCAGGAGGGACCACATGTGTTAGGATTATGCCCTTGTTATCCATGAAAACCATGAACATTATTTTTCCCATGGATTTTACCGACTTGGCTTTTAATGCTGGGGGTGTATCTGGAGTTTTCCATATTGACGACTGCTTCTTTCCTTCAGGCTCAAAATAGTGGGCCCAGGTCTCATCCATAGTGATTATTTTATCAAGAAAGTTCCTATCACGTTCATATTGGCGTATGAATGTGCACGAATCTCTAACACGACGCTGCCTCTGTTCTTCAGATAAAAGGCGAGGAACCCACCTAGCGCACACTCGAGACATACCGAGCTCCTCTGACATAATTCTCTGAACGGAAGATTTACTTATTCCAATGAGTCCCGCAAGTTCTCGCACAGTTTGTCGTCTATCAGCTTTTATGACGTCAGAAACCCTTTGAATTACAGCATCGCTGATACCTACAGGTCGCCCTTTTTTCAGACCTGTGTCTGTCCATCCCGTTGTAAATCGCTTGTGCCACTTATAAATCAATACCCGTGATGCCTTGCAATGCGTTCTGGATGATTCCATCTCTTTTATTGTTTGTCCTGGTGTAAGGCCACGTTCAACACAAAATTTTATTACAGACCGATGGTCCGCCTTTTCTGTTGGCGTCGCCATTTTTTTCAAACTAGAAAACGAACGTGCCAGTTGTAAACGTCATAAAAGAAAAACAAATGACGTCATTTACGTACCAACGTCATCTTTAAACGCGCCAATAATTTTTCTTTACGTCAATATGAATTTTGTTTCGATACTTGTATTTTTCGCCGAGATATTTAGAAGTAAATTTTACAAATAGTATTTTGATACTGTCCGTTTTTGACGTCGGCCGCGCGGCTATACATGGCCTACTAAATATATGTATAAAATTCACATTTTTGTGCAAACACTCTCAAAAATTGATCATAATATGTGAAAAACAATACTGATTAAGCTTCACAAAAAATTAAATCCATGACACGTCACATTGAAAAAATATTAATGAATTATACGGTATTTTGGGACAACCCTCGTACATAAGAGATAAGACATAAGTGGTTATATATAAGAAATAAGAGGTTATACATAAGAGATAAGACATAAGTGGTTATATATAAGAAATAAGAGGTTATACATAAGAGATAAGACATAAGTGGTTATATATAAGAAATAAGAGGTTATACATGAGAGATAAGAAATAAGAGGTTATACATAAGAGATAAGAAATAAGAGGTTATACATAAGAGATAAGACATAAGAAGTAAGTGACCATAAGAGCTAAAATTTCTATGTGAAGAGTACTCTGTCATATCTTAAAGAATTTTTTTCCATTGATACCACCTCTATTCTGTCATAAATATCTTGTGTCAAAGACCTGGAAATAGCCAAAAATTGCCATTTTAGACTTGACATCAGTCTTGCAATTTCATTATTTTCATCAATGGTAATCAACCTTGGCCAGAAGTTGTATCTAGATAAATTCAGGTCAAATGCCAAAATCTGAAATATCCTGTCAAGATCATTGTGCATTTAGGAATAACCAATAATGGCCATTTTGAGCTTCTCATCACTCTAGTTATTTAATTATTGCATTAAACTTAAAGGAACTCTACTGAGGTATTTGTCAGTTAGGGAATAGAAATAGATTTCCGACCCTCTGAGGTAAAAAAAATTTCGAGATTTTCATACTGTTTGATGTAGGTTAACATATATAATATAACTCATAGTCATATGCAAAGTTTCTGATCGATATCTTACACTGTTTTTCCACAAACCTTTTGTATGGTGAAAAATAGCCTAAAATTGAAAAGCATTTCAATGCTTTAACACAATACTGGCATAAAATTCAAATGAACATCTGATCAAATTTCGAAAATGGGTAATTTTGCGGCAACTTTGGAAATAGCCAGCTTGATCATTTTGGGCTTGCCATCACTTAACAATTTCATTATTGATATTTCTAACTCAAGACTTATCTAGACATTAGCTTTTATTATGCCCCTGAAGAGAGGCATATAGTAATGGCACTGTCTGTCCATCCGTCTGTCTGGTAAAATCTTGTCCTTGCTTCATCTCCAAAACCACTTGAGGGATTTCATTGAAACTTAACAGGAGTGTTAGTCACCAAGCATAGTTATGCATATCATCAGGAGATTCTGCTCGATTTATTTTTGGCAGAGTTATGGGCACTTAATCATTTTTATGCCCCCAATGGGAGGCATATAGTAATCACACTGTCTGTCTGTCAGTCTGTCCTGTAAAATCTTGTCCTTGCTTCATCTCCAAAACTGCTTGAGGGATTTCATTGAAACTTCACAAGAATATTTGTCACGAAGCCTAGTTGTACATGTCATCAGGAGACTCCGCTCGATGTATTTTTGGCTCGGATTATTATGCCCCCCTTTGAAAAAGGGGGGACATATTGCTTTGCTGCTGTCTGTCGGTCGGTTGGTCGGTCTGTATGTCCACCAAGTTTCGTTCATTTTCTTCGCAGAGGTTGCACATACTGAAATAAAATTGGTATACAGATTTATAATAAGAATATCTAGGTCAAGTTCTGTTTTGGGCTTGATCGAGCAATTTTTGACAGAGTTATGCCCCTTTTTAGAAAAATTCCAATTATTTGCAGTTTCTGTTCATTTTCTTTGCAGAGGTTGCACATACTGAAATAAAATTTGGTATACAGATTCATCATAAGTATATCTAGGTCAAGTTCTGTTTTGGGTTTGATCGAGTAATTTTTGACAAAGTTATACCCTTTAGACTTAGAAAAATTCCAATTATTTGCAGTGTCCATTCATTTTCTTCCCAGAGTTTGCACATACCAAAATAAAATTTAGTATACAGATTTATCATATTACATTAGAATATCTAGGTCAAGTTTTGTTTTTGGTATGATCAAGCAATTTTTATGCCCCCCTTCGAAGATGAGTGGGTATATAGTTTTGCAAATGTTGGTTGGTCAGTCAGTAGACACTTTGATTTCTGGTCAATATGTAGAGAACCCTTGGACCCACCTTCCTCAGACTTAAGTTAATAGGTTGGTCATGACCAGTAAATGACCCCATGGTTTTTCAGATCACCAGGTCAAAGGTCAAGGTTACAGTGATCTTATATAGCAAAATGGTTTCCGATCAATCACTATAGAATGCTTGGTCCCAAGTTGTTCAATCTTAGTTTATAGGTTGGTCATGACCAGTAGATAACCATCATAGTTTTTCAGATCACCAGGTCAAAGGTCAAGGTCAAAGTGACCTTGAAGAGAAAACAGTATGTAGGTTGGTCATGACTAGTAGATACTAGTAGACCCCAGTGGTCTTTTACATCATCAGGTCAAAGGTCAAGGTCACAGTGACCTTGAATGGCAAAACGGTATTGTATCAATCATATCAATAACTAAAGAACCTTTTGTCCCAGGTTGTATAAACTTAGTATGCAGGTTCGTCATGACCAGTAGGTGACCCCTATAGTTTTTCAGATTGCCACATCAAAGGTCAGGGTCACAGGCATCTTGAAGAGCAAAACAGTTTCTGATCAATAACTATAGAAAGCTTGGTCCTTGGTTCTTCATACTTAGTGTGTAGGTTGATCATGACCATTAGATGACTCCTATAGTTTTTCACGTCACCAGGTCAAAATCAAGGTCAGAGTGTCCTTGAAAAGCAAAACAGTTTCCAAATAATAACTATAGAACCCCTTGTCCAAGGTTGTTCAAACTTAGTACGTAGGTTGTTAATGACTCGAAAATGACCGCAATAGTTTTTTTTCATCACCAGGTCAAAGGTCAAGGTCAGAGTGACCTTGAACAGCAAAACGGTTTCCAGTAAATTACTGTGGAATTTTTGGTCCCAGGTCCTTCAAACATAGTGTGTAGGCTGGTCATAACTAGTAGATGACCCTTTAAGTTTTTCAGATTACCAAGTCAAAGGCCAAGGTCACAGTGACCTTGAAAAGCAAAAAGATTTCCAATTAATAAACTTTAAAAATCTTCTTGTCAGAGACCGCAAGGCCTGGAGCTTAGATTTTTGGTGTGAGGCATCATCTGGTGGACCTCTACCAAGATTGTTCAAGTTATGACCCTGATGTCAGAACTGGCCCTGCCCCGGGGGGTAACTTGATTTACAAAGAGTAATATAGGGAAAACTTTAAAAATCTTCTTGTAAGAAACTACAAGGCATGGAGCTTAGATATTTGGTGTTGAGCATTGTTTAGTAGACCTAACCAAAATTGTTCAAATCATGGCCCCTGGGTCAAAACTGGTCCCACCCAAGGGGTCACATGTTTTACATAGAGTTATATAGCAAAAAACTTTAAAAGTCTTCTTGTCACAAACTGCAATGCCTGGAGCTTAGATATTTGGTAGTATGCACTGTGACCACAGTGGGGTCATCCCCCCTGCCCTGGGGGTCACTTCCCCCCCCCCCCCCCCCCCCCCCCAAAAAAAAAAAAATATTATTTTTTAAGTTTTTCGCTATGGCAATAAAATTTGGAGCATTTGTACAGTTTTTCAAGATGTTTTCAAAAACATTATTCCTTGACATATATTTTTGACCGACTGACCTACTTTTTTGTTTTTTAGCTGCAGCAATGAAATTTGGACCAAGTGCACAGTTTTTCATTTCGATTTGAAAAATGTCATCGCATGACTTATATTTTTGATCTACTTTTTGTTTTTGGAGCTATGGCAATGAAATTTGGACCATATGTACAGTTTTTTGTTCCGATTTCAAAAAAGTCATATATCACGACCTATATTTTTGACCTACTGACCTTCTTTTTTGTTTTAAAGCTACGGCAATGAAATTTGGACTGTGTGTACAGCTTTTTGTTCTGATTTCAAAAATATCGTCTCAAGACCTATATTTTGACCTTCTGACCTACTTTTTGTTTTTGAAGCTATGGCAATGAAATTGCATTGGTCCATTTCTGTGATATGCATCATTACATTCATAAAAATTTCTTTCATCTTTGAACCCAGGTGAGCGCTTTAGGGCCATTGGCCCTCTTGTTTGTCTGATCTCTTTTCCACAGGCATATTCAATTATATATTTACACCAGATTCATTTCAAAGCTACATTTCAGGGGCATATGTCAGTTTCCAGTGACAGCTCTTGTTATGCCCCTCCCTCCCCCCCCCTATAATGGAGGCATATAGTTTTTGAACTGTCGGTCTGTCAGTCCGTCCGAAAATTTTAACATTGGCCATAACTTCCTTATTAGTAAGTGGATTTACTTCATACTTGAACACATCATCCCTTTGCACAAGACCTTCCCACTAACCTATATTTTACCTTGACCCTTGAATGACTGGTCCTCAGCCCAAAGTCGAAACACCACATTGGCATTGTCATCTTACAGTGGCATTTCTTGTTTTGATCAATAATATCATTGCTGAATTGCCGATGAGCGGATATACATGTGTAGGATCTTTATCCTCTTGTCTGTTGCAGCAGAATATTGAATTGGATATTGGTAATCAGTCACTTTTGCATTTTTTATCTTTACTTTTATTTCTTTACAGAGAAAACGAGGTCAAGGCAGGTATACAGAATACAAGATTCAGATTGGCTGGCTCCATTACAGGAATGAAAAGGAAACAAGAGGAAAGAATAAGAAAAAGTATACACAAGTCACAGCAAGAAAAGGTGGCGGTATAAGGACATACCATTATCCTAAGGATGTGCCGCAGACTGTTGAACATTTGACAGAGTATGGTAAAAGCGTGTTTTTCCCTGGTGGCAAAAATGAATGGGGGAATGTCGCAGAAATGGAAGTTAAGTTGAGTACACATAATGGGAATGTTATTGAACACTTTATTAATCATGATGGAACAGAATGTTCGCTGCAAGAATACTTAAAATGTATGGGTATATATTCATCACAGTTTTTTGTGTATTTGAGGACACGAGATCTGTCAGAAATTACAAGTGATGACAATGATGTGGAACAGAAGCAAAGCCCGAAAAATTCACTCAGAGCTACTGATGAATTGAGAACTGGAGAACAAAATCAACAAATGCAACAAGAAAACCCAGAACAATTACTACAAACTGTTGATGAATTCAGTAATGAGGGAAAAGGAGATCAAAATCAATGTGACAAAACAACAAGTGGGGCTTCGGGTAGTGTTGCAAAGAACTTCTTGGAAAATGTGGTTACAAAATACAAAGTGAATGGTGACAGCCCTGGGGAAATATATGTGCGGTACACAAAAGGTGTAAAGTCATGTTTTACAGAAGAAGAATCATTTTTAAATAATTTTTCAATAGAAGACTGTTATTTGCTAACTAGTAACATGGATAGAGATATAGATAAAGAAGACTTCAACCCATTGGATTATGGTTACAGAGTGACTGCTGTGAGTGTTAATGAGAACATATTTTTAGATCTGAAAGTAATTAACAATAATTATGAGTTTGAGTATCCATTGGCTCCCCCTGAATCAAGTGATAGTGTCATTCTTCACACACCAAATCAAATTTTTGGTGTTGAAAGGTCAAACAGTAGTCCATTGGTGCTTGGAGTCATAATGAAGCCACATAATTCTGGTGCGTTCTTTAGCTGGTTTCGAGATGATGAACCTTATGCATCTGGGATTGACCATTGTTTTGTTCCAGTTAAAAAGCCTGGACAGTATAATGTACATGTGAGTGTAAATAGTGCTAATGGACAAACACTTTACATATGTCCCCATGTTGAAGTTTCAGAGGCCATGGACTCTAAGAAGTCACTCAGTCAGACAAGTGAAGTATTGGACAGAAATGCAGAAGAAGACAGTTTATCGACTGGTCAGGTCACAGACTCAGGATTTGCAACAGAAGTTACAGATAGCTCATTTCAAAAAACAAAACAGTCATGTAGTGAAAGTTCTGTGCCTATCAAAATGGAACTCAGCAGTCAGACAAGTGAAGTACTGGGCGGAAATGCAGCAAAAGTTCAGACAAAAGGCAGTTTATCGACTGGTCAGGTCACAGACTCAGGATTTGCAACAGAAGTTACAGATAGCTCATTTCAAGAAACAAAACAGTCATGTAGTGAAAGTTCTTTGCCTATTAAAATAGAACTCAGCAGTCAGACAAGTGAAGTATTGGGTGGAAATGCAGCAGAAGTTCAGACAAAAGGCAGTTTATCGACTGGTCAGGTCACAGACTCAGGATTTGCAACAGAAGTTATAGATAGCTCATTTCAACAAACAAAACAGTCATGTAGTGAAAGTTCTGTGCCTATCAAAATGGAACTCAGCAGTCAGACAAGTGAAGTATTGGGCAGAAATGCAGCAGAAGTTCAGACAAAAGGCAGTTTATCGACTGGTCAGGTCACAGACTCAGGATTTGCAACAGAAGTTACAGATAGCTCATTTCAAGAAACAAAACAGTCATGTAGTGAAAGTTCTTTGCCTATTAAAATAGAACTCAGCAGTCAGACAAGTGAAGTATTGGGCGGAAATGCAGCAGAAGTTCAGACAAAAGGCAGTTTATCAACTGGTCAGGTCACAGACTCAGGATTTGAAACAGAAGTTACAGATAGCTCATTTCAAGAAACAAAACAGTCATGTAGTGAAAGTTCTTTGCCTATTAAAATGGAACTCAGCAGTCAGACAAGTGAAGTATTGGGCGGAAATGCAGCAGAAGTTCAGACAAAAGGCAGTTTATCGACTGGTCAGGTCACAGACTCAGGATTTGCAACAGAAGTTGCACAAAACTCATTTCAAGATCCCAAACATTCATGTAGTAACGGATCTGCGCCAATTAATTATCAGGAATCATTAGTTCCACATATACAAATTTCTGACATTGCTTTTGGTGACTTGATTGGACAAGGTGCATTTGGTAAAGTTTATAAAGGGGAATGGTTGGGAACAACAGTGGCTGTCAAGGAGGTGCTCGTAAAAAGAATAAACATTGTTAAACCAATGATTGAAAGAGAATTAAATGTCCACAGCAGGATAAGACATCCTTGTATTGTGCAATTGATGGCTGTTGCTGTGAGTAAAAATAAATTGTACTTGGTCACAGAATATGTAGATGGCAGTAATCTGGATGATGTGATATTTTGTCGCGAAAGTTCTGAAGCTATGAGTCCTCATTGTAAATTAGAAATTGCCCAGAAAATTGTTCAAGCTGTAACATATTTGCACAATCAGAGCCCTCCCATTATACACAGAGATATAAAACCGGAAAATATACTTGTTTCAGGAGATCTTTCAATAGTTCGACTGTGTGACATGGGTCTCAGCAAATTGAAATCAATGAACACCCTGATAACAACAATCGCAACTTCATCTGAAATGCAACCTGGCACACCAGCCTATCAGCCTCCAGAAGTTCTTGTTCACAGACAAAAGGGAAATGTGCAGTCAGACATCTGGAGTCTTTCTTGTACACTGTTAGAGTTGTTTGCAGAAGTGCCAGCTTGGGATTTGGAAATGGATGGTGATGATGTACAACGCATTGTTGAAAAAATGAAAGAGAAAAGAATCCCAGATGGAGTATCAAAACTAGTGGGAAAGGTGGATGTGCCAGTTCAGGTAGTGGATACCATTGTCAAGGGTTTTGAATATGACCCTGAGAAAAGACCTTCTGCAATGAGCATTCTAAAAAATGTCCAATAACACTGTTGAATTTCTTGTTGGTTTTCAACAATGAGTTAGAAACACTTCTGGTATATAACTTTGTACATGCAAGTTTAATATGAATGTTATTTCGGATGTAAACCTAGTTAAGTATTTTTCATTTTATTACGTTTTGTTATTTTTAATTTGTATGACATTTGATTACAGATAGTCTTTTCATAACTGCTGTTTGTTGTTAGTCACCGACCGGTATTTAGGTCTGAAGAGGGGTATAGGTTTACCCTCTATCCATATATTTGTATGTTCGTCCATCCTCTACCTGTTACATTTTCCTTGTAAAAACTGTAGAACTTTTAAATCTATTTTAACTTGAACAGAACTTGTATTACAATGATCTAGGTCAAGTAAAAAATCTTTTGAATAGGACATGTGGGGTCAAACTCTAGGTCACGGTGACCTTGAAAACGCTCAAATTATAGAAACTGGGGAAAATATCTTAAGTATTCTGTATTGTATACCAGTTATTATGCCCCTCACAAACAATTTTGCAGGGGGTATTCTGGAATCAGCTTGTCCATCCATCTCTCCTTGTGGCCACTATAACCTGACAAGAACTTTTCCTACAGGTATGAAAGTTCATATACACGTTTTTTTACAGTAGTGGAGGCTCCCTGTTAAATTTGGGTCACTGAGTAAAAGGTCACAGGGACCTCTTACTAGATAACTTTTTGCAAGTGAAGGCTGTTCCAAAAATTATGTGTCATCCACAGGTACTTAAAACAAGTTTGGTTGGAACAGAGTTATCCAAACTACATAGTTGCTAAGGAAGTACATGGATGCTAAGAACTTCAATGGTTACTAAGGAGAAAAGGGTGGTTCCAAATGCTTGGTGTTATCCAAATGTACTTAAAAAAGTTTGGTTCAATTAAAACAATTAATTTCAAAACTATATGGTTGCTTAGATGGTAGTTGGTTGTTAGGCAGTGATTGCTATGGACATCAAGACATTTCCAAAGGTGTGTGTCATCCAAAGCTACTTAAAAAAATGTTTGGTTTGAATACAGTTATTCAGAAAAATAAATTAGATAAAATAGACTGATTAACCATGGTGCGGGGCCATTTGACTCTGGGGTCATGGTTTGAACAAACATGGCAGAAGTCTACAAGATAATATTTAAGCCCTGTGTCTTCCAGTTCTGGAGATTTTCTACGAGATTTTCTTATATAATTATTTGTAAAACTGATAAGCCCCGAGGCAGGGCCAATTTGACCCCGGGGAGCGAGTTGTTTGAACAAACTTGATAAAGGCCCACTAGGTTATGCTACATGCCTAAAATCTTGGCCATGTTCCTACTAGTTCTGGAGAAGATTTTATTTGATTTTCCTATATAATTCAAAGTGAAACTGATAATCCCAGATGCGGGGCTAATCTGATCCTCGGAGACCATTTTATATAACCCCTATTAAACGTACCGCCACTTGATATATCAAACATAGCCATCGTGCCGGTTATATTTTGATGGCGTGAAAACAGAATCTGCAGCAACTATCACACGTTTCGTCATAATATGTAATTGCTAACACGTAAGACCTACGACATTATACATAAGACGTAATAAATAAGACATAATAGGTAATACCTAATTCAAAAGAACTAAGACAAAATAATGAGAAATTATTTTTACTTATAAAACGGAACGAACTCCGTTCTTGACCTATATATAGTAACACATTCTTGGTCGAACAAGGGACCTAATTCGAATAAAATGACAAGCGTTACCTGCCCTTGACATGTACAAAGAAACTCCATTTAATAAGTAAAGTTATAAGGCAATAGCTTTAAAGTTGACCATTAACAAAAATTTAGAACCAGTTCTTGCGCTGACGAGTGGGCATGAAAAGAGCTCCGCTGTTTCTTCAAAAAGTTGAGACAGAAATGGTCAAATCAGGTTAAATCTATCTCGTCTGTGAACGGCGACATTAAGTACACCTGTAAGTCGGTTATAGGTCAGTGGTTAGCGCAATGGACTTCGAAACTGGTGGTCGTTGGTTAAATCAAATGACGGCTTGGCAAAGGACTGGCATTCCTGTGATGCGTTATTTCATAACAACACTGATTCAGTGACTGAACAGTATCAACCTGGCCTGGGCTTGGGTACCTTTACCTTTATAATTATGCTGATAGCGCTGCGGCTCCACAACCTTACTTCGCATGCAATTACAAATTACATTTTAACATTTTTAAAATGACTAGCTACACGAATTACAACTTACAACAATGATACAACGAAGAGAGAATTATATCGTATTATATCAATTCAAGGAAACGCACATGATTAAATGTGTTTGTATACAAATGCATTTATTCCGAGTTTTCCTCAGTTAGTGCCAAAAGTTCCTTGTATAATCGCAATGCACTTTGTACATTCATGGGAACTTGAAGATCAGGTTTGAGTATATTTGCAAGTTCTTCAAAATCTTTGCAACATATTTCCCTACGTAAGCCATACTCTTCACAACATATTTTCACATCTTTCTGGTCAATTTTCTTCCCAAAATTGTGACCTCCAAATACTTCCGGAATAAAGTACATTAAGTCGGGTTTTCCATTTGGAATCTCGGTGTTTCTTTGTGCACGTATTGAATGTAGATTCCAAAGTGTAGCTATTCTGTCAAGTTCGGCTTGGATTAATCGTGTAAAACAGAACTTTAAACATTCAACATGTAAAGGATTTAATTCGTCATATTCATTACTATCTTTCAGATCTTTAAAAAAACTAATCCACCATTGAATTCCCTGGCGTCTTAATGATCCCCACCAAGCCTCAATTCTTTGGTTAGAAACGCTTTTCCCGTACCTAAAACTTTTAAGACCGGCCATACTGTCTGTATCATTGTATCGGAAAAATGGCTGAAGTAGTGCCAACGTTGAATTTTCTGTTCCATTGTCACAACGAAGGATTCTTGGGACAACTTTTAGTTCTTTCAAGGCTTCAAGATAATACATAGCAATTATAGCAGGGTTGTTATTACTCTGTGAAACTTCTAACCAAAGTATTCGTCTGCTGTAACCATCAATTGCGCCATGAATACAAAACCCGAAAGGTTTCAGTTTATCATATCCGTCGACGTGCCATACATAATTTGGGCCCTTTACTCTGTACTTCCGTCTCTTCAGTCTGTGCGCCTTCCGAAGTTTTATTCCATCTGGGTCAATTTGTCTCATAAGTGACAGTACTCTGTCTCTAGGTACTTTCAGTTTGTGGTCATTTATTAAACGTTTCCACATAGAACGGTAACCTATACACTGCCCACTATTTTCAATTTCGTTTGATATACACTCGATAACAGTCTCAACAGGTGTGTATGCCAATCGACGTCTTAAGTTATTTCTTTTTAGGACTCTTTTCAGCTGCCGCAATGATATTCTGCTGTTATTCACCACAAACAAAAGTAAAACTATTTCGGTATATGTAAATCCACAGTGAAAATATGTTTCAATCAACTCTAGTCTTGTATTTATACCTCTTACAGGTATATTGGATGGTATAACTGATTTCACCGGGAACACCGGAATTACGCAGAACCATACAATCAGCACGGACACCTTCATTATAGACGCCTCCTGAAAAAAGAAAGAAAACAAATATAATTCATATACACCATATATCAGGTTTTATGCCCCTTTTAGATAGCTAGCGTTGACAAATTTTCGAGACAGGTACTTGTTAGCTTTCACAGTCATTCCTGGGTTCTAAGGTCACACCCTGTACTAGACACTGTGTCGATTCTTGGTGTGACCAGAACAGGACACCATACTGTGATACCAAAGTATCAAGGTTTGTCCATTGAAGTATATAACTAGCCCAGGTGAGATTCGATACCACTAGCGGAACAAGGCCTTCTGATTGCTCGTGAAAAACAATTGTTATACATAAAATATATGATATACAATGATCGTTGTCGTTTATTTACAAGATGTTGAAAGTAAGATTGGATTATACTTTCGAAATAATCACCGAGAAGATGTATTTTCAATGAAGAAACTCGCTCGTCTCTAGCGGAACAACGCCTATGGATTGCTCGTGAAAAAACAATGGTTATATAAAATATGTATTTTCATCAGAAGAAACTACATCACTCAAAGAAACACCGTGTTCGGCCATGTTGCTTACGTTCGTTTCCCGCCAGCTTCTTTCCTAACACATAATAGATAACAATTAAGACGTAACAAATAACAAATAACAAAAAACACATAAGACGATATTCCTAATACAAAAGTACTAAGACAAAATTCAAAAGTACTAAGACAAAATGGCCCTAATAGGCTTCCGTAGATTGTAGCTTTCTTGTAAACGAAATTTTAGTGTGGCAGATTTACTGAAAATTAAACTTATCCTCAATATCTATTTCAGAACCAGTTAACATTATTTTGACACACCCATGTACGATCGTTTCTGCTACCTTATACAATATAAAAAAACCAATGTACTGCTTGTTATATTTCCTATAGCTAATAACGTGGAAGCTCTGGGCATCCTTGTCATTTACAATTTAATTTTTTGGGTGTATTTTGTTTTGAATTTTCAAAGTTAACTTTACATTTTTCAATGTCAAGGCTAAGCATTTCTTATTCTTGTCCTATTTATTTCTTTTTCTATCAAATTCAGGAAACTAATTTTGCTTTTTTTTTTTGTTTTTTTAGATGAAAGACGAGTCTCTAAAACATTGATTATTTTGATGAACTTGTTTTAAATAACACTGCGAGACTAGTTCTCATGAAACATTCAAACATGCCAATCTCACAATTTCGTTTTACGAGATTTATTGCTCTCAAATTGCTGTCAAGCAAACTACATTTAAGGCTAGACTGTAATGTTTCACTTATGAATTAAAAAAATGTACATTGCAAAACCGCATGATATATTCGCAATAGAAAATCAAATTGAAAAAAAGACAAAACAATAAGAAACGATAAGAAGAAAAGAAAGATTTAACTAACAAACACCAAAATATTTAGAAAATTGAAAAAAGGACATCAGAAGTATGTCAACGGAACTATTAATTATCAAAATTAACTAACTTTAACAACTCGACAGAAGCAGCGACTCACAGAGCAATAACAATGATGAATAATTATAATAACATAAACCTTCGAAATGGTTATAAAAACAGGATCGACAAAGGACAACAACAGAAAAGCACGATGAACAACTAGCTTTCACCTGCAAAATTGTTGTACTTCTTACAGGAATATTTATTGATGTCAAATAAAACATTTTAGAAAAGCAAGAGCCCTTAACTTTCTACCTGGTACTCCGATCTAGTCCATAATCAAATTCATCTACAGAAATTCTAATAAGCACTGTGTTTAAGTCTGACTAAGATTGCCTCAGAATTGTTCCGGCTAAAGTGTAAGCAAGGTCCAATATAGCAATTTTAGCGAAATATGGCCGTGCTAGATACTAAACATACTATATTGCGGTTAGGTGGTGCACCAGCATTTAAAAAGACATTGCCAAGAGTACAAAATAAAGGCGTACCTATAAAGAGGATGAGAGATATACTTTATATTCTCCGCTTATCCACAACTGGATATTACAAACTAAGTCATGACAGGTTAGAGCACCTATTGTTTGACTAGTATCAGTATTTAATATATCTACTATTTGTTCATTTTAACAAAATTTTAACACCTGAAAGAGTGAATTTCCACAGTTGACCTCGTGTTAGCTAGAATGTTTCTGCTTTTCTTGTGAGCCTTACCAAAACATAACTGATTTCTACATCAAAACGGGTTTATATTGACATACCCTTTATCTATTACTAAGCCTCCGTATCACATTTATGCAAAGTTAAGGGTTCTAAAACACCAGTTATGTTCGCGATAACAAACACTATTTCACGAGCTCTGTAAGTTTTCCCGAATGTTAGGAAATACTGTACATCTGACTAAAGAAACATTAGGGCCTATCTGTAGGGCATAATTTGCATGCGCTATATCCCTTTAGAATTGATAAAGAAATAAAATACAGCAGTTTTCTGTTCCGAATCGAGGAAAAATGATGCTGCTTGCGACATCTTAAAAAGATGTCATATATCACGTGGTATAGCTACACTGACAAATCACATTTATACCCTTCCTGAAGTTTGTTTAACATTTTGGACAGCTTAGCTTCGGAAGTTATGCACATTAATTCTGTGTTGTTACGGGAAAAACATTTACATATTCATAAATAAACATGTTCTACTTCTCAAGCTGAGAGATTAACCGTTTGTTTAATGTAACTTGTTTCAGCGTTTATCTCAGAAAGTATTACTCATAATTCCTATCTTTACCAATGTATGAAACCTTTCTGTGTCTACGTATTTACTTAGCTGTTCTAGAATACTCGTAGTGATCTGACGTAGACTCTTCAGTGAATTACTACTGTAACTTTACAAGACACGATTGTTAGTAAAAGAAATCGTTATCAGTAAAGTTCTAATTTTTACACACAAGGTTTCTTTCTCGGAATTGCGAATTTGCAGAATGGCTTACTACATGTTCCTAGTTTTTCAAAGAAATAGATGAAAAAAGAAACACATATCAAAATACTTTTAAAACTGTTCTTAAAATCGGTTGCTGGAACTGCTTTAGAATATAATGCCAAATAAATCTAATTAGATTTATTTTACAATAGATTTACTACCAAAGTTAGCACATTGTGTTACGGACGGCGAAAAGTTCTCTGAACATGGTAACATGTTACCAATTTCCACTGCACGCTACTACATTCTGCAACACTAATTTCCAAGATGTAAATATTTAGAGACTTTCTTACAGATACAAACTTGTTTATAGATGTAAACAAACTGCAAGATATTTCTTTCTTATAAAAGTTTGAAAGAATTAATTGAAAGAACACGTGGTTGTATGAATACCTGCTGTTGGGGTAGCCTACAGAATAGAACATTTCTTTGATTTTAATGAGTTTCAAGTGTAGCAATTTCCTCATTTTATCAGTTTGTTGAATAAATTTTCTACTGCCACCTGCATTTGTACAAGATAGAGATAAAAGAAGATTAAAAAAAAGAACTTTTTTTTTATTTGTTTTTTTTTTCTGAAAAAAAAATACAGTAGTACAAAAACATATGTAAAAAGGAAGCTTGCTAGTAGGCGGAGCATTATTTATTGTTAAAAAAATAACAGCGACATATTGCTTCAATTTATTAAAAAAGATTGTACTTTTGTTCTCAACATAAAACATATTTTCTCATACATTATTTAAACCTTAAGTTTGTTTGTTTTTTTCGTCAGTAGAACAAAATCTTCAACGCAGCATAAGGACTATAATACGGTAACAATGCTTTAATGATATTTTTAAGTCACTTTTTTGCATTGTAAAATTGTATTATTGTTTCTTTTAAAGTTTGCTGCTGGGTTTTTGCTTTCTTGTCATGACTGGCTCGAAAATCAAGGTCATCAACCAAGAACATACGATTTCTCAGTCTGTACATTTAAAATTAAGCCATTTAGTAAAAGTTCTGTCGTAAATTTTAACGAGCTTCACAGACTCTAAATGCTTGTTACATTAGTTTAAAATTCATACAAAGGAAGCAATCATGTTAAATCTCTGTAATTTTCATTTAAGTGCTTTTATGCTTATTCTGTTCAATACTTACAAACAAATAGCTACCTCATTTTTCTGTTTACCTTAAACTTAATAGACACTCGCTTTAAATGTCGCGAGACTTATTCACATTAATTATTGATACCAGCAAGTCTGAAATTTAAATTATCATAGTGGTATATATTACTTATATATTACTTAAATCTCTCTCTCAGGCAAACTGCACTTAAAAAACTTCACTGCATATTTTCCCAGGAAAGAACACTCATAACGCTCCAATTTTTTTAACGATGATAGATGCCAAAATCTGAAATTCTACAACAGGAAAAATTTCGCCTGATGAAGCATAACAACAATAAAATGCAAACAGAAGTAATGTAACAAGAGCTGTCCGTAAAACAATACGTTCGACTGCTCATAGGTTATTACTTTTAAGTTGCTTGTAAAACATAAAGGAAACATAGTTATAATAAAAAATGTTGGTGACAGATAGGATTTGTTGCTTTATAGTTAGTTAGTGTTAAATTATGCAAGAACTACAATGTTTCCCTTAAATACAGTCTGTTGACTATGGACATTAGCAATAGAAACATCCTTACTTCATCCCTGATAAGAAGCAAAATGTATAAGTTTGTATGCAGGTAGATGATAAAGAAAGCAAATTATCATCTGAAAACTGTTTTCTCATATCGATTAACTATGACCTTGACTTTTGACAGTTTGACCCCAATTCAAAAGAAATCATCTTTGATGTGGTTAAATTCCATAAATTAGATTGCATGCAAGTAAGAGATAAGGAAAGCAAGTTATGGTCCGGAAACGTTTCACTATTCGAGGCACTTTGACCTTGACCTTTGATGGTTTGACCCAAAAATCTATAGAGATTATTTTTATTTGTCGGGAAGTCCATTTGAAAGTTTTCATGCTAGTAGAAGTAAGAAAAGAAAATAATGGCCCGGAAACGACTGTGTCTACGGGCAAATGGACAGATAGGCAAACAGACAGACGGACACACTAATTTAAGTAAGCTAATTCATTACGAGGGTATAATAATCATAGCTGATTTCTAAGATATATGAACAACAGTAGGTTGCCTAAAAAAATCAAAATTTCCAAGTAGAAAAAAGGGTTATAATTTGAATTAAATTTGTCAAAAGTTTGTTTTTATAAGCCCTCTGAAGACCTGAAGACATGAAATATACCTGTTTATTAAAATATGTCACAATAAATTACATGCAAAACTGTACTCAGTTTTACACGCAAAGCCTTTGAAAAAAATTCCTACATTTAAAAAGGGCAATACTTTACAATAAATTATGCAAAGATTTATCTTATTTGTCTCTAAACATCTTTTCGAAGAGTTAAGTCAATCATTCATAGCCAAGAAATAAGCATGCAAGTTTAATATCCATTTGTTTTCTTCGCTGGACGTGTTAACTGCTGGCGTTTCGACGTTTTAGAGTATTTCAATTTTAATTACCAGCGTACTGTTTTACAATCGTTTCCTCACTGAAAATCTTTTTTTATTATGAATGAGCTGAGTAAAGACAGAATAGTACTATGAAACCACCCGGTAACAGTAAAGACATTTTACCACGCCCAGTGTTTACCAGATAGTTGTTGAGATTTGAAGATCACCACTACAAATGCTACATCATTTGCAACCAAAGGATAAATTCCTTCAGACCTACACATCACTTAAAAACATTTTAGTGCTATACAGTTATAGAGTTATAAACAAGTTTGCATTAATTGAAACGGAAGACGAGGACTATTTTAACACTAGACAGACACGCTGTACCACTTGCAGCTACATACTGTTAAAATCTGCAAGAATAATTTCTAAGATTTAAACATTTAATGCTTACAGATACAAACTTGTCTTCCGATGTAAAACAAATAGTTAGATGTTCCCTCCCTGTCAATCTTTGAGGGAATTAATTAAAATAGCACGTGTTTGTATAATAAGCTTGCTGTTTAAGAAACCTGGAAAGAAGAACATTCTTGAGTTTCAAGTGTAACAATCTTCTCTTATCATCATTTTGATAAATAAATTTTTGACATGACTAAATTTACAATTCAAAGTTAGCGGTAAAATATAAAAACGCAAAGGTGTACATTTCTGTTATTTTCTTAAATTACAAATATTTTTTATTTTTTCTTTAGTCTATAATGTTATTGTTCATGAAATTATGACTTCTTTAGAAACAAACAGACCTGTACTAAATATATGCATCTAAACTAACTAGTGTCCAAAATAACTATTTTTGAACAGTTGATGTTTTACTACGCTTTCTTTGCTACTCAAAGGGATTTCAAGAGACTTACGTTGAGCATCTTCAAACAAACATTAAAATCATAGACGACGTCTAGTAAGTGTAATAAAGCCGTGTTTATTTTTTTGATAGTACACTTAGTTTATTAATTAACTATACAATATTAGGCGCATTTTCACTACAAATGCAGGGCCAATATGAACTTCTCCAAAACATTATTATCACTTAACTCTTTATGAAAAAACTCGGCTTTTATGAGATTCGAGCCTTCTCATTGACTGACCAGATCGGCCATTATAAAACCGCTTCTATTCATTAGGCCTAAAAAAAGTAGCCATCCTGAATTTTTTGAACTTAAAGAACTGAACTTTTAGATTCTTGTATGATCAATTTTAACGTCAGATGTTTTTGAGATATCCTAAAGTTGCAACATAATTTCGCGGAATAAGTACGAGTTAAGATCCGGACGGGTTATATACAAGTAATTATTACACCGTACAACACTTTTCCGACAGCAAAATAACAATGAACGAAGGTGAGCGTATACTGATATTTGTTAACTATCTAATGTTCTTTGGTAAATATTGTATAGTTAATTAATAAAATTTTCAATAATTAAGTGTTTTCATAATGGCCTTGTTATTGGACAGTCATATAAGACTTCGGCCTTCGGCCTCAGGTTAATATGTCTATCTTCAGCCCAATAATAGGATCTGACACGAGTTTTCATTTCATATAACTTTTTAATATCCAACTCGTCCAGGAATAATGTTTTCACCAGAGGCTCGCTTAATAACATTTCACTGAACTTGTTGAAAAACAGTTTATATGAAATGAAAACTCGTTTCAGATCCTATATAAATGACAAACATTTAATTACTTTAAGAATTAAAAGACGACGAAGGCTAAATAAACGCTAGCAACAAAATGTCTACAGAAATAATAAAATGGCGACGAAAACAAACTAATGAAAAGACGAAAGGAAACAGAACAAACGACGAGAAGACGACAGATGATGTTTACATCAGATAAATATTTACAAAAAGGACGAAATAGCTTAGGAAATTTTTAAAGACGATGGAGAAGAAATATTCTCTTGTATTTCATAGCAGAAGCGTGCATGGCGAAAGTTAGAACATATCTTTTAGGATATCTTCTTTTTCATTTAAATGTGAGATTTACTGTTTCCCTAAATACTTATTTATCCCTTAAATAAATTCAAATTGCCGTGAAATCTCCACCAGTTTTGTCTGAATAAAAATACTTCTGCAATAATCATATCGGAGACACTTTCAAGTAAATAGGTAGTCAACATTGATTAAGATTTATGAAAATTAGCGCCTTAGCACGTACTTCGTTATTTTTACCGGCCAGGGGGATATTGTAGGAACATTCTAAATATCTAAGTATAGGAAATATCTAGGATACTCCACTGAACACACGAAAACTAAACTTGACATTTAGCGATTTTAAGTAGAAATGCTGTTGTCAAAACGTTACACAATAATCTGCATTTATTGAAACCTTCTAGAATGGATCAAATTACTAAAACAGTGGTTTAATTTTTCATGCTTTCTTTGTTTTGCCCAAGCTTTTGCTTTACGCCATTTCAATGATAATTGCCACACTTAATGGACTCCTTTTTAATATCCGACCATATCCGAACTATATGCAACCCTATAGATGACCTAGTTTTTACTGAAGTGTAATCTTAATATCAGTTAGTGTTAAGTTAGTAAGAAGTTCTACTTTTCTTTCAAACGTCGGATATAGTCTTGGCCTTTCGGTACCCTGATCAGGCCAAATAAGCATCTTTGACGATACAAATCTTGATGTATGTCCGTAGGCTGGGTCTGACCGATGATTGTCTCGTTCGCATAAATATGTTTGAGAGTGTCTGCTTGATGGGCATTTAAAATTATCATTCATCTGATCATAAGATACGAAACTTTATAGTAAGCATTACATTGGTATCAATAGCTGAACAGTCTGAACGTCTTCAAAACCTGTCTGAACCAAACTCTGATGATAGAAGCACGTTATTAGATTCATACTTTATATGTCGTGAGACTGAATCACACTGAATACTAATAAGTACAAGTCTTGGATTTCAAAATTATTGACTTGTATGTGTTACATGTGTGTGTGTATTTTGTACCCTACTACAACTGACTTGACATAATTTAAACAACGGACATAATACATCAAAATCACATAGCACATTTACAGATAACAAACAAATAAATCACAAATCTTTGAACAACAAACAAAAAATAATTTTATCAGTGAATAAAATTAGATGAACTATTTGAAGTGAAGCTAAAGTTAGACAACACAAAATAGACCGGCTTTTTCTGAAAGAAAATAGAAAAAAAGCTTGAATTTTTAAACACAATTTACTTTGCCAGTATTGTGGTCACGCTTTTATAATATTTTATTTTACGTAGGACATAAAATTAATCGCTAAATCATATCTGAAGCCCAATGATACTTTTTACAATTTTGTATTGATGTAAAGTACACCTGAGCATCCATAAATTATCGATTGGCTAGAATATTATTATATGAAACCATCTGGAAAAAATCTTTTAAATTAGTACCAAGTTCGTTCATTGGCAATAAATACTAGACTGGTTGATATAAAGGTGTAAAAAAAGCAATAAGAAGGGAGTTGATAATAAGATATCTTCATGTAAAAATAGATCACGACACATAAACTACAAACACTTCTGCAAATCTGTCAAAAAGACGATAAATAAAATAAAAGATGAAATTTTTCATTTCTTTTCATAGATGATAAACAAAATGTAGCATAATAGGTGTTACAGGTGCGCTTATGATAAATTAATTTGAATTTGAGTTTAGATTATGTGAGTTAGCTGTGGCCAGTCTGAACCATTTGAAAAGAAAATGAGTTTAAAACTGAAAAACTGTTTTGAGGCTAGACGTATTATTTTTTTCATGCAGTCAAGCAGTGTATTTAGAAAAAATAATAACGACGGTGTGTAGAAATATACAACTTCTTAGTTATATTTCTTGGGAAATATTCAACTGATTAGAAAAAATATCACTAAAATAAATGTAAATTAATAATTTTAAGTATTATTGATATATTTCACACATTCTGTGAATCGTACTCTCAGGAAAACACTGAAGAAAATTGTTATTCTCGAATTTACATGTGTGTGTTTGATGTTTATTTGGCAGAATATTTTGCTAGTAATAAATAAATATGACTTACATTTGTTACAAAGACTGAAAAATGTAGAGTTTATAGAGTTACTGAGTCAAGGATTAGCTCATATTTGCGGTTTACATCTACAGTCACATTTATGTAAAAGATTTTAGGACTACCTTTGTGTTGAACAGTGTCGTCAGAGAAATGCTGCAATCGCAAACTTATCAATTATACCTGCGCAGCCGAAAAAAATAAAGATTGTAAGTATTACGAAAACTGGGTTGCAGTCACGGATTTTCAAATCTCTACCAATCAAAATTGAGAAGATAGAAACCCTTTGCTTTAAAATATCTGTTTCAATGCTTTAGGTCCTTTAGGACCCTCATTGTCCACATTCAAAAGAATCATATTTCTAATATTTCAGAAAAACGTAAGACAAAAATGTCCTACTCAGAAAATATTTTTCACACCTGTACACACTTCAGATGCGCCTTGCAATTATTTTATTTAAACTGATTCCCCATTTTAAAATGTTTATTACTTTTTACAGGTGTGTAATTTAACAGAACAAATTAAAATGTGATCCTTTTATTCTAAAGTTTCAGATTAAACATTTCGTAACGTGTGTTAGAAGTAATTGTTTGTTTCATAAAAAATGTCGGAAATGCGAATTTCTGTTTTATGAGCTTCAAGTATAACCGATTTTCTTTCAATTAGTGCTCTGAAATTATTTTCAATGATAGTGCTTATAATCCGACATCAAAAAGTACTTAAGAATTTTAAGAGTTTCAAAATATTTCTTTGCACGCTTCACAAATAAGATTTGTGAAGTTAGCGGCCTAGCGACCTAGCGGCCTGGCGGCGTGAAGTTAGCGGCCTAGCGGCCTGGCGGCGTGAAGTTAGCGGCCTGGCGGCCTAGCGGCCTGGCGGCGTGAAGTTAGCGGCCTAGCGGCGTGAAGATGGCTGCCTTTATCACAACTTAGGTTGATCTTAAAAACGGATTGAAATCTATTTTTACAGCATATAATGTAAATTGCAGGGGTGTATAAGAAAGTTATCGACATGATTTAGCTTTTATTTTTTAAAATAAATTATTTAACAAAGTTCTAGCTTATCTGCAAAGACCACTCGGAATCTCTTTGTACATTTACTCCCATGTACTCTTTGTAAATTACATTTCAGTTGATGATTAAGTAAAATATCAACAAGAACTAGCTTTGATTTTTTTTTAGTTTTCGAAGCCTGGCGGCCTACCGGCCTAAACTAAATATTTATCATAATTTATTTTTATCTTAAAACGTCTTGAAATCGATTTTTTCAGCATGTAATGTACATTTCAGGGGTGAATAAGCAAACTATTGATATTTTTGTTGATATTTTACTTAATCATCCCTGAAATGTACATTGCATGCTGTAAAAATCGAATTCAAACCGTTTTTAAGATAAACATAAATTATGATAAATATTAAGTTTAGGCCGCTAGGCCGCCAGACTTCGAAAATTAAAAAAAAATCAAAGCTAGTTCTTGTTGATATTTTACTTAATCATCCCTGAAATGTACATTGCATGCTGTAAAAATCGAATTCAAACCGTTTTTAAGATAAACATAAATTATGATAAATATTAAGTTTAGGCCGCTAGGCCGCCAGGCCGCCAGGCCGCCAGACTTCAAAAATCAAAAAAAAAAATCAAAGCTAGTTCTTGTTGATATTTTGCTTATTCACCCCTGAAATGTACATTACATGCTGAAAAAATCGATTTCAAGACGTTTTTAAGATAAACATAAATTATGATAAATTTTAAGTTTAGGCCGCCAGGCCGCTAGGCCGCCAGGATTCGAAAACTTAAAAAAAATCAAAGCTAGTTCTTGTTGATATTTTACTTAACCATCAACTGAAATGTAATTTACAAAGAGTACATGGGAGTAAATGTACAAAGAGATTCCGAGTGGTCTTTGCAGATAAGCTAGAACTTTGTTAAATAATTTATTTTAAAAAATAAAAGCTAAATCATGTCGATAACTTTCTTATACACCCCTGCAATTTACATTATATGCTGTAAAAATAGATTTCAATCCGTTTTTAAGATCAACCTAAATTGTGATAAAGGCAGCCATCTTCACGCCGCTAGGCCGCTAGGCCGCTAACTTCACGCCGCCAGGCCGCTAGGCCGCCAGGCCGCTAACTTCACGCCGCCAGGCCGCTAGGCCGCCAGGCCGCTAACTTCACGCCGCCAGGCCGCTAGGCCGCTAACTTCACGCCGCTAGGCCGCTAGGCCGCTAACTTCACAAATCTTCACAAATATAAAAGTAATCTACTTTCAATGAACTGTCGTGCGATGCTATTCTGTAAGATTTGTGAAGTTAGCGGCCTAGCGGCCTAGCGGCCTGGCGGCGTGAAGTTAGCGGCCTGGCGGCCTAGCGGCCTGGCGGCGTGAAGTTAGCGGCCTGGCGGGCTAGCGACCTGGCGGCGTGAAGTTAGCGGCCTGGCGGCCTAGCGGCCTGGCGGCGTGAAGTTAGCGGCCTAGCGGCGTGAAGACGGCTGCCTTTATCACAATTTTGGTTGATCTCAAAAACGGATTGAAATCGATTTTTTCAGCATGTAATGTACATTTCAGGGGTGAAAAAGCAAAATATAAACAAGAACTAGCTTTGATTTTTTTTAAGTTTTCGAAGTCTGGCGGCCTGGCGGCCTAAACTTAATATTTATCATAATTTATGTTTATCTTAAAAACGGCTTGAATTCGATTTTTACAGCTAGCAATGTACATTTCAGGGATGATTAAGTAAAATATCAACAAGAACTAGCTTTGATTTTTTTTTAAGTTTTCGAGGTCTGGCGGCCTAGCGGCCTGGCGGCCTAGCGGCCTAAACTTAATATTTATCATAATTTATGTTTATCTTAAAACGTCTTGAAATCGATTTTTTCAGCATGTAATGTACATTTCAGGGATGAATAAGCAAATTATTGATATTTTTGTTGATATTTTACTTAATCATCCCTGAAATGTACACTGCATGCTGTAAAAATCGAATTCAAGCCGTTTTTAAGATAAACATAAATTATGATAAATATTAAGTTTAGGCCGCTAGGCCGCTAGGCCGCTAGGCCGCCAGACTTCGAAAACTTAAAAAAAAATAAAACCTAGTTCTTTTTGATATTTTGCTTATTGACCCCTGAAATGTACATTACATGCTGAAAAAAATTGATTTCAAGACGTTTTAAAGATAAACATAAATTATGATCAATTTTAAGTTTAGGCCGCCAGGCCGCCAGGCCGCTAGGCCGCCAGGCCGCTAGGCCGCCAGGCTTCGAAAAGTTTAAAAAATCAAAGCTAGTTTTTGTTGATATTTTTTTACTTAATCATCAACTGAAATGTAATTTACAAAGAGTACATGGGAGTAAATGTACAAAGAGATTCCGAGTCGTCTTTGCAGATAAGCTAGAACTTTGTTAAATAATTTATTTTAGAAAATAAAAGCTAAATCATGTCGATAACTTTCTTATACACCACTGCAATTTACATTATATGCTGTAAAAATAGATTTCAATCCGTTTTTAAGATCAACCTAAATTGTGATAAAGGCAGCCATCTTCACGCCGCTAGGCCGCTAACTTCACGCCGCTAGGCCGCCAGGCCGCTAACTTCACGCCGCTAGGCCGCCAGGCCGCTAACTTCACGCCGCCAGGCCGCTAGGCCGCCAGGCCGCTAACTTCACGCCGCCAGGCCGCTAGGCCGCCAGGCCGCCAGGCCGCTAACTTCACGCCGCCAGGCCGCTAGGCCGCTAGGCCGCTAACTTCACAAATCTTATTCTGTATACGATATTTTATATGGATGATATCTGAAAAATTACGTGCATGGATATTTTTCCATCATAATCCCTAACCGAATGTTTATTTTCTGCATAAAACTTCATTCGACTTTTTATCAGCATAACTCCTTCAATTAAATGCTGGTTTTTATTATTGTAAACTCACTCGAACCGAAAGATTTTTTTTTTCAATATAAAACTTCAATCGATATTTTTTCAGTATAACACCTTCAACCTCTTTCCTTCACCATTACTCCACCCGCCGAATTCATTTTTATAACTTCTTCAACTATAAGTGTTTTTGTTCTGAAAACCCGCTTTAGCCGGAAAGTTTATATTCTTAATGACCATTTCAACTGATTTTATTACCAAACGGCCATTGAGATAAAGCCTTGGGAAACAACAAGGATGTACAGAGCAAGTCGCTAGAAAACATTGTAACTAGGTCTGGTAATAATACTAGTCAAAGGGAATTGTCAAAACAGGAAGACGAGTATTTCTCTATATCACTTTGACCCACATTGTACACCATATATAAGAGCAATCTTGACCCACGTTGTACGATAAGCGCAAACTTGACCCAAAGTGTTCGCCATAGAAAAGCGCAAACTTGACCCACATTTTACGCCATAATTTATATATTATGCGCAAGTTTTTTTTCAAATAAACTCGTTGCATTTAGCATTAGAACATAAACTAATTTGTCAGAAGATCTCGTCAGTGTGTCAATGGCAAACCTCTAAGTTGTTGAACTATTCTTCTATTCAAGGGGTAGGACCTAAATCATGTAGCTCGGTGCTTTAAGCGAGAAAAACGTGTAGTCTATGACTAATGTTGTCAGTTTTCGCGTAAATATTCAGGAATATGGATAAATTATCAACAGGTATGGGGATTTTCTAGGAATATTTGTATAATGTATACGACTAGTACCTAGCCATATATGTATGCTAAGTGTAGTTTCTATTTGACAGATGAAGAAATGTGTTACAAAAAAGTTATTGAAGGGATGCCAACAAAGGTGTCCCATTTTTTGTGTGATTCTGCAATATTTTGCTTCGGTTTTTCAGCTTGACCAACAACTTGCGCCATTAAAATGGTATTTTAAGTAAACAGGAACAGAATTAAACATTTACAACCAGTAAGGAACGTGCATAATGCATCTATGTTCGATTTTTTTAACTTTAAGACAATAAACGTGTAGTTTGAGTCACTTTAAGACCATATTGTGTAACCTCGGTTCTTTCATAACTGCATACCGGAATTCTAATACACAAAATATCTTTCTGTCACTAGCATAATTATTAGTTAAATTTAAAAGTTATTTTGTACTATAATCATACTCAAAACCAGTGTTTGTCCAATTTAAAGGCATTACATTAACTACACATGGTGATTTTATAAAGTGAAAGCGATCGAATGTCTTTTGATACAACCGAAGTTAACGTTCAATATATGTATTCGTTCAAGATTTTTTTACAGACAGCTAAATAAATGTTAACAATAAATAATTCTTACAGTTGTGAGTTAAAGCAATAATTTAATATTATAATCAGATTTTGTTTGATACCCAGCGAGAATTAAAAGATTAAAAAGATTAGAATATTTTTAGCACAAATTCCCCTTGGAATTGTAGATGCCGGAATGATAAACTCTGTACTTTGAAACTTGGGGCAACAGCTCATTAATAAAATATCATAGCAAAATAGCATTATGACATATACTTACAAGCTATTCATACATACCATACATGAGATGTAAATAGATCCTCCAAAGATAACTTACATTTTTTTCACAAATATAGAATTAAATCTCGGATGTATTAAGATACATGACGGCTTCGAGATAAAGGAGGTCAGTGATCATTTTACGTATTGCAAACTATTTCATTTTCACCCCCTTTCCAAGTTTCATTAGTAAAGACTAATCACTACTTGCAGGAAATACCTTAAAACCACAATTATTAGCAACCTAATTTAATTTATTGCAAAACGGCAGTTTAAGCAAGGTAATGATATTTATCAGCCAGGTCTATCTTTTCATAAAAGGATTTTCACTTCATCTTTATTCTTTGACACTGTGTTTTTATACTATGAATAAAGAAAATATACACGTAATTTCTCATCCAGTTATTGCAGTCATCAAAAGATGTTCTGAATGGATTGCATGACCCATTGGAAATTATGCATTGTTAGGTAGACAAAAACTTCATAAAAATATTGTAATCATGTAAACATTTGAACCAACTAATTATGCAAGTATATTTTACATCAAATTTCTCTCTCTTTTTTGTGCTTACGGAGAGATGATAATGTTGTCATAGAACTTTATGTTCATTATTTCACTTAAGTTTAATGATAGTCCAGTCAAAGCGGAAGTAATATTGACTGATATGATCGTGGAAGAAGTAAGATAATATTTTTCAAACTCCATTTAAAACTACAAATGTTTTAAGAAATCTAACTTGTCTAATTTGCGTGTATCTCTAGTTTGTTTCCTTTTACTGAAATAATGGTAAGATGCAAATGAACATTGGATACGGCATCCAAGAATAAATGTCGCATAGATATTTTGTTGAGTCCAGGGATTGAACCATTCACCATTGAATGACTATATGGAGCTTAGCACATTGGCAGTTCTTATATGTACCAAGTATATACAATTAATTTAACTGTGTGGCACAGGCTGTCTGTCAGTTGACAATTTGTTTTCGCACAACTTAGAAAGGCCTTTTTGATTTTATAAATATAATGTTTGCATGTATGTAATGTCTACAAAATTGTCAATTTTGATTCTTTAAATAAAATCTGCAGACTTGTGATCAAGTCAAAAACTTTTATAGTTTAAAATTTACTTGTAATATTGTATTTGTATCTGACAATGAAAAGCACCACATAACCTTACAGCCTTAAAATCGCAAGTGTTCAAATTCATAGCAACATTTATTGAATCATCTTAGCTTAAAAGAGGAAACATAAAGTTAAATTTACAAACAGAACTCTTTGTAAAATTTTTCAACATGCTTATTTTGAAAAACTTAACCTTAACATCAATAAAGAACCGAGGTAACACAATATGGTCTTAAAGTGACCCAAACTACACGTTTATTGTCTTTAAGTTAAAAAAATGATCATGATATATAATATATGTTCCTAACTGGTTGTAAATGTTTAATTGTGTGCCTGTTTACTAAAAATATTGTTTCAATGGCGCAGAATGGTTTGACAAATTCAAAACCTAAGCAAATTATTGCAGAATCGCACAAAAACTGGGACACCTTTGTTGGCATCCCTTCAATAACTTTTTTGTAACACATTTCTTCTTCTGTCAAATAGCAGCTACAGTAAGCATACATATATGGCTAGGTACTAGTCATATACATTATACAAATATTCCCAAGAAAATCCCTAAACTGTTGATAATTTATCAAAATTCCTGAATATTTACGCGAAAACTGACGACATTAGTCATAGACTACACGTTTTTCTCGCTTAAAGCACCGAGCTACATGATTTAGGTCCTACCCCTTGTATTCTCTTTACTTGTTTACTCTACTGTAGTAGGAGAAACTATGGTGGGCTATTTTAGGAATAATGCATACCTATAAATGCCATTGTCTTTGTTTCCAGGTTTATTTTGAAACTGTTTTATTGAACAAAACAAGAAAAAACAAACCACTCGACTAAAGCAATAACTTGCCTTCCTAGCAAAGGTAATATGTTTCTGACTGATCTTGTGGCAAATAAGGATTTTTCCACATTGAAAGCACACGAATTTAATTTTTGATCTATTCAAATATTGAGAATAAGATGCTGTGTAAAAACTGCTTAGAGTATCATGTTTGAGATATTGTACAGTTCGACATTTTAAACACGGAAAAATGTTCTGTTGTAATTCGATTGCCTTCCCAAGCATAATTAACAAACACATTTAATTGAATTTGGACTACACTTGCTTCATTTTGTTGAGACTTTTTTTGTGCAGGATTAGCTGACTAGAAATACAATTCAATTCAATGTGTTGCATTTACGGAAAAGTTTCACTATTTCAACAATGTGTTCAATGGTTAAACTCGTTTAGGTTTCTCAAAAACGACATTGGGGAGCAATTGAACGAAAACGAACTATAAAAGAAATTTCGCATATTGCATTTCCTGAAGAATTCACTTTAGATATTAGTCGAAATTTTGAAGACATAAACTTTCGGAAAGAAACGAAAACACTTAAAATTATTTGAATTTATATCATCTTTTAATACCGAATACCACTGCATCAAAACTACCTACAAGTGATGTAATCAGCTACGTGTTTTGAATAACTTAATGGTACTGCTTTAAATCATATTAACATATATTTTATTTCGTTCCATTGTGTTCTGTTCTGTTCTATTTTTACAACTTTTAATTTAACAACTTCTTTCAGTCAGAAAACTGGTCTTTTAAAGATGAAATAAGATCAGAGTAAACTATAAAGAATACGATGCTACAAAGAGTACAACATTTATGGCCGTTTATCCTTTGTCATACCATAACAGTCTGTTTCAAATAACTAATGAGCTTCAAGTACATGAATGCAATTGCAACAATACAGATTTTGAAAATGTATAAATCTCTACCAGCCTCCGAGAAACCAAATTGTTGCTTACAGTGTGTTTGATGTCATAACATCAAATGTCTCTTTGTATATGCATATCTCTGTCAATGTGGTAGTTGTATTTTTAATCTTCGCACTTGGTATATGTGCTCCTTACATCAAACATCCGGTGCTGAAGAAAACATTTTAAAATACGTAATCCAAACAGAAACTAAATAAAAAAACTAATGCAAACAATTTATCTCGAAAATGCACAAGAGTCTTTCATGTTTCGACCCTAATACCCTGAGCTTATGATAAGATCAACAAACATCATTTAATTTGTGTTCAAAACTATTAACAGTGTGTGTAAATTGGTAGATCCATTTCATTATTATCATATGTAACATCCTATAAAATACCCAAACCTTTTTTTCTGTCCTATTTTAGATTTATGCAGAGATACTGTAGTATATTAGATGTACGAACGTGTTACACATACGCAAGGGGAATTGTTCTGAAATATCCGGTATTCTGTTCTGTATTAGATATAAGACCTTTCTTGTCGTCGATATGACTACTACTATGATCCTGCAAATTTACCTTTAAAAATTATCTATGACTATTTAAAGTGACTAACTTATAGATGGACCAACGATGAAAAACAACAACAACATTTTTACACATTAAGAAATTCCAGCTGTAATTGAGAAGAACATAACCTAACTAATTAAGCTACTAACTCTTTTATTTCGGTATAGAAAAACATCAATATATAAAGTTTTACACACTTTTTGTCGGTAAGAAATTTACCCCTTTAGTCACGGGGTAGATTCTTAAGTTATATCATTAATTTTGACGAAACTTGATTACTTGTATCTTTCGCTCAGTGGTGTTAATCGTTTTTACTGGCCGAAAGGGCATGGGTTCGACTCCTGGTAAAAGCAAAACATTTTTTTTTTCAGTTTTTAAGGTGTATGGAAGCAAAATGTTATTATTTTAATAGCATATTAACTTTTTTTAATTTTAAAGAAAAAACCAGCTAAATTATGTGAGTCAATCCTTTAAATGAAGTGTATTTTCACAAATTCTTTCTTTAGATATTCGCAAGACCGGTTGCTTAAGATACTATTTTATATGAAATGGAGCTAGTTTCACACTAAGTTTGTGTAATAAATAATTTCCTTGAATTAATTTATCATAAGAAGTTGTAAACATTTTTAAATATAAGCTCAAATGGACCTAGGTCGCTCACCTGAAATGTGTTGTATGAGGTCAAAAGGAACACACTGCAACATTTTTATCAAAGTTGGTTATTGAAATCTCGATAAAAACTGTATTATATGGTCTAAATTTTCAGATTGTTGTATCAAGACCAAGAATGAAGGTCAATAAGATTGCAGGTGACCCCTGGATGGTCAGTATTTACCCAGGGGCCACGATTTGAACAATCTTGGTAGATGTCTACTAGATGATACTGCAAACCAAATATCTGGAGCATGCAAAAAGCTGCATACCCTTTGTCAGCTGAACTAAAATATTTCAGACAGATCTACATTATATCCAGATCACAGGAAACTATCTAACACTATTGGACATCTTTTGGAGGAAACATTCAGTCACTTGCGGAGAAATTGGTTAGTAAACTGGCTGGATAACCAGGAACACTTGTTAGGTGGACTGACCGCCGGGATATGACTACAGATGTTAAAACTGGCGTTGAACCCCAATAAAACCAAACATGGACATCTTTTGGCAATGAACTGACATGAAGACCAAAAGACCGATTGTTAGGCCACGTTGAGGATACAATGGCTTTATATATATGCACATTTCTTAAATAATCCTTAGTGTGTGGGGATAAACGGAATGTATTTGCCAAATTATACGGCAGTTTTTCAAGTGCCTACTATTTTTTCGCAAGAAGATTTGAAAGAGATGAAGAACAGCAGGGCTGGCAAAATCTATTGCTCAAGTCGTACATTTGCTGGCTCAGAAAACTGCATGTTCGCATTTTAATTGTAAGTGGACAATTGAAAATTGAATATCCAATTTCTGTGAGTGAGTGATTGAGTGGGTGAGCGAGCGAGCGAGTGAGTGAGTGAGTGAGTGTGTGAGTGAGTGAGTGATCATAACAGTGACACAGTTTCAAATTAGCTCAAGAATCAATCAAAGCAATCATTCTAACCATTTAATCATTTAAGTTTGACAAAAAATGTGAACCTTTGGGGTATTAAACACATTTTTCCTATGATTTGGCCCGGTGTCCTAGTTTCTGATCACATGTGACCAATTTTTTAAATCATCCAAGAGGTCATCAAGGCAAACATTCTGGCCATGTTTAATACAGACCAAAAATGTGACCTGTATAGTGTTAACAAGGTTTTCCTATGATTTTACCCAGTGACCTAGTGTAAGAGTCCGCATGACCTAGATTTTGTTTTTGTCCAGGATTTTATTAAGATAAATATTTAGGCCAAATTTCGTGAAGATCTGATAAAAATATCATTCTTAAATGAAAAATAGTTTTATACATTATTTGACCATGTGACTAATATTTGACCCCATGTGATCAACTTTCAAAGTCTTCTGAGATTTTATTAAGACTAACATTCTGTACAAGATTTTAAGATACGATTTGAAATTGTAGCCTCAAAAGTGTGACGGACGTACGACGGGCAAAATAACATACTTAAAGTTCATCTTGACTATTCGTGTCAGGTGAGCTAAAATGAACATCCGTAAAAAGAAAACTAAATGAAAGCTGTTTTATTTTCACGTTATCAATTCAAGAAGACGTGACAAATAAAATTTGACAGACACATTACATTATCATGAGTTTCACGTACAGAGTGTTTTCTCTTATTTTTCTGAAAAAATAAGTTGCGTAAGCTGTATAAGTGAAACGAATCCGGAAGAAAAGCTTTCATCTTTCAAAGGGACACAATCTCCTTAACTTCTACATAATTTGAATTCGATGGGTAATTAATGATAGGCGAAACAGACTAACAAAAGTTATTGTATTTTCACTACTATAATCATTTATATACTAGCGGAAAAAAGAAACTGTGCATGGGTTAATATGCTATAACTTAGGAGGTAAAAAAAGGAAATCGCCAAAATATATTCTACAGGGTTTTATCTGACCTTTATTAAAAACAATTTCAATTGAAATGGTTATTGCATCAGCAGAGTCTTGGATAGAGATCAGTTATCACAGAGGTTCTCTAAACAAATTTCAGTTCATCTATACCGTTAATGTCCACCATTGGAATCGATGCATGCTTGACAATGATGCCTTAATGATGCGACAAGTGTACTGAAAAAAGCCTGCGAATATCATTCACAAGCGCAAGCGACAGGTAACGTCATTGTCTGACTTTGAAGGAAACGGATGATTTCTGTCGTCACGGTATCTGATGCTTGTAAGTGTGCCGTCCACAACCATGTATGTCGTCTACACTAGACAAACCTGCTACACGATGACGTTGCTGGAGAACAGGACGTATGACTGGACGTCGCGGACTTAAGTCTCGTTCAAGCCGTTCGGGGACTAATTCTTCTACGGCCAGGAATACTTCTAGCCGTCAAAGAAGCAGTTCTGAGTCGTTCACGGAGATGAACGACCTGGATGTACGTATCATGGCGATAAGAAGTTACGCGTGGACGTACTGACCGCGGACGGTCTCTGGTGGTCCAAAACTGTCGATACCGCATTGTATGATTTTTGTTTTAGTGTAATTGGTCAGGCGTCAGAAACTAGTGGTAAGTTCTCGTTGGACCTTCTTTTTGTGTCAATTAACGCCAATTAACAGCTGGAAATGTCAGTTTGTTTATTCAGTGGGACCACTATAATTGACGCTTAAACATGTGACGATATGATAGTGCACATTAAATCTGTCGTCTGCGTATTTTTTAACTTATTACAAATAAAAAAATTGAAATGCGCGAATTAAGTTCCGTGCGAACTTACAATTTTTGACGTTTGCGTGAAATTTCAACTCAGCGAAATAAAATGTTTACACATTATATGCAAACGCAGAAAAACGTCATAATGTTGTTATTCTTTTATTATAATATAAAGACAAGCAAAAGGCGCAGGGGTGTATATTACTGAAATCGGTAACAAAAGCATATGGGCATTCCCATTGTCCGAATAGAGATTTGATTTTAAGATAGTGAAAACAATCGTGAGCTAATGAAACAGAGGGATACTGCCCCTTATCAATCATAAACTTCAAGCTACTGACCAACAGCTCTGTCCACCATTCTCAGCTTCACTACGCCCTAGTGTACTTTGGCTTCTCATAAACAATCTATCTAGCAAGCTGCACTTGTAAATATCAGGTCCATATAAGTTTATTTACGTTACAAACGTGCATCGAACACAACAAAAATAGAAAAGAATAAAAGGACAATGCTAAAAACGTCGTAATATTGTTATTTGTTCATTCTAACACAAAGTCTAACAAAGGGCATAGTCGTGTATATAAACAATAGCCACTAAATTAGAAACATACAAAAGCGTATGGGCATTCCCATTGTCAATATAGAGATTTGATTTCAAGATGCTGCACGCAGTCGTGACCTGATCAAACAGAGAACCTGCCCCTTTTCCTATCTGTCATAACCTTCAAGCTACTGACCAACAGCTGAGTCGCGCATTCTCAGCTCTACTTTGCCCTAGTATACGTTGGCTTCTCTACAACCGTCTGTCTAGCAAGCTGCACGTGCAAACAGATCAGATCCTCGTGTGTTCATTTAACATTACAGACGTGCATCGAAAAGATAAACGAAAATGGAAAAGAGAAAAGGGACGTGCATGTCCTGTCAATACTTGGCTATTTCCGAAAGTGGCTAGCTCGTTGGGCACTGAAAGTGTCAGTCGCTGACTTGCAGTAAACAACAAAAATCAGCCAACGTGTGTAGAAAAACGGCTTACACGTATAAGCAACGTGCTCCATTCGGAATGCTATCTCAGTCTTGTGTTCTGTATATATATATATTTTGTTTTTATCTCGGCTGGGCGTTTCGGTATAGTTCAAGATAGACTTTTTAACTCAAACGTCTTCAACGCATTCCGACTGTCGAAAATCTGTACAATTTTCTCGAGTTCACAGTTGTTTCTATAATGAGCCGGTAGCCGAATTAGTTCCCTTTATAAGCCGATTCGGTGAAAACTGCTCTCACTTAAATAGCAGAGCTTTCGAAAGTGAAAATCTGTTTCAAACCATTGCAATGTTATAGTACCTCGCCTTTGGAACTACAGAATGTTTGCACTTCCGATTCATTCATTTATTTAAACAATAATGAGGCAAAATATGCAAACACTGAAACACGTCGTAATGTTGTTATTCATTCATTTTAATACAAAGACCAGTAAAGGGCGTAGGGACAACAGTCTGATCAACTCATGTTAGTTGCAGACTAAAACGCTCACTTAAAATATTTGAAAGTCTGATCAACTGTTGTTAGTTGCAGACTATTTGTACGCTAAGCTTAAAATTAAAAATCCATCATCTAAGCACAATGTTACATAATCACATCTGGTTGAAAGAGAATGAAAAGGGAGTGTAAAGGGAGAAAAAAGGAGAGAGGGAAGAAAACAAATAGCGGGGACACTTATAAAAACAACGCTATAGAATTGCCTGACAAATAACCAAAATACAATTATATTACATCAGCTCTTTATTACTATCTATATTAAAAACATTATTTTAAAGAAGCTATAAAACGCCTAATGGAAAAAAAGTAAATACTGTTCCCCTCATCATTTAGGTGAACAAGGTCACCCACATAATGTCTTTTCAAGCTGACCCGGATGAGAATAGACCCAACTTCCGGATCATTATGAAGCTTCTTATTAATAATTTGACGCTGCCGGTCAAACATAGCCTTTGTTAATAACTCGTCCTTCATAAATTTCCCACGGGGACAAATTGTTGTAAAATATGTCCGCCTCACTCCAATGTCAACCAATCTGGCATTTAACTCCACCAACTGATGATATATCTTTTTCCTCCCAAGGTCACTACCACAAAATTAGGCTGAAATTCTATCATCTCGGCAAAAAGGTCGTCTGGATAAGTATCCACTCGCATTAACCCACGTCCGAAAAATCTCACCTCCTGTGGCATCTGAAATGAGAAAAACAACAACAACATGTAACTTTAATAACTATAAGTAAAATAAACAAATATAGTAAGTAACTCCATTACTATAACAAAGTAAGCAAAACCAAGCACTACTAAAAGTCAGAGCACGAATTACGGTACTATTCCCGTACATTCAACATAATACAAACTTCCTATTCACATAAAGAAGAACTTTCATTTATAAACACCAAAAATAAAAAGAATCAACACTACAAAAACTGTACAAAAGGTTAAGCTTAACCAAGTATACAGTAAAGAGTTAACAACAAAAACTTACAATCTAATGTACATGTCA
This sequence comes from Cyclina sinensis, assembly GCA_012932295.1. Classification (NCBI taxonomy): domain Eukaryota; kingdom Metazoa; phylum Mollusca; class Bivalvia; order Venerida; family Veneridae; genus Cyclina; species Cyclina sinensis. The sequence continues at coordinate 34,387,675 of JAAONU010000007.1, read as the reverse complement.
TTTGTGTCATTATTTAAAAAAAAAGTTTTTAGTATGTCAACTAATCCATATTCATGCGCTCTTCTTTCAGCGGTCCCGGCCTGAATCACATGCTATGGTCTCATTGGCCGCGTGGTTCGAGCCATTTTGGCACCCCCCAAATTTCTTTCCTTTTTTATATTTTTGTAGCTCCACAAAAAATTTAGGCACGACAAAAACAACATTTAAGGCATATACGTGGAGTATGCCGAAAAAGGTAGGTGGAGCAGGGTTCCCAGAGGGAGGATTGAGGGTTTCCTTCTCCGTTTCTTGTCACGTCTGGTCCCATAGTTGATCTGCTGCCACCTTTTCCTTACGTGGCGGCTAACGCGGGGCTTGAGCTGGCAACACCTAGGCGACATGATTAGTCGGTACAATAATTAAAACATTACATCAAACCCTCAAATTAAAAAAAATTCTCGTTGGCTAAACAAAAAGGTTAAGCTTCCCATTTTGGTTTAGCTCATTTTTACGATATGCACGGGAAGGCATATCAAGGACGGGAATGTGAAAAAGACCAAAGCCTTACGGCAAAGGGTGTGTTACGTCCTCATAAACTTACTTCATCATCATCGGCGTAGGGAGCGGATGTGGTCCAGTGGTAACGCGCTGGACTGGTATACCAGGGATCCCGAGTTCGATCCCCCGCTTCTCCACTAACATTACTAATAGTCTTTCGGATGAGACTTTAAACCGAGGTCCCATGTATCAGTGCTATACACAGAGCATGTAAAAGAACCAGGAGTGTCTCTAGAATGGGATGCTTTCTGTATCTTGCACTACCCCCACCACATAAAATAACTAATCTCTCCAGGGGGCGTCGGTCATATGGGCAACCGGTACCGACGATAAATAAGCTTAAATAGATAGATAGGCGTAGGGGGTGTATATAACCAACACCCCCTAAATCACTAACAAATTAAAGCGTATGGGCATTCCCATTGTCAATATAGAGATTTGATTTCAAGATGCTGCAAGCAGTTGTGAGCTAATCAAACAGAGGGGCCTGCCCCTTTTCCTATCTGTCATAACCTTCAAACTTCTGACCAACGGCTGTGTCGTGCATTCTCAGCTTCCCTAGTATACGTTAGCTTCTCTAAAACCGTCTGTCTAGCAAGCTGCTCGTGCAGCGGATCAGATCCTCGTGTGTTCATTTAAAATTACAGATATGCATTGAACAGAGAAACAAAAATGGAAAAGAGAAAAATGGACGTGCATGTCCTGTCAATACTTGTTTATTGCCGAAAGTGGCTAGTTCGATGGGCACTGAATGTGTCAGTCGCCGACTTGCAATAAACATCAAAGATGAGCCACCGTGTGTAAAAAAAGGGCTTACACGTATAGACAACGTGCTCCATTCGGAATGCTATCTCAGTCTTGTGTTCTGTATTATATATTTTGTTTTTATCTCGGATGGGCGTTGTCCACGGCGTCTGTATACACGACGTCAACCTTCTGCTCGAAACGGGATGTAGCCGGGACCCATCAGTAAACAAAACCCGCCTCCACTGCCTCAATATTGGAATATTCTTGGATCATGTGCCGCCACCCAAGCGCTGGCGACGAGCAGCGACGACGTGCCCGCAGACCAACTTTCCGCTATCGTTTCCTTACAGTTTTAGCATTGATAGGACGGTTATGAGTACCTATGGTATAAAGGGCAGACTCGGTGCTTTCGAAGGTGAAAATTTGTTTCAAACCATTGAAATGGTATAAAACTTCGCCTTTTGAACAGCAGAAAGTTTGCAAATCCGTCTCATTCATTTATTAAAACAATAATGAGACAATATTCAAACGCTGAAAAAAACTACATTTGAGACAAAGGTCAAACATAGTCTCGACAGCTAAGTACTCTGGTCAGGTCAAATAACATCTTATAATGATTAATCATCTTGCTGGATGTCCGTAGGCAGAGACCGGCCGAAGTTTGTCACATGCGATACGATCCTTTACGAGGTCGTTATTTCATGGGCATACCAAATGCATATTAACATAATTATCGCTCATTTTACTGTTTTGCACTATCAAGTTGGTCGCGAAACACTTTATATATAAATAGATTTCGATCAAAAGTTTGTGCTGAATGATTTTGAAACCAAATGATTGTAATGTCTATTTTTAAGAGATTTCGTTTCACTGTAAAGAAGCAAAATGTTCGTAATGATTTTGCAAGTGTGCATCGAAGGGAAATCAACATTTATTTTTTGATATGAGATCATTTTCTCTGTTGAATTCCATCAAAGAAGATTTTATTCTCTTTATTCAACATAAGGCGTTGATATATGTTATGTAAAAAAGCGGTAATAGAAGACAAACACCATGCTATTGCTGTGTACTAGGTGCGTTTATTCAGTAAACATAATTTGAAATATCGCGAGACTAAATCACATTAAATATTAACTAATGGGAGTCAGAGAATTTTATTCAAATGTCATTTGTGTTTTATTTTATGCCTGCAGCTAACAGCCAAAATAGTAACTTCCAGGTTTATTGTTCAAATGAATCATTTATTTAAAATTACATACAGATAAGAGCTAAAAAATGATGAAAAGGTAGCTGTATGGCTTCAGGATAAATACAAAATGCAAACAAAATAAAACAGAACTCAGTAAAGAAATGGCGAAATTGAAAAGATCCTCATTTCAAGTCGGGCGATATTTAAGTTACTGGTATGACCTGTTCTGCGTGACTTTAGGCATGACTTTAATGACGATAGAGGTATTTTGATTTAAATCTTATTCTATATTCATAAATACTGGGATGGTCATAATTTCAATTAACATTTCTGACGTAAGTCTTATCGGTTTTCTCAATACATAAAAAATGAATAAAAAAATTATAACGTCAGTACCAAATCCTTAAATCTCTAGAATTCTATTTTCCTCAGTAACACTTAAGTATGAATGATAACTCATGAATTATTACCCGATGTCAAGGAGTCAGTTGGAAATTTGAACTGAAATCATGAATATTAGTCAGTGTTGTTATATTTTTGGGGGAATGCGAGTTATCACAAATGCAGACATAATCATTTTGTGCTATATGAACCATTTTTTACACACCTTTTTCTTTAAATCATCATGTTTGTTTTTTAATTTTTAAGAGAACGAGCATAAACAACATCGGAATTTTCCTTTAAATATAGCAGATAATTATAGTTAGATTTTGAAAAAAAAGAAAAAATAAGGAAAAAAAGAAGTGTTCACTCACCTTAACTACAAACCAACAGGCTATGGAGAACAAATATTTAGGACATAGCAATCGTCATTGAATTTAAGAGACAATAAAAATGTATGTTTCTTTGATGCTTTCATATTAATATGGCAAGCATTGCAGAGGCATGTGTTACTGATTTGTATTCATATAAAAAGTAACGTTGATGACAAACAGACGATAGAAACTGCTGCACATCTTTACGAAACATTACCATCATAATTAGTACCACTATACTTCTCACAGTTAAAAGAAATTACGTAACAATAGAAAAATTACGGGTGTACATGTAAATAACTTACAAATGTTTTTGCTGTGCTTCAGAGCCAGTCGTTGTAAAGGCAAAATGCTTAATTACGACCTGGATCGATACAACCTACCGATGGACCGTTATATGATTAATTATATGTTCATAATTAATTATATGTTCAAATACAGTTACTAATGCAAAAAAAGTTACTATGCAAAAAAATGACCTTGATTTTGGCAACAGGGACCTGAATTTTTACGCGACACTCCGTCTCCCAATGGTGAACATTTATGTTAAGTTATATTAAAATCCATTAATGTAGGTAGAAGTTTTGCTCATGACAACCGTTTTCCTCTGACTTCTGTGACATTGACCTCTGACTTAGAGACCTGGTTCATGCGCACGACACTATCCCTATGATGGTGAACATTGGTACCAAGTATCATTAAAATTCGTCCATGCATGTTGAAGATATGCTCCGGACAAAACTGGACGCCGCCCGCCCGCCCGGGCGTTCCCATGATACGTCCCATTTTTTTCAAACCAGCGTATAAAATGTTGAGTTATATGTTAAAAGAGTCAATATCATTTCCAGTAAAATAAATTAAATTTTAGTCATATTTATGCTATATTTATTCCATTTAGTATAAATTCATTCTTAAAACGTTTTGATATTCAATTAACGACTGTATTATTGTTATCATATTCAGTGGCAATTAAACTAACAATTACGAATTCTGCCCTAAAATGTCAAAATTCCATAACATCAATACTTTTAACCAATGGTAAACGCCTTTCTTCAGCTGGCGATTTTGTTTCTAACAATTTCATTGGTTACAAATGTAGGTCAAAATCGATTTTAATACATCTACACCGAAAAAGAATGAAAAACATTTTATATTTAACATCAGTCTGATAATTTCCAGTAACTGCACTTTTGAATGTTTTCCTGAATAAAGGAAATGGGTTATTACTCATACCAGACCATTTTCTAAAAATGATTAATTAACATACACAGTAAGACGATCATAAATTAGAAAAAACAAAATATACCATCGTAGCCATCGGATTGAGAACACATTCTGAATCGATTTTCCTCAAGGTAGAAACTCAAAACATCAACACTGAAAAAAGACATACAAACAGGAATGCTAACAGTCGAAAAAGATCTTTAAAGTCGTTGCCTTGTAGTTCAAAAAACAAGTTGTCAAACAAATTGTCATAACATTTCAGCAACATGTCGGAGAAAATATACAACTTGATGAAACTTATCAACAAATTGTTTATTTACTTTCGGCTGATTGTTATATGTGCTAGGTAACATAATGAGCTTGCGGACTGGGTTAATTTTCTCTATGTTTTCAAGCATTATTATTTTTTCCGACAGGTGTATAATATCAAAACAGCAAAACATTTTCATTTTAAATACATCTGATACAAATTTCTAAACGTGGCGCATGAACAAACACAGAAATAATAAACTGAGTTACTGTCTTTAGATGTATGACTCTGATTCTGATAACAAATATCAAAGTAAGCCGAATAGTAGAATAGCAAAAATAGCAGAACAACTCCAGCAGAATAGCGGAATGGCAGAATAGCAGAACAATGAGTATGTTGAATGAGACGTAGTATGAGAATAAATTGCAATATGAATAATGCACCTTATTTTGTTTTCTTCCTCTTGTCAAACTTTTCGTTCGTGCAATAAGTCTGTAAGCCTCCGCAGAAACTAAGAACAAAATTAAAAAGACAAAAAAATCAAAATGAGTGTTTTTTTCTATTTCACCTTGCATCTTTATGACAATTAACTTTAGTCAATGACTATTTTTGCGGCAAAGATGCTACTATTATAAGTTGTAAGAAAACAATTTTAGTCTTACCGTTTAAAGAACAACTTTATACATCTTGCCTATCACCTCGTACAATAAACTTTAGCCTAAGACTATTTTTTCCGCACACATGGTACCATTATTGCGTTATTTACTGTTAGTAAAGTATTTTATTCTGTCGAAGGAAAACCCTTAGCACAACAGAAGAATATTAGAACAACAGAATGACAGAACAGCAGAATGGCAGAAAAGCAGAACTACTTCTACAGAATATCAGAACAATTCAGAATGGGGCCATTCGTTTATCAAACAATTTAAAACATGTGTAAGCTTTATGTGAGAAAACTTGTATGAATCTTTATTGAATCTAGAATAGTTCGAAATCGTATATGAAATGGAATTCCTTTTAGAACACATTTTAATTTCCAAATTTCCCGGAATCTATGTTTTTGCCTTGGCAATGCAAGAAACACATATCGATTTTCTGTCCAAGATCAAAACATCAGATGTTGATTGAAACCTCTCTGTTTACACAGGAAGAGCAAGAACTGTGCAACTGTCTGTGTGTTTCAAGTAGTTTAGTCTTTACGTCAGCTTAAATCTTAAAACAGTGTTTGAACATTTTGATTTATACATGTACAATCTTCTCTTCGTGTATCAAGAAAGTCAATTACCTTACAATAATTGTTTATCCCATATTTGCACCATATTTGATATAGAGAAATTGTACTGATTAATTCCTAAGGTTTATTTTTAGATAATTGTAAAGTGCTCGTTAAAACTAACTTTTCTTTTTGTTGACTTCAGTTAGACATTTCAATTACACTTTTCTTAAAAAATATTAAAATCTATGCCATACTGTATTGATTTATGTACGGACATAATTTCCAGTAATAACGCTTTTTACTTACTCACTGGCTTTGAGCTTGTCTCACCTGAGATCAGCTAATGCATCTATTTAAATTGAATATTTTATGCAAGTTTAACGATACAAGAGTTAAGATTGCACTTATATAATTGCATTTAGCTTTCCTGCAAGAGGCTGGCTGATTATATAACCAGTTTTATTCTATATCATTTTTGGGGAAATGTCGCTGTTTTTTCCTTGGTTTGAGTGGTATTATTTAAGACATGGAGACAGTAACTGAAAGGATTACATAGTTATCAGCAAAAATGTATTTATTCCTCGTAGCATACATAAAATTTACAAAGGAACAAAACCAATATATATATATCTCTGCTATATTTAGTCCTAAAATAGATGCACCGGAAGCGCCCGTACCTACATTTTTACAAACTACTTAATATATAGCTTTAAATGCTGCGTTATGAAGTTTTATTCTAAATATGTGTTCAACGTGCAATCGGCAACAATAATTTGTACCACGTAGTTACGAGCGCAAAAATCCTTTACTTTTATATACCGGATACTTCAATACATATATGCACGCGCTTTGCATGCCTTTTCAGGATTTACAAACAGGAGCATGCTATTACGGACTTCCTAATTGCAACTTTTAGACAATGTCATGCAGTTACAGTTCATAATACCTTTCATGTATTTTTTTTTGGAATTTTGCACGGGCAAATGCAGAATATAATTGTTGAACATTGTTCTGTGTAATACGAGATATATTTGGACATCTAAACGGTTAAAATGATTAATTTTGATTCAGCTCCTACATTTCCAGCTTTCTGCTAATCTAAATATGTTTCTGTATTGTATCTGGGATATTTTGTTAATATACGGTCCCTGATTGTATAGAACTGTGTGGGGGAAAAAACGAGTAATTGCAGGCAAAGTATCAGCTTCGGTGCTTAAAACCTTGGAACCTGACGTCCATATGAGTCTACTAGGTTCGATAAACAGTCCAAAAAATGTCCAGATCGGTTGATTGTCTGGGCAAATGTTAAAATCATAAATTTCAAAGACTTTTAAATTTTGTTCGGAACTGGTTTGACTTTTAAATTTTGTTCGGAACTGGTCTTTATCTTTCCTGAAAAGGCAAAACAAATTTTTATCTAGTGCTTGACTTTGATTTTATTACAGTGGAACTTCCGAAAACCGGACCTTCTGAAAACCGGAAACTTCTGAAAACTGAACGATTTTCTCAGTCCCGAAATTTCTCCTTCTGTTTTCTATGTAAATCATACTTCTGAAATCCGGAACTTCCGAATTCTGAATTCCGGACGATTTTTCCGTAAAATTTAGTTTAAATCAATGCAATTTTACTTCCAAATACCGGAAAATAAAAAAAAATGTGCAAAAGTCATACCTAAGATCACAAACCTTGCGGCAAAAATTTCACGCCTCTATCTATTGTTTACCAATTAGCGGTGACCGTTTATTTTGACATGCGTTAGAAAAACAAGTTGTCAATTTGAAATTGACATGCAGCCGAATATCTATCGATAATTAGATAGCGGTAAATAATCAAAGCGATGATTAGTGGATTAATAACAGGTGTTTGCTACAAGCAACTTTAAGGATTAAATTGTAACTGGGGTGTCTTAAAAAGCGTAATTAGTTAGACAACATCGGCCAATGTGTTGGTTATTCTAACTGGCGATTTTTTTTCCAAACTGTTTTAAAGGTATGCAAAATGTAGCTTTGTTCTGTAATATATACATACGTGTTTGCACATAATATAGTATACAAGTATATGTATTTGAAAACATATGACATTTTTTTTCTAATAAAATATACATGTGTAGAAAGTTTTTCATTGATTTTAATTTTGCATTATGTTAACGCTGTTACGCTAAACAATACTGACTGCATTCACTATCATAAAGAATCACTGGTGTTTAGCACCTGTACTTGTCCAGATCATTCGTACTTCTGAATTCCGGAAACTTCCAAAATCCGAACTTTTTGGCTGGTCCCATGGGTGTTAGGTTTTCGGAAGTTCCACTGTACCATGATTAATTATTGTCTGGCAAAAATAAAGACAGCCAAAACCAAGATTTGTCATGTCAGGCCCTGGACAGTGCTTCATTTAGATTTACATCTACCACTACCCTTCTTCAGAGAATGAAGTGTTTTGTTTTATAACAAAGAATGCATGTAAGTAACTAACTAGAATTTCATACACGTAACAGAATAATAGAATCTATCATTGGGGTGGTTAGAGATCGGGATATCCAAACCCTCGGGTGACCGGTTTCCGACCGGAAACGAGCATTTCCATATTCTACCTTAAACTTCGTTTTAAAGTACAGTTAGCTCGACCCGGTAAGTTACTAAACCATTTTTGCAATATAAAATGATGTTTATTTTCCAAATACGTATGTAAAGTATACCACTATAAATATAAACAAAAATATTTCTACTTGCAAGAAAAGACTGAGAATGGTGTGTTTCTTTAAGGTTAATTTGGCAAATGATAAGTAAACATAGTCACTTTTTATATTAAAAGCTTAGCCAAAAAAAAAAAACGAACAAAAAAAAAACACAAACACACACACACACCGTGTAAGGAAAATAAAGTTTGTCGCGAAGGAGATTTTTTTCCTAGTTTATGGCTACAGTAGTATTAATTTCATTAGTGTGTTTTACTTTAAAAAGAAAACAAACTTCTTTTCTAAAAGCTTTTCAGACAATACTGCCTATCCTAGAGGGACTTTACGTGCACACTAAACATTGCCATTGTCCGATTAATTAATAATATTCAAAACAATTTCAAAAATATGTTTATTTTATCATCAAAATTGTACTTTTTATAAAGCAGTCTGAAATTTTAATTCATGCTTTTAGACAAAATTTATCTAATAATCATCTTCTTTTTGTACATGTTGGGCAAGTTTAGATTAAAACAAAATGAAGTATAAAAGTGTTATTTTCCTCACCTAGATCAATTGTAGGTGCACCTGGCAACTAGTTTGAATTAATAAACTCGCCAGATAGATATTAAACTCTTTTTTTCAGTGTATAATCATACAAAATTGAAAATTTATCGAACGCTTTTCGATTTTATTGAATTTCCACATTATAATTTTAAGAACACGTGTTTGAATTATTTGCCTGTAGCCAGGAAAAAAATGCAATCCTGTTCTACGAGTGTTTGGTATTGCACACTTCTCTTAATGTCAACTTTCTTCAATTATTTTACATCATGTGAATAACTTTACCATAACTCGGGCGCAAATGTCTAGATTGTTTCAATAATTATTATCATAAATCACTTTCACTTCCGGGCAAAAAGAACCATGTTCTGTTATTCTCTACAGCGGATGGTTCTTCACATAATTTGACAAAACAATTGAAAACAATTGAAAGAAATGCTTTTAATAAAGGAATATTTAGTTTTCTATCAGCATTAATTTCGTACCAAGATCAACCATAGTCGCGACCTTTCGGTACTGTGATCAGGTCAAATATAATCTACCAAATTATAAATCGTTTTCCTATTTGTCCTAGAGCTTACAGACGTTTGTCCCGTGAAGTGCAGTATTTTACGAGAATTTTATTTGATGGGCATACACAACGTAGGCTACCTATTTATCATATATCTAACATATTCATCATTATAATTATATACCTTCAGAAAGTTTTGTGATCTTGACTGATGAATCATTGTAAATATTTTCGTTTACAGGAAGCCTTAAATTCAAATAATTTTTTCGTGTCTCCTTATAAGAATGATCCTGTCGTGGAACAATGTTATTATAAACGTTTTCTACTGTTATTTATTTTGAGTAAGCATTTTCGGAACATTCGTGTCAATACGTATTGCTTCAGGAACGGGAATTCAGCAGAAGAAAATAAATCGAAAATGGTGATGCTTTGCGAAATGCAGTATATGTAATAGGCCAATGTTTGAAATAAACTGCTATAAACTTTTTATTAGTCATTATCTATTTACCATTGCTTAATTTAGAATCCAAATAAAATGTCATTAATTCATTATGGTTATGAGTGTATCAGACTGTCAAAAAAACCCATCTAGATTGTATACGTACTTAAGAAATAGTAAACTGCCTTATATTTAAAATGCCGCTGTCACTGATTACTTAGAACAAAGTGCCTGTCTATTTCCACAGTCTTTTATTCGACACCAAAGATTTAGATTACATGATCACGAATAAAATGTTCTATTTATATCACAGAAGTATTGTAAGTGACAGAAATGCACAGAAACCGCTTGTTTCGTCCGTATTATGCTGTAACGTCATAAGCGAATTGTAAATGACGTTGACGTCAAAGTGTTGTTACACTAGTGTCATATCAAAAATATAACAAGGCTTTATTACAAACGCACGACGTCTTTGATATAAAGTTAAATATTTAGGTATTTTAATGTGAGTTTTACTTGCAAAGGAGTGCGTACAACAGTTCAGAACTTTAAGACAATTAAAGAAAAAATAAATGCCATATTTCCTTCATTTTTGGACATTTTAAAGTTTACAAACCGTCTTTGATAAGTTTCCAGATCAATAGCATATAAGTCAACTGTCTGTAGATAACGGTTGATATCGGCAGATACTGTCCGAATAAAAAGAAACCTCCACAGAGCCTTGCCTTTTTCCACCTGGTATCACCTGTTGTCAAAAGACAGCAGATATTTATATAAACAGGATATACGTGAATCAATTGAACAAGTCACCAACTCTACGAATGTTGGAAGTGTTGTGAACACGTCATAGCGGCCTGAAAGAGACCGTTTGTCCATATTCGGGAAATTTCATCCTGTCGTCGCCACCCTCAGTTTTCGCTTTGCTTACCTCTTTGCTTGCACAATGGTAGCAGGAATTAAAGTGTGTATGAAGATTTCTAGGGAAATCTCGAAAAAAAACGTAGAAACTGAATCAGTATCTTTTATTCCTGCCATCGTGTTCTTGCTGATTTCACTCCAAGTGCTCTAGTCTCAGTAAGGTCATTGGGTACCTACCCTTTTTAAAATGCCATTTGCTTTTTGTTTCATACGTCCGTGTGCTTGTGCATGCAACATTGTCGAGTCGATGGGTTGGTTTGAGTTAATTCACCAAGACAAGTTGTACTTGTTTTGTTCTTGTGAAAACTTGTTGGGGCAAGTGAGAGTTTGGTGCACCCTAGAACCTGTTTTAAACCCGCAGCGGCAAAAGTTTTGTCACAGACCGTTCCAAGGCGGTAACCCCGCGAGTTCTCATGTTCGCTGTGTGTGGTGTCTCCTTATTTTGACTGATCACTTTAAAAGTCTATGCTCTTTGTTCCTCTACTTTTTGACTGTGTAGGAAGTCTGTGTTTTTGACTTTTTTTCTGATATGCGTTTTATCACTTTTTTTCTCTTCAAAAGAGCAAAACTACATTGTAGTCTTTTCTTCTAAACTCAAGTTATCCAACTCCTTTGCGCTAAAAGTTCTCCTAGTAACCCTTATAATGTTTTGAGATAAGGAACAAATTAATGAAAAAATAGGCTGCTAGTGTTCACATTTATGTGCCTATAGAAGCTAAATATCAGTTCGTAATTACTTAAAAGTATCATTAGAACACTTTTTACCTGCCTCTGGCTTGTTCTAACTTTGATGCATGGATGTCAGTTTGAGCTACAATATAATTTAATATAATTTGTGGACAAAGTAAATTTTCTTTACCTGTCCTTTTAAGCAATACGTTAATTATTGACATGGCGTGATACCAAAATATTAAGCTTTGTAATTTCTAATGCAGCCGAAACTGATTTGAAAATGGGACATGTGTTCATATTGCTCTGTAGGTTCTTATATTAACTGTGTTTCTTAGAACCAAGAGCACTGCATATATTTCCCAAGCAGAATCAGGCTGTTAGACCAAACTGGACATGGCTTTGCAGGAATGTCACCGTACAACTGTAAGCAATTACAACAAATGATTTGTTTATATAACAGCAAAGGCTAGAATTACGAACAGCCCTGGTTTATGCTGTGCAAAATGGCGACATTCTACAAGACGCCCGTAAGTTAGTACTCTGCATTTTTACTTTTATCTGTTTACGCATTGACAATACATTGTGAGGTTATCCACATGAGGAATCGTAATACTGCTGGTTGTTTATTTCGTCAAAATTGTAAGCGACAAAAGGACTATTTTTTGAAATCACTAACGCTCCTTTGGGCATTTAATGTCTAGGGATTAGGAAGATTAAAAAAGAAGCTAAGAACTTAAATTCAATCAACTTTATTAAGTCGACATATCACAATTTTTGTTACAAAAATATCACCACATTGCTTCATAAAAAGCGCAATGTAGAATTTTCTAATCACCACTGAACAATGATCAATCAGTTAAGCACACTACAAACAAATGGGAAAGGAGACCTGTATAACCACTTTAATTAAGAACAACAATCACATTTTTTTCAGAACAACATTCAAAAGTTTTTATATAAAATGACAGGCAAAGATTCTTTTCTTCTGAATTTTCTAATTCAAGTTTTACCGGATTGAACATAAGAGAAAAAAAATAAAACGTATAATTATAAAAAAAAAACTCCACAAAATTCTGTAGCTAAAAAATATGCCATTTGTTGTTATGCAATTTGCAATGCAAATAGTAATGCATTAACGTCCATTTAAATCCTAGAACTGAAATGTTATTTAAAATGAGATTAAACTTTGAATAATAAGGCAAGAATTAACCATCCTGAAATACAGTGACTAAATAAACAACAGAGCTTTGACATTTTTAGAGGGAATTCCCGAAAACCTTAATTTTAAATTGTGCATCATACATGAGATTCTAATTAAGTAATTAGCCTAAAACACTTATTAACACAACAAATGCTGTTATTTATTTTTGATAGACAGAAACCAGTATTTTGGTATCTGTTGTAACTAGAACTGCCACTGTCCTGGTGCCAATACCCCCGCATGCCGCTTTGTCAGCAGGATATTGATATATGGGAACATGTTATTTTATGCCCGGAACTAAAATTAAGTATGAAAAATTACAATTTAATAACAACTCCAACATTTTGCAAAACATAGTGATGGTTCTTGGGCACTGCACTTCTCCTGAATGAGATATATCCATCTATGAAGTTTTAAGTTGATATCTTCAATAGTTTTTTAGTTATGCTGCGGACAAAAATTAAATATGAAAAGTTTCAAAGGGCAATAACTCCAAATTAATGCAAATTAATAGGTCTTGGGTACAGCACTTCTCATCAACGAGATCTATCCATCTATGAAGTTTCAAGTTGATACCTCCTATAGTTTTTGAGTTATTCTCCGGACAAACAAAACCCGACGGCCGGACGGCCACGGCCTGACAGCCGACCGGCCGAACAGACCGACAAGCTGATTCCAGTATACCCCCACCTCTTACAACTGTGCGGGGGGTATAAAATGTAGCATACAAACAATCATACATTGCATACATATATTAAATATACAGGTCTTAACTACAAACTGTCTTACTATTAAAGTAAAAATGATCCATGATCAGCTTACATCCCTCTCAACATTCACATATCATTCTTTTAAACTAAAAGGTTTTTCAATAAAATGAGGGGCACATCATATATAAACGTCATAACTCTTTCCAAAGTTATTTTCCCAAACAAAAACTGTGTCTGCACATGTCAAACACCAAAACTGTAATTCAGATTTCAAATAAACTAAATCAGACAAATGCATTACCATACTGAACCAAAGTTTTAAAGTGGTGTTAATTGTATATTTGAAACTGAAACAATGTTTTTTTTTGTTTTAGAAAAGAGATACTGTAATTTTAAAAATCTCAGGCGAATTATAACGTTTAAATATGCTGAGTGTAATTGTTTTTTCAGATGAATAATATTTTGAACACATAGATTTTGATGACTAAATATTGTCGACTAATATGAAGGAAGCAGCGAAGTTATAGTTACAATTCAACAGTCGGGCAGGATCGTGGTAAGTTTAGAAAAAACTTTACAACAATGGAAGAAGAACCTCAAAAATTTAAAACTTATTAAAATCTGTTCGTGTTTTCAACTTCTGCATAGACACCTCGATGTAACACGTGTTCTTACCATCTGCTACAGTACAAATTGTTCTACGCTTCTAATGTTTTAGTGCGTTTGAAACCAGAGTTAAAACGTTATCACTGTGTTATCCTTTCTAGCAGTTTGTCTAATCGTCTTGTTCAACATATTGAAATACAAATGTTTGGCACTGTAACATAACAACATAATGATAAAATTCAACTTACCCTTCAAAACATAAACATCCTTATATACTGGCATCTCGTTCACAGAAAAATAAACAAACATATTCTATGTGTTTTTTTATTCCTACCAAGTCTAAACATCTTTATATAAGCAGTCCAGTATTTACTTAAATACCAAAAAATGTCCCAAAATGAAATACTAAAACTGAAATAGTATTTAGTAAATCTTGTTGTCCGAGTGTTTCTTTGTGATATAAAATTAGCTAAAATTCAGATTAATAAAAGTGATTAAAACTTTTCCTATGTATCTTATCGAAATTTAAAAAAAAAAAAAAAGAAAAATCTGAAAAAATCTCATTATATACCTTTTGAAGAAAGTTTGGTATGTATGTGTAAATATTTGTAGATTTCTAAAGAATAAGTACTAAGCCTTTCCCTTCCAAATACTGCAATAAATAGAGAAACACAAGTGTACAGCACATTTTGCTCTGCAATCAGAAACAATATAATCATAAATAATTAGCACACTGAAACGTTTATAGAACAAACAATAAAATGATATAATATATAATATAATATGCATCTATTTACGACTATATACATAGTTATATACATACTAACATTATGATAATACAGCAACATTTTGTTCACTAGTTACGTACATTTCAAATCAACATATCAATCAAACTGTTTTCCTCGAAAACGAAATGAAATTTAATATAAAAAAAACTTGTAAAAAAACGCACCAATGAACATTTCAGAGCGTTATATAATAGGTGGATGTTATACAAAGCTGTTATCTCCCAATCTATACATGTGATATATAAGTGACTTATCAGTTATTGAAAAAAAACAGCTAATATGTAACTTCTCATTTTAATGTTGACTGTTGTTTTGCAATCAAAACCAAATTACCCTCATGTCAACAAATATCATCAGAACAAATTTAAAAAAATCAAAATTCAAAAATCAAGGTAACATATCTCATTTTGTCGAACCATAAACTTTACACATATGCCGAATCACTGTATCATTACAAACAAAACACGCTGGTTCAAAACTCGACATATTTCCATTTGGGTAAGTAAAGAAATCAGGAATGTTTATCAATAACAAAGAAGGGAGACAAATTCGGAAAGGAACAATATATACATGGGAAAAAATTAACAAAACTCCGAAGGCTGTACTTTTATAAACAGTCTTAGTAAAACAGGTCGTTTTACAATGTTCGCATTGCTAAGTTTTACTGTTCGAACAGCGCTTTTTCAAAAGCTCCTCTTTCAAATATATTTAGTATCCTATAAACTACATCTAAGCACAATATAATATATGCATTGAATGAGACTTTTTAAGCCCTTAAATGACTGGCATGCAATAGGTTGATGTTTCAGCTACCGTACAAACTAATGCATCGAATGACATATGGACAAATATAATTAATCTGCTTGATTAGTTTCTCATGCAAAAAGTCCTTATATGTAGTTTCTGTTAACTGAGTAATTCCAAATAATCCTAAACATACATGTATATATCTACTATTTTTTAAATGTGTTTGACTTCACTTGAATAATTCTGTTTTATCACTTTTTGTTTCCTTCATTTTTCTTGTAATCTCAAATACTTCACCCAGCTATTCTAGTTTTTAAACTCGTTCTAATCATGTCATGACTTTCCATTCATATGTCTTTTCTATGTTAGACTATACGTTATTATTTTTTTTTCACTTGTTTTTTTTTTCCTTTTCCGCTCCAAGTATTTTCGAGCTATTTTCAAAGTTTTACAATTATTTCTTTTTTCCCCTTTTCCGCTCCAAGTATTTATAGAGCTATTTTCAAAGTTTTACAATTAATCTTTTTATAACTTAGAGGGCGCACTTAAAGAACGTATTTTATTATAAATACTCTGGAATTTTAGACAATTAAAATGCAAAATATATCATCACGAAATTGAAATCTGCCCATGACTGTAAGCACTGTGTTTTCAAGTACTGATTTTTTTAAAGAAAAAAAACAAAACAAGACAGAAATATGATTTCTTCTGTAAGAACTGTTTGAATGAGAAGCCGTAAGCTAACATAATGCATTTTACATTTTCCCCTCATGGAATACATGAGATCTTATATAAAAAAATGACTGAAACAGGTGACAATATAAATGTGAAAAAGGCCCATTGCAATGATATACTCTTTTTTTTAAAAAAAAAAAAACGTTTCAACTCATTAACTTGCTACAACCTTTGACAAACCTTTTAAACTTTTTTGCATAAATATCGGACGTTGTTTTCCCGTAGTTTTTACTTTTATCTATTGATTTCTTTTCTTTTTCATCGAATTAGTTATTGTATTCTCTAGATGTTCTTTTAGAATACATCTCCATTTTCCAAATCTCTCGCTGAATCCTTCCACTGGAATTTTTTCGAAGAACTTTATTAGTTTACTTTAAATAGACCAAAATAGTTCAACTTCGGTTCCCTCACAATCAGGGTTAAGTTTGACACCTTCACAAACAACTCGTCACCCTGGCGAAGATGGAAAACAGCACCTAGATAGCTCGTGTACTCTCCAAAAGCTTTGTTCTGACCCCAACACTTTGTGATACTATTCTGTATCATAGATTCTTCCCCGCCGTGCGGATATATAATGTTGTATCTATATATATAATGTGACAAAGACTGGGAACCAGTATCAACGGTATTCGGATTATCGAACACTTCTAGGAATGACAACTGGCTATAAACGTAGTATAACCCCTCTTCAAGAATCACAATTCGACCATGGCGGTACTGTACCTTACTGGTAAATGCAAGGTCTTCCTCACTAATCCAGTGAGAAATTGGAAATTGTCGGCCAGGAACTGAAAAGAAACAATCGAATCAGATATTGGTTAGTTCAAAGGTCACAAAATTAGGAATATCTTTCTTTCTAACTACGAAATACTTAAATTGTTTTTCGGCCTATGATCAAAAACGTTAGATGTTGAATATAACCTATTAAATCTGGAACGCTCTACGGTCAATGTTTAAACTAGTTAAATCTTTACTTTGCTTCCGTTCTTATGACCCCTGATCAACAGATTGGTGAATACATACATAAAGTTCTCTTCGTTTCCAGTGCGTGCACATTTATAACAATAACCTATTACTGAACATCTGTAACTCGCATAATATAATCAAAGTCTTCTCACTAATTTGTTACATCTACTGTCAAAATCAGAAACAAGCGCATTAAAACTAACTTTATGGTGACTTTGGCCTAAACCGCAGGATTTTTAAAAAACATCATAAAAAGGTAAATCACTCTGTATTGCTTTTAGTACGTGTAGAATTTCCAATTAAAAATTTAACGCCATTTAATTCATCTTATGTTTTGTATATTTTCTAAAACATACATCGTAAATATTATAAGCTCTACTTTTTGTCTCACTTCAGAAAAGCGAGTTCACCTATAATTCAATTTCTTATACCCGTATAATGAAATCTTAACTGAATTGAAATTTCACTTGTATAATTGTATTGAGCCTTTCTGTAAGAGACTGGCTGATTAAAGAACCAGTTCGATTCTACGAGTGGCATTTATGGGGAAAATTCACTGTTTCATTCTTGCTGTAATTGAAGTTGTTCATTAAAGTTTCATGAATGCATGTAGAGAGCAACTGAAATGAATGCACAGCTATCAGAGAAATTTTCTTTATTACGTTCCCGGAAGCAATCTTCGAAATCTTCAACTTAATTTGCCAGACACGAAGTTTACACGATGTATATATTGGTCCTATCTTGAATACTTGAAAAAAAAATGCTTCGAAAACGTCAAAACATCGTCCGTAGCTGCATTTTCGACATAAAAAAGTTATAGTTTTAAATCCTGTAATATACCATGTGATGTTTCAGTCTGTATCTAATTTTAAACGGCCAATCGGTGTTATTTTATATCACGTGATCGTACAACATCTTTCCAGAAATAACTGAAAGAAACCAACCTGTTGGTTGCTGTGGTTTTCGGACTGAACCCATCAAATGTGCTGCCGGCTTCATCTCAGTAGGACCTGTAGCAGTACTGGAATCGATCTTTATATTTCCTGAAAAGACACAAAACATACACGTTCAATGAAAACTTGAGTTTAAAACGATTGTCCTTTGTAACAATGGTCAATTATTGTCTAACGAAACAGGACAAACTGAATTATGATTTGGTTATCTTAGACAAAATTTGTGTATAAATGTTCTTCTACTGTCCTCTTTCGGAGAGGGACCTATTTATCACGGTTAACCCATTTTAAAATGCCTAGCGTCCACAAAATTAAACATAGGCAAACAGTGCAGCCTCTGATCAGGGTCTACACTGTTTTCATAAAGTACTTTATTCCCTACATAGAATAAAACTGAAAATTTTACAAGAAACCCTTTTAATTGAAAATGGAGTCGTCCAACAAACAACGGTGGCATAATCCATTTGGCATAAATGTGTTTAAAGCTTATTGTTTCCAGCTTCTCGCAATTCATAGAACACGCAGCTCAGCAGTAATCTAACACTAGGTCACTGGAACTCAATAAATGACTAACCCATTCATGCGTGATTACAGGGCGAGTTTTTTTCTACAGTTTTTGCAAGATAAACAAACATTTTTACTTGAAGGAAGATACTGAGTAAAAATTGTTTCTTTGATGATGATTTGGTAAGAGCCTTTACTAATGATAAGTAAACATGGCCTAGAAGCTTAGAAAAAAATTGTAAAGACGATCAGGGGTTTATTTGTCTGTTTTATGGCTAAAATATAGGGCCGGGAATTATAATCGAATATTCGAATATTCGAAACACGACCGAATATTCGAACGTTGAAAAACGAATACAAATATATTCGATAAAAGGAAAGGTTTTGATTTTTTTTTTCATTTTTTTTTTACTTTTAAATGTCAAAGATCGTAAATTAAACCCTTGACCTTCACTTGACCAGGTGTTCATATGTTTGTATAACGCGTGTCAACGATTATCGCCAATTAACTGTGAAAAGTTTGGGGTATAGTTGATCGAAAGGGCACCCGTTTCACAGTTTGTAATTTACCTGTCTAACAGTTTATAATGTAATATTTCCGACTTTAATTATCTTACTTTATTGTTTTCTGTGCTTTAATCTTTCCGATCAATCGATAATTGTGTTAATATTTGTGAAGAGGAATAAATCGGCACGTATTAATCCTGTTAATCATTCTAGAACAATCGACCAATCGATATTCATCACTCTAAAATTAACTCTTTCACCCAATGGAAATTTAAAGCTCTACTCGGAACCAATAACTTTTTGCTAACATTGTTTTCAGATTTTTTTAAGGGATGATTTTGGACGTTTTTTTCTCACTCTGTTGAAAAAATCAGAGTCAATATATCGCAATGCCGTCACGTGTTTGGAATTAGTTTTCACGTTCTATTGATAAGTCTAAAGGATTATTACTGTCCGGAAAAGATAGTTTAGTGCAACAATGCACGTTAATGATTACTGTAATCAAGTACTGGTGTGACCCAGGAACAAATGATAAAAGCTGAAATACTGCAAAAGGAGGGGAACATAAACAAATATTCAGCTTGTTCGTAAGAG
The DNA here is from genome assembly GCA_012932295.1 of Cyclina sinensis. Lineage (NCBI taxonomy): Eukaryota > Metazoa > Mollusca > Bivalvia > Venerida > Veneridae > Cyclina > Cyclina sinensis. The sequence continues at coordinate 34,367,665 of JAAONU010000007.1, read as the reverse complement.
CGATGATTCACGGTCAGTCGAGTCATGTGAGTTACCTCCCGTTAATAAGACAAATGATCAGCAGCCGGATAAACTGACAATCAAATTATGAATTTATTTCAAAAGTAAGAATATAAACAAATATATCGATTTACAATCAATAAAACAAAAAAACTTTAACATAATAATAAAGGTCTTCTTAATCGTCGATTATTTCAGCATATTAAAGTAGTATAGTATTCGACCTAATCAATTTCGGATACTACGTGAAAGAGAAATATTGGATCAAATTTTGTAAAAACGAATATTCGAATATATTCGAACATGGAAAACGAATATTCGAACATCAAATTCCTTATTCGTTCCCGGCCCTACTAAAATATTATTACTTTAACTGTTTACATAAACAAGAATATTAGTTTCTTTTCAGCAGGAATATGTTGGAGTATTTGAAACTTTTAAAACCTGACATGCTCACCCAAAACGTACCTTATATGCAGGCTAAACATATTTTAAAGGTACTGTTGATTTTATCTGAAGTAATTTAAATGTTGTTTCAAAAGAACTAAGAACTATTTTAAATTTTGTTACAAATCTTCGAAACTATAAACAGGTTTCATCTTCGTGCCAATTTAAGATGCATCCGGCAAATATTTTGAATTAACTATAAACATTTTGTACAGATGTATCTTCATATAAATTGATAATATATCGTAAGCTTTCTGTTTAATGTCTTTTTTACATTATTAATTCAAGAACACGTGTTTAAATAAATTGTCTGCTTCAGGAAAATCAAACTAGAAAAACAACAAGAAACTACAATATAGTTTTATTAGTTTTAAGTATAAAATGTTTTTACATCTGCCATGTGGATAATTTTACCATAACCCGGACGCAGAGGCATCCGACATGAAATTCTTTTTTTTTTTTTGTCAGATTATTTCGGCATTTATCACCATTTTTACGTCTGCGGAAAAAAGTACCATGTCTATTTTTTTCTACAAAGCGATCATGATCCTTTAACTCTGCCAAAACAACTGAAAGAAATTATTAATAGAAGAATATTTAGTTTGCATCCGGCATTTTATTCGTACAAAGGTCTGACATCCATAGTCGCGGCCTCTCGGTACTTTGATCGGGTCAAATACTATCTTTCGAATATAAATCATCTTGCTGTATGTCCGTAGGCAGGGCTGACCGACGTCTGTCGCGTTCGGCGAAATCTTTTACGAGCGTTTTGTTTGATGGGATACCAAAATGTAGGCTATCTATTTATCATTTACCAAAACGTTTTTTCACGACCACTTTCGACGAGCTGAAGTATAAAATTCATAGCGATACCACGAGAATTATTCGCGTCTGTGATTATGAAATTGCCTCATAGTTAATAATTTTGTATATGGCGGAGCGTGCATTGAAGCAAATTGCTCCTGTCTCCATAATAAAGTCAGAGCTCTACTGGAAAAATGGTATTTTAATAAATGTCTTTCCACTGTTTATGAATATTTCTGCAATTTTTTTTTAAACTTCTTTATCAGAATGTATTGTTTTAGGAACGGCAATTAACCATATAAAAATGATATAACCAAGTATAGTGGTACTTTTGAATTTAATATGTACTGGGTCGATGTTTTAAATAGACTGATATATCGCCAGTCTAAAAACCATCAAATATTTAAAACTGCAAGTCTGAGAATTCAATTAAAATGGCATTTATTTATTTTGATTATGAGTGTGGCAGGCAGTCTGAAAACTGAAAAATCTAGATTGCATTGTTCAAATGATACAATACATGTATAAAACATATTGTGGATAAAACAAAACAAAATAAGTGATAAAATCGACAGGCATAACGCAAAAATTAAGAAATACGAAATATCATAAGGACAGCATAGTATCAAAACAGAACTTAAATCTACTTAAAATCTGAATAACTGATACAGCGAAGATGTGACAGACTACATATGCACGTGCTACATTTGTTCTTTCTTTTTTTCTTTTCTTTTTTTTTCACTTGCTGCTTGGACTCTTTTGGAGTGGACTGCCACTTTGCCGCGGACTGGTGCTTCTAGCAACACCAGCAATAAATTTGGAATACAAACTCGTGATAAATTCGTTACTCTGTAGCTTATAAACCGTTAAACAAATTCGTCAGACCATCTCGTCGGCTTGTCAGTTACAAAATATACAACTTGATGAAAGTGATAGAACTGTTTATTTTACCTTTAGTTTGTATTTACTCTACAGAGAGAAAAAAAAACGCTGAGTTATTGTAACATTTATATACATCCTTTTTTATTTTCGTTACTTTGTTTCCGTCCAAAATATAGCCGCAAAAAAACGAAGCATCAATACGCCATTACAGTTTTCATCATCTTGCTATTTTTGTTGCGGATTAAAACGTTTTTAATTTGTTGAATGATAGGACGCTGATGATGAATTGTTGTTACACATAGGTTAAAAAAATCTTTAAACCATAAGATGAACAAAAATGGATGAATGAATGTATAAACATTCAGTCACACAAATGAACGAACAAACGAACGAACATAAGACCGTACGAATGAATCAATCCACGAATGAATAAATAACATTTTTGTTCTTTTCAAGCATGAAACAGCCGCAGGTGTAACATCAAGTATCGGTCAACCTCCATGGGCCACCATTTATCAAAGACATAAAAATGACCATTTATCAAATATGTCCATCAATTAACTTTATAGGCAAGGGCTGTTAGTGGACATTATGCGGACGTTTCGGTAACACCTTTCTACCGCTAAAACAATGACTTTTTCACGTGTCTGACTCTGCACATGAAGTATGTTTCTAAAAGAAAAAGAGACAGACAAAAAATCTGCAGTAAACTTAAGATGCCACAGGGTGATGAAACATAAAGTTTTATAATGGCATATTGGCTATAATGAAAAGGCATATTGCACACTAACATAAAAAACTAATTGCAAAGATGGGCTCTCGCACAGTCTGCGACAAGATAAATTGAATGAAAGTAAGACGTTACTATCTAAAATGGTGTAGACAGTTCACTGACTTGTTCGTAAATGATGTAATGATGCCAGAAAAAAAAGCACGCTGATTAATTTAGAGTTTACTTTTAGCCCACTAATGATGACGTATTACACAGGTGTTTGGATCACCGAAATCCTGGTTACAAGGGTAATAAATATTAATTAGACATGATAACTTTTTTAAGATAAAAATAGGGGAGCAAAATAAGCTATGAAAAATTCGTTATATTTCAAAGTGTAACAACCTGTAGATATAGCTGTGTTCTATGGTTCGTCCGGTTGCTTGCTCAAGGTAAGCAAACCTAACTGTGTCGAAAGATCGTGTTAACAGGCAATTTGGAAGTCAACCTGACACAGAACAGGTGCAGCCAAACTATTTGATAAATCACTACTTGATAAAGAATTACCAATGATGATAATTTGTACCAACGTGCAATAAATAATAGATAAAATCTGGCAAAAGTTTAGACGCCGATAGTGTCAAGTTTAAACACCATTTTAGCGATACTTTATGTCAAAACTACCCTAAAATAACACTAATTCCTTATGTTCGCTTAGCAAATCAGTGTCTTCCTTAAATCTCACTGTGTATAAATACGATTACCGGAATGAAGAAACTTGAGAACAAAAAGTATGTTAACAAGGTATTCTCATAAAATTATTTCATTCAATCTGTTTCTCTTTGTTCGTTCGTTTTTTTCCTAATATTGACTGACTAATTCCTTTATTCATTTAGTTCCTTCGTCAAACTGTTAATTCCTTTATTCTTTCTTTTCGTCCTTCCTTCCTTTCTTCATTCATCTATTAACCAATTCCTCATTCATTCATTCATTCCGCTTCTTGCGTTCATCCGATCATTCTTTCATTCGCTCTTTCATTCATAAACCCATTCATTGCACACTGTCGGGCCCAGTTCTAGTTACAGAAGTAAGATATCCGAAGACAACCTGATATAATACATGCTATAATTGTATTATAACTGTATTCCTAAAGTATATTCCTATTATTCAAACATCTAAATTCAACCCCATTTATCATCCCGTAGAGTGGAATTCTAATTAATGCACCTGTTTATGGCAGGTATAACACTAATATTGTCGGTATATATAATTAATAACAGCCATTGTAATTTTAGTTGCTGCTATTTATTCATTTGTTACCCTTTTTCTGTATCTGAAGATTTTGCAAAGGAGGTAACTCTTTAAATTTCTTGGACTGCAAGAATTGTTTACGTCCCTTGACTTACTGACGAACCGATTATCATACTCTGAAAATCTGAGTTCCTTAATTTGTTATCTGGTCATTAATGTTTTTTCTTTGTTATTATTATTATTATTATTATTACTGTTATAATTATTATCAACATTATTCTAACTGTTTAAGATTCATGTAAATTTTCAGTTTTAAAACTGTTTTACACTTGACCTAAGGAATTTAATGCGTTAGAATATTGTTACTTAATTATTTCTTTATCATCGGCATTTCTTTTATAAAACAGTATCATAAAATAATATTATATAATGACAATTTATCTTAAAGTTGAATTTAACCACAAATAAACAGGGTTACTTTATATAAATATGCACGCCCGGAAGGAAATACTTAAAGTTTTATTCCTTAAATATGAGAGCAAATACTTAAAGAGATTCGATGCGCAGTGGAGTAACAGGAAAACAAATGTTTCATAATAACTGTTCAAAAGTATGTGTCAATACCTGAATTAATAACAGTAACAGGATAAAGGAAGTAAAGAGAAAAAAAATCCGCATTATTGTAAAATCAATTTAACTAAACACCACAGAGAAAAAAGTGCGAGCAAACTCTGACTCAAGAATATTTTACAACGGGTAGTTCGTGTAACCCGAAAATTTCCCATTGCCTCGAACTAGATTTGAACCCAGGTACCTATAATCATTAAGTCATACTGTTACATTGCCATAAAAACTAGCTAAAAGGCAATGTAGTAGTAGAACTGTCAAATTCAACCCTTACATCCCCCACCCTCTCCCCCACCATCTCTCTCTTGTTTCACTTTACCCTCACAACTTACTACTTTCGCCTAAGCCAATTCGACCAATAAAATTGTATATTTGGTATTATATAAGGTAATAATGTATCTAATACGTAATTTCTTAAATTCGATTTACACTTAAGCTTGTAAGCCGATTACGTCAAATTTTTAAAACGTGAACTTTATCACAAATGCAGTTAATTCCATCTTTAAAAAAATATTTTTCTTTCATCAGGATAATGTTTCCCCTGCAAATTAAGGTCACCAACAATAAACATGTTCAAGTATCTTAATACAGGTGGCCCGGGAATCCTTTTAACTTAAACCCAAATCATTCCTTCTTTTCATATTCATTGTTTGTTCGTAAGTTGGCCAGGATTTATATATCTCTTATGTCAATATTGTCAAACATAGGCAATTTCTAATTTTCTTGATCTAATAGATTTAAAGATCAACGCATTTTCAATAGCAGAACACCTTTCTGATAAGAACTGCCGTAAATAAATATTGAAAAATAATTAAATCACTATTTGTTACCTAGTTTTCAATGTGTGTCCGCATAGTTGACCTTATGAGTGGCGGAAAACAAACTTACATACACTTACGTTTTGTGTACATGTATTTGAATTACAATCGACGTATACCTATAAAGTCTAACATGCCTTTCATATGCAAGAACATGCTTCTTATACATAAATGGACAATAATTATAGGCCGGTGAATAATAACCTGATGCCGGTATAAGGTTAACTTTTTCGCGTACCTTATACATGTAACTGAAGTATTTCGGATATCATCTTTGCTGTGAAATTAATACATTTCATCTGACAAAGGCATTAAAACACATACATATCGTTGCCTAGGTAGACTTAAAACAGAGAATAGTCTGACTATCAAAGTTGCCAATAAAAAGTTGTCTTAACCCACTTATGCCTAAGTCGGGCGAGTCGGTTTTCAATTAAAAGGGTTTATGGTATGGTATAAATTTTTAATTTCTTCCTACTTAATGTTAAGGAAATAGTATAGACCCTAATCAGAAGTTGCATATTGCGTTGTCTGATCTGGGTCTGTACTGTTTGCCTATCTTTACTTTTACACACTGTGCCATTCTGGTAAGTAACTAAACCTATTTTCTGCCATCGATAATTTCGTGTTTTTTCCGCGTTAGCTTGTTAATACATGGTGCCTCGTAACCGTGTAATCATTGCAAGAAAATAGATAATATAGACTCTCTCTAGGGAAAAAAAAAGAAATTTAATATATGTGATATAAAGAAACAAATGACTGTGTAACCACTGGCTTCAATTCAAAGCGAACTTTGTATAATAGCTTATATCAAACAGATTAGATAGAGTTTGGAATTTGAGACAAGTGACTAGGTCGCAAGCAGTTTGGGTACACATGTTTGAAATATGATGTTGGCGATTTTAACAAAAACATATGTAATGTATTTTCTCTTTTTTTTCAATGTACGCATTTAGGTTTTAAAAAAATGTTAAAAAAAGAGAGAGAGAAAAATCTGTTTAGGAAATAATCCTTTTCATACAGGTGCGAAAATAACAAAGAATTACATTACACAGAATCTGATACGAAAGGTATTAAAACACAATTCAAAACTTGCCTTTGCTTAACTTTAATTAATATTCATGAGATTATCTTATTTCAATTTATATAAAATCTAAGATCATGATTATTTCGATAAAAAAGGTGGACGGGTGAATTTAAATGAGGAAATATGACACAATGGGTCACCCGATATCATCGAAGCTATTTACTGTACCAAAAATGTGACTTCATTATCTTAAAACGTTATTCATTTTTAAACAGTAAATGACTTCCATAAAAAGAATGTAAGAAAATACTTACATATAAAAAGACCAGTAGAAAAAGTAAGCAAATACTTACACGTAAAAAGACCTGTAGAAAAAAATACCAGTTTTAACTTAAAGGGCGACATTTTCATAGTATGGGGCGGATCAGTTGTCTAGTGGTAAGCGCAGGACCTGAAATCCAGGTGTCACGAGTTCGATTCCACGCTCTTCCACTAACATTACTAATTGTCTTTCAGATGAGACGTTAATGTTGCAGTGCTATATATTAAGCATGGCACAGAACCAGGGAGGTCTCTGGAATGGGATGCTTTCTAAATCTTGCACTATCACTCGCAACCTAAAATAACTAAACCTCTGCAGGGAACGTCGGTCTTATGGACACCCGGTACCGACGATAAATACAAGCGTTTTTTAAGTTGTGTAAGTGATATATCCAAATGTTTGGATCTCAGATCGGGACTTCAGTACTGTTGAAGCAAAGAAAGGGTTTTCATAAGAAATTAGGTTCTTATAAAGGTCACCAAGATTTTCCCGTAGCATGAAGGGTTAGCAAACAAAATGATAGCTTGTAGTGGTGGAGACTAAGCGCTTTTGCAACTAGAGGGCTCAGTGTAACTGCAGACATTCACATAGGTGAGTTTGTGACGAAAATAACCGTATTATCATTTTGAAAGTGATATCTTAACATTTAAATGTTTTATAAACATTATATTTACTACACAGGAAATATCGCATTATTTATCAGTATTTATGCAAATATTTTCCAAAACTATATCTTAACAAACTATTATTTTCCTACCTATTGTTTGTAAAGTAACGAAATCTGAAGCACGGATTATCTAGGCTTTAATACACCGGAAATGAGGTTGATATATTACGTTTACATCCGCTGTATTACACTATCTGATAATAATTTTGAAATTTTGAAATATAATATGTGAAAATAAGCAGTAGAATATATATTAAAAGTTTTGATACAACTGGCAATCTACATATTAAATACCAACAGCATATTTTATGTAAAACAAATTCTTACAAATACTTTAAAAACCATGTAAATGTTAAAATAAACTTAAAAGTATTTTCAAGCATCATCATACATAATAATATTATAGTAATATTTTACGCGCTATGGAAAAAAACGGCCCATTATTTAAATTATACTTTTCTTAATCGAGCATCAAACACACAATAAACTGGGAATATCCAGTTCGACTGACAGGTTCGAGTTTTATTCATGACAGTTTAATACAGAAAGTATCCAGTACAAAGCCAATGATGTTGTTGTTTCTATCTCTTTGACAAAAAATTGAGGACGCAAATCCGACAAGAGCGAGACTAATTCTTACAATCATATAGCTGTTCTTTTATTTTCAGGTATTCCAGCACTAAAAGCCAACAACTTAACAACACATACAAGACTCATGTGGCTTTTATTAGATCGGGAGTACGCCTCTCACATACCAATGCAAAAGTCAGTAATGGTTTGATGTTTTTGTGAGAATATAAAAACACCCAGTGTTACTGTGTCAATACACTTACCTCTAAAAAAACTATACAATAGAATGTCACACACAAATTACATCGACATTACATTGACTGAAAACAATTTTCTCTCATTTTTCCCATAGGAATAATGCATGATATGAATATAATTAGATAAAACAAAATATTTCGATGTTATCTGTCTCATACACATATATCAAACTATCTCCCTTTACAGCAATAAAGGAAGAAGTAATTAAATTTAATGATACTAGATCAGCCCAGCATCGAACAGATACCTCTGATGCTCCTGAAAAGCATTCAGAGATAAGATTGGTTTCAGAGTGATAAGTAAACTGTATTTCTATTGCCACAGTAACAGACGTCAAATCAAATAATGACTGTTTCGAGCAAAGAGCCCTCAACTGTGAAATGTTTTTTGTGAAATATTTATTGTTCTTATCATATCCTTTTATAAGAAATAACGGCTGAACGTATTCCATCGTAAATTTCGTATTTTCATAGCAAATTATTCTGAGAATACTTTAAGGGTTAATATAAGGCTAAACCGTTAGGGTTTATGACGTAAGTGTCAAAGGATTGCTCTGGAATAAGAAACATCTAATGCGGATGGCGTTAACTTTCAAATGGTTGACGATTTCTAATCTATGTCCTCTCCGAACGGATAGCGATCATAATATTAAGCCTGTTCTAAACGGATAAACGGACTGCGATCATGAAGACAGCGTTTATAAAAACAACAACAACATCGATGTGGGCAGTAATGGAAATGGTGCATGGCCTATTTTGGGCAGATACCGAGTCTTTGATCATTTCGATTGGCTGATAATCTTTTTGGATTATTCCTGGTAGAACTCAATCCTATTTGATCTTCTTGAATTGATAGTAATAATATTTTGTCCATTTTTTAACAGGATACTATCTTATCTATGTGTTTCATAAAGATACAGAAATATATAGTCAGTCTGACAAATGTTTTGGTTCTATAAAACGCTTCTATTTTCATTTGTTTCTGTGTAAAAAGAAATAATCGCTTTTAAATGGTGATCATGTTCTTTGTTTTCTTTTTAGGATGTACGAATTCCATTTATTTTTGAAAACCGCTGTTCTGTCAATATGCAAAAGCACCCGGATGCGGGAGTTAAGTGAAAAGTGATGTTTCACTGCATGTTATATTGACAACTCCTTATTGAGTAGGACAGTGCAGAAAATAGAGATAATAAACCATTCTGTCAAAGCTGACACAACATCGAGATGTTTTTTAAAGAAGCCACTCAAAGCCATTAGGTTTGTCGATATTTTGAGATCCACTGACAAACTAGACGTTGCCGTATGTTTAGGGTTGGAAGTGACATAAAGTGACAGAATGTTTTTATGATTATGGAGAAAATGTCATACAAGCCTCTCTTTTTCAATATTACAATTTTCAGTAAAGTTTACAATTCAATTTCACTATCTTTGCTTTAATTTTAACCACGATATAAGTAAGCAACCAAGATACATCAAAGAATAACACAATTTCCCAATAGTAGACACCGGTTGTGCAAACAACTGAAAAACATGTAGATTTCAGAACAAAAGTACAATTACGAATGCCATGTACAAATGTCAATTTGACAGACGATGTGTTGACAGATGAAAATTACTTGGCACCATTTAAGAACAAACAAAATGTACAGCGTATCCTGTTAAATGAGAGATGTCCTGTAATGTAATCTGACAATGAATTATCCTGTAATAACAGATGCTATGAATTAAAGAACGTGTTTATGTTAATTACACTTGATATTCAAACTGTCTTGTGAAATGACAAAATGCAATGTCGACAGTGTTTAATTTTACAGACAAAGTGCATTTCACGTTTCCTCTTCGAAGATAAAAGCCATTCAGATGCTGTTCACGTCTCACAGACTTTGCATTTTTTTCAGTTAAAAGGTTCAGACATAATAACTGACCAAATGTACATGTCGAGATAAAGCTTTTTCAAGTGGCTTGAGTCAAACATTTCGATGATTCAGGGCTGCATTTTAATGATATTCGTTTCAAATACTACCAACCCTCCCGGGCAGATAATATTTTACTTTTAATCTCATTCATCTTGTGTCTGTATTTTCCTAGAATCTGTATCAATAAGAAGCTTGAAACATTAACGATTCACGTAACAAATTGGTCGACAAGCGTCTTCGTCACGTAGATACTTTCACGTGCCATTTCCTAATTGAGGCATAATTGAGCGGGAAATTGTTATCGATCTTTTCCCTATTGTACAGAATTCCTAGGGAGAAACGGTAGACAATTCAAAGAATATACTCGCAATAAGGCGTACATTATTACAAAAGTACGCTCGTGAAACGTTAATTGCAGTATTACAAAGAAAATAATTCGTCAAAAATTGATCTTGTTTCATGGAGCGAGCAAGAAATATTACCAGAAAGAAACTAAATGATACAAAAGTAGACATTCGCACGAAACGGGGAACAAAATCATCCAGATATTACTTCGTTTAATTGCCTTTGGGAAGGTATGCTTTCATTATTAAAGAAGATACAAAAAAAGAAATATTGGATTTTGGAGAAAAAAATACTGGCGTACTGTTTTCTTTAGTTAAATCGTGTACTTGAGAGAAGAAGAAATTATCCACATGCGTTTGTATCTAACTTGCGTTCACTGAAATGGGTATAAGTTTCTCCTAACATCTTGACATTTGCTAGCACAGCCACGGTGACAATTCTGTACCTTAACATTTTGGTAGTATCGACTTAGTTTGTCACATCCACTAACAAGATTAAGCGAACATTTACCAAGAGAAATCCTTGCAATAAATCTTATTCTTCGATTAAAACATAACTTAACTTCAGTTTGTCAGCGAAAAATCTCGTGGGACTATTGTCTGTAGAAGTTCTTGTTTTATTACTCCGTTGGAATAATTCTCGCGTGATAAATCCCGAGTGTGCTGCACATGCGCACTAGATATGTGCATGTTCTTCCTGTTCACGATGAGGCTTAAGTCAATTAAGGTGAAAGCTTGCAATTTTTTGATTGATTCGTAAAAGGCTTGCTTTATCTCGTTAGCAAGGGGAAACGCAATCATGTGAACAAAAGAAAACTTGGCTGATTTTAAGCGAGCGCGAGATTCGCTGCTTTGAAATTTCCAAAATCGATAATTCCTGGCTGTAATACTCAGTGTGGAATACACTCTCAACTTTGCAATCATATGAATTGCTTTGATTTCTGATTAAAGAATACGTCACTTCTTTATTGATTAAACCCCCTACGTTTACTGTAAATGAAATTAGAAGAAAGAAGAAAGGGCCACAAGAAACTTAGAATATTCTGTTGAATGGTGTTCAAATATAAAAAAACACGCTACATTGCGTTAAGTGTTCAACAAAATGTTTATCAATATCTACTGTTTTAATACTGTACCATATTTGCCCAGCATTAACGGATTGTAAACAAAATCACAATGGACAGCCATTAACGCCCTTGCGAGCTCTTCCGTTTTGAAAAGCACAGAAGAAACAAGAATCATCAAGTCATTAAAACGCTTTCAAGAAAGCTTTCATGTGACACAGAGAGGGGAAATGGAGCGTCGGCACGCGATTTCTGAGTCTCTATATTGAATATGTGAGATTTTATAGCCTAAATCAATATAAGCAAGATATCTTTCTGTCCTAAACTTGGCTTGTAATACATTTTCATTCAGCTTGTAAATAACTAATCTGGACGCCATATTAAGATATATAATTCATCTTAGTACATGCAGTAAGTAATAACATGAATGCAAATTTGTCGTTTTGTATAAGCTATAAAAATGAGGCATAGACAAGTGTGATCAAAGTGCAATGCATATCTGCTAGATTAAGCTATTACAGACAGATGATCTCAAGGGAACATAATTCTCTTTCAAGAAATGGAACGATAATGCCGGTATGTTTCCAAAAATAGCGTGGTCCTAAATCGATCACAAAATTTTAGTTTCACGACCCTTGAGTAAACTCCCTTTAAAATAGAGCCTCAATAGAAATAGCATAATTACAATACAATAACGTTTCGGAACATAAATATAAGTCTTGATGATTTGAACATAACTTTATATTACAATTTAACTTAAAAACTGAGGCAGAGACATGATAGCAATATAAAACAGAACACACTTTAAATTTTCTTCCTTTTTTCGAATTTATTTATACTTTTATTTTATCGCACGTTCATTCCCCAAGAGACTTAATATGTCATAATGATGTCATGTGATTAATTAATAGTTTATTATGTAACGACATACTGCAGATACTGTATTATATAAGTTAGGAAATAAAATTACTGAAAATTACATCGTTACATGGAACTATGCATAAATGCAGACGTAGATTTAAAGTGTAAGTTGCAAAATCATGTAATGAAGCGCCTTATGCTATCAGAGACACAGTCTATCAGTTGATGTAATTAAAAAAAAATACTGAGTCATAAACAGAAATATCTAATAAAATACAAAACTAATCGAAATCGTAATTGTTGAAGTGTTGCCTTTTTCCTTGAATTGGAAACCCTCAAAAGATAAATATTATTTTGAACGAAAGTTTTCTAAAAAAAATACTGAATTTAAGAGCCTTGAAAAAGTGCCTTTAATCTTATCCGGCTGACAGCAATTGTTCCTGCATCGCATAAATTTTGAAAGGTTATATCAATAACACGAAAATAGATCATTTTTTCAGTTGAACCAATTGTTTTTAACTTTATAAAAGTCGAAACAGAAGAAATTTCGGAAATTTAGATGAAATTAAAGTAAAATTTATTCCTACTCTATAGTACATTTAATCATTCAAATGTTTTTGCACGTGTCAAAAACTTCACTTGGCCCTCGTCTATTTTAATAACAGCAAATGTTTCCAAAATTGAAAACTTAACTTTAATTGCAGTTTGGTGTAAAATTCAAATCGAAAACAATTATATTTCTAATGCATTTATTGTTTCGCAACCTACAGAAAAAAAAACTTCACGATATATCACGATCCTTGGTAAAATAACATAAATTTTCTGGGAGAAATTTCCCTGAAATGTCTACCTAATTGGTTACCAATTTGGAATCCTTATCTCTCATATACATGCAATGTTCTCGAAGTTTCGGTTTATGTTATAATGCACGATATCTCGTCTTTCCGGATGCTTTTTTTTAGAAAGACGAAAAACAGAGCAAATAACTTATAAGGCAATGACGTCATCATTAACTAAAACTAATCTACATATATTGTACTTAGATACATTTGTATTTTTACAGTTTTTTAGAGAAATAAAAAGAAATATGTAAAGGGATCTAAATAACACTTAACAAATGTAAAAACGTTATTGACTTGAGAAGCGGTATAGAATCGCTTAAAATAATTTCTGACTTTACTTTGTTCACTAAGCAATATTACTTATTTTCCAAATAAAATAATCAATACATTTTCCTCTGTATATTAATGAAATAACGTCCCTTGTAACTTGTTATAAAATTAGCGTCAAAAAGGCGATCCTACAATGACCGAGTTTTAACAAGGATGTTTGTCGGTCATATCAAATATCTGCCAGAACTGTCATTTTAACATGTTCTAAGGCAACCTGAAACCTTAATAGGAAAAATGGCGTCAAATGGTCACGACTCACGCGCGAAAATATTGACAATTTTGCAGGATAATGTAACATTTTACAGAACTCTCGGATGAAAGACGGCATGTAAACCTTTTATCGCGCATGCGCAATGGTCCGCTTGAAAGTTATTTGAACCAAGCAAAAAGTCATCTAGTACAAAAAAGTGTCATTTCTTTCTTTCCAAAGATGTCAGATAGTTGTTTTTATATAGCTAGAACACTAGAGTATAATTGAGAAGCCAAATAACGAAAAATTGGAATGGGGGTAGAGGGCATCATACATTTTCTAGTTACAGTAAGTCAGTGTTAGACCAAACCGGGTATTTTGGCTAATTGAAAAATTGTTGAAATCAGTTTTGCGGTCCAGGGCAATCACAAAGCATAATAAATCTTACAATAGAGCAAAAGTTTCCCGAGGGAGCTATTTTTCATTATCACCATTTCTTATCAGACGGTATCGAACGCTGTCCGGGAGCCACACTCTATACTTAGTGCTAATTGCCACAGCACGCGCTCCCTATAATTAGCACCTATTGTCTTACGTTACAATTAGTCAACGTATGCGGCAATTAGCGTGCTCTCTGGGCGATAATAAGGGGCGATTTACAAGCTGCTAGCTATCATCTATCACTGTCTGTATCGACTGAAACTGCAGACATTGCTGCCATTTTTAAAAGTAAGAAACCGATAAACACCAAGTCTGCTAATGAATCCTAACATGTTATCAAAACTGTGATTACATCATTTCAAGATTTCCTTAGGCTTGGGAACGGGGAATAGCTAATATAAAGTTTTGTTTTTTTTATGAGTGTAGACCTTGGTCACCTATAAGCCTATCTGTATAATAAAAGTCAGAAAACATGACAGCTACAAGAACTGAAATTTTCATGGCTGATTTGGTATAAATCTCGAAATTTTGAAATTTCACAGTCCAAAAACCTTATTAATGAAGAACAGTAAGAGTGGGTTTTGAGTTCCGATCTAAAGACAGACGTTCGTCTGATCTACTACCGGAATTCAAAGAAACCGGAAGTCAAATCGGAAAAAAATAAAGATGTACGTTATAGTATTTTTCACGTAAGTTTAATGTCACTATAATGAAATCTTAAGTAATAAGTGAGCTCGCGCAATAAAACTCTGGATAAACAGAAGTACGTATCTATTGGTTTAAACTTGGAGATGAATATATATCATCATTATGTCACTGTCCACCTAAAAACATACCGGACTCAAAACAATTTTAGAAACTCCTGAATGAAAAGCGAACCTTCTAAACGTTAATGCAAGTTTAATGCTCTATACTGCGGGTTTAAATGCACGTGCTTTGTGCAAAATTAATGATTCCTTGATGGTAAGACATACGCGTATAAATATTCCTGAAAGTTTATACAATCTAGCAAAGAAAAAAACACTGCAGCATTCCAGAAATCTAAAACCCTGGGTTTTGAAATTATTTTTAAAGATAAGATACCTGTAAACAGTTTCGATCGATGGCAAATCATTGGCCCATGAGTGACAGATTAGCTTATACTTGTCAATTATAGATGAAAACAAATGATCCCACATGCATGCGTGTGCACTCCGAAATGCACAGGTGGTTTGTTTCATTAGGTTTGCGTTCGTGTATTTTTGTGTGTGAACTTTACCCCTTGAAATACCTACCTAATCTAGATATATATTAGACGTAAAAAAATATAGTACTAGTTTACGGTAATTTGTGCAAGTATATACATTGTACTTGTTTCTCAATAGGTAGGATTATCCACTAGACAAATTAAAACAACGGCTGACTTTGCAACTGTCAGGTAAATTTTCAAGTCCTTTACAGTACTCTCCCTTTTCAAATTACATGCTGGTCCCCCGCTTTGACGTTGATAAACCTTGATGAGCTGGACTAAAACATTTCAGATAATTATGTAAATATGACTTTTTTCTCAGCTTATCAATCGTAGCCCCTCGAAAGTTCAGTTACTTTAGGTTGAGAGAGATAAAGCAAGATAATGAAATAATTTCTTGTGCATCCTTTTGCCGTTTTAACTTTTCATCAAAAAAACAAGTAGTACAGTAAACCTTTTGTATAAAGAACTATAGCACTACGTTAAACATTCATTAGTTATAATTTAAATTGTATCACTTGTATTTCGAAAGAATTATAGTCGACTTTAACTATACCACTCGTTTTCCAGATGAACGATAGTTACTTCAGCTATACCGCTTGTATTTCGGATGAATTATAGTTAACTTTAGCTATACCACTTGTATTTCGGATGAATTATAGTTCACGTTAGCTATACCATTTGTATTTCGGATGAATAATAGTTAACTTTAGCTATACCACTTGTATTTTGGATGAACGATAGTTAACTTCAGCTATACCGCTTGTACTTTGGATGAATTATAGTTAACTTTAGCTATACCACTTGTATTTTGGATGAATTATATTTAACTTTAGCTATACCGCTTGTATTTCTTATTATAGTAAACTTTAGCTATACCACTTGTATTTTGGATGAACGATAGTTAACTTCAGCTATACCGCTTGTATTTCGGATGGAATATAGTTAACTTTAACTGTACCACTCGTATTTCGGATAAAACGATATTGAATATTACTGTACCACTCGTTTTTCGGATGATCTATAACTTTAACTGTACCAATCGTTTTTCGGATGAACTATTAACTGTACCACTTGTATTTTGGATGTATCGTATGTTAAGTTTATCTGTGCCTCTCGTATTTTGTATTTCGAATGAAGTTTAAAACCTGTTAGGCTGTTAGGAGTTCTGGTTCTTCGCTCAATACGAAGAGACCTAAAAGTGCTTCCATGCATTCTTAGAAAAGGGTAACGCATTCTGTTCTGTACTTTAGACAATGTTGGTCTGTAAATCTTTACCTACTGGGATCAATGCTTGTATTTCCTGATGTATATCTTAAGTAATGTTTTAAACTTCAAGTTTGATTAATTGCAAGGCGCTGCTATTTCTTCGAATTTATTTTACCACCTGTGTCTGTAACATCTTGAAGAAATAACGAGACTACAATCTATTATAGAAATATATGCGAAAAAACCAGCGGTGCAGAGCTATAATAAATCTGAAATAAAACAGCAGAAAGGCGGTCGGAGGATGCCATTATATTATGCCAGCATGAATCTTCTTCATACACAGAGTTTTCATGACAATAAAAAAACACCACAGAGTAATTCTATGCATCTGTTTCAACGTGTTTTGTCCTAGATCATAGGAGCACTAGGTTATGTGAATCTAACCTATTCCAGTTGTCCTGAAAATGCAGCTTTCTTATAAAGTTACAATTTCATTTGTTTTGGTTTTCGTTTCTTCTAATTTTGCAGACAAAATATACGTTCTTCTTTCTTTTATTTGCTGAGTACAAAGTTCATTGTTTCCATTTCTCTCTGTTTTTTTTGTTGTTTTGCTGAGTAAAAAGTACACTGTTTAACCAAATACTCATTTGTAACGAGTAATATATCGGCCCCGAACTTTTTTTCCGCAAGTACATTAAGCCCCCTTCTTTCTCTCTTAGTAATAAGTATTTTTTTCTTTTTCTTCTTTTGGCGAGTAATAAGGACATTCAAGATAAGAAAAAATATGTTTATAAAGATTTATATCTATTTAACCTTAAGTACTTCGAAAAAAATGTGCACCCAAAATACTTCAAACTCATTTCAACTTATCAAAACTACAAGAAAATTGTTTTCAAGAGTTCTGTCTGCCTAGTAATTAATCTTGAATTGGATTTTTTTTTCTATTTTGATACGATATTGAAATAAGTGTTCGTCAGGTAGAAAAAAGCGAACAAAAAGACGTTTCAGTATGTACTTCCTTTTTCTTCGCCAGGGCCCTTAAAACTACATTATGTACTAAGACGTATGCACTTGTTAAACATTCCAGAGAAATGTTTTGTGTCTGACGTTAAAGATTAGTTCACGAGACAAAGATAAGTGGTCCTTCTTTCTTCCTCTTTTGTATCTTTACATCGCCTGCCTTATCAACTTGTCTAAAGAAAAACAAGTGTATTTATCTTTAAAACTCATCCCATTTTGAGGAAAGTAAACTGTGCTTCAAGCTTTGAATTTTTTTTTGCATTACGTTTTGTTTTAGCTGTTTCATGCTTCACTAAAAAAAAAAAATTGCAAGTCATATTGCCATAAATAGGGGTTAATCAGTGGTCCAGTGGTAAAGCGATGAACTGGTAGGCCAGGGGTCGCGAGTTTATTCCCCTTGCACTGTCCCCAACAACCATTAAGCAACCCTCTAAATATCTACACTCTTCTGGGGGCATGGTTCATATGGGAAACCGGCAAGGATGACGAATAAACTCGAGCAGAAATCCACTTCAATCATTACTGTTAGCAAAATCATAAATTAACAAAAACATACACCTTGTACCTACAGGATGACGAATAAACTCGAGCAGAAAAACCACTTCAATATTTACTGTTAACAAAATCATAAATTAACAAAAACATACACCTTGTACCTAAGATTTTTTTTTTCAATTTTCTGCCATTCAAACTTATCGATAAAATCTTTGAAAAAAAGATCCCCGTCTTTGCTTTGATTATTAGTGCCTCTGGAGGATCACTGGATTTTTTTTATCGATACAGAACATTATAGATCAATATTGCCTAATCAATACAAATACAACAAGCTAATGTTCGGGTTAATGTTCGTAATTATAGCCACTTAGACCAGCAAATCCATTACCAGAAAGTAACTACAGATTTTTCCTCGGATTTTATCAATAATCAACGACAGAATCCGAATGTCGGGAACGCTTGTGTAATTATTACAAAAATATTTTGATATTATGCCAGTCGTAAATCAAACGTTCTGTGAGACAACAACAACAACAGGAAGAGATGGATCGGTTTTTGTTCTTGTCTAAATTACCGTTGATCACCGAAGAAAATAAGAAAATGAAGAAATAATTTCACTGGCTACCGAGCAATGAATTTGCATCATTGACTTGCTATGAACCTGATGTCATGATTAACCTTCAGTTTTCAGAATCAGGTTTTCCAAAACTCTTTTCAAAATAATGAAAATAAATGGTCAATATTTTACAACACAGTTTTGATATAGTGTATTTCATTTTAAAAGACTGTTGTCCTCACCTGCTTTCAAGTGACAAAGGCCGATTGGTTCACAGTTTAAAAAGATGACACCCATTAATATCGCGGAACGCGGGGAAAAGGTATTCATGAATTCACTAATTATCTTTCGATCTGCTGATCAAATATTCATGCAGGGGAAAGCATTGTGTGGTTTTAAATCCATTCACATCATTTTGTCTCCATTAAAAGTTGCTTCGCCTATTTAGTTTTTCCTTTTCTTTTTTTACTAATTTAAGGGGTTTTAGATGGACTTTGGATAAATCAGCCGAAATGGTTTTTGGCAGTTTTCATTAACTACGATAAAATTCAAAATTCTCCTAAACCTTTTAGCTAACGGGGATTCACCTTCTATTGTCCGTTGTTGCTGAGACATAAATGCAATCAGAAGGTACCACTTGTAAATGTATAGAATGCTGAGGTCATAAGGTTAAACGGTGGTCCTTAGTAAGCCGACAAATTACTTTGACAGTGTCCAAATTTCTTAACACTGGTCCCTATCTTCGTGAAAATGTGACATCTTCATTTCCCCTAATAGGGGTTTCTCCCTTTATTAAACCCTCTCTCAAATAACAAGTCAGTTTTTCAAGATGCAATCGAGCAAGATATGTGTTGTTAAACATTCTATGTAACTTTTATCATTTATTTTTTTAAACAATGATACCAAATGTTTTAGTATTGAAAAATATCTATGTTCGTTCCCTTTCCCCGTTCTTCCGTACATCTTTCCGTGTGTTTTCTTTTGCTCGCCTGCTCCTTCCTTCTGTCCCTTTTCTGTCTTTTTATTTGTTTCTTTCTTTGTTTCATTCTTTTGTGTATTTCTTTCTTTCTTTACTTACCTTTTATTCATTCATTCATTCATTCATTCATTCATTAATTCAGTCAGTCAGTCAGTCAGTCAGTCAGTCAGTCAGTCAGTCAGTCAGTCAGTCAGTCATTCATTCATTCATTCATTCATTCATTCATTCATTCATTCATTCATTCATTTTCACACATACACCGAGTTATTCAATCCATATTTAACTCTTATTTTATAGCAGAAACGGCATCTGGTCTAAGAAAAACACTAAAGATACAGTGTACGTGTGGTATGAAAGGTAAATATAGTGTTAGATATGCACTGGTAGCAAAGACTTCTTAGCACGTCAAGATATCGAAATAAGCCAGACAACAGTCAGTTTTAGTGAGAGAATGGGCCACTGTTTACACAGATAATTGTTTCATTCTCCGTGCTATCTATTGGATTTGACAAGACAAAAGGCAGAACAAGGCATGTATTTGTATTCCGAATTCTGATTTATCAATATTGTGAGAGAAACATCCGCAAAAATATGATGGGTTTATCGAAAGTCTGACTTAGCTCGTTTATCACGAAATAACATGTTACCGCCTTTTTGCTTCGAGTCATTCAGAGAAAAAAAGTACATTTTGTTTGATATTAAAGACGAATTTTGCTTTGTTTTCATTTAATTTGGTTCTGGCAATATGTTAGAGCAATTAAGCGTCATTGGTTGTCATTCTCCTGACTTCAGGCAGGAAGATATGTAAATGAATATTATCAGCATCGTATAAAGTTTGTTCAGATTTCTCAGATAATGTTGTTTTTCACTGTCAATCTGTGAATTTCGATTGCAACATGTTTTCGCGAGTCTTATTTGAAAATGCAAATGAGAACTTTGGAATTGACTTTATCTGTTGGTTTTTTTTCTTGTCGTATCTAAGCAACATGTAATCCTAATATAAAATTTTGCCCTTAGTTACACTTCTATCGTTAGAAGGAAATTAATAAGCTCAAACGCTTTAAGATATGGTCATGTAATACGAATATCCAATGGTATATATTATTCATAAAATATTAATAAGCGATGTTTATGTGCAATTTTCTGCTGCAAAAACGTACCTTACTGGTTATATTACCTTTCCATTTTTTATTGAATGTTAGATATTAATAGAAACGATGTATTAAATTCATAAAAATATATCCAGTTTCATGTAGCTCCTTTTATTACAAGCTTTAATACAGGTAAACCTTAAACCCGAAGCCGACACGTTTTTAATATCAAGAGTTAATGAAGTATTTTATTCGAAATAACTTTTATGAGACCAAATAAATGCATGTTCATTGAAGTTTGTAGAAGTAGCTATAGAAGTAAAGATCACTTCTTTCTGACCGAAGCTGGAGTCCCGGACTTTTGATTAAATTAAAATATATATTTTAGGCATGTTTCCCGAGCAACTTTTGCGTTCTGAAGCAAAATGAAATATGTCACGCTGTACAGACATTGTTTTTAATTTGACTGAGCAAATTTTGCCAATATTACAGGCCCGGTACCAGAGAGTGGCATGGGAGCACGTTTTCCTCATACCTCAAAGGCTTAGAATAGCTTTGTAAAATAATCATTTTAATGTTGAGAATTTTGTTTAAATGTTTCATCAAATACCCAGACCAAGGTTTGCTCTCATCACCCCTACCCCCTACTCCCTCCCACAACATTTTTACTCCATGTTCTTGATCCAGGTCTATATTACAGCGTACTATGCCGTACTTCAAACTTGTCCGGTAATAAGGCGATGCTATAAATAACTTGGCAATGATTTATCTTTTTTGTAACTAAAAACCCCTCGTTGAGTAAAAATAAAGACGTCGTTATGGTTTGTGTTTGATTACTTTCGTTTTATCCGTCAAAAAACACGAGCTCATCTATCAAGAAGAGCTCTGCTCATGACAATGTGTATGACAGTACAAAAACACCACAGCATTACAAGACAAAAATGTTACTCTCCCTAGTGGAAATAGCAAATACTTGTAGAAGATGGAAAACAGATGGTAATAATAGGAAAACATATGTGTTTGACCAAGAATATAATTATAGAATATACTTTTAGGGTTTCTGACTGCACCAGCGCACCAAAAAAAATGCAATAAAGCATTACCATTTCAGATACAGAGACATTTGAGGAAGATAAATAAAAAAAGTTCTGAAACCGAAATTGGTCTTCACATGGTTTCAAAGAATCCTTCCAGCTTTAACAAGAAACTCCCAAAAAGGGGATCCTGTTTTAACTGAGTTCTACAGAATAATGAAATCTCGAAACGTGGTCAGAATAAAGTTAAACCCTTGTAGTAGTAACGACCCTTGTAATGGTTACGGAACCAGCGCCAAGGTGATCACATGGTCATGATGCGCAAATCACAGAGCAAAAAAAAAAATACTCCATGCTGACGAAAACATTTTCTAGAACACGTTCAGAGACGGTTGAAATGTTAGTGACGCCACAGGGTATGACAAAAAAGTTCGCATAATCATTTACTTCTGTGCTGATTAGCAAATGTTGCTGGAATTGCTGTAACCATATTAATAATAAACGTTACACTGACATTTAAGAATGCGAGTCTAATTGAATTCTGAGTTCTTTTCCTGCGCGGAGATGCCGTATTCATCAGTTTGGATGACAAGGCCACAGAAATGTTCATACGTTTGTCCTGGTAACATCCAAGGAGAAAATCGTACTGACACTGTTTAAGTCATTACCCCGTGATTAGTTTATAACAACAACACCAGCAGAAAATTTCTAAATGAGCAAAAAACTCGTCGAAATCCGCGATAGTATGTGCGAAATGCGTCCTAAGGGATTAGCTAAAGAAATCATTTTTCACCTCAATAATAACTCATGTATAGGCAAAGAATTGGTACACCTATAATAAATATTTTCGCTGAAGTTCTTTTTTCTTCCTGTAGCATTAAGGTACAATGTCCGATAAAAAAAATCTCGCTGTTATTTGCAAATAATTGTTTTGATATTTCTACCGCAAACATCGCTTTATTACAATCACAGATCTCTGTATACGCGTGCTGAAAACGGTAGCTCGGGCGAAACGTGCTCTGTGAGATAGAACATAATATTTACCACACCTATTTATATATCGCGTTTTGTTTTCTCATTTACAATCATTGGAAATTATTTCTTTTGCAGATGACATTATTGCACGTGGTAACTCTTTAAAATCTTACATTATTTAGCACGTACAATAACCAGTACTGGAAGCAGAAAAGGGAAACTAACTATGGTGGAAAACCATTCCCAAAGCACAACTTTAGAACACTGTTTAATTTTCAGTTTTAAAACCTTCGTCATTTCATTGAATCGTCGACAAATTGGTGATAAAGAATCGGACAGAACTGTCCCTTTTCCGAGCAACTTCGGAACTTTAAATGTGTACGTATTAATGTCATACTTAGCTACTTTAGATAATGCATACCGACCTTGGCCACACATGCCACAAGCCGGAGTAATGAGTTACGAACCATGGAAAGGCACTAAAATATATGTAAACCTTGAGAAGAAAGGTCATCGTTATATTTCTGCTCTTTGTGCCCTAAAACAAAGCAACAAACCGTTCAGCCTACCAGCACTTTTCCTATCCTTAATGTAACTAACAAGTCTTTCTCAGTAATTTTGTCATTTTCATTCTATTATTTTGGTTAATATCTTATTCATTATCCACTTACTACAGATTACATTATATCAAGAGCGTACTTATACAATAACATTGTTATTGCTATTACACTGAAACATCACATAATTCAAACACTGTGAAAACACTGGTTTAACATATGGAGACGATGAAAGCTTACCGTGTGCCATTTCTTCTCTGTATTTTTTCTCGACAAACTGAAAAGAAAAGAAAATGCCACAAGCTGAAAAATTCAGTCAGTCAAAATATTGTAGACAGATCAAGTTGATAACAGAAAACCTTGCATTAGTTTTGGATCTTGCCTCAAATAACAGAATGCTTTACATTTGTTAGAGATAAAACGTGAAGAAAGGAAAGAAAGAAAGACAGAAAGACTTCTCATAAAAGTCGAATTTACACCGTCAAATTCACTTGAACAAAATTATTGTTAGGCATACAAAACGGTCTAACATTTTTACATGTATAAAATGGCCTATCTCATTTGTATGTACAAAATGGCCTATCATGTTTATACGTATAAAACTGGCCTCATACATTAATAATTAAAATGGTCTCACATGTTTATACGTAAAAATGGTCTCACATATGTATACATGTAACTGGTCTCAAATGTTTATACGTAAAATGGTCTCACACATTTATACATACAAATGACCTCGCATGTTTATATGTTTAAAATGGCCTAGCACGTTGATATGTACAACACCATTTGCAGATACTTTTTTTTATCAATAATTATTCGTGAAAAAATAGTAGATACATCTAGATGCCTTGTTTAATGACAGCGTTTGTCATAATTGTGACTTTTTATGATACCGTAATACGGCGGAACATTTACTCAGCAATATCTCCGTCAAAATCTGGAGGCAAAACCTATGTTAATGATGTGAAAATTTATAGGTACTCCAAAGTTCCTATCGACCCTTGGAAGTAAACAGGCATTTGCTGATAAACAAACAATATTCTACCTGTTCAAATATTTTAGTATCACTACCAGACCAACAATGTGACAGTTTCAACAGCTTATCAAGTTAGGCTTTTCCTAGGCCTCTCTCTTCAGATAGATTTACAGCTTATAAAATTTAACGAGAAATTTAGTAGATTTTCACAACACATTAGTTTCATAAGATATGAGCTATATTTTTGATATGTCATGTCAAAATGCACATAAAAACCTTAAGAGATTTATACAGAATAACTGTATACTGTTTGAATGCAAATAATATCGTCTTTCTCAAAATAAACTGTTTTTTATACCAATGTAGACAAGTTCCCTAATTACACACAAACTTTAGACGAAAACCTTAACTAAATATTCACCGATAAAAATTTTCATAAAACAAGTTCAAAGCTTGTAAAAGATTAACGAGTGATACATTTTTATTTACAAGTTTTCTTTGAAACTAAGCTAGCTTCTTAACTCCAAAAAGTGAACCATTCCCCCATTTTATCACAAGCTGATCTAAAGTGGCAGTGCTAAAAACCTGCCGCGAATGAGTTGAATTATCGAAGAACTGACGATAACCTTATGTTTTAAGCCAAGACTTCCAACGCGTAATCCCTGTTTCCAGCGCCAAGTTCGCCGCGAGTTGGCTGTGAGGAAACAAGATACAAGTTGTCAAGTTAGTCCATCAATGTCGAGGCTAGTGTGAAGGTAGGGGATAAAAATTCGCTTTTCCTATAACATATGAAGTCGTAATGGTTTCATGCTAGCAGAATATTTACACCAACGGTAACTTAGAGGTGTGATTCATGTCTATACATGACGTGTTTTTTTTCTTTCCTTTTTTCCACTTTCCTATTCTATGAAAGTCGTAACGAGATCCTATTCATGGCGAAACTCAAGACAAATACATTCAAAATCAGTAAAAATACATAATCTTTGTTTCAGCGATTCACAGCTCGGGTTATAAACCGCATATAACCAAAGCTGGAACTATTACAGTGCTTGTAAGATAAAAACACCAACATGCAGCAAACTGCCGTACTCTATGGCATTAACACTCGCGACCAGGCTCATAGTACCGGAGCAGCCAAGGCTGTTCTCATTCATCAGAGAGGTAAAAGTATCATCAGTCAGATTAAAACAAAACAATACATCTCTTAAAAGCACTACCCAAACAATATGTGGAATTATGGAAGAAGAAAACAACAATGTTATCTGATCTGAGAGGCAATCAATTTATATATACATAGAGCATTCATCAAACATATAATATGTCATGTAACTAATCCCATGTCAACCAAGCCAGTTGATTTTTCGGTTTTACGGGATTATATGGGCTTTGCTTAAGCCATAAACAAGATCAATACACGGGACAAGTTCCGCCAATAATTGACATGTGAAAGATAACAGATTTACAGATAATGGACCTCTTCATCAACATCATGACCGAAGCATAACTGACAATTATTTACATACTGTCGATAAATGTTTATCTGCATCTTACGAAATATTTCTCGGAAAGGGTGGAAACCTACTTTGGGACGTTATATGGATCTGAATCAAGACATTGGTTTCGAAAAAAAAACTGTGGCTCGCAAAGGCATTAAAAAGATTTTGTCATATGTGTCATAGTGCATTTATAGAAGACAAATCGCATCAAAATCAGTAACAGGCCAAAGATCGTACGAAAAGTCTATTGTCTTGTATCCACTATTGTGCTCAGGTCATGTAACCTGACATTTTGAGTTCATTTACTTGTAATGGAGCTTCACTTAAGTTTGCAGAAATCAAAGCTTTAATAGGAAATGTTTGTTTAATTGATCACTGTGCACATCAGTCGATAGGATTGCTTTTAGCAGCATCAATTCTAATGTCAACAGATCAGTTAATGACTTTGTAACGCAGTAACTTGGATCAAAGAGTACAATGTAGATCAATGTCGAACAAAACATTCTTTGATACGTTTCACTATTTCAAAATTCAAAAAAAATTATGCGTTCCTTATTCAGTCAGGTATCACCGTCTACAGATACTGGTCTCTGCAAATGAAACCTACGTCATCAAAAAATCTAGAGGTCTAAACGACAAAAATGACGTCATTTTTTAAGGTACCTTGGCAAACTACCTTCTTCAATCAATCATGTTTATAGAAAAATATATAAAATGCACGACGTTTATCTTTTCATCTTTTTTTCCTAAAAGAAGTATGAAAAGCATAAGCCCTCTGTGTACTTAAGTTACATAGATGACACCAGATATATTGAACATTTCTGTTTTTTCATCATTAGTTCTAATTCTCCATTTTGTCCAAAATGTTTAAATTTCATCGATCCTTCCACTAATGCATTTTAACGATTTTTGTTTGCTTTCGTATCTCTAGAAACAATTTGCACAATACAGCACAACAGAGTCGGTGTCAGCTGTAAATGACAGTGATTGAACTAAATAAACAAGCGAGCTGGACTACTTGATTCTTGCTGTCAATTTGATTCTCTTGTTCTGAATTATTAATCGAGTAGGTACTTCCATGAAAAACTAAAGCGTACTTAGAGAACCATCGTATGTTTTTCAAAGCTCACTCAAGAGATCGTTTTAATACACCAAAGTTGTTGAAGAGTGATTTTAATACACTTTTGATTATGTCACATACTTATGATAATGTCATATAATTTTAAATGGCGTACTGAAGTGTGCTAATCCGTGTAGATAAGAAGCTTTTAGTTGGGCAGACAAGTACTGCTATCCATTAGATTAAACAGCCATTTGCTTTTTTTTGAAATCTTCTGCTATTGTTAACAATTTCTTCATATTATTCAATAGGAAATGTTTACAGTTCTATAAGCGGTAAAAAGACCCTGCTATTTGAACAATTTGAACAAACAGATTTACAATAATATGTATTCTAAGAAGAGGAAGAAGAAAACGTTATCTTTCTTTTACGTTTATATAGTCATTGTGAAAAAGACCTGTTTTGAACATGTTAAAATCATTTTGTTTTACTACCAAACACAAAAATTAAGTTCATAATACCGGTAGTTATATTTACATTTATATACTTACCAGAGGGATGAAAAGAAATGAAGGAAAGTACAAGTTGCTTCTAATTTACATGATTTATAAACATTCACTGTATTTTTCAACATTTATTTTGATAAGGACGCATTTTGAGCAAGACTTACATTCTTTTTCTTTTGTAAGGATAGAGCAAAACAGAAAAGAACAATAATGGTTTATCAATCCTTTGCACAACATGGATCAAGATGACTTACGTCATCAATATCTTATGAAATGCATTTTCAAACAGTCTTCATCTAAGTGTAAATGAATTTGCACTAATACATTTAATGTTACAGTAATTGGTGTATTTCTGTGCTTTGTAATAACATGGATGTTTAGAACAGGCACTGTGGTTGATTGACTGCAATATAGTACTTACGTCAAGAATAGAGGGTGGCAATTTACATGAAACAAAACAGCGTGTAATAATAATAATGAACAACATGAAAGTGTAACTCGCTTCGGATGGGATTAATTACCGACAATAATATCATTTTTTGTCTGAAAATAATTCGCGTTTTATTGATTAATCATGGGGATAATTGTGTATTGCCGAGCAAATATTGCAGAAGTATAAAGCTGACAGATTTAATGGGGAAACAGATGGCGACTTTAGAAAATATTGATCAAAACCGCATTGTTTCCACTCTTTGCCAAACGCCATAGTTGCTCTGTTTTTGTGTATATTTTGTTACCTGCCAACATCTCGAAATTACACTATAAAATGACGCCGAAGATAACCCTATGGTGAAACGTCCGAGGCTATTGGTGAAGACATTATTAGTGAAAACATATCTGCAAATGGTATAAATCTGCTCGCATTTTTGCCGAAAATGAAAACGTGCGCAAGCCAAGCTCATGTGATGTGGATGTAACATAATTATGAAACTTGCCCATGGCTTGCGGAAAAAGGTTTTTGGTATGCATTTGTTTAGCATCACATTAACCACATGTTTGCATGTATATTGAATATACTGAATTATATCTAGGCAATACTTTGACCTAAATCTGAATATAGTAATTTATGGTGAGTTTAATTTAGACAACTTCCTTTTAGTCGTAACATGTTGTTTTTAACTCAACCAAAAGCCAAAAAAGACAAAAACTATGTCATTTTTCATTCAACAGTTTAATAACTTTTTCCGAAGCTTTTCTTCTGCATTTTCTTTTTTGTTTTTTCGTTTACATTCCCGGCAACCGTGTTACCAAAGCAAGATTACCCTGTACAAATGATCGTGCCACTGCAAGTTTCTAGGAGATAACGGCCAAACAAACAGTGTCTAGATTATACAAGGAGCCTTTTTTCACTACTTCTTCGAAACACGATCACAACAAGACAAAACATAAATACCGGTGTATGGTTTGCATCATTACTAAAGAATGTTAAGCAGCAACAAAATGTTCATCTTGCTAGCGTATTGTGTCTGCTGAATAAAAAAAATGTTTCACAGACTTCAAGTTTTATCATCATCAATACAATTATCATCGCCATCATCATAAGCATCATCATCAATGATGCCGACGTCGTTCTCATGATCATCATCATCATCACTGTTGTCGTTGTCGTCATCATCATCAACAACAACACCATCTTCATCAAAACAACAACAAAAATCGTGCAATTCTAGTGACCCCAGAATCATCATCATCATCGCCGTCGTCGTCGTCATCATCATCATCATCGTCATGATCATCGTCGTCGTAATTATCATCGTCATGATCATCGTCGTCGTAATTATCATCGTCATGATCATCATTGTCAATCATCATCAAAATCATCAACGCCATCGTCATCATCATCAACAACAACGCCATATTCATCAAAACAACAACAAAAAATGAACAATTCTAGTAACTCCAAAATCATCATCATCGTGATCATAATTAATCGTTTTTCCAATGCTCATATTCTTCCAAAGCATGTGAAAAAAAGAATGTCCCTTTGTCAAGATTTTTAGAATGTATCATAAGATATTTCGTTTTGTCTTTTGACTAAGTGGTTCTGGTTATGGCATAAAAGCAATAGAGTTGATGTTCAATGAATCACCATTTCTTGCAATGTAGTGATGGCATTAAACCTTTATTAAACTGAGATTTATCATAATCTTGCAAAACCTGAAGCCATGTTAATAACTTACCACCATATTCATTATAATATTTCACCTTAAACCATGGCAACATTACAATATTTCTTATAATATCTAATTTACTGGTACTAAACCATTAGAAAACAACAGTTATCACGAATAAGTTTAAATAATATTAAAGTTATAAATCAACTCAGTAATGAAACTGGTATCGTTTTCCAAGCAATTACTTGCTCATATAGCCTAAAAAACAGATGTACGTTTGAAAATGCTTTTTCACCGAGCACAATAAAGTCTCTTTCTAAATTAAAGCTAGCAGGTGCTTCCATCTGAACCGAGTCTCATTTCATCTAACCGTGCTTTAAAAAATGAATAAATAATTTATCTCGGCAAAACGACAAATTTGTTTAGAATTATATCAGGAAAATTTCCAACAAGAAATACATCTCTTTCTACCGATTGTGATTAAATCAGCATAATTAACCATTTTGTCGTGACTTAGGTTACAAGTACTTTTTTTCATCATCATCATCTTCATCATCATCACTGTCGTCGTCGCGTCATCATCTGACTATATAAGCAGTAATAGTGCTTTTGTCTGACATCATCAACTCAGTCATCATTTTTATCATCCATTATAAAGATGATGACGAAAACAACAACAACAATGATGCTGATGATGATGATGATACTGATGATGATGGTGCTGCTGATGATGATTATATGTTATTTTCATCACCTGCCGTTTTGTTCAATTTTGCTTAAATGTATATAATATGACTAATGAACATCCATTTTCTATCAAATTTTCAGACATTTGATGACATTTTTCACATGCATAAAGACCTCGTTACTTTAACATATTGCAATATATACACTAAACTGTCCCTATAAAACCAAAAATCAATCAAACGCAAGTGACAACCTGATAAACCATTCAATGAGTGTACATTACCCACATACAACTGTGTCGTCTAGGTTAAACTAATGACGCGAGTCGACCAGATAAATTTACGTCTGAAATATCAAAAAGTTCGATCTGTCCCAGCTTTTGTGTAAGTATTGAATGAACCTAAGTATAATGGCAAACGTACTGATATCAAAAGAGAACATTCCGCCGCGCCATGTTTTATCATATAAAGAATAAACATACAATGCAACTGGCATAATCAAGTCTCTTTAACGCTTGCTTCGATTTTATCTCGTTTTAAAATCCAAACTTAAGGTCAAATTGTCAAAGTTTTCGTGTACACAGACTATAAGGCTTCAATTCGTTCTGTTATAATAAGTTTTTGCTCATACTTATTTGCAAGTTAAATTGAGACAAATTTTAATTACGAACGGGTAGGGTAAGATATGTAAGCTTTTTTATCTTAAATTAAAAAACGATTAGGAACGTGGAGTCGAACTGTTATTGTGTAAAATCTTAAATTTCACCGTTGTACCGAGTTAACTTTGCGTGTAGGTAAGTACGATCAATGCAAAAAAAATTAAATGTGAAATAAAGAAGGAACCGAATTCCGTGCGCCACAGTGACAGTAAACTGTTTGTTGATAACTTGAGCTTTCTCAAGAGATAATAACCTTACTACAGTCGACAAAAAACTGGGGATTCCTTCTAATCACAAAAAAGTGGCGGCAAGAAAGAGGGGGAGGGAAACTCGGACGGACATTTTCAAATTTTGGTCGTCCAAGTTGCAGACGGTAAAATTTGCAATGATTCAGATATCTAGACTTAACGCAAACTAAATTAATGGATGAACGGGCGGTTATAAAGACAGACGGACGTGAAAAAAAAAACAACAAACGGGGTTATAATATATAGACATTTTTTCACCTGGGCTACCATTAAGATGTTGAAATGGACGGTAAATGTAACAAAATATGTCATACATTTATTACTTATGTTCATTATTCATCTGTAAATCCGTTTAAGCAATTTAATCCATCGGGTTTGTTCATTTACATATTAAAGAGGTATGAATATCATTTGTTTACCTATTTACATAAACGGTGCTTAAGAAGTGCTTATAGCGTTAAAACACAGGCCCTTCACTTACATACGCAAACATTTCATGCATACTATTCGAAGTTCAATGTCTCCCAGGAAAAAGAATTTCGTAAAAGTTTGTAAACTATTCATTTGGTATGCATGTCCCTATATTTCGGCCAAATAAGCTGCTTATATAAGAAATAAACTTAGTTACAGAGCAGAACAGAACAGAACAGAACAGATCTTTATTTTAAGAGCTATACAATGTAATTTGCCACAAACATTGCACAAAAAGAGCTACAGCTCAACTCATATAGGATATAAAAAAAACAACATATCTTTCGCATTTGTAATTTAGAAAATAAAGGGTTTATGATAATTTTATAGATTTAGCAAAAATGTTTAATTTTATCTCAATCATTTTTTTTTTCGAAATGAGTCGGTTTATAGCAAAATTTATCATAATTACTTTAAACCAGAACAATAGAATGATGAAATACACAAATAATGAGAAATGCCCCCACTAAGAAAAATAAAAATTACTAATTCTCATTATAATTCATCAAACAAAACAGGAAAACCTCTGAAAATCCTTGAAAATATGATAAATTTGGATTCTTCGTTTATACTGTTGACATGTTGTCCGTCTCGTTCTCTTGAAATACAGAAATTCGAACGCTCGAAATTATAATGTTAATATGTAAAACTATATGTAATTTGTATTATCAATATACAGAGAATAAAACACAAAAACAAAACAGACTGAAATTAATCCGGAGAGAAAAAAAAATGAATGAACGACTCCGCAGTCGAAGTGAATATGTTTTCGTTAGGGAAGGCATCCGGTACATGTAGTTTATTAAATTGCATCTTCAACATTTATATGTTCAAAATTTTCTTGTTTGTGAATTTTCTTCGAAGAACAAGCTTCGCAAAAAGCGATATAGCGGGGCCCTGGGAAAAGATCAAATGGGTGCATATATTAACTGTTTTACTTATTTGTATTAAAGTATATATCTTCGAAGTAGAACTTTTCATTCTAACCTTTAAAAGAGGTTAACAAACACATTTCCATTCACATTTGAAAAAAAGTGGTCACGGGTATAAACACACTTTACAGTAAAATCTTCAGAGCATAAACGTTATTTTATTTTTAACACATAAATTCGCGATGTGTAAATTTTAAACGCCAAATTTTCTTTTTGAATTTAAAACAATTTACACAACCAACTGTTTTATTGATATAACGCGTAACATTCAATCCAAATTAAAAGAGACGAGTTAATGAAATGCAACATCTGTTTCTTGAATATACAAGAGATCTCGGCACGTGCCGTCATCTGTTACATTTTGTCGTCTGCTGATTTAAAGCAATCGTCTGCTGAAAAATTGATTTGCCAAAGAGTAATTATCATTGACGATGAACCTTTTTTTACATGAAACTACATTTTGATTCGTTTGATAACATCGATAGAGCAGATGCAAGACAGAAGCAGACGACAACTAACAAACAGGTTTCTACGCTCCGATGAACTAAACATTTTATACAACAGTAAAATATAACAATATTATACCATAAAGTAGCGACAAAAGGTGTAAAAATAAAATCAGAACTAGAACGACACCATCAGTATTCATCTTATTTACGAAAATTTATGAAAAAAAAATGTAACAAATGAAACGATGAATGCAGATGTTCGTTACCCCTGTATGCGGCGCCAAAGCTGATCTAACAGATTTCTATCAAGGTAATCACTTAGGTAACATTCAAGCTTTTCAAGGACAAAACGCACAAGTCGTTTCTATCATTATAATAATCAGCTTCTTAGCAATAATTATCGTCCTATAACCAATTGTAAGAAAAATTTACTCATCATCATCACCATCATTATCATCATTGTCGTCGTCATCAATCAGCTTCTTAGCAATTATTATCGTTCTATAACCAACTGTAAGAAACATTTACTCATCATCATCATCACAATCAGCATCATCATTGTTGTCATCATCACCATTATCATCATCAACAACATCATCATCATTATCTTCACAATTATCATGATATGAAATATGATTACTTATTATTATTGCTAAAATTATTATTGTTATCAAAATCCTCGTCATCATCGCCAGTCCTAGAATCAGAATATTCATAATCATCATTTTCTACATCTTCGTCATCATAATGACAAGGTGTTGAACGAGCCGATCGGTGGTTGTTTACAAACCGACTGACCTCGATAGGGAAAAAGCTAAGAGGTCATGCATTCATTATATTGTGTTTTGACACTGTTGAAGTACAAGGGGATGTTGATGATTCAACCTCACTTGATTTCAACAGCTTTATCAAGTACTTCCAACTTCAGTTACGTTTTTATGAAAACAATTGATAGGAAAGGCACAAATGTTGCATGTGAAAAAGATGGTTTCCGTTTCGACGAGGGCTTTAAAAGCAATGATTTTTTAAAGGGGTCCAGAAAACTTATGTAGAGCAGAAACATATTTCTATTGAGGTATTAAATACTGACGTCAGAATAATTAAAATCTAAATCGAACTGCAAAATGGTATATCAAACATATTTCCCATAAACTGTCGACTTAAAAAACATGTGTTATGAGCGTTTTATTTCATATAAACATGTACGTTAAATTTAGATATTTTATAATTTTTCATCCCCTGTCATAAAACCTCCATCTTATATGCTAAAAGGTGGAATTATTTGCTATAAAAATACAACTGTATTACAAAAATTACTACGTTTACAAAAATGAGGACAGCCATGTTTGTTTTGTATCCATAAAAAGCGCGTAACTTGAGTACACATTTATACATGTTTTAAATATACCTTAGTTGTATATCTAAACATTTACAGATGAATATAACCTTTGTAAATCATAAAATATATAAACTGGCCACTATTGTTTATCTTTCAGTTCAACTAAGGCCCTATTTTTGTTATTTTGTTATTGTGTCCGTAACAACAAAGTCTTTCCGAATAATGCCTGATGCCAACGTGTATACTTTAAGCTTGGAAGTGGAAACGACAATGGTTTACAGTATATATTTGGACAATGGATATGAGCTGAATTAAACATTTTAATTAAACCTTTTGTGAAGATGGGGTCTCACTGATAAGTCATGAACGTTCAGCCTGTTCATATATTTTGATAAACAAGTTTAAACGTTATACAATCACTTAACTAAATACATACGAAATAACAAAATTCGACCTTTTATCGATATAACAATTTATATTCACTTTCGGGACATAAACAATTTCGCGGTAACTAAACACAGCCATTTCATGGAAAATGCATGTAAATGTGAATGAATGGCTATTTACGTGGCTTCTTAAAAATAAACCATTAAGGCTAAAATGGTTATGTTTCTAATCTCTTTAATTTTCAAGATATGGGTTCGTAAGCAATCTTAATGACAAAATATTTAGGACTCTTTATTTTGTTTCTCTTCTTTTTAGTTCCTACTAATAGGCACTATTTGTTAACTGCAATGAACGCATACAAGAAGTAACATCTAGGACACTTGCTGTTACATAGCCAGTGTGTGACCACACCACGTAGTATATGATGTCATTTAGGCTGTCGCAAGCAGCATTCTTTGACTCGATTCTGAGGAGGAAACTGCTGTATTTTATTTCTACATCAATTTAATGGGGATATAGTGCATGCGAAGCAGAAAATTATGCCCTGCCTTAATTATTCTTTTGTCAGATGTACAGTTTCATTAACTTTCGGGAGATAGAGTTCGGAAAAATATGTTTGCTATCGCAAAAAGCGCATCAGTTTTCTCAAATGTTATAAGATTCTGTATTTTGACAAAATAATCAATCATCAGGGCCAATGAATAGGGCATAATTTTCCGCTTCGCATGCGCTATATACCTTTGAAATTGAATAAGAAATAAAATACTTACAGCACATTTCTCCTCCAAATCGAGGCAAGAACATGCTGCTTGCGACAGCCTAATGACCATTTACCACGTGGTATTGTCACAATGATAGTGCTTAAAGTGCAAAACGAGCGTAAAAGAACACGAAGAAGCCTTGAATACATTTTACTCATCGTTTTTGTTGAACTTTAAACAAAAATATTCGTATACATGACTATTTACAGGTAAGTTATAGCACGTGCATTTAAAAGAAATTTTCTCAATGTACTTCAAATCAATTAGAAAACTATTAACTGAGTTCATTCTTTACTTGTAGACGCTCATTTAATTCCACAGGGATTATCTCTGGGTCTTTGAGGCGCTTTTAATTAAAACTGTTGGTCATTAAACATGAAATTTTAAGTCTTAACGCCCTAAAACTCGCTACAGCACCGTAAAACAACTCTTTAAGTTTTTATTAACTTCAATAAGTAATGTGGAGCTGAAACCAATCTGGGAAATCTTGACATTTTAATGCGAAAAGCTGGTGCGAGATCAGATATTTTTGAACTGTGTTTTTATGTAGAAATTACGAATAATCCGTCAATAAAACCTATGCTATGTAATGTGTTTAATTCAGAATGGAATTTTAACGTTTGGTACTGAATTTAAGAAGGAATTTCCTGAAGGCAAAAATGACTGATATTATCGAATCAATTTCTGACGAACAGGGATGATTTAACACATTTTCCATTGTCTAAATATACGTCATTAAAATTCATTTAAAAAGGCAAATTTTCTAACTTTTTGGGAAAATTCATTTTGATGGAATATCTTGGGTTATTGATGGTGGAAGCTTTGATAGATAACATGGCAACAGTTTAAAGTGAAAAACGATGAATTCCCAATTCATCATTCTACTTTTTGAGGTAACTGCGTATTTTCCCAACTTTTCCTCAAAAAATGCTCACTTGATTAAAACCTGAGAGATAATTTAATCTACTTCGTTAAGGCTTTCATTTTGCTATACTTTAAAGAATCTTTTTTCAAAAATGTAAAACTGCATTGTAATAAATTTTATCTGACCAGATAAAATATTTCAAATTTTTACAAATGAACATCGTTAAATTCTTCACAGCTCTGTTCATATATATTGTTAAATGTTTCTGAACTGAAATTTAACAATATTATCTATGTTTAAGTATACAGTTAAAATCTGTTTTATATAACTCTATTAAATAAATTCGCTGTCTCGAGACACTTGTTTAGTATAGAACTAATTGTTTAAAAAATGGTTAAATGTTATATCGACAAACAAGATTTTAGTTTAAAAGCATTTAAAAATCTAACAGTAGACGTAAGGAAATCTACATGACCTTTCATATGTCAGTTAACACTTTAAGTGGCGCCCAGTCAATTTCTCTAAAGTTATCAACGACATTACACATAAAGAAATATACATGTTTGTGAGTTAAAATGGCATACGATAAACTAATATTTTTGCAATACATATATCTTTGCTTATAAACCTGGGAACAAGGGCAACAAAGGTGGGAAGACAGACAGAACATTTCTGATTCCATGCAGTAACCTAATTATTAATAGCCTTTCAATTCATCGAAAAACACATTTATGCGAATGCCCACCGTAAAACCGAAAGAAAAACATTTCTTGAGAAAATGGACAACCCGATGATTGATGAATCAAGTACGTGAGAAAACAAGATAAAGTATTCAGATACATTCTTGCCTATATTCACAGACGAACTAACGCAAATAACGAGATACTTTCGTTTTCAGACGTTAGGAAAATGGCTAACTCCTATATATCAATGTATGTTGGTGTATGTACATGTAGATTGGGCAAATCTCATACTATGTGATAATTAAATCAGCATGTACCAAGTATCTGGCTTGTAAGGTGGTAGGTCCATATTATGATACATATGATAAAAATTTAGGATTTGATTAGTAAATGGAACGTAATCTCTCCAGGAGCCATTGGCTCAAAGTATAAAGTGGTTGTAAATTGGATACTAACTGACCTTAGAACTGAATTTCTTAGAATATCGAGATCCTAACTAATTATTCACATAAAGATATTTAAAAACTAGGAACTCTAGAAATCAAAATACTGATTTTATTTCCAAGTTGCTTTCGTATTTCAAAATAAAATGAAACAGGAAATTTATGAGACTGACAGAGTTTAAGTTTGGGGTTGCAACATAAAAAAGGAACATTATAGCATTTTATTGTAACTAAAGTCAACAGAAACTGGTAGCTAGTTATGTACAAGGGCTTTGGTCAGGGACGGGGTATTTTGTTTCAAATCAGTAGGGAGCTTAGTGTAGGGTCCAGACTCTTGAACTGTAGAAATTGTACTACTAAAATCAAAGTAGAAAACTTACCATTTGAAGAAGTTTGAGTAACTGGGCCGGTGTTTCGACACAACATTCCTCGTCGTTTCGACCGT
This sequence comes from Cyclina sinensis, assembly GCA_012932295.1. Classification (NCBI taxonomy): domain Eukaryota; kingdom Metazoa; phylum Mollusca; class Bivalvia; order Venerida; family Veneridae; genus Cyclina; species Cyclina sinensis. The sequence continues at coordinate 34,329,626 of JAAONU010000007.1, read as the reverse complement.
TAAGTCCAGGTTTTCGCACAAAATAATCCAACATTTGGTCTTCTTCTACACTAGGTCCCAATCGCACTTCATTACATAAAAGACATAATTCCTCCTTTTCCAGCACTTTGTTCATCTGGGCCCCAATTTTCGGCGGGTGATCATGATTTTCGATGTCCCATTTGAGATTCGCGAACAGCACGGAAAATGTGATTACAAGAATTATGAACGTTAAGGCCAAAAGAGCTGCCAACCCAATCATGTACCTCTTCAGCTGTTGAATTTGTCTCTTAACTCCCATCTGAGATTCTGTGTGTAAATTGTTCATTTTCCCGTTGTTACTTCCATTCTTTATAAAAGCTTTCCCTTCTTTCTCCTGGTCTGTCATCTTGTCTTTGTTAAAGAACAAAATGAAATATTCCAGTAAAATAGCAGACTACCTATTATTAAGTGCTGTACACAGGTGAACTCCACTTCGAATGTTATGTTGACAATCAACAGTAAAATCTATAAATAAACCCACGCGCTTGCTGGAAAACACAACTGTACAGCATCAAGAGAACTCAGTGACTGTCAATCATACACATGTACAATACAGCTCAGTGTGTGTGTATTGCGTTTAATCTATATTTATCTTCCGCCGTTTACGCTATACTAAATTAATAAAAAAAACTTGGAACTAATCCCGTTTTTACCCAATCCTATCTGAACATGTTTGAACATTTAATAGTATCAAATTCCACCTATACAAAATATAAGTATCTTTCCGATAGGCATTATACAAAAGCTAACCTTTCATAGCACCGAGCCTGTATTGAAAAAAGCTTGTATTTTGCCATGTGACTCTGTCAACCAATCGTAACGCGGCACTCACTATTTACAAACTGATTTTTCCGATACTCTTTAATCTTAAAGGCGTACTGTAATATTGTACTGATTTGTCATGAATGAATAATAATAAATTTAGATTATAATTTCACAAAAGAAGTGAAAATCTTTATCATTTCTCTTAAACACCCCTAAGAAGGAACAAACTGTGAAAAGAGGTGAAGAGAAGCCGTAGAAAATAGCTGAATATCTTGATGTGACTTCAATCTAGTGTTCATAATTTTATTATAACAAAAATAGTACTATTTCACAAATTCACGTACTTGAACGCAGTTAAATGTATATAAACCTAAAAAAGTGTATGTATGATAGATTGCACGCTAAATACTACAAATAGAGTATTATCTAGTAGCTGGGATTCCAGCGTTTAACACTTATCTCTTCAGTCGTATAATACCTTGGTTAGATGTGTTGAAATTTGAATGTAGATAAACATATGTATGAAACAATTGTTTTAATGAATTCAGTGTCATTTTGTTTATAAATTGCACGGAGTGGTACGAATATTTTATCTATTGTCTCAATATTTAAAGCCTACCTCTGATTTCTGTTTACAAATAAAAGTTCAAAAAAATATATTTTGTTAAATTGTAACATAAAACCTTAAAGAAGATATTAGTATTTTATCTGCAAGAGAAACTAAATAATTATAATCTCATACAATTTATATATATAACTCCATATTCTGTATCATAAACCATTGTCCAGACACAAAATGGCCATTGTCACTTGACCGGCGGCAAATTATGGCCGGTTTTAGGTGAAAATATTTTATATTAACTGTATACGGTCATATTTTATTACCTATTTTCACATTGTAAGGCTACGATAGTCAGGTTTACGATAGATCAGTTTACATGAAAAGTACTTTTGAAGTTTCGTCGACTAAGGATTTTATGCAAATTAATCTTGTAAGATTTAGTCATCTTCTTGTTAATTTATGCATATTTAGATCCCCGATTCAGTACAATATGTGAATGCACGCCACAGTGAGTCAGTGACATGTATATATAAGGTCAATGTAGGTAATTGAATTTTAATATATAGAGTAAACAGAAAACGGATCAATATTGGTTTGATTTTGAAATCGATTTTTGTGTAGTAGTTGTTAAATATAACTTTTGACAAATATTCGCCGTCAAAACAAGCCAAAAAAAAAAACTGATCAGGAAAGTGTTTATATATTCAACAATTATTTTTAAACATATTTCGGTAAGGAGTGTCGCTATGACGTTTGATTGCGAACAAAACAATAACTACTGATACTTCTGCCTAATTTCTGAAACTGCTAGTAGCGAGCGTAGAAGTGGAGACGCCGAATAGTGTTTGGCCTTAAACCAAAGCCCCAAACGCAACCCTCCCACGTATACAGAGTCTAAATACCGACCCCAAGAAGGAAAAGAAATACTTTATCGTAACAACCATACGGAAATACTCTGCAGCATATCTCATTATTAACTATTGAACCAGTTTTGATAAAAACATAATGTCCTGTTTTAACCAGAAAAGAGATAAGGAAGTTAACAATGCAGACGCTCCATTGGTCTTCACTTCAAAAGTGAAAAAATACACCTATCTTACAATTTTCAAAAGATAATCTAAATCTTCTTAAAGCTTTCTAGTCGAGATCGAGAAAAAAACCGTTAAAGATAAGTGTCACTACTTATTTTGTGTCGTAATGTACTTAAATCGTTTTCCGTTATAACGCTACAGGGTGTTTGCAAATCTACCTTAATGTTTTTTATCCAAATATCGCTTGACAAGATATACTTAATCACGCTTTGATGACTTGATAAAAGATCTAAATGCCTCTTCGCCTCTTAGCTTACGTTCATTGTTAACATTAAACCAAGCTGATTCGATTTATTATACAGATACATTTGTGAATATAACTTTAAACTACCGGCTTCTCAAACACTTTCTCACGTTTTCGTCAAGGGCAATTAATCAGGAACGAGTTTAATGACATTTATCTAGAGTTAAAATGACAAGTTACCTCCCTTATAAATATATTAAGTTTACAACACCATTTTTGCCTGACAATATATTTCGTCGTAACCACGGTTGAAGTTTTCGTAATATGTACAGTCAAACCTGCCTACAAAGACCACATTGAAGAATATTAAAAAGTGGTATCTAGGGGCAGGTTGTCTTTGTTCACAGTAAATTTGTTCTTTAACTATGTAACTGCGACAAATAAAATGAAGTTTTATCCAAAGGTGGTCTTTGTTTACAGGTGGTCTTTAGCACAGGTTGGACTGTAAATACATATTAATCCAACGTAGTGATTATTGAACAAGAAATAATCAGAACCTACATTGTTATCAATATATATATATATTGATTTCAACCAAAGATAAAGATTGATTCTTCCCATGTCATGCAGTGACTCTCGGGTTACCTTAAGGTCAACTTTACAATAGTAATCTCTACCTTTAGAATGTTTTGTTTGTTTGTTTACATGGGTTTATATTTAAACTTTAAAGTAAAATAATTAACAATGTTCTGTTCAAACACAGTGTATTGAAGCTTTAGTTCGCTTCTATAATGTATCTAACCAAATCAATTATATACTCTAAGTGTAGACGCATTCATACGCGTTATCTTCAGTTACACTATTAAAATAGCGGACTCCCCCATCTACGCCACCCTCACCCCCTCCCCCCTCTACACACACACCCGTATATATTTTAAATAAAGCCCTGAAAATCAAGTCTTTTTGGATAGTGGCGGAATAAAAACAAAAAGATATATGTCAGTGGATGACAGACTGTCTATTGGACATTAGTATGTGCGGGTTATCACGCAAGTTTATGCACCTGCGCCATTCGCTTACCCATCCCCAACCCCCAAACACATCCCCCTTCTTAGACCGTTTCATGTTGAAGCATACGACCAACTTTCTGATTTTTAAGGACCATTCTTTGTTTATCTTTTTCTGTTAGCATCAGTTGTCCACACGAAGAGTCCCTGTATAGGATCGTTCTGTGATGTATCGGGGTGTACTTGTTTCATCCCTTGTGCACCGTTATAAAATGCTCCGACACAAGGATCTTCGCCTTAGGGTCTCCCAGCGTGTTAGCATTTCATCACGTTTTCTTTCAAGTACTGTGGGCCATATTTGACCAAGAAGAAATGACCCGCAGTTTTGGTTACATAGCTTTATATTTTTTGTCAACACCACGGCGAAATCCCTTGCGTGCATATCAATTCTAAAATCAGGGAATTATTGAAGTCTTTATATTACAGAGCGCCCCACTATTTAACAATGCAAGACTCTAGTGAGATATTGAATGCGTTGTCGTTTTGTTATGCATTTCCGTGGGGTTCCTTTTCTGTCGTGTTATAATGATGGTTCACTTAAGATCGATGGGGATGGGATGGGGGAATGAAGTTGCTATTGATAAACCACTGATGACGGAGCATATCACTAAATGAGAAGGACAGAGAGAGAGAGAGAGAGAGAGAGAGAGAGAGAGAGAGAGAGAGAGAATAACTTTACAAGCCAGTTGTGGCTTAGGTGTCTTTGTTTGAAAACACATCCCATGTTTGGTCCTGGGTTCAAATCCGGGACTGTCTGAACCACAGGAAAACGCCATAACCACTGAACTTTCTTTCCGTTTTGATTAAAACCTGTCGTTAATTCAAGCTTATTTGCTCTTGTTGTTCTTTATTTTTATATTTCCGTTCACGCAATTTTATTTGAAACTTGGAAGACCCTGACAAAATTAGATTTGTGAAGTTAGCGGCCTAGCGGCCTGGCGGCGTGAAGTTAGCGGCCTGGCGGCGTGAAGTTAGCGGCCTGGCGGCGTGAAGTTAGCGGCCTTGCGGCCTAGCGGCCTGGCGGCGTGAAGTTAGCGGCCTGGCGGCCTAGCGGCGTGAAGATGGCTGCCTTTATCACAATTTAGGTTGATCTTAAGAACGGATTGAAATCTATTTTTACAGCATATAATGTAAATTGCAGGGGTGTATAAGAAAGTTGTCGACATGATTTAGCTTTTATTTTTTAAAATAAATTATTTAACAAAGTTCTAGCTTATCTGCAAAGACGACTCGGAATCTCTTTGTACATTTACTCCCATGTACTCTTTGTAAATAACATTTCAGTTGATGATTAAGTAAAATATCAACAAGAACTAGCTTTGATTTTTTTTAACTTTTCGAAGCCTGGCGGCCTAAACTTAAAATTTATCATAATTTATGTTTATCTTAAAAACGTCTTGAAATCGATTTTTTCAGCATGTAATGTACATTTCAGGGGTGAATAAGCAAAATATCAACAAGAACTAGCTTTGATTTTTTTTTAAGTTTTCGAAGTCTGGCGGCCTAGCGGCCTAAACTTAACATTTATCATAATTTATTTTTATCTTAAAAACGGCTTGAATTCGATTTTTACAGCATGCAATGTACATTTCAGGGATGATTAAGTAAAATATCAACAAGAACTAGCTTTGATTTTTTTTAAGTTTTCGAAGCCTGGCGGCCTGGCGGCCTAGCGGCCTAGCGGCCTAAACTAAATATTTATCATAATTTATGTTTATCTTAAAACGTCTTGAAATCGATTTTTTCAGCATGTAATGTACATTTCAGGGGTGAATAAGCAAAATATTGATATTTTTGTTGATATTTTACTTAATCATCCCTGAAATATACATTGCATGCTGTAAAAATCGAATTCAAGCCGTTTTTAAGATAAACACAAATTATGATAAATATTAAGTTTAGGCCGCTAGGCCGCCAGACTTCGAAAACTTTAAAAAAATCAAAGCTAGTTCTTGTTGATATTTTACTTAATCATCCCTGAAATGTACATTGCATGCTGTAAAAATCGAATTCAAGCCGTTTTTAAGGTAAACATAAATTATGATAAATATTAAGTTCAGGCCGCTAGGCCGCCAGGCCGCCAGGCCGCTAGGCCGCCAGATTTCGAAACTTAAAAAAAATCAAAGCTAGTTCTTGTTGATATTTTCCTTATTCACCCCTGAAATGTAAATTACATGCTGAAAAAATCGATTTCAAGACGTTTTATAGATAAACATAAATTATGATAAATTTTAAGTTTAGGCCGCCAGGCCGCTAGGCCGCCAGGCTTTGAAAAGTTAAAAAAAATCAAAGCTATTTCTTGTTGATATTTTACTTAATCATCAACTGAAATGTAGTTTACAAAGAGTACATGGGAGTAAATGTACAAAGAGATTCCGAGTCGTCTTTGCAGATAAGCTAGAACTTTGTTAAATTATTTATTTTAAAAAATAAAAGCTAAATCATGTCGATAACTTTCTTATACACTCCTGCAATTTACATTATATGCTGTAAAAATAGATTTCAATCCGTTCTTAAGATCAACCTAAATTGTGATAAAGGCAGCCATCTTCACGCCGCTAGGCCGCCAGGCCGCTAACTTCACGCCGCCAGGCCGCTAGGCCGCAAGGCCGCTAACTTCACGCCGCCAGGCCGCTAGGCCGCTAACTTCACGCCGCCAGGCCGTTAGGCCGCTAGGCCGCTAACTTCACAAATTTGACAAAATTGCTAGCGTATTTTTGAGAAATTGACGATTATAAATCATAAGTTCCAAAACTGTTGCTTTCAGGAATTCCCGTCTTGTGAAGTCAGTAGTTACAATGCCAGGCAAAAGCTACTCCAAAGAAGGTGGCCGTTAACCAAAAAAAAAACAAATTAAAAATTTTACACTTCGAAAAATAAAATGTTTCTATCCTCGTCAATCAAATCATTTAATGTCTTCCAGACCACGAGTCTCTTGAAACGGTTTCAGTTCCACTAGCAGGAAATGGCTTGCTTAAAACATTAAAAGATGTTTACATTAAAGATGCTCTTGAAATTTCCCACATTTCTAAACACTATCTTTAAATGCAGAGTGCAAAACCTGTGAAATAAAAAAAACACATCACCGTCTGCATCGATTCAACGATCTATCCAAAGATATTATCTTTGATTGAAGCATTACTTGGTTAAAACAATTCAATATGTATAGTTTCAACATTCCATGGGGTCTTTTTACTGTTTTTCCTCACTGTTTTCCCCCAGTGAATTTTATACCGACGTTAATTAATTACAACTGATATATCTCAAGTTTATTTCATACGTTTCGGTTTTGAATTATATTCAAATACGTTTTCCCGTATCCAAAATTTAATTTTGACACTGCAAATCCTATCCATATTTACTGGAGGGTGGGTGTAATAGGAGCGTGGATGGGGGATTGGGGTGGGTGGGGGAGGCAAGGTTAGTGAAAGAAATGGGAAAGGTGTTTTATTAAGGAATATTTACCTTTTTCTATCACCTTTGATATCACCGTTTGGCGAGTACTACAAAAGGGTTTTGTGGTGTAAGTTAATAAGTTGAACGAGATATCGGACTATATACCTCTTACATCTACGAACAAGTCATAACAAATTTGCAACAATTCTGCTTAAATGTAGAATCAATGAGATAAATATTCTGCTGAAAGAATATTGATCCATTTGAAAATGGATAAGAATATTTTTGATGACTGATTTAAATGCTTACTCGGCTGTTTGTTACTGTCCTTAATTTTTGCGACCAGCCCAAAATTCGGAGGGCCTGCAGATCCGCACGGTACGACTACAGTCTATTCTTCTGCTACATAAGCCAGTGTTTTCATAAATAATAAATGTTTTGTTGTTGTTGTTGTTGTTTTAAATTGAATGACTGAGTAGGTGGCTGTGTAAAGTGTTAGATAACTTTGTATTTGTAATCTTTTCTAGAAAACGAACTGGTAAAAAATTCCGATCACTTTCATGTGCCATGTCTACACCACACACCCTTTGAAAATCAATGTTTATACACAGATGTGCAGTCTAGATGACTGTAACAAACGTTATAATAGTCTGTGTGTGTGTGTGTAGGGGGGGGGGGGTGGAGGGGGGAGGGTGCATGGTGTCCCATCGAACCATTTTCTGGCTTACAGTCTATCCCACGTACACCCGAGGCTCCGTAGATATTATGTTTTATTGAAGTTCATTACATTGGTGTTAAACAATTTTTTTAGAGCTTAGAATAAGCTTAACAAAAGCAGAAGCGCTAAATATCGGAGTTTAAAGAAATGTATTGGTATTCTAAAAAGTAGTGAAAATAATTGTCAGACAATATACCCATTAAGCAAAAACCTTAAGATGTAAATCAGATAGTGTCTTCCAAGCAACAAATATTACACTACCTACCACTTGAATAAAGGGGCTACTTAGTGTTTATACGGATTAGTTGGCGTAAAAGTAAATAACATTTATATCAGAATTTGTTGAACAGTCCATCGTAAATTTTCACTTTTCATCTTGAAATTCAATTAAGGGTGATAAAAGCAAATGCAGAAATCCCATTAGTTGCCTTGTTGTTAAGGACCGTGTTGACAAAATAAGGACAACACTTGAGACTTACATTCGAATTTATATTATAACTCAAAAGTGGTGATAAAAACTACCATTTTTCCTCGGGTCGAAATTGAAATGACGCTCCTGTATTGACAACTGCGACAGATTTACGGTATTTGTACAAACGTAAGCTGAAGGAATAACATGACACTGAGCTTAGCTCGATTAAAAGTCTCAAAACAAATCTGTGATGTTAACCCCCGCTTTTTTTGCCTTGTAATATGAGAGTATTTTCAAGGAGGCACGCGATTGTATTCTTCTTCTTCTGTTTGTTGTTGTTGTTATTGAATAAGAAAATGTTTAAGGTTACAGAAAAATCATGTAAATCAAGAAATCATGAAAACTCACTGTTTGTAGGATCATTATATTGTAACTTAAAGTAACAAACAAGTAACGGTTTTAGTTCGGATTGTGAAGTTGGTGTGTAGTTGGTACTTCATTTTACAAGACAGAATGCATTTTCGCATGCTCATTTGAATCCCCAACTACACTGTCGAATGCATATTTAAATTTTCAACTGCCAGCCATAACTAAAGGTCAGAAATACATTTATGAAAGCTCATTTGAATGCCAACTTCTAGGCTGACATGACACCCCTCTTTCAGTAGCCCTGATATTTATCTTCGCAATTTTTTGTAGACACTAAAAAAATCCAGTAAAATCCTGTATGATGACACTTACATTTACGGTCAGATCCGAGAGGAAATAAAATGTTTGCATTGAAATAATCAGAATATATTCGGAGTCGTAGAAAATGACTCTAAAATGAACATAGTTTCTACTGGGTAGAAAACCATTGAACGAAAACAGGGAAGACGCTAGTCTGGCTACTGACGAGAGGCTTAATAATTTTTCTACGACTGGATAGATGTTAAACTTAGAATAATTTCTCTATTCTGCGAATTATCTATATTTTTTTAGGTAAGAACAGATAACCCAGTCACTTTTTGAGCGCGTAAGAGTTACCGTTACTTATTCACTTTTTGAGCATGTTAGAGTTACCGTAACTTATAGAACAAAGTTTGCTTCTGTTACAGATCGGCTTAACTGTCCAATGCAATGTTTTTACTGAATTGATGAAATATCTTCAGAACAGTTCTGATAAAGCGAAGTCACATTGTTTATACAGACATCCGCGCAATTTTGTTTCACAGGTTTTGCAACCTGCACTGAATAAAAAATACTAGAAATGTGAAGAATTTCAACAGAACAGTAATAACACAGTTGATTATAAACAAAATGGTTTATCTTAAACATGTTCTGTTTTTGAATTTAAAACTGTCTTCAAGTATAGTTATCTGGAAAATCTGTAATACAAACAAAACAAAAAAATTAAATCGATTTGGAGCACAGGTGCTAGGAACGTAGTTGAACTCATAACATGCATTTGAAATAAAAAAAAAACTCAACTCGTAACAAACTGTTGAAGGGGCGGATCAGTCGTCCAGTGGTAACACGACAGACTTGTATTCCAGGGATCATGAGTTCAATCCGCGGCTCCTCCAATTACATTACTAATTGTCTTTCGGATGAGGCGTTAAACTGAGGTCCCATGTATCAGTGCTATGCAGGGATCTGGAATGGGATGCTTTCTGTATCTTGTTCTATACCCCACAACCCACAACCTAAAATAATCAAACTATGCAGGGGGCGTCGACCGCATGGGCTACCGGTATCGACAAGAGATAGTGAGCTCACTGTATTCGAAAATTATTGCTTGTTAGATGTTGAGATTTTTCTATTTCGCGTGCATGTCAAGGCCTCAGCTACATCCCTGGAACTTGTGACTAAGATTAAAATTGTCATCAATTTACATCCATTTTTTTCACACGCTCACGTTATATATAATATATTTGACTTAGTGTCCTGCTGTTGACCAATCCGTCTGGCCAAAATCAGAGTCTCTACATGTTAATTAGATATACATTGTAACTCGTTCATCCGAATATTCTAGCTTAATCTCTAAGGGCAAAATTATAGATGGAAAAAATTGTCAACTGCCAGTCATTGAAATTTTGTCGAGATAGATCAAAAGCACACACAAGTCGTACCGCAACGTCTAGGAATACAGGTATACTTATTCATTAACACTCATTTAAACGACCACTGAATTTAAGTGCTTCTTAAGAAAATTCCGATTTTATGATGATGATGATGACAATGACGATGACGATGGTGATAATAAAAAAAAAAAAAATAATAATAATGATGACGACGACGATGATGATGATGGTGGTGGTGGTGGTGATGACGATGACGACGACGACGATGATAACGACGATGATGATGACGATATCGACGACGACGATGATAATAATGATACTGATGATGATGACGATGATGATGATGGTGGTGATGATGACGATGACGACGATAATGATGATGATGATGATGATGGCGATGATGGTGGTGGTGGTTGCGATAATGACGATGACGACGATGATGATGATGATGATGATGACGGCGATGATGGTGGTGGTGGTTGCGATAACGACGATGATGATGGTGGTGATGATGATGACGGCGATGATGGTGGTGGTGGTTGCGATAACGACGATGATGCTGGTGGTGATGATGACGACGGCGATGATGATGGTGGTGGTTGTTGCGATAACGACGATGATGCTGGTGGTGATGATGACGACGGCGATGATGATGGTGGTGGTTGTTGCGATAACGACGATGATGATGGTGGTGATGATGATGACGGCGATGATGACGATGATGATGATGGTGACGGCGATGATGGTGGTGGTGGTTGCGATAACGACGATGATGCTGGTGGTGATGATGACGACGGCGATGATGATGGTGGTCGTTGTTGCGATAACGACGATGAAGCTGGTGGTGATGATGACGACGGCGATGATGATGCTGATGATGGCGATGATGATGATGGTGGTGGTTGCGATAACGACGATGATGCTGGTGGTGATGATGACGACGGCGATGATGATGGTGGTGGTGGTTGCGATAACGACGATGATGATGGTGGTGATGATGGTGGTGATGATGATGGTGATGATGACGACAGCGATGATGATGGTGGTGGTGGTGATGATGATGACGACGATGATGATGGTTGCGATAACGACGATGATGATGGTGGTGGTTGTTGCGATAACGACGATGATGATGGTGGTGATGATGATGACGGCGATAATGATAGTGGTGGTTGCGATAACGACGATGATGATGGTGGTGGTGGTTGCTATAACGACGATGATGGTGGTGGTGATGATGATGACGGCGATGATGATGATGGTGGTGGTGATAATGATGACGGCGATGATGATGATGATGACGACGATGATGATGATGGTGGTGATGGTGATGGCGACGATGATGATGATGGTTGCGATGATGATGACAACGATAATGATGATGGTGGTGGTGATGATGACGTCGATGATGGTGGTGGTGATGATGATGATGACGACGATGATGGTGGTAATGATGATGACGACGATGATGATGTTGATGGCGGTGATGATGATGATGAGGACGACGATGATGATGATGGTGGTGATGGTGATGATGACGACGGCGATGATGGTGGTGGTGATGATGATGATAACGATGATGATGATGGTTGTGGTTGTGATGATGATGACGACGATGGTGGTGATGATGATGGCGGCGATGATGGTGGTGATGATGATGATGACAACGATGATGATGATGACGACGAAAATCATTAAATAATCATTATTAGATGATGATGACGACGACGATGATGTAAATATCATCAAGTCATCTTCAACAGTGATTTAAATTTTAATACAAAATCATCTTTTCTTTAATCACAACATAAATTTATTTATTTACTCAATTGGTACTAAGCGCATAGAACATTGTATAAAGAAATATTTCATATGGCACGTGGCATGTTATTGGGGAAATATAAATCAAACAGTTTACAAATCAGTTGCATGTATACTGGAATTATTTAGGAATGGACTATAGTATAACCTTAAAACTGCTTCACAAATCAGATTTCTTAAACTCTGAATTTACAAGTATAGAAAATCTCCAAGACACTTGTAAACAAGAGATGCCACCATGATGCTTCGTTATTTGTTAAAATATATATTCCTGACGTAACCGAAACAAAAGACCAAACAAGGCAAGTGCACCCCTACTAAACGGTGGCTCTTTCACATTTTGGTGATCTGTTTAAATGAGAGCCCTCGACACTTCCGTTGTAGAGCCCTTGACCAAAACAAGGCTGAAAAAGGTAAGCATATTTTATAGAAATATACGTTATTAAACAGCATGCTTGTTTTTAAAAAATCGAAGAATGTCATGCCACGTAGAACATTTTTCTCATCATTTTAGAAGCAGTTTCGATAAGAAATACCCCATAATGACGTTGCTAGAACTTGTACCAAATATCAACTCGTGTGTTTTCTTTTACGAGGAGACACATCTTGAGTGATTTCTTTACCGTGAAGTAGGTGTTGGCCCACATAATCGTCATGTAACATTGTTCCAACCTCCTCTTTGGCTCAGCACTAAAAATATTTCACAGAGTTCGGTTAAAAACAAAATACTCACATTTTTTCAAATGTGATCGAGCCATCGACAATGTGATGGCGCCATCGGCAATGTGAAAGAGCCCTTGAAAATGTGATGGAGCCAACACCATCATTCATTAAGTGTTTATATTGTGGAATTATACCAATTAAATTCATGTATAGATTAAATTGCATGAGTTGATACTTACTTTCATGAAATATTTCGAATAATTGTTCAATCAGATTCGTTCATATGAACTAGTTTTTCATTACTCTATAATTGTATATGCATAGTTTAATTACAGAGGTAAACTAAGAACAGAGTAGCGAATAGCACGAAAAAGAAAATTTCGTAAAATCAATGTAACACGACTCAGAAGTTATTGTCAAAACAATGAACATAAATAAAAGAAACATGGGGGGAATTTTTTTGGAGGCACCACATCGGCGAAAACGAATAAAAGAAAACGCATCCAAGGTTCAAGTTCTACAAAGCAAATCAAATACTCTATGTTAAAGACAACATTTTCGGCAACTTAACATTTTACACCTAGAAAAACATCAAAAAGAACATTGAATTGTTCACTTGAAAGCCATTCAATCAGTGATGAAGAAGTTATTTGTACCCATTAGACGAGATTTTTTACAGATAGCGATGTAGCAGATATTAAAGAACTTATCTCAATTAGTTCGGAATATGATGCAGAAGACATTAAAAACAATATACCCAATGATGCTGGAATTGAAGACAAAACAATACCCGGTATTTTCAATAAAGTTTTTACCAATTTTGAAAAAAAAAGAAATCAGATAGTAGCTTTTTTTCGTGCTTTTTAACATACAATATTAACACTTATTGAATGATGGTGTTGGCTCCATCACATTTTCGAGGGCTCTTTCACATTGCCGATGGCGCAATCACATTGTCGTTGGCTCGATCACATTTGAAAAAAATGTGAGTATCTTGTTTTTAACCGAGCTCTGTGAAATATTTTTAGTGCTGAGCCAAAGAGGAGGTTGGAACAATGTTACATGACGATTATGTGGACCAGCATCTATTTCACGGTAAAGAAATCACTCAAGATGTGTCTCCTCGTAAAAGAAAACACACGAGTTGATATTTGGTACAAGTTCTAGCAACGTCATTATGGGGTATTTCTTATCGAAACTGCATCTAAAATGATGAGAAAAATGTTCTACGTGGCATGACATTCTTCGATTTTTTAAAAACAAGCATGCTCTTTAATAACGTATATTTTTACAAAACGTGCTTACCTTTTTCAGCCTTGTTTTGGTCGAGGGCTCTACAACGGAACTGTCGAGGGCTCTCATTTAAACAGATCACCAAAATGTGAAAAAGCCACCGTTTAGTAGGGGTGAAGTATTGAGATTTAACTTAAGATAATCGAAAGAAACTGCATACAGAAGCTGACTTATATGTTGAACTTTGTTGTTGTTGTTGAAGTTTTAGTCCACCTATTGATTTATGGATATTATTTTAAATGTAATGTGCCGAAAATAACAACAACACATTCATATTTGCCGGCATAATACTTAAGATTTTACGATTTGAGAACAGTTTCGTATAACTTGTCCTGAAGCACTCGAAAGAGAAATAAAAAGAACTTGATAATAACTTTTATCAATATTCCAGATAAATCTTTAGTTTATGTAATAAATGATAAATTTAAGTTAAACATCACATTGTTAGCATAGCACTTGGCTTATCAGTTTCCTGCAGCTATGGTTTAGAATATCGTTTCCTATCTTGCTTGCAGACAAATGCATATTAAACAATAAATAATCAGTAAATTAATAAGACAAATGGAATGTAATTTATCCAGCATGATTTCACTGAATTTATTTTAATTCAACACCTTTCCTTTTTATAATGAGTGCGTGAAGTAAGCTCTCTTTTTCTTTCTCTGTTTCTCCATACGCCATTTACTTATTGTGTTTAAGTCCATATGTGTTTTCAATATTCGCCCATCCTCCTTTTCGACTTTCGCCTATCTCTTTATTTTATATTCGTTATTTTCATAATTTGACTTTCGCCTATCTCCTTTTTATATTCGTTATCTCCTTATTCGATTTTCGCCTACCTCTTTATTTGATATTCGTTTTTTCTTATTCAACTTTTGCCCATCTCCATATTTGATATTCGTCATCTCCGTATTCGACTTTCGCCCATCTTAATATTTGATATTCCTTATTTTCTTATTCGATTTTCGCACATCTTAATATTTGATATTCGAAATTTTCCTATTCAATTTTCGCCTATTTCTTTATCTGATATTCGTTATTTTCATATTTGACTTTCGCCTATCTCCTTATTTGATATTCGCTATCTCCTTATTTGATATTTGTTTTTTCCTATTCGACTTTCCGCCATCTTAAAATTTGATATTCCTCATTTTCCTATTCGATTTTCGCCTATTTCCTAATTTGATATTTGCTATCTCCTTATATGATATTTGTATTTTCCTATTCGACTTTCGCCCATGTAAATATTTGATATTCGTCAATTTCCTTTTCGACTTTCGCCTATATCTTTATTTGATATTCGTTATTTGCCATTATGACGAAATTCGAATAAAGAGTTGGCTGAAAAATAAGGGAATAGTGAACATTGAATAAAAAGATGAGCAATGTCCAAATGACCGACCCACTGACGGACCGACCAGCCTACACTGCGATTCCAGTATACCCATTCAAACTTTGTTTACGGGGGTATAATAATAAGAACAGCTTGAATAAATCAGTCAGTATTCATACGAGGCACCTTAAGGATACTTGAAATAAAGATTTTGCTTTACTTTAGGCAATAAATGTTTTAATGGAAAATAATATCTTTGGAATGTGACGGATCAGTTAAACCGAGAAGTAAGTTTTTGTTTCACAAGTTTGCACGGCGTTTTGAAGGTGTAGAAACGCGTAGGATTTCAGTAAAACGCTATTTAATATAAACATTACATTGAACTGTAAGACTTTTACTGACCTTTATTGACATAAAAGCGACCAAATTCTGTTTTATTTAGCTGCTATGATATCTCCTTGCTTTTCAAGAGCCTTTCCAAAGTGAAAACATTAGATAAAACTTAGGACGAAATAGACAAGGATTTCCCATTTAGTTTTAATTTGGATTTTACATAAATAAATATAAAACATCAGCAGCTATAAATATATGGTGCACTTTTCCTATTGTTTGGTTATTTCACTTACAAGCATAACAAGATTTAAGTTCAACATGAATTTGTTTTTGTTTGTTTTCCCCCTGTTTTAGTTTTCTGTAACTTCCGTTAACGAGACAATTAAAAAAGTGGTCGTAATTTGAACTGGTCTTAAAAGCGGACCTTTTTTATTCTAAAGTTTAGACTTTGTTCCTTTAAAATGATAAATTTTGCATGGATTTGAAATGAATGTTGGTATTATTTTTGGACTTTTTCTTACCATTTTCTGTCTAGTGTGTATGTAGCGCGGTGATTTGTTACAAAACGATGCCGTCTGATTAGAAGATAAGAATGTTAAGCAATTTGGACGTAAAGAGCAGCAACTGTTTTATTTAATTCTTTTTTAATTATTGATTTATCAGGTTATACTTACGTACTATATTTTATTTATCTTTGTTGTTTTTTTTTTTCTGAAAAAAAAAGAAGAAAACAAAAGTTTTTTTCCTTAGATCATATAGCAGTAAAAAAAAAACGTTATTCTTTAATCAAAATTTGGGAAGACAGTCCGTCGTAAGTTTTTCTTACCTCTTGACGAAATGTTAGATTTCCGTATACCCCGAAGATCGATTTAGATGTTTGAAGTCACCGAACCAAAATCTTGTAAATTATCATGTTTTTGAGAATCTTGTTTACAAACTGCGGACACATCTTAACACTTAAATTCATGTTAAAATCAAAGCGAGTAAAAGAGAATCACTTGGGGTTAAAATGACATGTTGATTAGTGGTAATTTTGTGTTATCTTTATTCTGACGATGAAAATGTTAAACCTCTGTGACTATGATTATTCAGTTGAGATTTTTTTTTTCTATTTCATTCAAAACATTTTGCATTTTGGAAGTAAATGCACATCAATGTAGTCGTAAGATAACGCTGTCAAATGTGGTTGAATGTGCTCTCGCTGAAGCAATTTCGAGCATTTTTCAACGTCAAAATGAACAATGAATACTGGCACATTCTGAACGTTAAACCTCTGTTGCAGTCGGTTGTCTTTCGCTTGTTCAGTCAAGAGATGGCATACCAGAACTTTTATGCCAACATAAAACTAATAAATGTATTCCAATTTGATCATACTTAGTATAAAAACATTCTTTCGACAATTTCAGTAGAATGATGCCAACAATTTTTGTGACAGAACAGTCGAAGTATTCAGATTGGCACTGCAAACTGCTAAAGGTGAAAAGTAGACTGATGTTGTTTGGTGGAGTTCTAGCTTCTTCGATATTTCTGTTTTATTATGTTAAACGAACTTAAATTATCATTCAACATACATTTTAGCTGTATGGTAACACACACCACATAACACGACAGTAAGTTAACAATACTAAACTTTCGTTATTTACAACTCGCAGCTTACTCTTGTAACAGTCAGTTCCTTGCATCAGTATAGATGCCTGCATTACAATAATAATGTTGTTAGTTTGTTTAAGAACAGTAAGAAAAATACAATAAGTTAATCAGACCTTTCTTAAATTGTATTACATTTTTTTCGGCGTAGCTGTATTGAAATCGATTTAGCCTGAATTTGTAACGAATGAAATTGTTATATATAAAATCTTCAACTAAGTAAGGAAGTTTGCCATTGGTTAAAAGGGTTGTTGTTATGAAAATTATGAAAATTTAGGGCAGAATTCGTAATTGTTCGTAACTGTTTAATTGCGTCTGAAAATAATCCAATAGTAATAAAATTAATATAGCCATTAACTAAATATCAAAACGCTTTAGATAACCATGAAAAATTGTACTATATGGAATAAATAGATAATAAGTATGACTAAATAAATATTTAATTTATTTCGCTGAAAATGATATTGCCACTTTTAGTATTAAAACTAAACATTTTTCTTGATAGCTTAAACTCTTACGGATATATATATACACACTTTAGTGGAATTAATTTTGTACTAATCTATACCGACCAACTTTATTGGAGATATTTCTTGTTTCTTAGCATTTAATCCAAAATCTGAACAAAACTACATACGCATCGAGGAACGTGTAATTTAATACAATTCTGACATTCGTGGTACTGACTGCAGGTATTTTTTCTGCTCTGCCCTTTTACAGTGTTTGAGTTGACGATTCTTTGCTCAGCCACAAGATACGCCGGTTTAATAGTAATTTGTATAAAAAATAAAACACGACACGTCAAATTGATGAATCAAAAAATAAGTTCTGATATTTGGAAACAGTACACTAATTAATAACAAAACCATAGATAAAACTGAAAAATGAAATTCAGCAGAAACATTTCAAGGATTCATTTGAAACAATATTAATGTGTGAACTGAAAGTTATATTTTTAGATAAAATGAATAAAAAATCGATGTAGACAGGATGAGGATTTTATTTCTTAGGTTTTGCACAGTGCTTTGTGGGTTAAGAAATAATGTAGGGGAATATGACTAGCATCGTTACGTGTAAACAGAACTACCCGACTACAACGTTTTCTGTCGTCGTGTTTTGGCAGACTTTGTTGGCACATCGAGGACAACACTTAAACTCACTTAAAGTTGAATTTAAAACCAAATATAAATATTAAAAAAAAACCAAGACTGTAATCAAAACTTAAATTCTTTGTCACCTCAAAATTAGCATCTACAAAATCTTTGTGGTATTAGCAAACAGAAGTGTACGGACGTACATGACTAAGTACCTAAAATACTTGTCCTGGGGCATTCGCCTAGCACAGAAAAAAATCATGCCGAAATGCACGCCTTGTACAATGTGCTCCTAAGATTTTGAACATTTTGACTCTAACCTACACCAGAACATATATTTTCTAAAGATTCAGCCTTCTTTTGACGAAGGCTATAGAACGACAATTTTGAGGAGTAATAATTACAACAAAACAATTCAGCCGGGACAGGTTAATAATACCACTCGTCATTTTTTACCTTGACATCATGTTTGTTGTACTAGTATTATTCATTAAAGCTTTTACTTAATTCCACTTCTTTTTGTATTTTCATTATTCTTCTTCGATTGTTATTGTTTGTGAAAACAAGCACCAACGGACGGGAGTATTGATGCAGTGATAAACGTAACTATTGTAGAATAAATGCCAAACATTTTCTACATCAAAATAAAGAACGAGTATTGGCAAATTTCAAACATTTCTGATGCACAGTCGCTTGCTTCCTTTATTTCAAGTCAAAGAATGACTTATCAGGGGTTGTGTGCCAAACCAAAGATTCATTGAAGTAAAAAAAATGGTAAAGTTTTCTTCCCTTGAATGCCAAAGATTTTATGATTCTAAAACATTTTTTTTTTTAAAAAAGGTTAGCGATATGATCGACATAGAACAGACAAAGACAACCGGTTTCGCATTCCAGATGCCTACTGAGCTAAGCAGAACGATGCAATGCTGTAGGCTCCTTTCGCAACAGGTCTGTTTACTTAGTTTATCAAATTAGTGTAATTTTCAGTCTAAAATATTTAAACGCTACGTTCCGAAACATGCGTTGTTAACTAAGAAAAACATTATCTATCAGCTCACAGCTTCTTCTTGGAGCGATATAGTTTACTGTTTCAGTTTCTATCAGGCTTAAAAACAGATGCCTGTCTGATGAATAAAAATACGATTCTGCACATGTATTCTGAAGAAATGTAGAAGTTTAAGCATTCGACTGAGTAAAACTTGCAAAGTCCATTCACTCATTGACAAGCAATTCTACTTACACTCCTATAGGGCATGTGTTTTATAGCTTACGGTTGTTGACATGAAGACAGTCTCTTACGTAATAAGGCTGTTGGTTCGTGTCAAACGTAACAACTCTGCCTTTTCCGACAACTTCGTATAAAGACTTCGTATGTTGGTTCGTGTTTGACATCAAGCACTTGTCACTGTGAAAAAAGCTGATATCTTTAATACTTATATTTAAACTAGCGACAACTCATTACGGAACAGTTGACAATTAAAACAAAATGCAAAACTGATAAAGTTATGTTCAGAGATAGATCGTAAATTAAACAGTTCAAAAGGAACCTGTCTCCACCAACAGAAGGGCAGTATTTGGTACATATTGATAACATAGTTGTTTATTTGGTCGGATCGGAATGAGATAAAGTTTTGCTGACCTAATTTTGCAGCAAGTGAGTCTGTGACAGCAAGTTTTACACTTTATGTAAAGCATCTACATCTTACCTATGTTATGAGAAAAATATGTGAATAGTGATGAACAACAAAGAGAAGCTAGAAATCTCAAAGAAATATGAAACAAGAAATATCTTTAAGATTGATATACGCCGTAGATGGGGATTAATATATTGTTTGACAACTATCGATTGTATTGTACAGATATTTATGTACGTCAGGTTTCTACGAAAAGTGTTTTGATAAAACAACAATTACATTATCAAAGATGCAATTCAGTCAGGATACTTCATTAAAATGTCGTAAATATGTAGCCTTTGTTTCAGCCATTTGTCATCTCAGACAATGGTAAGTAACATTTTTCATTAAGTATAGGAATATCTACCAATAGAAGCCCTGCAAATTTGTCTTACACATTGTCTTTAGCTGTGATGCCTAAATAGGTCAATCAAAACTGAAGTTAGACAGCTACGTCGAAAAAATGGAAAATGTTCATTAACAGACTTGCCCAAATACTCTTGCATGCCGATTAGATACTTCGCAAAATTCTTGAAACTAATCAAAGCAGAATTTTAGCAATGTTCGTATTGCGTCCATCCTCTAGCCCTCTCCTCTGTCGTGTTTGATTCAAAAACAACATTGAACACATTCGTTTGACAAATGCTACACATTTCTTTTCTGTCAATCTTGCGGCTTCTTTCTCTCTTGGGGGTGATTTCAAATGGAATCTCGTGATTTCACGAACAGAGTAATGGGAATCTCGGCTTTTAAGCTTAACTACCGATTATTCTCTGTCGTGACATTATGAGAAAGGAATGGAAACGCTTGAGAGAAGTAAAACATCTTATCTGTATTAGACATTAATTATTTCCAATTAATATGATAAATGAATAAGGACTTGCATTGCTAGTACACAAACTTCCACTGCCGTTGAATGTATGCACAGGCATGCCGGATTGATAATAAGGTCTATCAACAGGAAAAGATGTTTGGAGAAATACAGGATACCAAAATAAAAGAAAATATATTAAAAAAACAAACGAATTCTTTGCATGTTTTAGTTCTAAAAACAGTCTCCTCGTAAAGACTGATAAGCATTGGGAAGAAGAGATATATTATTCCACTTTTGCACTGTTATTAGTGTATTCAGTGCAAATAATCATATGAAAGTTGACTCTCTATATACAAAATGTTTACAGCAATCCTATATTGAATCAGAAAAGGTTTAATGTTATTGGGAAATCGTACAGCAATATACTTACCAGAGTCTGAAATTCTGTTTCATCGAATAACCAAAACTAATAAGTAAATGGAACAACGCATGGCTTCGCATGTCCCAATAATGTTTGAAATTGGTCGTTTCTGTAAGCTTCGCACAATCTTAAGTACATTTTCCACATATTATGTTGACGCGACAGGTTATCCTGATCACGCTAACGAACATGGATGAAAGTAAAAGCATTTCCTTTTAAGAATTTCTAACGCTCCATAGTTAGCAGTTCAATTTTACAAGGGCTCTAAGTAATACGTAGTTCTAATCACTAGACGGGATGTTTTATATACTGAGTTACTTCCAGTCTTTTTTTTTATTTTGGCATAGCTGTCGACCTATTTAGGGATGATGAGGTAAGACAATGCTGAACGAAGATTTGCACGACTTCTACTGGTATTGTAAAAAAGGTTACGTACCATTGTTAGTTGAGACGATATGAAAAAATAGCTGAAATATATGCTTCATAT
The DNA here is from genome assembly GCA_012932295.1 of Cyclina sinensis. Lineage (NCBI taxonomy): Eukaryota > Metazoa > Mollusca > Bivalvia > Venerida > Veneridae > Cyclina > Cyclina sinensis. Next base: position 34,307,768 of record JAAONU010000007.1, on the reverse strand, counting down.
TCACGACATTTTGATAACGTATTCTGACTGAATTACAGTTTCTTTGATCATTACATTGTTGTTTTATAATAACAATCTTTTTAGATGCAATTTGAAACCTGTACTGGCCGAATGTATAGAAAATATGTACAATACAATCGACAATTTTTAAACATTTTCTGCATTACTTTAATCCACATTAACGCTGTATATCTTTATTTAAAAAAAAAACACATTTTTGAAACACATTTTTGTTTAATATTGTTGAGATAATTACGCTGATAAATGTAATGTGTTTTAAAACAGGGATGGCCTTTTCTATGACTAAGTTAGTGATGCATGTGTATGCATGGTCGAACAACCTATTTGGCATTGTAAGGTCAATACCAGAGCTGAAGTACAGAAGTAACATTTGCAAGAAACAGACTTAAATTTCGACACATTGTTTGACTTTTTATACTTAGTTGCATTATCGTCGATTGAGAAAGTTTTCGATCTTAAGTTTGTCTTTGTTGTTGCCGACTTCGAATAATATGTAGGAAGGCTGTATTCACATACCCAGTTTTACATTTTTATGCACCCGGAGGGAATATATTGTTTTTGGTCTGTCTATCTGTTTGTCTGTTCGTCACAAAACTTTAACCTTGACCATAACACGGAAGTCCTTCCACCTACAGCCTCCAAACGTCACAGGTGCATGCACCTTGATGAGCTTTACCCGTCATACTCACTAAGAGGTCACGGAGTCAAAGGTCAGCACCCTTCTCACTCTCCCCCGGGGGAATTGCTTTCATTTGAAGGTAGCGCTTGTCTGAAATATTGTTTTTACGTTTTTATGTTCTTCGCTTAATTCATCGCCATAATATTTTGCATGCCAGTAGTGTCTTTGTGAAATCGTAAGTAAAATCTGTCTCATGAATAAAACTAGATTCCTGTGTATAAGACATGTCTCTAATGATTAGATGGGTCACTTAACATGCTAGCCTTAACCAACCATGAGTGAACGTTAACGGGGCAATATCTTTTCCATTTATTTAAAAACAAATTTCACCTGTGTAATCAAGAAACAACTCTTACCATTGAAAACAAACAGTTTATCAATGTGAAACACTCCTAACGAGTTTTTTTTCATTAAAACTAAAGAACATGAAACATATGATGCCTTGATGATCACGTGACTCCGACAAGTGCTCTCGATCCAGCCTCATGGTAAACAAACATGACGGACTCATCAAGGTCTTCATAATCAACATTCCTGCGGATCAAGACTTGCGATGAAACAGGTAGGACCCGAAGGGACCTTTCATAAAATTCAGTTTTAAAATTTCCTCTCTTTTTCTCTGAAGCCCGTATGTTTTATCTTGGGTTAATTTGGTCGACCACGACACGCCATTTTTTTGTGTTAATTAACTGTTTCACGTTTGCGCGACAGTATCAGAATAAATACTTGAAATTCACAGACTGAGTTGAAAATAATATTTTTTTTCAACTGATATTGCAAAAAATGGAAAGCAAAGCAAATGTTTGTAAAAAAGGACCTCAAATCAACATTTAGGCAATCGCCGGGTTCATTTCTGATTACCTGGGACCAATTTCCTTTTATTTTATTAGCGCATACTGTCACTTTTAATTACATCTGCCAGCAAGTGTTACTAATATCCACAATTTAATACATTATTTGCTCTTTGGATGGAAGTAAGGACAATGTGGCAAATAAACCCTATCCTTATTAATCAGATGGTTTATGCACATATTTCTTTAACATGTGTTAAGGGTCAAGGTACATAATCGACAATATATCGACGTGGTATAGTGCATTTTAGTGTTTTGTGGTAGTCTTTGAAGTCTGCATAGTTTGCACGTTCTGTCATTTAAAGGACCCACTTAAAGTTTGAAGAAATTCTACAAGAACAGCTTCAAAGATATGCTAGGCACAGATATCGTGGTTTTAAGATTTTAGGGAAAAAAATGTTATTTTTTAGTCCATTCAGCTACGCAAGACTTGATTAAAGTAATTATAGAGCATGAGAGAATTACTTTAATTAAACTACCCAGATTCGTTAAAACAGTATTTCTGTTACCTCATTACACAACTGCAATTTTCTTTTATATCTTTACAGAGAGTTTAACATTTCTTGGCAATACGATCCTCTTGGTTTTTTATTCAGGACAGGCTCTTCAAATTGTTCTTTCTGAAATTGCTTTCACGTATTTGTGTTCTTAATTACTCTCATAAAACAATCATCACTGTTGTTCATACGAAATGACATTAATGTAGAAGTGGAAAATATAAAGTATATAAAACAGATATAAAATATGAAGAATGTTACACTTGCACCTCTTAAAAAAGAGTCAAAAATTCTCATCTTCCACAAAAACAAACAAATATTCTTTTTATTTTATGCCAACACGTCAAAAATGGGTAATTTATGACATTTTTACTCAGGGTCTTCAATAAATTCCCCATGGTGAGCCCCAAATCAGTTAATGCGTACTTTGGTCAAACCGTTACTCCGCACAAAGAAAAAGTGCAGACAATCTCCAATACATATGATAACTTTACTTCTGCTGAAATAAACTGAATACACTTTCATCAAATAACATTTATTTTTGTCTACACAGTTTATCAATATTTATTGATTTTTAGCCATACATACTTTAATTATAAAAGCGGATTAATACCGAGTAATATTCAATCAATTGAATTGAAAGTCGGCTATATTGGATATTGTCCATGTGAGTTATGTAAACAAATCAGACATTTTAAATAATTTATGGCGAATTTCATCATTGTTCACAACTAGTTAGGCTCAGGAATTCAATATTATAACTGGATTTAACAAGGTAAATACACTTCACTCGCTGTCACTGTCTGAAATACAGCGGATTCTCTTGTATTTACGTGGTGGGGAAAAGTAGTTCCGGCACAAACAGTGGATTATCAAAATGGTAATTTCACTGATTCAAAACAGTGGATTATCACTTTTATCTCACTGATTTTTCCCTTTATTTCATTGGTAGGCATAAAATAAAATATATTATTATAACCATGAAAAACAATATGTTTTCAGAACATTTATCAAAACATTTAAAAGAAGAGTACATATGGTAAATTATGTAACAGGAAGTCGGTTTGTGTATCAGTAGTTTTAATATTCTGAGAGTCGAAGAACAAATGAAACTTTGATGCTTTATTTCATATGCGTTTTGTAAACCTGAAAACAGAGTATTTTATGGCTATTACACACGTTCACAAAAAAAATTATTCGTTACTGCTTTATATTATGTATCTCATGAGTTTTTCTAATGTTTTATCTGTAAAAAGGTATTGACTGACACGAGTTATTATTAAATTGAAGGTGACGTGCCCACGCCATCAGATTAAGCACAACCGTTATCAGACAAAAACCCTGATCAAACGCTCAACAATTAAGGCAAAACACAGATGATAATAAATATTGAAGATGTCAAAAATTTAAGATAACGTAATCATATCCTTTGGTGGAAACCATTCTGCTGAAATGATGAAGTGATTTTACTTTATTTATATCCATGCGAATATTGATGGCGTAATAGAGGCAATAGTAGCCACAGTTTTTAAACTTCATAATTTCTTTTGAGAAAAGTAAATTCATTTCAAAATGTGTTAAGTTGTTTGATGAACATCGTATATGTGTGTAATTTATGTATTTATTGTCTGCTTTTTTTTCTTTGCAATAACACCATACTCCAAACGATCTTTAAAAAGTTTGACTAATTCAACAGAGAAGAAGAACCTTAATAACAGTCTGTCTGTCTGTCTGTCTGTCTGTTTGTCTCTCTGTCTGTCCTGTTTTCTTGCCAAACGCATACTAACATGGTAGACAAATGTATGTACAAAATCTATCTGCGGTTGTATGATTTTTTTTCATAAGATTTCAAAGGCACGAACTAGTTCAGGTTAAATAAAGATGATACATTAGTATGCATAATAACATTACACAAAAGCAAGATGTTGCATTAGTATGCATAATAACATTACATGAGGCAAAATGTTGCATTAGTATGCATAATAACATTACACGAAGCAAGATGTTGCATTATTGTGCATAATAACATTACACAAAGAAAAGATGTTGCATTATTGTGCATAATAACATTGCACGAAGCAAGATGTTGCTTTGTTATGCATAATAACATTACACGAAACAAGATGATGCATTGTTATGCATAATAACATTACATGAAAGCTGTATCTTATTTATATAAAATCGACAAATAATATCTATTTATATCTTAAATTTTATATTATATACTATTTTACATAAACCAACGTTTAATCTGTTTAGATGTTTGTTTCAATAACACGAAGCCCTTTATCAAGCTAGACTAATCAATCGCGCAACGAACGAAGCAGCATGCGGAAATATTGCACGTTGTCAGGAAACTATTATGTATTATTTTGGCGCGGTAAACATTTATGATAACATACTTAAAAACCTTTGAGGATATAATTTCTTTAGTTATCTAATATATTTTCGTTTTATCTAAAATAATGACGGAAAAGGACATGCAGCATTTGAGTGTGTATTTCATTTGAAACGTACTTGATCTTCGAGATAGGGCATCAAATACTGTAACAGCTCTTTGATACATAATGGCATTTGATAACTGTAAAAGCACAGGAAAGGAAAAAAAATACCCCAACTTATTATAAACTAAAAAAGCATGACAGAGTGTAGAGTGTCTGGATCAGAAACCTAGTAACTTTCCGTTTTCATTTTTAGGAAGTGATCCATGTCACTATTTTCTTTCGCTGTTTGCCAACTTTATATACATAGCTTGTATCTTGTGGCAACTATTGGCGTTTCTTGTTCTAATATTTTTTTGTGTTTTTTTTTAAATAATATTATTTTCTGTTCCAATATACAACTCAGCTGTGAAGCGAGTTAAAGTTGTATGCAATCTGCCACCATTTATTTGATACTGTTTGTGTCATTATTAACTACAAAACAATATATAGAGGATATTTGTTTGTTTTTGTGGAAGATGAGAATTTATTTCATCGAGTGAACACCATATGTGATATTTTCACGAGTGGCGCAGCCACGAGTGAAAATATAAACATATGGTGTTCACGAGATGAAATAAATTCCCATCTTCCACTAAAAATCAAACAAATTTTCTTTTTATTTTATGCTAACACGTCAAAAATGGGTATTTTATGACATTTTTACTCAGGGCCTTCAATAAATTCCCCATGGTGAGCCCCAAATCAGGTAATGCGTACTTTGGTCAAACCGTTACTCCGCACAAAAAAGTGCAGACAATCTCCAATACATATGATAACTTTACTTCTGCTGAAATAAACTGAATACACTTTCATCAAATAACATTTATTTTTCTCTACACAGTTTATCAATATTTATTGAATTTTAGCCGTACATACTTTAATTATAAAAGCAGATTAATACCGAGTAATATTCAATCAATTGAATTGAAAGTCGGCCATATTGGATATTGTCCAAGTGAGTTATGTAAACAAATCAGACATTTTAAATAATTTATGGCGAATTTCATCATTGTTCACAACTAGTTAGGCTCAGGAATTCAATATTATAACTGGATTTAACAAGGTAAATAAATTTCACTCGCTGTCACTGTCTGAAATACAGCGGATTCTCTTGTATTTAGGTTCTGGGAAAAAGTAGTTCCGGCACAAACAGTGGATTATCAAAATGGTAATTTCACTGATTCAAAACAGTGGATTATCACTTTTATCTCACTGATATTTCCCTATATTTCATTGGTAGGCATAAAATAAAAACTTTTATCTCCTTTCTATTTTATTTTGTCGTTGGTCCTTGCTCATATAAAATTTCATCACATTTTTACTCCAGCTAAATCGAATATAATAAAGCATTGATTTGCTGATGCATCTCATATACCTAGGTTTGCAATATCACATTTGATTTTAAGTCAAAAGTATAAATAAAAAAACGTCCACTTTGATGTGTTTATTCGTGTTAATCAGTGTAACGTTTTGCACCGATTGGTGGAATGTTACGGTCTCTTTTTCTTTCAAAATGGAGAAAGACTGGACTAGTTGATGGACATATTTATCTATTTCTTAGCTAACTCCGTATATCATATTTCATTTGACTGCTTCAGAGTCCTTTGTTTACCAGATAGATAATTCCTTTATATAAAATACAAAAAATAGGAAAGCATTGCACTTGACATGAATTTTCTGGTCCAGAATGCAATAAGTTTCCTTTTTAAAGAATTGTGCTTTTTACAAGTTTTCGGACACACGCTTTTTGATAACAATAGTTCTCAAGTTTATATCATATTTTCAACATTGAATGTAGAGTCTGAACAAAAACTTTCAGCAAAGTCATAGAGTTATGCAGGCAGTTTATCATCTACACTTTTCTAATGCCAATGACTTAGAGACAAAATAAACGTGATTTTTTCTTTGAAGCATAGAGTTATGTAGGCAGTTCATCATCTACACTTTTCTAATGCCAATGACTTAGAGACAAAATAAACGTGATTTTTTTCTTTGAAGCATGACTATCATTATCCCACAGAACAGCGAACAGCGAATACGCATATTTAACAAAGAACATGGACAACAAACTTGATACGAATATTGTAGGTAACAGAAGTGTCCGCTTACTGGTAACGTCCGCATACTGGTCTAGTATGTCTAATATATCTTCTGTTCAATGACTAGTGCAATGTTTTTCCCTTACTACATATTTGATTGAAACATGCATTTCCGAATAGCTTTGGTTTTTATCATTTACAAATTCTAGATCCCTCTAATCTATACAAAATAAACATTTACATTTTTGCAGCTCTCAATTTTCTTTTCCAAAATTACTTTCTGTGGTGGTAATATTTTCCTCATTATAGAGGCTAGCAGAACAGGAGACTTTAGATTTCTCTTGATTATAGTAAATTATACAGTCGGACAAAATTTCCATATTTTAGACATTAGGAATCGTTAAAACAATATTTTTTCGTTCTCCGTTACGCAAATTCAATTTCCGTTTATGACTCTCCAGAGCGCCTTTGCGTTTCTTCGCAATCCAAAGTTATCGTAAGGAAATTTGGGAAGGGTTCTGAAAATTGCTTTCACACGTTTTAATTTGAAAACATATGAAACCATCAACACAATGGATTAATTGTACCATAAAATGAAAGGTAGATGGAATAAAAGATACAGACACTGTACATGGTGTGTGTAATGCATATTTGGAAGCGCAGTTTCAAATGTCAACGTGTAGGCTTCCATTAACGCTGATACCATGATGATGAACAATTAAATGTCCTACCGACTTTTGGTTAATATTTTTTGGGAGGGGTACATTATTCAAAGAGTTTTCAGTGTTATGTGGTTTCATTTCTTTTGTGATTTATGTGATGTAATGTATGTTTATGTGTTTGAAAAAAACAAATCTTTTTTCCAAGCATCGGACGAACAAAAAAGCTAATAATTACTGTTTCTGTTGTTACAGTTCCCAATCCAGTAATCAAATTGGTCACAAAATCATATTTTTACTCGAGTTTTCCACAAAACATGTTAAAGCACCTCTGACGACTCGTAAAACACAAATTGAAATTTCTGTTTCTGTTTCAGAAATCTATAAATCATAAAAGATGTTGTGGTAATGGCCAGAAGAAATTATACAACAGTCTTGAGAATCCACTTATTTCATGACGTATCACGAAATGGATACTATTATGTAAATTAAAAAAAAATCGCAATTATATAGACAAGGATGGGGTATAACAGAACCATTCCCTATACCATTGATTAAGCTTTATCACTGGAGAAATTGAAATATGATTAACATGAGTTTGTTTTCGATTTGGAGAAAATTTATTATATTACTGTTTAATGAGTAGGCCAATGCATTAAACGCGTCAGTAAAGCGACATTTTTTTCTTTGATTCATTTCACTTGCTGCATGGAAGCACAAAAATTCACACAAGGCATTTTTATGGAAAGAAATATTCCCAGTACTTTTTTCCTGTCCTATTAATTGATCTGAAATTAATTGACTTTTGGAGCTGTTTGCTGCTGTTAATGCGTGTTTAGGGAAAAGCAAACTCATATTTCGTCACTAGGTTTCCAGCTAATGTAGAATTAACCCCCAGAGACCGGAAATGTCTACCGTTATGAGATTTATATGAAGGAATACGGCCGATGAAACCATTTTTCATTTATAGTAATGCAGTCATATGCTGCAAGGTCAAGTCGGCGTCAAGAGCAGATTACAGCTTTGTTGAAATGCTAAACTGGCACCTCTGTGTTACCCCTCAGTGTCTCATCACGAATGATACGGTCCAATAATATATTGTATTTGATTTTTCGACCCTACAGTTTTGTGTTTTAGAGAACAAATACTGACAGCGTCACAGCTTTGCTCAGTGTCAACAATATATTTGGGCGGTGGTCCTATCATGAGAAACAGATAAACGTTCATCTCTTTAACATAATTTGCTTTAAGGAGATAAACGTTCATCTCTTTAACATAATTTGCTTTTAGCAGATAAAAGTGCATCCTATAACATAATTTGCTTTTAGCAGATAAACGTGCATCCTTTAACATAATTTGCTTTTAGCAGATAAACGTGCATCCTTTAACATAATTTGCTTTTAGAAAATAAACGTTCATCTCTTTAACGTAACTTGCTTTTAGCAGATAAACGTGCATCCTTTAACATAATTTGCTTTTAGAAAATAAACGTTCATCTCTTTAACATAATTTGCTTTTAGCAGATAAACGTGCATCCTTTAACATAATTTGCTTTTGGAAAATAAACGTTCATCTCTTTAACATAATTTGCTTTTAGCAGATAAACGTGCATCCTTTAACATAATTTGCTTTTAGAAAATAAACGTGCATCTCTTTAACGTAACTTACCTTCAGCAGATAAACGCACAACTCTTTAACAAAACATGCTTTCATCAAATAAACGTGCATGTGTTTAACATAACTTGATTTCAACTGTCTACTTTCTTAAAGACTAGTATTGAGGTTTTATACATAATATGTAGGTTTGTTAGAATGATTGTATAACTGATCTTTGAGTTTTATCCTTCAGTTAATAGTTTGAAGAAAATGATGTCTCCGGAAATATTTTACATGAAAAAAATATTTCAGCATAAACTTCATCAAAACATATCTCTTCAATAAAGAAAAGAATGTCTTCCGTAAATATTTATAATCTAACTACTATCTGAACTACTTATATCTGAACTTCTAAAACTGTCATCTTTGGAACCAATATCAATAGATTCCCATGCCACTAAAGACGAATAATGTTCATGGAAGGATACTTTTAATTTTGTTATCATAACTTTTTGCCAACATACTTTTTCCTGATGATTTTTTTATCTTCCCGTGTTCTGTATTTATTGCCGAGCCATTGATCATTTGTTTTTAGGTAATGGCTATGTTTTATTTAATTAAGTGAAACAGTTTTGCGCTCAGCATCTATTTCTGACAAGAAATATTCAATGAACAATGGCAAAGAATAACCTTGTAATAGTAGACATTAGATAAATCATATGTATCAAATAGATTTATGTTCTATATACATTGAAATAAACCTCTCCAAGGCAGTTTCAACTAGGTGATGTAATTTTGTGTTTTCTCAGCCAAGGAGCAAAATGATTTTGAAGTTTGTTCAATAATTACCTCATATTTTACATACATACAAAAAAAAAGAATTTAGTTGCATTCCCATAAACTTCGATTTCTTTTTCCACCCAAAACATGTACTTTTACAATGCAATTATCTCAAACCCTGTCAGTAAAAGAATTCAGAATGAAAAACCAAAATATAACATATTCTATGTAGCCAGACACACACTTTAACAGCAAATGGCGTTGACAGCTATTTAAAAGACAAGAGAGTTACTTTCAAGGCAAGTCAACGGGGATCGCAAGAATATGTACTTGACGAAAAACATAACGTTAAAATATTCTATTGAACGTTAGAAGAGCAAAGCTGCTTTTATCTGATGGTGGTTGTTTGCACTTTGTTTTAAACGCCGTGGAGTGATTAATATCTTGATAACTTTGCTTATCACTTGTCCAGAAACTGTAAGGAAACAAGGTTTTCTTAACTAAAGCGAAAAACACAACATATCTACGGGTAAGTTCAAATCCCATATCACACTCAACAATATGGATTGTCTACCACTCTATTTCTGATCATTTACATATAGTTTCTATTACAAGTGATTGATGCATCTATTTCCGTCTAAACGATATGACATTTCGTTCCAATCGTACATTTTCATTCCTTACTGCTCCATTTCAGTTGGAAAGAAAATTCGAAAGTTAGTTTAAAGTCGCATGATCCACACAGAATGAAAATTCATCAAGAATTAGTCCAAAGAGTGAGATTTGCTGCCGAAAATTCCAGACAGAAAGCAAATTTGTGTTACAAACAAAATGAATGTTCCTAAATGCCTGCGCTTAATCCAACAAGTTAGTTAAAAAACTAGCACTAAAGCTTTTATTTGGTGGAATACCTGACAAATTGTCGACTCACATTTTCAGCTTAAGCATTCGTTTTGTGTTAAACTAAAAACGTACTTTTAATATGCAGCGTTTCTGTGGACTATTAAGATAACGAAATGATATTAAAAGACTAAGATGGTAATAGGATACAACTCGAGGTAATTAATTACATCAAGTGGAATATTTTGTTCATAAAAATTTGGTATATAATTGTTCTATACTGTTGAGCCAACTGAAATGGTAATTGATGGTTAAATTCGTTTTTAAGATTACTTGTTGTATTCTTTGTCATTTAAGTGTTACCAATTTTCTTCTTTATTGTTTGTTTTGATTTGATTTCCTTTTCTTGCATCGTTTTATGGTGAATTGTAAAATTTTATGGTTCAAATCAAGAATTAAAAGGAGCAGTTGTTAGAAGTATAATTGATTCTTTTGCATAAAAAAGTCTTTTGGTGCTAGGCTATTTATTCGTCCTTTTTTTTAGGTGACTAGCACTCATTTTATGACGTAAGATTTCTACTTCAGTTTCTGTTCCCAAAGTAGAGTTAAAATACTGGAATTTAAATGGACAGTAGTTTTAACGTTGTAATTCAAGATGGCGTTCTCAAAGTTGAAAGTTACTGTTGTATTTGAATTGCAAAAAAGAGAAAAACAATATATTAAGACTTATTTTACTGAAATTTGGATAAAAAAATGTCAAAAATATTTTTACTTAACGGCGTGTCAGTTACGAACTTTAAACAGAAAAGCATTTTTAGACAGCATAATTAAACAAAATGAAACGACAGAGACAGTTTCTCTTTTACTGGAACCATTTAAGGCTTGCCTTCATTACACAATGTTATATATCTGTGGAAAGGGTTAACGGAGGACATTTTCATTTGTCTGAATTAGCAAGCCAGAGGTTTATATGAATAGATATTTATATAAAGGTAAAAGAAAGCTGTTTAGAAAATGATTATCTGTGATAGGTAGATTTAAACTGTTTTGAACTGTTTTGTCTAGAATAAGATGTGTAAATTAGAACAAAGGAAAAATCAAATGAAAATAAAAAAATAACTAGAGATGTGCCCATAGGACACGGATGCCCCCTTATTCTGCTGTATTGTCACAAAAAAGAATCCTGTACAATTACAGGTGCGTAAAAAACATTGTCCATAACATTAAGGAGTCTAAAAATCCTTTTTTCCTTAATCAGGGGGCATAAGTCTGCCGATCATCAATAAATTTGCGTCAAAAAACCCAGGTGCATAAGTTCACATGCTGACAACTATTTTTAGAAAGTTCTATGGCTCTAGCAGTTATACGTTTGAAGTTACACTCGACACAAACCAGCGAGACAGTGCGACGGCGTGATAGCGGACGGACGGACAAGGGCAAATCTATATGTGGCGGTGTCATAAAAAGAAGTATAGTTTATTATGATTTTGGTTTTAATGCAATTGCGTAGGTACTGAAGATGTTAACCATTGGTTAGTGCTCACTATTATACGATAACTGTCATCGATCAAATATTTTCCTTTTGACGAATGGCCCTTTGACCACGATGCACGTTTTCGGTCGTTAATAGCATAATGACGAGCATCTTCAAATAATTGTCTTATAAGTAGTTTGCTCTATGCACACATGACTTACTCCAAGCGATGTTTGTTAATGACTACGTTCCAGACAATTAAAGAATGCTAAAACTGCCTGGAATTCAAGGCGTTTCAACAACTTCCATTATCTATTAAAGAGGTCGCTTACTCATCACCTAACCCTCTAATTTATGGAAGGTCTTGTGTCCGAGTCCGGTACCCCAAATGCCATGCTTTTGTGAAAGTTGGAAGCTACTTTTATGGAGGACTTCCCTAGAATGATGTTTGGTAAACTGCCTACCACGCTTATCAGGAGAATGTTAACATCTAGCTTAACCAAAAGTGCAACTCGAGTAAAGCAAAATTAAAAGTTGAAAAAAGATATTGAGGCAATTGCTTATCTCTGAACGCATGTAACCGTCAACTCTTGCACAGATATGAATAAATAACAATGCTTCTAGTGTCCGTAAAAGGATGCCATTAATTGTGTTATCAAAAATGTCTGTCATCGTATAATCACACTTTACTGTTCGTGATAGCATTTTTAACTTTCGTAGGCTGCCTGAATTGTAGAGTTATTGATCAGGACTTCCTAGATAAGAGTTGTTACTATTTGAGAAAGCGAAAGTTCTGTAAAGCATCCACATTAATGTTTCAGTAAATCTCCAATGCCAATCCGATCAATATGCCTGTAAATATTGATGTATGCATATCATATTACTCATAAAATATATCATATATTTTCATGTTGGTTCTTTTAAATTGCCTGTCCCTAATAGCTAAAAATCGGTCTTGATGTAAATAAATGATATATTCAACACAAATCATATTCTTTAGGATATCAGCTAAATATAAAAAATATCTTAGATATGCAGTGCTATACTTATAGTAGGAGTTTTGATAAGCAGACAATTTCACAAGGTTTGTAAATTACTATTTAAACTGCTGCTGTCATTACTTGCTAATCGCTAAAATATATCTATTTAATTTCTTTTGTACAGGAAATACTAATTCAGTCTTAAGTTGTACTAAATCATAAAATTCTTCCAATTTACCACAAGCTATTATTAAGATGTTGTAAGGATATATGTCCTCCCAAACTTAAACACTACATAATAAATGAAATATATACCGACCTTTAAAAAAAGTTAGTAGTAAAATATTGTCAAAATTCTATACATTGTTTCCTGTGTGCTATTTTGTAATTAATTCTACGACAATGCAAGCGATGTTCGCAGACTTAATTTCTTAGCACATTTACTTTATCAGTGTAATTATCGAAAACATCCATTAGCAAAATGAGACCGAAACGCTGTCAGAATATTAAGTATCCCATCTAGCCATTAACGACGTAAGTCAACTGTTATCTAGCGTTAACAGAAATCAGAGAATGACGAAAGCTTTCACTTCCTTAGACCGTCAATAATCAGTGGATTAGTCTGATCAAACTAGAACTGTTGATGAAAATGTCAGGCAACAGACGCGGAAAATGTATTTTCTGGGAAATATATCAAGCGTTATTAAACATCATAAATATATATTACTTGCCATTAAGAATTTGGCCATGTACATGTTTTTCTTAAAATTCTTTCTCAGAGTATGTTCCTTGGAAATTAAAGATCAATGAAATGAAATTCTAGTATGAAGATTTTAAGAATTTTAATATTGTGTTTTTGACAGATTTCCTATGATCTATGACTTAGATGTATTTTTACAGATTTAAAGAATTTTAATATTGTGTTTTTGACAGATTTCCTATGATCTATGACTTAGATGTATTTTTACAGATCTATTTATTTATTTATTTACTGGAAATCATCGAAGGGGTTCAAAAACTCATATAAGAATAAATAATTTTCATAATTGATGTATTGGTAATGCTTTCTAATAAATTGTATCAAAGAAAGATGACAGTGTCATTTCCAAAAAAAAAATATATATATTTTGCGACAGAAAATAAAGTCATAGAAGTAGCAGCCAGGTAAAGATACAAAATGTTACAGCTGGTTAATATCCAGTGTTCAGAATAGGATGCAATTAAACATTATTATAATGGGAAAATTGTTTTAAAAAATTGATTTCGATCGTAAAACACTGCAAATGGAAAAATGTGACCTTTAGCGCCATTGTAATATGAACATATTCTTCAACTAACCATAAAATCAAAACTGTTGCTATATGAATAATATGAATTAATTTGCGAAACTCGAACTCTAACAAAACAAGAAAATGATGAGCTTTGAAAAATGTTGCATCAGTTTTAATTGGAATATTCAGCTAAAAAATTAATGTTCTTACACTGCAAAAATGTTCATTGTTCATTCATTTAGATAATACCAACAAAATATTTTATGACATTATATAAAAAGCAAGTTTTATTTATATAGAATTAACATCTCTCAAGCTATAATATTTTTGTATATCCATATGAGAGAATTTTATAGTGAAAAAAGACTTCCATTAAGTTTCCATAAACAATATTTGCAATCACATTGTAATAGAAAAGAACCACAACCATATACTTAATACCTAAACGCATTTTCCTGATCAGTATAATTATCTTAAACATCATTTTTATTTTGTCAAAGCAGACACAATGGAAGTCGTCATATTAAATTTCCCATCTATCCATTAGCGACGTTCCTTTGAAACGTTAACATAATTCTCTAAGAGAGGAAAGCTTTTACTTTGATGCCATCAACATCCATTAACAAACTCAAACGTCAAATGTGGCCAGAAAACTATAGAGTGGCTGTTATATGTTTTGCTTGACGTACAAAGAAAAGTTACGAACTTCTTGAAAGTATACTGTCAAAGTACCACTGGAAAACATATGACTGAACGGGTAGGCCATATGCTTGGCGAATGTGTTTAATGATGGCTGGATTAAATTCTGAAAAAAAAGACTTACAACAAATATAATGAGATAATGCAATGATTCAGCCACCAAAGTCTTTTTGTAGTATTGTACAGAATATTTAGAACAATAGCAATACCATTCTATTCTATTTTCTTTGACAATTCTTTTCACTTATATTATATATATACATGTAGTACTATTTTTTCGTATTTTCTTTTTAGTGGAGATGTGATGCTAGTATGAGCAAATTTGCGCTCTGTATTTCCAGCTCTGATCTGCTTTGTATTGAAAGGCCAGAAGTCATTTTGACAATCTCGTAGAAATATTGTAACACTTAATATTTACTGGTCAGATTCGTTTATTTAATGCATTTTGTTGTTACAATTAGTGTGAAAGGATTAAGTCCTACAGAGAACAAAGCAATTAATTGTAAAGGTTCCATCAGATCTGAAATTAATCTTTTTGCGTTATTGTCGTTCCTACATATTTGGTTTACTATAAGATTGTTCTTTACTGTTTAAACCATTATATGATAGACTTATACTATATAAATAGTTGTAAAGTATATACACAAAAATCTCAGAAAGTATATGATCGTTGGTTATCAAAATGCCGTTATTAATATATTTCTGGGCAAATTAGCCCCTTGTTTTGATTTCTTCTTTGTTAACTGGCTAAAAATTCCTTTTTCACATATGACTCGTCAATCTGTATTTTATACTTCCATACAATTAAGAGTACATTTTATTTTCTTCACTAATGAAAGAACAAACAAAATACATCTAACAACAGACAAATAATATAAACAATCCTGGACGCATACCAGACTTTGAAAAAGGTGAACAACAATCGATCACTAACAAAACTACGGGAATGAGCGACCAAAAACAAAATAACTAATACTTCGACAAAATCTAATTCTTTATCAAACTGCCAAACAATGATGCAAATGCCAAAGTAAAAAGACTTTTTTGTAATGAGTTCCTGCTTTTCCATAATTTTATTTTTTAAGCGATCGACTTGTATAACAACACTTTTGTTTGGGATTAACTATTTAGGATTGAATTCGTCTAAATAAATGCCAGGGTGGCGAATTAATGATATCAAGGAACCTTTAAAATGTTAAAAATATCAATTTTTTCGATCTAAAACCGAGTAATTAATTGCAATAATGCTTCAAAATATAATCGCTAGTGAAAAACAGAAACAGATTTTCTGGAGCCATTCAAATGGGGAGTATTCATTTAAGTCTGCTATCAAAATGCACTTATGTTGTTGTTTTTTGTACCGATCAATTATTTTATTGCCATTTCTAAAATCGGAAAGTAGCTACAAGCCATTTTCTTTGAATGAATGTAACTAGGATGAACTCTTCAAATTGCTCATCTTCGAAGTTCATATTTCCCTCTGATACAATTAAATTGTAACCTTCTTTACAGTGCGCATTTCTATTACACAACAGGACCTATTCACATCTTGCTTCAATAAACGTTGGTGAATAAAATACATAGTGTAATATATTATAAGCAAAAAAACCCTTACAAACAGATTTCATACCAAATGATTTGTCTTAATTTTTCTTAATTTAAATTGTAACTGGAAGAATGATACTTTTACTTTTCCAACATGAGATATTTAATATCGTTTATATGCAATATCTTATCTCTTAGCTCATAACATATTAATATTGATAAAACAAAGTTGTTACGTTTACTAAAGAAACATTACAGTTATAGGTGTGTATTATTTTGCTATCGAAATGTCTGATGGCAAGCGGTGAAACATTATTGTTTTAGATATCAATGATGTCTTTCCATATATTGTCTACATTGTCGAGCTTTTGGTGATATTCTAGTTTACAAAAGATGTTGTCTACATAATAAAGTGGTTTTGTCTCTGTCAAACATTGAAGATTTTGAAAGTGCTGTTCCAAAATGTCAAATGGACGAACCAAGACAGGTTTCCATGAACGCTGATACCATGCTCAGAACAAATGTCCGATTAAATTTTGGTCAATACTTAAAGAGAGAGAAAAATACCTCTTCAGAGACTAATTTCATTTCTTTTGCGGTTTATGACTTTTTAGGTGTTTGAAAAAAATATCATTTTTGGCAAGCTTCGGAAGAACAAAAAAAACAAATAATAACTGTTACTGTTGTTACAGTTCCCAATCCAGTAATCAAATTGGTCACAATATTATATTTTCATCCAAGTGTTCTACAAAACACATCAAAGCATTTCTGACGTCTCGTAAAACACAAACTGATTTAAATAATAATAATAATAATAATAATAATAATTCAGATAAGATGAGGTAAAGCTGGAAAACGAGAGACCATTCAATTTAATACGTATTTCTCCAGTTTTTAATAATTCAGATAAGATTTTTTTTAAACTTTTTAACCGAAGATGGGTATTAAATACGAAAATACTTATTTTTAAAACATAATCTCTTTAATTAAATGCCACTATATAACAATAAGTGAAGGATGACATAGTCATATCTATTTAATAAATAGACATATAGATAAAAATGGGTCAGTGAAGCAACTTTTTTTTCTTTTTTATTCATTTCACTTGCTGCATGAAAGCACAGAAATTCACACAAGGCCTTTTTATGGAAAAAAAATTTCGACTATTTGTTTCCTGTCCTGTTAACTGATATGAGATTAATTGCCTTTTGGGGCTTTTTGCTGCTATTAATGCCTGTTAAGGGAGACTCATATTTCGTCACTAGGTTTCCATCTAATGTAGAATTAACCCCCAGAAGACCAGAAATGTCTACCGTTATGTGATTCATATGAAGAGGTACGGCCGATGGAAGCATTTGTCATTTATATTAGTGCAGTAATGCTGTAAGGTCAAGTCGTCATCAAGAGCAGGTTACAGATTTGCTGAACTGTTTAATTGTAAATCTTGCGTTACACCTTATATTGCCTCATCACGAATGAAACGATCCTGTAATAAATTGTATTTGGTCCTTTGACCTTACGGGTTTATGCTTTTAGAGAACTGATCGATAAACGTAACAAAACATGCCCACGGGCAGAATGTCGAGCCCGCTCGTCTTAATTCAAACCTGAACCTATAAGCTTCAGACCAAGGAGAAAGATGTATACATAGGTGAGATGTTCGCAACACATCCTCTTTATACCGAAGGTAAAATCTTGACATTGAATTGACATTGTAGACGTTACGCTCCGGATTTGGGTTTTGAGCCGACCCTCCAAGTGTGACCTTGACCTTTTAGCGGCTGACCTGGGTTTTGCGTGTGACACACCATCCCATCATGGTAAACATTTCTATCAAACTATTTTGTAATCCTTCAAAGAATGAGCAAGATATAGACCAGACAAATCTAGATGGACGCATGGACTGACGGACGCACATACACCAAAACCGCCAAAAGTGAAAAGCATCGACTAAGTCAAACATAATACTTTTAAGCATAAGCAAGATATAGCGCCAAAAAAACAAACCTTGACCACAGACACCTGAAGTTTTCGCACTACACTCAGCCTCACTATGGAGAATATTTGTCCCAAGTTTTATTAAAATCCCTCCATGCATGTAGAAGTTACGCTCCGGACACGGGTTTTGCGCTGACCTCCAAGTGTGACCTTGACCTTTGAGCAGCGGACCTGGGTTTTGTGTGCGACACATGAACCCATCATGGTAAACATTTCTATCAAACTATTTTGTAATCCTTCAAAGAATGAGCAAGATATAGACCGGACAAATCTAGATGGACGCATGGACTGACGGACGCACATACACCAAAACCGCCAAAAGTGAAAAGCATCGACTAAGTCAACCATACTACAAGCGGGCTCAACAATTTCAAAATCCTCTGACCATTAAGCATAATACTTTTAAGCATAAGCAAGATACAGCGCAAAAAAAAACAAATCTTTATATTCTGACCTCTTGTGACCTTGACCTAACCTTCATTTTGCGCGAGACAACTCAACTCAACATGGAGAACATTTGTGCTAAGTAATATTAAAATCCATCCATGTATATAGAAGTTATACTAGGAAATGAATGTTTATTTTGTTATTTGACTTGCGACCCCTAAATATGGCGCTGACCTCCAAGTGTGACCTTGACCTTTGAGCAGCGGACCTGGGTTTTGTGTGCGACACATGAACCCATCATGGTGAACATTTGTACCAAACCATTTTGTAATCCTTTAAAGAATAAGCAAGATATAGAACGGACAAATCCGGACGGAGGCACAGACGCACGGACGCACCGAACTATACGCCAAAAGTGGCGACTAAGTCGAGCTCACCGCAAGCAGGCTCGACAAAAACTGGAAGCGTCACACCTTTGCTCAGTGTCTACAATATATTTGGGTGGTGGTCCTATCATGAGAAACAGATAAACGTTCATCTTTTCAACATATCTTGCTTTCAGTCGATAAACGTGCATATCTTCAACATATCTTGCTTTCAGTCGATAAACGTGCATATCTTCAACATATCTTGCTTTCAGTCGATAAACGTGCATATCTTTCTATTAAATTGCCTTCAGCTGATATACGCACAACTCTTTAACAAATTTGCTTTCAGTTAATAAACTTGCATATGTTTAACATAACCTGCTTTCCACTTTCTACTTTCTAAAAGACTAGTATTGAGGTTTTATACATAATATGTAAGTTTGTGTTTAAAATGCTTGTATAACTGATTTTTTATTCTTAACCTTCATTTAATAGTTTGAATAAAACTATGTGTCTCCGGAAATATTTTACATAAAAAAAAGGTTTCAACATTAACTTAATCATCAGGTATCTCTTCAATAAAGTATAGATTGTCTTCCATAAATATTCACAATCTAACTACTACTTATATCTCAACCTGTAAAACTGTCATCTTTGGAACCAATATGAATAGCTTCCCATGCCATTAAAGAGGAATTCTGTCTGTCGAAGGAAACTTTTAATTTTGTTATCATTACTTTCTGCCAACATACTTTTTCCTAATGATTTTTTTTATCTTTCCGTGTTCTGCATTTATTGTCGAGCCATTGATCCTTTGTTTTTAGATAACGGTTATGTTTTGTTTAATTAAGTGAAAGATTGTGCGCCCAGCATTTATTATTGTCAATAAATAGCCAAAGGACAATGTCATTCAATAACCTTATAATACTGAACAATAGATAAACCAAATGTTTCAAATAGTTATGTTTTATATACATGTAATAAACCTGTACAGGGCAGTTTCAACTCGATGTAAGAGCAGCCCAAACATATAAGAGATCAAATTAATAATTTTCGAGTAAACTAGTTTTAAATTTATGTTTTCTCGATCAATGAGCAAAACAATTTTGAGGTTAGGAAATGAAGTTAAAATGGAGAGTTTGTTCAATTATTAGCTCATGTGTTACATATACACAAAACACACACAAAAAAGAATTTAGTTGCATCCCCATAAACTTCTTTGTCTTTCTCAACCCAAAACAGTTACTTTTTACAATTATCTCAAACCTTGTCAGAGAAAAAATCAGATATATCAGCTATTTAAAAGAAAAAAAGAGTTTCCTTCAATTCTATGAAGGAAAGTCAGCGGGGATCTCAAGCATACGTTAGACGAAAAACATCAAGTTAAAATATTTTATGGAACGTTAGGAGAGCAAGCTGCTTTGGTTTGATGGTAGTCGATTACACTAGTCTTAGTATTAAACTTCGTGGAATGATTAATATATTGATTACTTTGTTTATCACTTGTCCAGAAACTGTAAGGAAACAAGGTCTTCTTAACTAAAGCGAAAACCAGAAAGCATGCTTATTCACCGCATTTTAACTAGTAAGTTCAAATTCGATATCTTACTCAACAATTTGGGTTGTCTGCAACTCTTTTTTCTGATCATTTACATATAGTTTCAATTAAAAGTGATTGATGCATCTATTTCCGTCTAAACGATATGACATTTCATTCAAATCGTACATTTTCATTCCTTACTGCTCCATTTCAGTTGGACATAAAATTCGAAAGTTAGTTTATAGTCGCATGATCCACACAGAATGAAAAATCAAGAAGAATTAATCCCATGTGAGATTTGCTGCCCAAGACAGAAAGCAAATTTGTGTTACAAACAAAATGAATGGTCCTAAATGCTTGCGCTTAATCCAGCAAAACTGTTGAGAAAATTGGCACTTTATTTTTAAAGGGTGGAATACTTGACTTCAAAGAAATTGTGGACTTCCATTATCAGCTTTATCTTTCGTTGTCTGTTAAACTTAAAAGGTACTTTTAATATGCAGGGTTTCTGTGGGCAATTAAAGTAATGAAATGATATTCGGCAACAATTTAAAAGACTAAAATGGTAATAGGATAAAACACGACATAATTAATTACCTCAAGTGGAATATTTCGTCCATAAAAATTTGGTGACATAATTGTATCATAGTTTTATATTGTGGAGCCAACTGAACCGGTAATTGATAATTTAACTCTTGTTGCATTCTTTGTCATTTAAGTGTTAGCAATGTTCTTTTTATTGTTTGTATTTTTTATTTCATTTTAGCATCGTTTTATGGTGAATTGTAAAATTTTATGGTTCAAATCAAGAATTAAAAGGAGCAGTTGTTAGAAGTATAATTGATTCTTTTGCATAATAAAGTCTTTTGGAGCCCAACTCATTATTCGACTTTGCTTTTCGTGTGACTAGGACTCATTTTATGACGTAAGATTCCTACTTAAGTTTGTTGTTCTTAAAATTTAGTTATAAATACTAGAATTTAAATAGGCCGTAGTTTCTTCGTTGTAATGACGTCATTCTAAATATCGTTCTCAACAGTGAACGGTACTGTTGTATTTGAACTGTAAAGAGAGAGAGAGAGAGAGAGAGATAGAGAGAGAGATAGAGAGAGAGAAGTTTTAAAACATATTTAACTTAAAACTCGATAAAGAGCATTTTAAAAATATTTTACTTATCGGCGTGTCAAAACAAACTTTAAATAGAAATAAATGAAATTTTAAAAAACATAATTAAACAAAATGAAACAACGAAGACAGTTTCTCTTCCACTGGAGCCATTGAAGGCTTGCCTTCATTACACAATGTTATGTATTTGTGGCGCATTAAGTGTTAAGACATGGTTAGCGGAAGAACTTTTCAGATGTCTGAATTAGCAAGCCAGTGGTTTATATGAATAAATGTTTACGTAAAGGTAAAAGCGAGTTGTTAAGAAAATGAATATCTGCGATAGGTAGTTTTAAACTGTTTTGAACTGTTTTGTCTAGAATAAGAATGGCAAATTAGAACAAAGGTAACATCAAATAAAGACTAAAAAATAAATAAAAAGTGAGAATAGTATATTTTTGATTCTGGTTTAGATGAAGATGTTAAACATTGGTTGCTGCTCGCCATTATACGATAACTGTCCTCGAGCAAGTAATTTCCTTCAGACAAACGGCCCTTTGACATTATGCACGTCTTCGGGAGTTTATAGGATAATGACGAGCAATTTCAAATAAGTATGTCTTTTAAGTAGATCACTCTTAGCATACGTGACTTACTTCAAGTGTTGTTCGTTAATGAGTACGTTCCAGACAATAAAAAATGCTAAAACTGCTGGGAATTCAAGACGTTTCAACAACTTCCGTTATGTGGCGGTGAGGTCGCTTACTCATCCATAAACATCTAACTAATGAAAGGTCTTGTGTCCGAGCCCCGGTACGCTAAATACCATGTTTATGTGAAAGTTGGAAGCTACGTTTACGGAGTCCTTCCCTACAATGATGTTTGGAAAACTGCCTACCACGCTTATCAGGAGAATGTTAACATCTAGCTTAACCAAAAGCAAAACTCGGGGAAAGCAAAATTAAACGTTGCAAAAACATATAAGACAGCTGCTTATCTCTGAACGCATGCAACCGTCAACCCTTGCACAGATATGAATAAATAACAATGCTTCTAGTGTCCGTAAATGGATGGCATTAATTGTGTTATCATAAATGTCTGTCATCGAATAATCACTCTTTACTGTTCGTGATAGCATTTTTATCTTTTCGTAGGCTGCCTTAATTGTACAGTTATTGATCAGGATTTCCTAGATAAGAGTTGTTACTACTATTTAATTAAAGCGAAAGTTCTGTAAAGCACCCACATTATTTTTTTGTAAATCTTCAATGCCTATGCCAATAAATATTCCTGTAAATATTGATGTACATTGTGTATGCTTATCATATTACCCATAAAATATATCATATAATACCATGTTGGTTCTTTTAAATTGCCTGTCCCTAATAGCTAAAAATCGGTCTTGGTGTAAATAAATTATTTATTCAACACAAATCATATGCTTTTGGATATCAACAATATATGAAAATACCTTATGCAGTATCATACTTACACTAGGAGATTTGATAAGCAGCCAATTTTACCAGGTTTGTAAATTACTATTAAAACTGCTGCTGTCATTACTTGCTTTCTGTTTGATTCGAGGTAGGTATATTTATATAATTAAAACACTATGGCTGTTTGTTGGTTGACGCACAATTTCAAACAAACAAAAAAGAAACATATGACCAGTGAAATTATCTTATTCATGTAAGTAACAAATTATTGTCAAGATCTTATACATTGTTTCCTATGTGCTACTCTTGTAATCAATTATACGACAATGCAAGCGATGTTCGCAGACTTAATTTCTTAGCACATTTACTTTATCAGTGTAATTATCGAAAACATCCATTAGCAAAATGAGACCGAAACGCTGTCAGAATATTAAGTATCCCATCTAGCCATTAACGACGTAAGTCAACTGTTATCTAGCGTTAACAGAAATCAGAGAATGAGGAAAGCTTTCACTTCATAGACCGTCATAATCAGTGGATTAGTCGGATCAACTAGAACTATTGATGAAAATGTCAGGCAACAGACGCGGAAAATTTATTTACTGGGGAATTTACCAAGCGTTATTAAAATAATCGATATATATTACTTGCTATTAAGAAAGTGGCCATTTAAACGTTTCCTTAAAATTCTGTCTCAGAGAATGTTCCTAGGAATTCAAATATCAATGAAATGAAATTCTAGCATTAACTTTAATTGTTTCAAAAAGATGCTTTACATTTTAAGATTTTGTTTTTGACTCAACAGATTTGCTATGATCTGTGACTTAGATATATATTTACAGATCCTTTATTTATTTTTTTTTCCTATATATTTATTAGAAATGAGTGTAGGGGGATCAAAAACTCGTATAAAAATAAATTTAACAGCTTTCATAATATAAGTACTGGTGATACTTCACCTTAAATTGTATTAAAGAAAGATGACAATGTCATTTTCAACAACAATATGTTCCAACAGAAAATACAGTGATAGAAGTAACATACGAGGAGAAATACAAAATGGTACAGTTGGTTGCTACCAACTGTTCAGGATATGATGCAATAAATTATAAGTTTTATAATGAGAACAAACACTTTTAAGCGAGAGAAAATGTGATCTTTGGAGCCATTCAAATGTGAAAACATTATTCAACTAGCCATAAAATGAATATTGTTGTTTTATGGTTAAAATGAATTATTTTGCGAAATGGAACTCTTAACAAAACAAAAAAATGTGATGAGCTTTGAAAAAGTTGCATCAGTTTTAATTGAAAATCAATTAAAGATGTTATTACCCTACATAGTATGTTCTCTGTTCATTTTTTTAGATAATGCCAACAAAGTATTTTTTACCATATTTTGTAAAAAAAATCAAGACGTTTTATTTAGTATCAATATCTTTAAAGCTGTACTATTTTTGTGTGTCAATATGAGAGAACTTTAAAGTAAAAGACAGACTTCCCTTTAGTTTCCAAAAAAATAATATAATCAATCACATTGTAATAAAAGAAAATCATGTTCATAGACATAATTTTTAAATGCATTTTCCGGATCAGCCTAATTATCTAAAACATCATTTTTATTTTGTCAAAGCAAGCAAAATGGAAGTCGGCATATTAAATTTCCCATCTATCCATTAGCGACGTCTCTTTGAAACGTTAACATAATTCTCTAAGAGAGGAAAGCTTTTACTTTTATGCCATCAACATCCATTAACAAACTCAAACGTCAAATACGGTCAGAAAACTATAGAGGGACTGTTATTATTTGTTTTGCATAACGTACAAAGAAAATTTACGAACTGCTAGAAAGTATGCTGTCAAAGTACACCTTGAAAACAAATGACTGAGTTGGCACTATGCTTGGCGAACATGTTTAATGATGACTCAATTAAATTGAGGGGAAAAAAAGACTTACAACAAACATAATGAGATAATGCAATTATTCAGCTACCAACGTCTTTTTTTGTAGTATTGTACAGAATATTTAGAACTACAGCCATTGATATTACATACCATACCATCCTATTCCCTTTTCTTTGTAATTTCTTTTCACTTATATTATATTATGTACTTTTCATTCGTATTTTCTTTTTAATGGAGACATGCAAATTTGCGCTGTGTATTTTCAGCTCTGATCTGCTCTGTGTTGAAAGGCCTGATGTCATTTTACAACCTGTTGAAAATATTGTAACACTTAATATTTACTTGTCAGATTCATTTATTTAATGACTTTTGTTGTTACGAGTATGAAAGAATTGAGACTACTGCAGACTACTACTACAGACAACATCGCAATTAATTGAATAGGTTCTATTAGATCCTAAATGTGTTTACTTGCGTTACTGTGGTTCCGACATACATATTTAGTTAACTATACTTTGACAAAGACAAACACCAATAGATCACTTACAAAACTACGGGAATGGTCTGATTCTTTATTAAAATACCAAACAATGATTCAAACATAAAAGTAAAGAAATATTTCTATTTTTTGTTGTTATTGCTTTTTTTTCTTTTTTCTTTTTTTTTTTTGGGGGGGGGGGGGGGGGGGGGGGGGTAACGAGTTCAGATAGTAAAAAAAATATTCTCAGCTTTTTTGGGTTTTTCTCTTTGTGTGTGTTCGTGTGTGTGCGTGTGTGTGTGTGCGTGTGTGTGTGTGTGTGATTTTTTTGTTTTTGTTTTTTTTTAGGTAATGAGTTCCTGCGATTCCATAATTTCATTTCTAAGCGATCGACTTGCATAACAACACTTTTTGTGTGGGGTTAACTATTTAGGTTTGAATTTGTCTAAATAAATGCTAGGGTGCCGAATTAATAATATCAAAGAACCTTTAAGAAATAAAAAAGATCAATTTTCTCGATCTAAATCCGAGTAATTACAGTAATGTTTCAAAATATAATCGCTAGTGAAGAAGAGAAGAAGATTTTCTGGAGCCTTTCAAATGGGGGAGTTGTCATTTAAGTCTTCTATGAAAATGCACTTAATCTGTTTTTATTTTTTGTTTTGTATCGATCAATTATTTTATTGCCATCTCTAAAATCGGACGGTTGCTACAAGCAATTCCCTTAACTAAAGGCAGCTTGGACAAACACTTCAATATAGCTTGATATTCGACGTTCTTATTTCCCTGTAATACAATATTTTCTTTTGTAAACTTCCTTACAGTTCGCATTTCTGTCACACAACAGGACCTGTTCACATCTCGCTTCACTCAACATAGGTAAATGAAATGCATATGAAATATATTATAAGAAAAAAAAGTAACTAACAAACTGATTTCATACCAAATGATTTGTCTTAAATTTGCTTAATTTAAACTCTGACTGGAAGGATGATACATGCTTTTGCCATTCCAGCCTAAGATATATGATATTGTTTTCATGCAAAAGCTTATCTCTGAGCCCATAAAACAAAGTTGCTACGTTTATTAAGGAATCAATTGAGTTATAAAGGTGCTGTTGTTGTGCTCTCGGTATGTCTGATAGCAAGCATGAAACGTTATTGTCTCAAGATAACAATTATGTCTTTCCGTATATTGTCTAAATTGTCGAGCATGTGGTGATATTCTAGTTTACAAAGAATGTTGTCTACATAAAAAAGTGAAGTTTTTCTCTCAGTCAGACATTGATGTTTGAGGGGGTCATTAAAGTTCATGTTAAAATATAATAAAAAAAGAAAAGCAAATAAAATTAATAATTTTATAATTTATAATATATAAATCATAGAATGTACCAAAACTGATTAATGATGACTATTTTTTTCTTGTCAATAATGATAAGATTTAGAAAATGTTTCTAAACAAATCTCACAACATATTTCCTTTCCTCTGAAACATATTTTTATTTGCCGTGAAAAAACTCCTGTAAGTTATCTTGATAGACCATCTGAAATACAAGGTGAATTTGTACAAACAATTGTACACAAAAAGAGACAGGATTTCCAATGTTCGTCACAATTTCATTTGAATGTAAATCTCATATCTGTCCTGTATTTTATAAAAGATAACTTTGTAAAAAATATCTGTTTAAAGTTAATATCATATTTTTTTGCACTAAGTTAAGTGTTAGTCAAATTTATGTTTTATACCGTCATAAGTATATTATTTATTTTACAAATTCTAAATTATCTTTTTAGAGATATCATGAAACTACATACATTTATCATTATTATCTTTATTACATCAGACTATACAATATAACATAGTCAGTTTAGTTATTACAGCGAGATATTATAAAGACAGTTTTCTGTATTATATACTTAACGTAATATTAATATTACTATAGTAGCATTTTTTAGCCGGTTATTCGTTTTGAAATACAAATCGATGAAAAGATAATTTTAAATTTCTTTTGTCTTCATAAATTCCTTCTAACTGAAAATTTTCTTAAGACAAAGCCTGATTTTCTTTCTCCGTTGCTATTCCTGAAATCGAATCTAAGATAAAGTACGCTTTAGTGGACATCCATGATTTCTGTACCCATTAACATTAACAGTGTAATTATCTATAAAATAACATCACCAAAAGAAGAAACGGTACTGAAATCAAATCGGAATATCGAGTATCTCATCTAGCCATTAACATCATACGCTGACTGCTTTGAAGTGAATACAGAAATCAGAAAGCAAACGAAGGGTCCTACTTTCAGTTAGTCAATACCCATTAGCAAATGTCAAGCAGCAGACGAATTAACTAGAGACTTTATAGCGTTATAAAATAAGTTCAAATATATTCATCTCCTGTGAGGATTATTTTTCTATGTACCATTTTTCAGAGCCATTTAACATTTTTTTTGAGACTGTAACCATTATTTGCCAGAATGCAGTCATACGGTTTGCAAACAACTGCTAATAATTGTATAACTTCATTTTAAATAGAATCGTAGTAATATAAAAGACAAATATTGTTCCGCAGATCGAATCCCAGTTTCCAAAAGCTAAAGGTATGCAATGCACCTTTATTTCAACTGACCATTTATTTACTGGTTTAATTACTATATATTTTGTCCTATTATGTCCGTTTAATGGAATTAATTTCCTTTTCTGCGACAGATTTTACTTTTTTTATGCAATTATACTACATTAAGAAAATCGTGAATTAGCCGTTCGTTTAAAAGGTCCATTTCGAGAAAGAAATCGCGAAAATAAAATATGAACAATGAATCCCATGTGATGAAGGAAACATAAGTTTCCTGACAGAAAGATACTGTTTTACAAACATTTAACTGTTGCTAAATGTCTAATATTGATTAAATGACTGTTGAGCAGACTAGAGTAGGGAAACGAGACATTGAGCTGTTCAGCAACGCAATGCTCATTAAGCTCTGTAATGTAAGATTTTACGTGTTCTTATAAATATATTTCCTTTATTTCTCTTTAAAGGTTCTGATGTTTCCAATAATGGAATACAAATATACTACATAGCAATGTACATGAGGACTAAAAATCAAAGACATTTGTGCAACACCTTTTGGGGGCCTTACTTTTGACTTATTTGAAACACAAATCAATTTATGGCCTAAAACAAGGGTATAAACATGAATGAATATTAACAATTATTTCATTGGTCAAGAATTGTAAACTGCGAAAGAAAACATCACATAACAATTTCGAGGCGCTCATGAGTGGCGACTTAAGATTTCTGCAAACAAATATACTATACTTATATTATAAAGACCAGTGATTTTTGCCTATCAACTAAGTTAAAAGTCAAGTTATTAATCATGAATATTGTATCATAACATTAAAATATTTTAAAGTTTAAAGAAATAAAATGAGACTTAAGACTAAAGGCTTTAAAATTAACAGATACTTAATCTTACTTGTAACAAATTCTGTACTAACTTAAAAGATAAAAAGAAGAAAACACAAAATAGTATGTGCATTTTTATAGTGAAATTGCACTACAATATGATTATCTAAACACACTAAGTCGGCGAACGGCTATAGGAGAAATTCAGTAGAAAAACGGACATGTAAAAACATCGCGTCTGTTATCAGAGACAAGGTTTGTAATCAAGACACAAGATGAGAAAGCCTTGATCAAAGTCATTAATTTGTTAACACATTTTCTTTATCAGTGTAATTATCTTAAACGTCATTAGTCAAAGTAGACGGAGAGAAAGAAGTCTGTATATAAAACATCCCATCTAACCAATAGTTGGTAAACAGTCTTGAAGCGTTAATAAAATTCGCTAGAGAAAGAAAGCTTTTACTTTTTATTTCATCAATATCCATTAGTGGGATAAACAGGAACCTTCAAGATTGTCATGGAACATAGGAGTGGTGATAAATTTACCATTGTAAAATGATGTATGAAAGTGATTTAAGAAATTCAGTCACTAGTCTTCATTTGTTTAGAGTATCTATTGGATCAAGCAACATATTTATGTTTTCTTAGGAAGCACCCACCCCCTGCACATAAATACACTGGAGTCCTGCTATTCGTGATGTAAATGCTGCGAAGTTTTCTTCCCTTGCTTTATTGTTTTGTCAAAGAAAAAGTGCAGACCAAAGAGCACTTCTAGTGAAATAGCGTTTACCTAAGAGCATTTTCTTAGACAAGAAAAAAAGATCACAGTGAGGGACTTCTGTATGGTAAATATGGTGGGAAGTCATTCTGAATAACTTTTCCTATTTAAAAAAAAACGGTACAATTTGACTATTTTTTCAGTGGACGCTTTATCATTAATAAGTGCATGCCTTTCCAACTTTTAATTTTTAGTCTTTTAGATTTTCTACTGCAGTAAGTACTTTTTGTAGACTTTGTCTGTGATAGTTTTACCCTCTTTCTAAGAAATCCATATAAAGGAGCTACTAGTATGTTAGAAAATAAACCTTTTTGGCACTTTTTTGTCATTTTTGAAACCACCAGCCTCGCCTTAGTTTTACACAGCTTTTGTTTTTCTTTTTTTATTATTATTCATCACGACAGTTCAAACTTATATATCTCAATGTCATTGCCAGACAACAGACTGGGGATCCGTCTACGACAAAAGAAAGTCGGTCGCTCTAGAAAAGCCTATAGTTCGAACTATTTTGAAATAAGTTTGTTGGTTATTTTCTGGTATCAAGCCCGTCATGAAGTCCGGGCTATAATGTTATCCCTATTTTTTTCTTTGCATTACATTAGAGCAAAATATATCCACTGTAAATGTATAATTGAGCAATGATAAACTTGGTTAATTTTAATCGGAATAATCAGACATTCATTTTACACAATGTCACGTATTATGTAACAATCCACATTCAAGTCCATAAACTTGCATGTTTTTAAATAGCATTGTTTCTGAGGAAGACCACCAGTGACATAATTTAGTGAATGAAATTTGTTAGACGAAGGAATATGGTAGACATATTTTTTGTATCGATATCAAAACAAAAAATATGCATCTATCAATTTGAAATATTCTTTGGAAACATCAGTTTCTTGTGCATCTTTTTCAACTCTTAATTTCATTTTCTTTATTTAACAAAAGTCATCTGTAATTCCTCTGATCCAGAAACATTTTTTTTTCATTTCCGTCAAAGGAGGCATTACCTTCCAATTATGTTGCTGATTCTTTTCGCTCAGTTTCATGGCAACAGAAAATTGAACAATTTGCCACAGAGTCGAAAGAGCCATAGTTGATTGTCAATTGTTAGGAATTATGACGATAAAGTTCTATTTAAAAATGAAACTCTACAGGTTTGAGACAAAGCCAGTGAATTGCAAAAGTGGCTGCTAAAAATCATTTAGACAATTGATGACATGAATAAGAAGAAACGACATTTTGATAAATATATGATTTATATGTACTGTAACAATAACTGTATATAAAACATAATGTGGTTATAACTCACCTGAAACAGAACAGCAAGGAATTTAGTTTAGATGCATTGCTCGATGTCTGCTCATCCAATGACACATTCTTTTCTTCATCTATTTTCAGGTGGATTTTAAAGGCAATTGTATTTGTATTACTTTAGTATAGACATACAGTTTTAAACATATTTACAAAAATGCTAAGTATCTATGTTTGCTTGAGAAATTGTATGTCTTATTTGGCAATGATTTACTATCAGTTTTGTGACAAATGATGGAAGTTTTATGCGCATTTTCTCTAAAACGCAACATGTAATAAAGTACCGGTTCTCGATAAAGCACATATTAATTTATACATGTATTCTGTCAAAGGAAGAACATCATATGCTAGCTTGTATCGACATTCAGGAAAAGATGTTCTTCTGGGTCTTAAAATTTACAGGCTTTTGACCGTCAGATATATGCTACAATTGTTTTTGTATCAATATTTTAGTCCACAAATTTGCATAATATTTCGGTATAATGAACATTAACAAATACATGCACACGTGTTACTGGTTTCATGTAGAAGTTTGAGTTCAAAATAACTGTCTTAACTGAGCGAAGCTAACAAACAAATCGAATTTACTGAAGGAAATATTTTTCATTCGCTTAACACCGAGTTGAATACTTGACGCATACAGAAGCAGGAAACACATAACAAATTACAAACAAATAAATTAATACTCTTTCAAATAAAGATGCAATACATCAGAAAATTGCCATGTATAAACTTTCATTTTTTTCTTTCATTTTTTTCTTTCACTCTTAGATTAGATATTGGTTCCTTTAAGATCTTTTGATGTATATTAAAGGGGAAAAAACTTGAATAGAAGTTTATATACAGTTCTTTTCATTGCTGTTATTACCACGTGCTGGCAACTGTAATGGTAAGCTTATTTGATTTTCGCCCTAATTATCAAAGTGATGTGCTTACTGTTCGATTATAAAAGCCTACTACATCTATCATAAACTATGTTTGTACTAATAAGTCTAAAAGTCAGTATTGTACTTGCAGTAATATTTTCTTATTAATAAATACATAATGTTAATAGGCGAAAAACCTACAAGTATAGCAAGGTAGGTCAGAGGTTTGGGTACGGATTTCGTAGAAATATAATTATCCTCTGGTGCACTCAAAAACTATCTCATTAAGTGGTTAGTCTTTTTTTCAAACAGTACACGCAGATAAGAAAATTACAAAAGCAATCAGAATATTACGTATCCAAGGTTGCCATTAACTAAATATGTGTACGGCTAGATATCGGAAAGCAAAAGAGCGCTTTTACATTTTAGTACGTCAATACCCATAAGTGGTAGTCGCTAAATGACAGGCAACCACAGAAGACGATAGATTTCATGTAGTCTATGAAATGTTATTAAATAAGTGAAGGAATGTTTATTTACTATGGCGAGTTGTCTGACCTCATTTTGGACCTTTTGAAAAATGATGACGTAAGACAATGCCGAATGAATATTTATTCCTTTACTTAATCAAAACAGTTACACACCATTTTTTGATGGGAGGATAATAGCTGGATTTTATAATGCTTCCTACACGTATTTCTTAGATGTACGTTGAAAGTTGTTTCTGGTCGAACGTTTATAAATATCTGTACAATTATCCGTTACTTAAATCCCCATCAAAGCCGTGTCTTTTAAAAAGATATTTCTAGAATGCATTTCTACTAGTCTATTTGTTGGCATTATTGATGTTGTGTAACTTCATCTAAATGAAATTGTAGAACAAAAAGAGACCATGATTTTTTGTTTTTTAAAAGTTTTGTTCCCGATCTAAATGAATACTACTACTCAAAACAAAATTAAGGTCTACAGAACATACTTAATTTCAGCCATTCAAGCTACTTTAAGTAGCTTAAAATCACGCTAGTACCAGTATTTTGTAAGAACAAAGGACATAAACTAAGAACAAAAGATGTCCGTTCATTACTAAGAACTCCTTTCTGACTGGTCCTGCTAGCTGAACTTATTGTATTTCAATTGGCCGTTTATCTTTTAGTTGATTTAATGGATACTTTTTTTCATTGATTCCCTAAATTTTCGTTTATGTTTCATATTAACATCATGTGTGCAAGCCTGGGCCATTAAGAAATTTATGAATCAGCTGTTAGTCAGAGAGAGACATTGTGAGTGGAAAACCTCGAAAAAAAGCCACTAGATAGGTTCCAAGTGATTTCTGACATAAATCAAACTTAACGATTGTCGCAAGTGTCTGATATTTAACAAAAGACCGACGAGAAAACTTGAATAAGGAATTGGCATTTACTTCTTACATTGAAAACAGTTAAATTATGTGCAATAATGTTTTAATAGCTCTTATATGTTAGGTATTTTTTCTTACTATTTTCTTCCCTTTTCTAACATTTCTGCTGGCATTTCAACTGCATGTGTAATTCATATTTAGTAGCAATAGGTGTAGAGACTTAAGAACCAAACATTTGGTATAAAAACATTTTTATTTCAAAAACTGGTTCGTTTGTTTTCACTTGTCAATCAAGAATAAAAAATAAGCATTGCAATGATGCAAGTATCTTCCTTTATTGTATTAATCAAGTGATTTTATATTCGCTTTGTTACATGTCCAGGTAACATAAATAATGTTAAAAGTCTAGTTTCTTAGAAGATTTTAAATGTAATTTAGTTTTTTCTGTCAGAATAAATATTGCCGATTGTCTTACATTGTCAATTCATAGGGTAAACTTTATTAAACAGGCGTCTGCTACAGTACTTCGTGGAATTTTGAATAGTTTTAAAAATGTTGTCTGTCCTGCTGTAATATATTGTGTTTAACTGTTAAACAAGTTATCATACGGTTTAACATTATCTTTTTCATAAACGGCGGCTCTAAACTTTTGAGTTTATTTTCAATATTAAGGTGAGTTTGACAGCCAGTCAAATTTGTCATTTTCAAGAATCCCGTATTTAGAAAACAAGCTGGTAAATCACAGAACATTATAATGTATTATCTGCCTTTGTCTTGGATACGAACAGTTTATTTAGACACTGAGACGTATAAGCTCCAAAATTTTACTTATCTTTCGCCAGATATTAAAACGAAAACAGTTGTAGAATGATAAACACTGTAAGTATGAAATATCGGTGTGTCCCACAGCAGTGTCTAAAGTAAAACAAAAAGTAAAAGAAACATATCTTGCTTTCTTTCGTATCAGGAGAACAACTGACTAAAAATGTTATCCAGTTTATAATTTCTACAGTATTAAAATTTAATACAAGATGACACAATATATGAATATTGTTTTTAAAAATTGGGAGATTGATTTTTTCGGTTTTCGGTTTTGTAGCTGAAGTCAAAATCAGTGCAGAAGCAGACTTATGGGATGGAGCCATTCTAGAACCAGGCATCAGTAAAATAAATATTTGGGAAGAAAAAATGCTATTCCAACATGTAACTAATTCAAACTATATTACAACATTGTATATTCCTACTCTTAATAACCTGTTAAATATTACATAATAACAAGGAGTTCAAATAAGAAATATCTTTAAATCACAAAAAATAAATGTTTGACAAAATTATATCGAAAATATAGAACATCACCAAATTGTTTTCATCTGTTATAATACATATATTTAACTACTTTTGTTAATTCAACAAAATTAATATTTGAGCGCTAATTAACAAAGACCGATAATACTGCATTAAGAAACACCAAACTCTCGAGATGGCCCAAAGAAGTTGTTGTCTGAAACTGTACCACAGATTAACATCCATCCACAATCTTTTAAACATACATGTATGCACAGACACCTCTCAGTTTCTCACGCAAGTGAAATTTATCAAAAGTAAGAATGTCAACACAGCAGACGATTAACACCAGCCCGGACTCCAGACACCTCCAAAATTACTCGGATCACCTCGTTTATCTGCCGGTGGATTATAAGCGGGAACCATGGTCTGACGGTGAAAAGCCAGACGTTGTTTTAAGACTTCAACTGTGTCCTCATGCTGGTCAGCTATATCAAAATGTTCACCCGGGTCGTCTACAACAATGCAAATCAAAAGAAAACTATGTTCTCCATTGCATTAAATTCAATGCATATACATATTTAGAGTG
The DNA here is from genome assembly GCA_012932295.1 of Cyclina sinensis. Taxonomy (NCBI): domain Eukaryota; kingdom Metazoa; phylum Mollusca; class Bivalvia; order Venerida; family Veneridae; genus Cyclina; species Cyclina sinensis. The sequence goes on along the minus strand of JAAONU010000007.1, from coordinate 34,272,543 downwards.
TGAAAAAAAAGAAAGCAATTTATTCAGCTACAATCAGTTTGTGCATACACAGGTTCCTGATAAATCATTACTAAAAAAGTTTGAAGTTCACATGCAATATTAACTCACAAGTCAAAGGTCTACAATTGATTTAATAATTATTTTTTCTTACAGAAATGAAATTAATGGTGAAACTTGTGACATTTTTTTAAGTAGTAACTTATTCTATATATTTTAAACCCTTAAAACCTTGCTGTTTTAAGTACTTGCTAAATATTCACTTTCAATATCGAACAGTTGATAATCTGGGAACGGTATTTCATCCATAGGCTTTTCTTCCAGAGGTGGTAAGGGAGTCCAACCATTGAACGCGCCTGGGGAACCTTGGATGAGCTTGTATTTACCCACCCTGTAATAATATAGTCTGAGCACTTGAAGTCATTGTATGTTATATTGGTACATTTCATGACATTGTCATATGATTATGAGGTATGCACTCCGGTATGGTTAGGTATATTAACACACTGACGTATACACAACAGTATGGTTAGGTCTTTTTAATACTGTAAATGATGCTTGCAAAATGGTATGGTCAAGTCTTTTTAGCATAAAAAGTCACGCTTGCAAAATGGTATGTTATGGTCTTTTAACACCGCAAGTGGCGGACGCAAAATGGTATGGTCAGGTCTTTTTCACTTCATAAGTCACGCTTGTAAAATGGCATGTTATGGTCTTTTTAACACCGTAAGTGAATACTGTACAATGGTACGGTCAGGACCTTTTAACCCTGTTGAAAATCGTATGGTCAGGTCTTTTTCACATTGTAAAGCACGCTTAGTACGTTATCGTCTTTTTGACACTATTATTTAATGAAAAGGCATGTAAGAGACAAGTAAAAATATATCTAGCTACATATGTCATTTCTGAATAAAAAAAATCACTTCAATCAGATGTTGTAAAAATGCTTAACAATATTAACGTTGAAACCGTTTAATAATTATTAACGACAACTCTCTTTGATAAAGATTCAGGCGTCAATAAAACTAAATCTATGATGTCGACGGTAAAATACAAAACTATAAAAGCAGTTTGCAGCTGCCCAATTTCTGAGTATAAAAAGTATACATAAGCTTCTATTCTTTGTTAAATGCATCGATGCTTGATCCATTCGGTTCCTCTCTACAACGACAGTGCGATTACTGGTTGCGAAAATTACGTCCTTCAAATAATTAATGACCTAGTTTCATTGGTTTCGAAAAGATAACCATTTCACAAACTCAGCAAAAGAACTACTTCATTTCTTCTTTATTACTATTTCATTATTCTTACGAAGCATTTATAAAATTGAAGCAGAAAAAAGACGTCTATTTAAAAGTAACAAAAAACCCTGTAAGACGTTATGACAACTCTCCAAATTGAAAATTATTCATTTCTAATCAATAATCAATATTCATTAAATGGTACTTAATTTAGTAGAATGAAATGTATACTGTGGGTAACCGACGGTTTGCTAAAACATACGTCACCATTTGACCTGTGATCTTTTCTCTATTTATATCAAATTTTGTAAATATATATTACCCCATTCATTAGTGATGTAGAACAGTTCCTACCTAATTGCTGAATTATTACTTATATCATCAATGTTGTATACAAATTCTTGTCTGGCTGATTTAGCACCCTGGCTTAGTGTTGGCCACTGGTTTCTACCATCCATCTTGTTATCTACAGACAAAAGCAGCTGACAAAAAACTAACAAAAACACAAACAACAAACAAACAAAACAAAACACACTAGCTTTAATCGTAAAAGAAACTGGAAAAAAAATAATAAAGCGACACATGTCAACCTACATTGTACTGAATGTGTTTGTGCAGGTGGGCTAAAATAAGCCAAGACTGAATAACGACACCACTGACTGATCCTTATTGCAAAACGCCTATTTTTTTTCATAACGGTGTAAAGTTGCCTTGTATCTTATTACAATGTCAAGAACAGTTAGCCTCAGCAGATATGAAGAAATGTTCAAAGGATAAGTCCACATCTGCAACATAGCGTTTTGTAAGCTTTGTACATGTATAAACATTCTATATCTACTAGGCCACAACCCATTTTGTTCATAAAAACAGGTTATTTGCAGATGAAGGCAAACAAGAATATTATCTCTGTCAGTTCATTATAAAATACATTCATTGTACAATTATTTAAACTGTTACCTGGCGTTCCACCGGCCAAAGTTAACAAAGTAGGGAACCAGTCTACAGCATGTATCATCCTACAACATCCGGTAAAAAGTAATGTACACTTATCTTAATATATGTCGAAAATTTACGATGAAAGGGGCATATTATCTTAATAAGTTAGTTATGAAACAACAAAGATATCGCCATCATCCCACACATGCCAGACAGTAGTTTTCGAATCGAAAAAAAAAACCTGTTAATCTGTGATATACACTAACAAGCTAACACCACTGACTAAATTAATCTAAAATTTAAATTCCTAAAAGGTATCACAAAAGGGCGATCGCCTCTACGAGGTAACCAGAGGAATGCTTATATCCTGCAAACCTTGTGTATGGAGTGCTCACTGCTTGATTGTTAGCAATGTTTTAATCATTCGAACAAAAAATCCTTTTACAATAACTTACTAAAAATAACACAAAAATGTCTTCTCGTTAACGTTTGTTAAAAAATATATATAGTCTGTGATAAGAAATACTCACTCAGTGTTGACGTATCCTGTCTTCGTTAGCAGGTTCTCACTGTATACAAATGCTGCTCCCTTTGTGCCACCTTCCCACAAAGTAGTTTTTGAACCTCGTAATGGTAAATTGTTAGCGGCCTGGTAAGTAGGACCCCCATTCTATAGGCACAGTGAAATGAGATGTGTTCTCTTAAATGCATGCATGTACTGTTAGAGTATATTACTGGAATGTGTTTATCCTACATATTTTTGGCGTAAAGTCCTTGACATTAATTTTTAACCAAAGATATTGCGAAAAAAAGAGAATTAATTACAAGAGACTCAAATTTTGCGTATGGTTTTGGAACCTATGGGCACTAGTTAACGACCAAACATAATGCCCGAACACAAATCATCTGTACAAATTGCAAACACTCAAAAGAAGAGGCAAGTTTAAATCAATAAATTATAACAATTTTTTTCTCTAAAACTACAGGAATAAAGTGACTAAATTCTTAGGAAAAATGTTTCCCTTAAGTTACAAGTAACCTGTTGTATACACCTGGCACAGTTGTATCTTTTATTCTAACAGACTCTGCTTACGGCTGCCGCAGAATATTTTACACCTTTTTTAATAATCTATAATCCGACTGAACATACAGATTCAGAGAATCAAGAGTAGGCCTGAAAATAAAAGCAGCACTAACATCTGTAGTAAAAACAACCAGTGCATTCTCTAGAAACCCTCTAAACTTCAGAGCCGCTGTAATGTTACCGACCGCTTCATCGAGAGCTGATACCATTCCTGTAGAAAATGGCAGACACAAATTCCAACTTGAACAGTAAAACATGCGCAACTTTTCCGAAAAATTAGGTGTAAAATTTGTCAATGTGTTACAAAGACTAGTATAGAAATACAGAAAATGACGTCACTAATCGTGTTCATAACAAAGTGCCTATGTCGTGCAGAACGTCTATTTCTAACATCTCAAAATGACTTGTTAGAAATTATTTTTCACATCATTTCTTTTTTCTGTTATCTTAAATCTCATGTTTACTACTCTCTGAAACTACTTCTTTAGCTCTGACCAGTGCTCGTAACGAATCGAGGAATACAAAAGGTGCATGCTCAGTGCTCTGATAATAGAGGTCCGAACCTGCTACCTTAGGGCCAGAAGTCAAACGCTCTGTCGTGGATCATCTATGATAAATGACGGTCTTGTGTACCACAATATGGCAAGTTTGCAAAAACATGTTCAGGTTAGTTATAAAGCATTTATAATTTTCTCATACCGCAGTATGTTCGTCTAGCTTTTGTCGAAATATTCTTGTAAATATCTTCATATCGCTCGGGTACCTGAAGTAATGTTACATTAACAAAATTTTTCTTGAAAGATGAACAAAGTCATGGTCATGATATCTACATAATTGCAAATTGTTTTGCGTATTTTCTGCACTAAACCGAAATGCCTAAAAGAGATAAATCAGTCAACACAATAATTTCTAGTACCAGTCTGTTTCACATCACTTTGCGGATATGCAATGCCATTTGCAAAATAATAATTATATAATTATGGGACCTTACTTTGCATAGGTAAAACAGGGTTTCCTTTAAATTTCATATCCACTCCAAAATCAATACATTTCTCACATTTCGGTTATGTTATAAATCTTTATGTTTGTTGAGTATACAATGACTTCATTTCTGAAGAAGTCCAAGTAATCTACAGAATTATTTGTAAATAATCATCGGAAAAAAAGAAACGCGCTATTTTTTTTCTGTCACAGATAATTGAATTACAAAAGACAGCAACTCATATTCAAAACCGTTCGTTTGCAGAGTTCAAAGCCATGTAAAGATCAACCAATAATTAAAAGAAGTAATTTACTGGTCATGACAAAGCATTATCAAGTACTTTAATTTTCAAAAGACTTCAACCTACAATAAACAAATGCGTTTCTTTTTCCCTCAAGTATACATAAGCAGCTTAAACAAAGCAAAGCAGCTGCCCGGGCAAACTCGGGACGAAATCATCATCATAATAATCATCATCATTATCATCACCACCACCATCAACTTCATCAATATAATAAGCTGCTTTGAAATTTCTTAAAAACAGTAACATTAAGTCAAGATCACACAATATACAAAATGCATGAAAACTCTGAAATCAATTCAAAGTATGACCTTTTGTAAAAAGAAATATTTTGAAACGTTTCATGAAATGGAAAGTCTTAGTCTCTCATGCATTACCAATGCTAGAATAAATTGTTCGATACATACCTCTAGTGGTCCATGCACTGACTGGAAGGGAAGATAAAGATAAAGTGGCTCTGACGCTGGGTCTACACTGTTGATGATGTCAATAGCATGATCAGCGATCACCTCCTGTATATAAAATGTCTATATTTAATCCCTTTACCCATTTAACCTTTGAAATGGGTTTGCCTATACACAGACCAATCATGATATGTTTTGATCGCAGTGGTTGGATTATCTGCCGTCGACTTGAACATTTACTTATTTGTTTTAGCTCGGTTAGCTTGTTTACATGGCTCTCGAGACATCATGCAAGAATGTACCAATCACTTGAGACAACAGTCAGAAGAATTCATTATCGGAAGCCATTTACATCTTGGTGAACTGAGGAACATGTGGCTTTGCTGTCTTTACCAAAGAAAACAAATTGTTCTCTGGCTAGGATTCGAAACCGAAACCTTCCGAGCCAGAGCTGTCGAGGTCAATTTTAATTGCTGGTAGCGAATGGAAGTTAAGAATGATACATCGTGAACTTATAAACAAAATCAAAGCACATGTGACACCATTGAAACTGAAACAAAATCATTTCAATCAGATTTTCCACTAAGTCAAATTAACTTGTAAATACCAGATTTTTCTACGACAAAATAACGACAATCAAAGAAAAACTTATCGGTGAGTAACTGAACATTGTAAGACATTGAACCTAACTGAGTATTTGAAAATAGTTAGACATTAAACTTTCTGCTGAGTATAGAATACTGTCGCACTTACCGCTGAGTATTTGTTTTCTGGGGGATGGAAAACATCTGTGTTGTTTCTGAAATCGTATCCATCATCTTCAAAGAAATGAAAGAAAAATCAAGTTTTAATGAGGCAATAAGGAAAAATGTTTTCTTCTCTTGTGCTGAAAACGTTATCTTGTCCGATAAAGTTGCTATTCCTTCCTTTTGTTAATTTCGAAGAAACAATTTGGATTCATCAGTTACGACATTTTGTTCAATTACTTAATGAATAACCAAGACCTTTAAAAAAAATCTGTCTGATGTTGACCGGTTAGTGCACACATAAATAAGTACAGGTATGGGTACAAGTTATCAACAGCTTGTACTCTGGCGGCCAGGTATTGCGTGAATGATAGCGTACGACTGGCTAAGGGTGGAATCTTTAGTGCAATAAGTGACCAACGAAGCCACTAACACTTCTACACCATCCGATAAGGAAAACCAGGGAAATATTAAAGTTTTTGTGTCGGGAAGAAGAAAAGGAAGATTAAAAAAATAAACTGCTTTGAACATGTGGCAAAGAGCAAATAATACAAGGAGTGTGTAGCCACGGCTAGGTAAACTTTACGGCAAATGATATGAGGTTGATTTAATGTGGGCAGTAGAAGTACCTACCTCGCACATGTGTGAAATAATCTTCCATTCCATTATAGTAGCCCATAAAAGAGTCAAACCCGCGATATGTGGGTGTGTATTTCCAATTACAAAATCCTAAATGCCACCTGAAGGACAGAGGGAAATGTGACGTCTTAATGATAATGAATTACCCAACCTCTTGTGTGATTAAGCATACTGAACTATGCTCTTGTTTCTTTGATATGAAGTGTGCGCTACTGTCCCAATAGTCGACCACTCGTAGCGTAGTCGTCATTGAAATATCAGACAATCCAAATGGACAGATTTTTAAGCAAAAACCAGTATTTGTATAGTCACTTTTTTAAATGATGTTTGGATGCTAAAACACTTACTGTTTTGTTATATGAGTCCTGTACCAAAATTTAAATACTCACTTTTCAGAAATCTGACTCGTATACAAAAAGGACATGTTTACTGTTCTGTTATACGAGTCCTGTACCAAAACTTAAATACTCACTTTTCCGAAATCTGTCTCGTGTGCAAAAAGGACATGTTTACTGTTCTGTTATACGAGTCCTGTACCAAAACTTAAATACTCACTTTTCCGAAATCTGTCTCGTGTGCAAAAAGGACTGTTTACTGTTCTGATATACGAGTCCTGTACCAAAACTTAAATACTCACTTTTCCGAAATCTGTCTCGTGTGCAAAAAGGGCTGTTTACGGTCCTATTATACGAGTCGTGTACCAAAGCTTAAAATGCTCACTTTCCTGAAATTTGACTCGTGTGCAAAAAGGGCATACTTACTGTTCTGTTATTATGAGTCGTGTACCAAAACATGAATACTCACTTTCACGAAATATGACTCGTGTGTAAAGTTGGCATACTTACTGTTCTGAAATGAGTCGTGTACCAAACCATTAATACTCCCTTTTCCGAAATTTGACTCGTATACAAACTAGTCATTTTACTGTTCTTAATGGGTTCGCGTATCAAATTTTAGATTATCACTTTCCCGAAATTTGACTCATGTGCAAGTAGACATACTTACTGTTCTGAAATGGGTCATGTTCCGAAACCTAAATACTCACTTCTCCAAATATGACTCGTGAGCAAACTAGGCATACTTAATGCTCTGAAATGAGTCGTGTTCCCAAATACTCACTTTCCTGAAATTTGAATCGTGTGCAAAAAGGTCATGTTTACTGTTCTGTTATATGAGTCGTGTACCAAAACTGAAATACTCAATTTCACAAACTTTGACTGTGCAAAGTAGTCATGTTTACTGTTCAGAAATGAGTCGTTTATCAAAACATTAATACTCACTTTCCCACCATATGAGTTTTGTATCCAAGCTCCTTCAGTTTCTGTGGCAGTGTTGTGAAATGTGATGGTAAAAAACCAGGATCTAATGGTTGTATCACAGCGTGCTACAAAAATAACATGGAAAAGGCTGTTATAAATTTGTAAATATCAGCTTTAGCTTTTCGCATAGGGCAAAATTTGATGATTGCATTTAAATCTTGGTGGTATGGGTTCTATGGATTCATTTAATGTTTTTTACTGTTTCTTATTTTTATGACAAATTAAGTAGTACAGTAAAACCTCAATAATGAGACCACCTCTGGGACCAGCAATAAGTGGTCTTAATATTGAGTTGGTCCTAAAACTGAGTTCAGATGATGACATGAATGTGTATGGTAGATTTATTTACCCAGTGTGTGTTTTGCGTCAATTGCAGTGTCACTGAGCATAACGTATTTGTTTTATTTGTTCTTACTTTGATAACTAATGATTTGATCAGAATAATGGTCAATATATGGTTAAATCTATGCCGTACTTTTCAGCTAACTTTCTCTGACTCTGACCATTGCTTTCATTTATCAAATTTCTATTCAAATTTATCAAATTTATTTTCTCTTTAAGAGAAAGCTCTGTCCGCTTTTTGCTCATTTTAGTCAAATTTCAGGAGGAATATTTTGTGTAATCAACTTGTACAATGTGTATCAATCAAAATAAAAATGTAAAGTGATACGTAAATCTCACAAAATTTTGGACTTTAGTGTTGCATTAATTCGTTTGCGCATCAATTAGTGCAGTAAGCCGCAGTCTACTCTAATAAGGGTGTCATAAACAATTAAACCGATAACTACCACCCTTAAAGTAAATTATCCACACCTGGATCCTTTTGACCTGTCAAATTATCAATTAACACCGATTAACACGAAGTGCCTATTATGTACATGTTTGTGTAAACAAGTTTGCCGACCTCGACCTTTGATGAATAGCTAAAGTCAACAGCTGCCCGTTTTGTTCCGTTCTGGTCGCGGTCGTAATTTTGAGTTCAAAAAAGGTTTGTATTTTCATTCGGGACCGGAAATTGCGGTCGCAATACGCAATATTGAGTTGGTCTTATTACTGAGTTTAATTAACAATAGAATATATAGTAAAAAAATCGGGACCAGAAGAAAATGTTCGTAATATTGAGTTGGTCTGTATATTGAGTTGGTCGCATCGTGAGTTTTTACTGTACATGTATTTGATGGAATAACAGAGCAGACTTAAGTGCAATTAAAACTATCAAAGAAATAATAGACAGGAAAATTCAGCCTTTAGCTTTGTCAGCCTAGATATTATTTAAAGTCTTACAGACATCGACGTGCAATAACTAGGCTAACTTTCAGATGGTAAAAGTTATAAAGAAATTATAACAGTCAACAAAATAAAGCCACTGCAATCGACAGTTTCAGATCGAAAAATGAAAGTAAACAGAAAAACAGCCACTCTGATGCCATCAGCTCTAAGAAGACCGTCTCTGAAGTTATGGACTACTTTTGTTTAATACTATAATATACGCGTCACTTGTACTGGAGTTATTGTTGAACTCCTGGGTCTTATTACATACTAGGTTACTTTCACGGAACTTTACGAAGATGACCGAGTTGTTACGCTTGATTACTCTACCTGAAGTCCAGTATGATACGGATAGTATCCAGTCATAAAGCAGCTTCTGGACCTGAAGAAATGTATATAACCTTAACGAATGTATGCACGTAACAGACAATTAATAAAAGAGACGAAGCAATGTCGCTAAAGCTGCTGGACAGATTTGATATCCATCCTAGTTTAAAAGGTTAAAAATAGCAATGTAGGTTGAGAACATTTTCAGCCTCATATCTTCCTTACTTCGAAGACAAATATCGTAAAAACACCAACCGAAAGGATATCCTATATGCGGAATGATAATAAGGGTAAAACCTCTGTTCTATTCAGATTAAGCCAATGGCAATTACCTTTACGAAATCAGAATTAGATTTACGTACGGTGTACAAACTGGCTGAACGTATGAAGAATTCAGGATTACTCCATTTTTGGCGAGTTTATCAAGATTTGGTGTGTACATCTGGTCATTGTGCCAGCCGACGTCATTCCAGCCTGAAAAGGTACATCTGCACTGAATCAATTGATCGACAGACGAACCGAATGACTCAGTCAGTCCATTGATCAGAATTTAGTACATTTGTATCTAAAATAAAAAATGATCTGATTACTTGGACACTTTACATATTTAACATGTTCATACGTTATTATATGTATTTGATATTGCATGTCTCACTTTTATCTGTATGTGTATTTAAGTACACCATTTTATTAAATGGTCTATGTTTATACTGAACATTTAAAATATGTCTTACCCAGGTCGTCTGCAACGATAAAAATGATGTGCGGAGGTCGAGCGTCGGCCACTTGGGTTAACAGAATGAGAGTCACAAAGAGCTGAAACCTTCCCATTGTCTTGACGTTAGATCTAAAACAGTTTGGATAAAATGGCCTATAAGTAATAAAACAATAGCCTGCTTCAGTTCATTGAAGTCCAAATAGTATGATAACATGCTTTTTTTGACTCGTACATATCCGCCTACTGAGACGTACCAGACAGTGAACTTTGAAATGTCAACGCTAAGAATTGTTCAGTCCTTGCAGTCGAAACATTAATACAAGGATATTTTGTGTTCGAATCTTGAGGAACAAGGGCACAAAACAAGCAGTAGAAGGACGGCACTTAAATACTTTTACCCCCACTGTAGTTATCGGTTCCGTCACGTGTTTCCGCTCTAGGGCTTAGCTTACTGCGCCGTCGGTTTGTGTCAAGACAGCAGGCGATAGCTTTTTCTGGTTTCAATAGGTTCGTTCCTAACACATCTTGCAAGGATTAAATTTGTAATTTTGATATACTAAATATAACAAGAACAGTGTAATATGAAATACATAAAAAGTGTCATCCGTGTTATACCGGTAGTATTTCATTTTGAATCTGCATGTATAAAATACCTCTCAAATAAGGAATCAAAAATAATTAATCAATACCAAAGAAAAACAAATGTTTGAATGAGGTTATTATAAAGTGTTTATAGAAAATTCAATAACTTTTACTTAAAATCTGCAATTTTTTTCTACTCATAAATATGGACTTACCATCAAATTCCGGATTCTAATTGTCGCTAATCTGTTACGAACATTAAATACTTGTGCTGCACCTGCGTGATGATTCAATATCACGTGAACAGCTTTGATAAAGGACTCTCAACTTCTATGTGTACAACTCAGTATCTTTTGTCAACCTAAAAATTAACCTTATTCGGATTAGTTAGTTTTCTTTATCTCTGCAAATTGTTTAAGACAGTCATAACACATAAGGGTAAAAATATTGAAGACTTAATGTAAACGTATCTCATTTTTATACGGAAGTTTTAATCATAAAATCCCTTATAAATGGCAGAATTATAATGTTTCCGTTACATTAACCCATAAAAATTCAATCAAAATCATATTTCAAGTTACACATTTTTTTATTTTTATTTATTTTTTAACTTATCTTTACAAATAGATACATTTAATAACATTTTAACATGCCATTTCAAACATACAACAGTCTCAAACAAAAGTTTACAATACTATGATGATGGAACAACATCGAAATATTAAAAGATAATTTAAAAAAGGAAACAGTTCAAATAGCAAATATCAACGTGTTTAAGGAAAGACTGACAACTTAAATAAAATATTATGCTATAAGATACAGTGACTAGGAAGAAATGAGTGTTTAAAATTTCCTCACAGTGCAAGAAGGAAACAATCTTTGATTACAATGCAATCATTTCCTACAAGATGCTTACTCAAGAACATATTATTTAACGCAGTTATCTAATTAAACATAAGAGGTTTATTGACAAGTCTTAAACACATGACCCTGCATGTTGTCTACAGTTATTCCTGAAAAAGAATTTGAGGTAGGTCTCGTAGTATTTCACTGATTTCGTGTTGTAATGCCTACAAGACCATATTATTGAAATCCCCAACAAAGTAAAGAGCTGTCAAAAAATGATTCTTTGAATCGTCAACAAAACAGAATTGTTTCCAATAACAGGGTGGCCAGACCACGTGGTATATGATGTCATTTAGGCTGTCGCGAGCAGCATTTTTTGACTCGATTCGGAGGAGAAATTTGCGGTAAATATTTTACTTCTACATCAATTCAAAGCGGACATAGTGCACGCGAAGCGGAAAATTGTGCCCTACATATAAGCTCTATTGATTCTTTTGTCAGATGTACAGTTTTTCTTAACATACGGGAAATAAGGAGTTCGTTACAAAATGTTTGCTATCGCGAAAAGCGATCAGTTTTCCCAAATATTATAAAATTCTCTATATCTGACAAAAGAATCATCAGGACCAATGTGTAGGACATAATGTTCCACTTCGCATGCACTATATGCCGTTAAAATTGATGAAGAAATAAAATATTTACAGCAGTTTTCTCCTCCGAATCAAGGGGATAATGCTGCTCGCGACAGCCTAAATGAAATCATATACCACGTGGTATGGTTACCCTGAATAACATTTTTTGTAATTGTACAATTGTTTCTTGAAGCTAAAAAAAGCTATGTCCAATATCAATCATTGTACTTTCACTTTAACAATAATTCTAGTGTAGTTTCAAAAACACTATAATATAAAAGCAATAATTAAATGAACTTAACGATTCTTATTAATATCTTACTAACGTTCGAATCACCGACTACCTTCTGGAATGCAGTTGGGGATTCGAATAACCAACTAACAACTGCCAACTATCAACTGACTTTAGTTTAAGCGGGTAACGAAACTTCCGAAAGAAGAAAAGGTTTTACGTTTCATTCATCAATATCCATTTGCAAGATCAAGAATATGGATGACAATTGTTTGTTATTTTGCGCCAATGTTAAAAAATACATAAAAAGTAATGTATGCGGCTGATCGTAGGCAAGACACTGAGACGTACATAAGCACATTTGAAACATTTGCTGAAAAATAACCTGTAAGTAAACTATATTTATAAAGTTTTATCATATGTATTTCCGTAATGAGTGTGAGTTTTAGTTTTAAACTACTATAAAACTATTCTTGTTTTCACTCGAACCAAATTCAAGTCATCTGCAATAATTTTTGCTCAATATAGTTTTTCATTTTCGTTTAAGGTATTACCTTCAAAATTTGTTGATTCCCTACGCTCAGTTTCACAGCAACAGATAATTGAACGACCTGCCACAAAGCTGAAAAAGAGCCATGTTTGAATGTCAGTTGCATTCCAGAAAAGTCCCAGACCAAGTATGAACAATAAGATATAATCAAACCAGGAAGTAAATGTATTACAAACAGAGAGAATTCTTCAATTTCTGCTTGAGATTATTCAGAAAAAAGATGATGCGCTAGGGTAAAAGACAACAATTCAATCATACAGGAATTAAAACTCATGGACTGAAAAACAAACAATAAGCAAAAATAAGAGTTTACGTTTAAATACATTTTAGATGCATTTAACAATGTCTCTTTTCCCATTTTACAGTTTTCTCAAAAGAGAATACTTTAAGGCAGTTTAACTCTGTATTACTTAAGTAAAACGATTTTTAAGAAAAATATTTTATTGCTTAAAACAGATGGTAAGAACAATTTCCGCTTTTCAAACCTTAATACATTGGCAGCAGTTTTATTACATATCATGACAATCTCTTACGAAATATGGCCCTATAGGGAACATGATGGTAATTTAGCACTCTCGCAAGAGTGAAAATTGAAATCAATGTAGAAATCAAACGCTAGATTCTGTTGAAATCCAGAAGGAATTATTATATATGTAATGTAGTTTTTTTTTCAAACAGACAATACAGACTTTGTTTTGTATTTATAATTATAAGAAACGATTACAAGTTATGACGGTATAAAATAGAGGATATTTGTTTGTTTTTGTGGAAGATGAGAATTTATTTCATCGAGTGAACACCATATGTGATATTTTTACGAGTGGCGCAGCCACGAGTGAAAATATAAACATATGGTGACACTCGTAAAAATATCACATATGGTGTTCACTCGATGAAATAAATTCTCATCTTCCACTTAAAAACAAACAAATTTTCTTTTTATTTTCTGCCAACACGTCAAAAATGGGTATTTTATGACATTTTTACTCAGGGCCTTCAATAAATTCCCCATGGTGAGCCCCAAATCAGTTAATGCGTATTTTGGTCAAACCGTTACTCCGCACAAAAAAAGTGCAGACAATATCCAATACATATGATAACTTTACTTCTGCTGAAATAAACTGAATACACTTTCATCAAATAACATTTATTTTTCTCTACACAGTTTATCAATATTTATTGAATTTTAGCCATACATACTTTAATTATAAAAGCGGATTAATACCGAGTAATATTCAATCAATTGAATTGAAAGTCGGCCATATTGGATATTGTCCATGTGAGTTATGTAAACAAATCAGACATTTTAAATAATTTATGGCGAATTTCATCATTGTTCACAACTAGTTAGGCTCAGGAATTCAATATTATAACTGGATTTAACAAGGTAAATAAATTTCACTCGCTGTCACTGTCTGAAATACAGCGGATTCTCTTGTATTTACGTGGTGGGGAAAAGTAGTTCCGGCACAAACAGTGGATTATAAAATGGTAATTTCACTGATTAAAAACAGTGGATTATCACTTTTATCTCACTGATATTTCCCTATATTTCATTGGTAGGCATAAAATAAATAGAGGATATTTGTTTGTTTTGGTGTAAGATCGAAATTTATTTCATCGAGTGATGGCAAGGATTTATATTTTCACGAGTGGCGCAGCCACGAGTAAAAATATTTAATCCTTGCCATCACGAGATGAAATAAATTTCGATCTTACACCAAAAACAAACAAATTTTCTTTTTGTTTCGTGCTTTTCAATGGATTATTTGAATTATTTCTCATTTTTAATGTTTTACCTATCCAAGTGTTCCCCGTCTGGTGCCCCACTTTCCTTCTTCTTCACGTGCTAACACATGTATATTTCGTAATAAAAATAGTTCCAGATAAACTCTCATTTTTAATATATAATTCACTAGACAGGGTCTTATTCATTTATTATTTTATGTCAAACAGAAAAAAGAAATCGTTTTGTAAATTTATTTAGAGTAAACAACAGTTTTAGGCTGATAAAGCTATTGAATTACTGCGCGTGAATCGAAGTCAGCTCAGTTCAATCCGCCATTTTTTTTTCATTCACAACGTGTGTGGGAATTATAAACAAAACAAGGATTTAAATCAAACTAGTGAACGAACATCATAACAGGTATATTATTTGTCTAATTCATATTAATTTGAATCAGTGTCACTGTCAGGTAGCATCCTGATACGTTTGTATGGCCTAATTATCGGCGAACTCAAGCTGTACTTTTGTACATGTATATGGGGTTCACTGAAGGGAATAAAAGTAGTTCCGTAGCAGTGAAATTATCAAAATGATAATTTCACTGTTTGAAACAGTGAGATTATCAGGATTTAATCTACTGATATATCTCAATAATCCATTGAAAAGCATGAAATAAATAGAGATAGTTAATGTAGAACGTAAACTTAAGGTGTATTAGAGATTTTCTTTGCAGTAACAAAATCATTATACACTTCACACATGGTATGTACAACACACGTAATCAAAACACGTTCAGAAATAAGAAATACACCTTGCAACGGCAATTCACACTTTTCTGTGTATTTCTCTGATCATTTGCATTTCGTCCGTTCCACTTGATTTTTTTTTTTTTTTTTTTTTTTTTTTTTTTGCATTATACGTTTATTCCTATTAAACATTAAGTTTCTATCCTAAATGTAGATTTAAATTTAACTTATCAGAGAAGCAGGAAATTTGAATGTCGTGCGAGAATTTGGGGGAAATAATGCAATCCTAGGTGAAAAATTACTACAATTTTCTAGAATTAGAAAACAACAATGACAAAGAGAAATGAATAAAAAAATATGATTTAAAAAAAAACGAATAAATTAAAAGACTTGTGTTCTGAGAACAAGAACAATGAAGCGAAAACGATGAGATGGCATTTCTACAATAAAATATACATGTACCATGCACAAATACCGATAGTTTGATACTACACATACACAAACTAGATGTATACTAGCAATGATCTATTTTCAGTTTCCAGACAATTGATGAAATGTTTCTCCTACTTAGCTATTGTAGTACAAAGTCATAAAGTAAGTCCCAATATTGTCGGTGTAAAAGTTTATCAGACCTTCGGTTAACCTGTTGTAATCTTGCCGACTCAAAATAAATCTTATCCTTAATTAAGTTATAGATGCATTAGACAAAAAATATCTTCAAAAGCTATGTTAGTTTGAAAATGAATATTTGTTTCTTTGAAATGTTTTCACATACTGAAAGAAGCAGTGGTCGAGGAGTGCCGTACTTCCGATACGGAGGTCACTGGTTCGAATCCCGCCATGGAAGAAAGTCTACAGTGACTTTCTTCATTCCTCACTTTCGACGCGTGTACTGGTCTGAACCCAGGAAGCAGACATCAAGGAGAATTAATATAGGTTGCAAGAACTTGCTACCCAATCGTTTTAAAAAAAAATAAGTTTGAATAAATGAATATACTGGAAAGTATTTTAAAAGTTCTGTTATAACTTACACACCTGTATCCTAAATATATAACATGTTTTAGGAAGGCACATACAGAGATACGATTGATGTATATTTGTAAATTTCTCCAGGATACGGAGTCAGAGATCATACATCAATTATAAGAAGACCCACGTGCTCAAAAAAGAAATAATTGAAATTATGAAAAAAACGTTGGAACTAAATGCGGAAACGTTATGCTGTAAACAAATTAAATTCCATCACTTAATCATTATTATCACAGTTTTAAGTAGACACTCAATGCTAAATGGAATGTTTTTTGCTTTTTTCTCCACTTTGCTATCGTTTAGAAGTAATTAGGTGTGTGTCATTTAACTAATTGCATTTAAACGACAATAAAATTGAAGAAAAACATAACCAATCCACTTAGGTCTGAGCATAAATTACATTTATACACACTGGAGAAAATGCGCAAAAAGTCACACACAAAACAAGCAATGCTGAAAACACAATCATACCAAACAACGTTGAAAAAACGAGTGTAATATAGCGGCAATACTATACAGTATCTACAGCATAAATAATTTGTGAAGCATCACTGCAGAAATGTCAGTCAATCCTGAGAAAAATTAAACTAAAATTCAGATTAAAGATTGTTTAATTTTCATAATTATGTCACCAGTTTCAGCCGTCATATTTATAAATCATCAATACACTCGGAGAATTTCAAATAGACTTTCCAGAATTCATAATTTGTTAGAACAGGACTGCACACTAATTATCTAAGGGTGATTTAGACCTGAACGATGATGACAAATAAGCAGTGGAATTATTCATTAAGAGGAATTAATGCCGAAATATGATGGATTTTGTCCGCCGCACTTATGTCCCTTGAAACGATGTTCATTGAATAGACATCCCTAAATACAAACTTGTAAAGCTGTTTGATCGCGGATTAATTTGATTTAGGTGAAATGGCTGTATGATCACAGATGAATCTGACTGATTAAGAATGGTTGTAACTATTCAGCTCTAAGGAGGGAGAAGATTAATATGAAAAGAAGTGTCGTCCGCGTCATGTACACTTACAAGGTTCAGACAATGCCATATTTGCTCCATGACCTTAGAGTGGGATTACTTTTTTCCAGCTTCACAGCTGCGGAAAGTTGGACAATTTATCACAAAGCCAAAAAAAAAACAATAGTGGTATTGTGTGATGCAAAAACTCTTCAAAATGAATTTGGAATGACAAAATTCGTGACGGAAAGCGAATTTAGTACAAATGTAACGAACGTGTCCTGTGTCCGCTCTGAAGTCATAGCAAAGACTGAAGACAGGGTGTAACGAGCGTGTCCTGTGTCCGCTATGAAGTCATAGCAAAGACTGAAGACAGGGTGTAACGAGCGTGTCCTGTGTCCGCTATGAAGTCGTAGCAAAGACTAAAGACAGGGTGTAACGAGCGTGTCCTGTGTCCGCTCTGAAGTCGTAGCAAAGACTGAAGACAGGGTGTAACGAGCGTGTCCTGTGTCCGCTCTGAAGTCGTAGCAAAGACTGAAGACAGGGTGTAACGAACGTGTCCTGTGTCCGCTCTGAAGTCGTAGCAAAGACTGAAGACAGGGTGTAAGGAACGTCTCTTGTGTCCGCTGTGAAATCATAGCAAAGACTGACGACAGGGTGTATCGATGTAACGAGCGTGTCCTGTGTCCGCTATGGAGTCATAGCGAAGACTGAAGACAGGATGTAACGAGGGTGTCCTGTGTCCGCAATGGAGTCATACCAAAGACTGAAGACAGGATGTAAGGAACGTCTCCTGTGTCCGCTGTGAAATCATAGCAAAGACTGGAGACAGGGTGTAACGATGTAACGAGAGTGTCCTGTGTCCGCTATGGAGTCATAGCAAAAACTGAAGACAGGATGTAACGAGCATGTCCTGTGTCCTCTATGAAGTCATAGCAAAGACTGAAGACAGGATGTAACGAGCGTGTCCTGTGTCCGCTATGAAGTCATAGCAAAGACTGAAGACAGGGTGTGACGAGCGTGTCCTGTGTCCGCTATGAAGTCATAGCAAAGACTGAAGACAGGATGTGACGAGCGTGTCCTGTGTCCTCTATGAAGTCATAGCAAAGACTGAAGACAGGGTGTAACGAGTGTCTCCTGTGCCCGCCATAAAGTCATTGCAAAGACTGAAGGCAGGATGTAACGAGCGTGTCCTGTGTCCGCTATGAAGACATAGCAAAGACTGAAGACAGGGTGTAACGAGGGTATCATGTGTCGGCTATGAAGCCATAGCAAAGACTGAAGACAGGTTGTAACGATGTAACGAGCGTGTCCTGTGTCCGCTATGGAGTCATAGCAATGACTGAAGACAGGATGTAACGAACGTCTCCTGTGTCCGCTATGGAGTCATAGCAAAGACTGAAGACAGGGTGTAACGAGCGTGTCCTGTGTCCGCTAAGAAGTCAAAGCAAAGACTGAAGACAGGATGTAACGAGCGTGTCCTGTGTCCTCTATGAAGTCATAGCAAAGACTGAAGACAGGGTGTAACGAGCGTGTCCTGTGTCCGCTATGGAGTCATAGCAAAGACTGAAGACAGGATGTAACGAGCGTGTCCTGTGTCCGCTATGAAGTCAAAGCAAAGACTGAAGACAGGATGTAACGAGCGTGTCCTGTGTCCTCTATGAAGTCATAGCAAAGACTTAAGACAGGGTGTAACGAGCGTCTCCTGTGTCCGCCATAAAGTCATAGCAAAGACTGAAGGCAGGATGTAACGAGCGTGTCCTGTGTCCGCTATGAAGACATAGCAAAGACTGAAGACAGGGTGTAACGAGCGTATCATGTGTCGGCTATGAAGCCATAGCAAAGACTGAAGACAGGCTCACAAGAAGTAAAAAAAAACATAAAATACAAGTACGAATTGAGTACATTTATTAAAAAAAACACAACAACAACTGCTAACCTCGACTGTGTAACATTAAATATTTTAAATTTCATCTTGCTTCAAAATGTGTGTGTGTGCATGCGTGCGTGCGTGCGTGTGTGCGTGTGTGTGTGTGTGTTTTAAGGTAGATTCACTCTGTGCGTCCGTTCAGTATGATCTGAATAATTTTTGTAAACGCATGCAAGGATTTAAGATTCTATCTTTTGCTCGAAAAATCCTTTCTGTTAAGCAATGTCTAGGCAATGATTTATTATCAGTTTAGTGACAAATGATGAAAGTTTCTCCCGCAATATAGCCGTAAAGGGAATAAAATAATGAGTAAGAACTCTCGCTAGAGTACAAATCGTGTATAGATGTGTTCTATCAAAGGAAGAACATCATCTGTTAGATTATATCACCATCAAGGGAATTAATTCTCATATGTTATGCGTATTGTAGTTTACAGAAATTTATCATCAAACACATGTTACAAGTTGCTTTTGTAAATTGTCGATTACAGGTTCTTTTCTGTCAAATACGTAGTACAGTTTGTGTTTCTATCAAAATTAATTTTACAGGTACTCAGTACTTCATTGCCAAAAGTTTGGAACATTGAACAATATAACAATTCCTAATGAAGAGTTTGTCGCCATCAGAGAATTATGCAGTTCCAATAATTATGTCCTTATTTAGGCAGTGAAAAGTTTTCTCTGGAGCCATCTAAATTGGCAGTTGTCATTTAAGTATTCTTTTAACAGACATCGTATTTCTAAGTGTGTCATTTTCTTTCACAAAAATCATCATTTTATTATCATTCTTTAGATTAATGGTAACATGCAAACGTAGCGGACGGTTCAAATCATGCTATAAATTTATTAAGAAAATTGACGAGCTTTTGGGGAGATAATAGAACAACTCTGCTAGTAAAACATATTGTAGTAAAAACACATATAACTAGAACAATAACCCGGGAATAAAGTGTGACATTTAAATGCATTTCTCTCGAATAAGTTTTTTTCTCCTTCTATAGTTTTATTAGAAAATGGTTTTCTAGGCAGTATTACTTTGAGTTATCTCAGTAAAACATGCTCTGTAAGAAAGAGAACATAAAATATTTTTCGCTTGACAAGTCTTTTCTCTTACTTAATATATGGCAACAATTTATTGTCAGTTTTGTGACAAATGATAAAAGTTTCTTGCTTATAATGACCCTAAAGGGATCATAATAGTGAGAATGGACTCTCGCAAATCAAATTACAGAGGGGTTCTATCATAGAAAACACATCATATGTTGGATTATCACCTACAGTGAATAACTCCTTGTATAAGTACTGTAATTTCCAGGGATATTTTTTAGAAATATTGGTAGTTCGTGTAGAAATTCAAGATAGTGGTCCAGTGGTAACGCGCTAGTCTGGTGTTACAGTGGTCGAGAGTTCGAACCACAGCTCCTTCACTAACGCAACTAACTGTCTTTAGACATTAAATCCAGGTGCCATGCCTCGGTGCTATTCACTGACCCCGAGAGGAAAAGGACCAAGAGCGATGCTGGAACGGGATGATTTCTGTATGTTGAACCTACAGTCTACTAATCTCTGCAGGGGGCATCGACCATGTGGGGAAAACTATACGGACGATGAATAAACTCAGTTAGATATTCGGACTGCAACACTAGACATTGCTTAAGCTGCCACAAACTGCACTGGTTTGTACAAATGTTTGTCCAAAAACAAAACAAACTACTCTATCAATTAAATAAAATCTTTCCGTTTATTGTTTATTGTTATTAATAATTAAAGAAAGTGTGTGTGTGTGTGTGTGTGTGTGTGTGTGTTAAACTAAAAACATTCTTATTAAACAGACTCGTGAAAATAAGGATTTCAAAAAATAACGTGTGAGACTTAATGTGGAAAATGTAATGCTGTAAACACATTTAAAATCTGTTATCTAATCATAATTGTTGTTTAAAAGAAATTAGATGTGTGGCACTTAACACACTGCTTTTAGACGTGAATAAAAAAGAAGAAACTTTCATACTGGAGAAAAAGCGAATGAGCGCAAACACTTAACAAATGATGGTTATTACTTATCGAAGCAATACAGTGGCAAATATGTTCAGTAACTTACTTGCAGCAAACTAGGACATTGATAAAACATATATCGTCATTCAGAATACTAGTACCAATTAAAGTAGCCTTTAACCCTGAAGGTGATTGACTCTGCCTTTGCGACCAGAGCAGACCAAGATCAATCTGCACGGATGTGCATCTGAACTATGCGCACTTCAGTCAGTAAATTTTAAATAGATGTACTAGTAAGCACACCTTTAAAAAATTGATGGATCTGTCCAAATTGAAAGATAGACATAGAGGATATTTGTTTGTTTTTGTGGAAGATGAGAATTTATTTCATCGAGTGAACACCATGTGTGATATTTTCACGAGTGGCGCAGCCACGAGTGAAAATATCAACATATGGTGTTCACGAGAAACAAACAAATTTTCTTTTTATTTTATGCCAACACGTCAAAAATGGGTTTTTTATGATATTTTTAATCAGGGCCTTCAATAAATTCCCCATGGTGAGCCCCAAATCAGTTAATGCGTACTTTGGTTACTCCGCACAAAAAAAAGTGCAGACAATCTCCAATACATATGATAACTTTACTTCTGCTGAAATAAACTGAAAACACTTTCATCAAATAACATTTATTTTTCTCTACACAGTTTATCAATATTTATTGAATTTTAGCCATACATACTTTAATTATAAAAGCGGATTATTACCGAGTAATATTCAATCAATTGAATTGAAAGTCGGCCATATTGGATATTGTCCATGTGAGTTATGTAAACAAATCAGACATTTTAAATAATTTATGGCGAATTTCATCATTGTTCACAACTAGTTAGGCTCAGGAATTCAATATTATAACTGGATTTAACAAGGTAAATAAATTTCACTCGCTGTCACAGTCTGAAATACAGCGGATTCTCTTGTATTTACGTGGTGGGGGAAATTCCTGAAGTTTCATCAAGCAGTAGTTCAGGCACAAACAGTGTATTATCAAAATGGTAATTAACTGATTCAAAACAGTGTATTATCACTTTTATCTCACTGATATGTCCCTATATTTCATTGGTAGGCATAAAATAAAAGTTCATGATTTTAGATATCAGCTCGGTTAGGGTTAAAAATTGTGACTGATATTATTTTCAAATAACAATTGCAAATTTATTTCGTTCAAGTATATTTTTATCAAACTAGTTTCACGTCACATCGCGAGTACTGATTTGAACTTTGAAAGCAGTTATCGAGCGGCATTAGGCTAGATTTAGCTTGTTCCCAGTCGATGAAAATTAAAAAAAAAAATGTTCTTTTTAATCATTTTGAAAGTTTTTCAATCAGTATCAATATTTTGCAAACTTCACTTTAAAATGTTAGCTACTCTATGTTATTCCATATAAATCGTCAATATTTCCATGACTTTGCATTATTAAAAGAAACATCTTCAAAAAAAATAAGCCTGAGAAAATCAAAAATGGTCATTTTTAAAACAAATATCCGTTCGTTCCTATACACGTGACCAGATTCATTCTCATGTTTATCAGTTACCAGTACACTCAGAGATTTTCAATTAGCTGCACTTTTCAGAGTTCATATCTGTTTGAAATGAACGGCACCCTGATTTTCTAAAGGTGATTTAAAATCAGACGAGTGTGGAATTTTCTCCTAACAAATTATTGATAAGGCCTAAGGTAGACTAGCTACTGATGCGTAAATATCACTGTGACAACCCGCCGAACTTAGTTCCATTGGCTTATTTCCATTTCCAGAGGACACGAGTAGCCCGATAGTAAAATTGATATCTGTTCTCAGTCACCAGCGGCATTGACACTTATGAGGAGCTGGTAGTCCCAGATTTGCTCTTTGGGTCAGAAATGTAACACAAACTGATCTTGCTAATGATCCCTCTAAATTGTACGCCCCGACACAGCAATACTGTACACAGTTGGCTTGTTTTCCAGTACTAGACATAAATAAAGTACGCTTGTTTTTTTACTTACACTTTGTGAACTGCAGGTGTAGCAGTCTGATTACCAGGACGCCAGCCAATCCAACCGTGAATGAGGCTAGTAATCCGCCGGCCGGTAATATGAAATTCGGATTATTGAAATCATTAAATTAATTTTGTTTTAAAACTTGCGTTATCGTTAGTTTTTCGTGTATCCACATTTCAGTATTAAGAAGTTACTTTCAATATATACCTTGGGGAAATGACACAAGTATTATGAAAATGTTATATGATTTGTATTTTTAAATTTTGTCAAAATATTTGCATTATTGTCTGTACTTCTATGAATTGTTTTACTTAAAGTGACACCATCTGTTTGTCTGTATAATTCTATTTCTGTGCACAAATCACGAATTGTATAATGAATACTGTATAGAACATGATTTGAATTTAGATTGACTGTTTGCTATGTCAAAACCTAAAATGTTATATGATTTGTATTTTTAGATTGTGTCAAAATAGATTGACTGTTTGCTATGTCAAAACATAAAATGTTATATGATTTGTATTTTTTAAATCGTGTCAAAATATTTGCATTATTGTCTGTACTTCTATGAATTGTTTTACTTAAGGTGACATCATCTGTTTGTCTGTATAATTCTATTTCTGTGCAAAATTCATGAATTGTATAATGAATACTGTATAGAACATGATTTGATTTAGATTGACTGTTTGCTATGTCAAAACTTAAAATGTTATATGATTTGTATTTTTTGAATTGTGTCAAAATATTTGCATTATTGTCTGTACTTCTATGAATTGTTTTACTTAAGGTGACATCATCTGTTTGTCTGTATAATTCTATTTCTGTGCACAAATCACAAGCCTCATAATAATTATGTTTATAGTTCCCTTCCAAATGTACACCTCAATTGACACTATTCCTATTGTAAACGATACCAATGATTAGCGTATATAATTTCTTGATATTGTTTTGAATCAAGATGTATGGACTTCATCATATATTTTAAAGCAAATGCAAATTGCGAATGACTCGTACTCTCAATACGTATGTTTTTATATATCAGTGCTAAATCACTTTTTATCAGCCTTCATTCTATTTTCTTCTAATCTTCATGAATTTTTCAAGTTTTCATTTGTTTTCTTCTTTTTCATTTTTTGTGTTCTGCTTTCATATTTTGTCTTCATTCTTTCCTCAAGTATTATATGTCTACATGATTTATCATAAACTTTCTTTTGTCTCGCGCTGTGAACCTGCTTGCTACTTGTGTGTCTTGACGGCTACTCAAACGTTCTTGATATTTCTCCTATCAATAACATGATTACACACAAGAACTGTCTGCCCGTCATGACTACATACAGATATAGAGGGGTTTGGCCTCTACTATCCAACATGTTACTTTTTCTGTATCTCTGTAGCAATTTACTACATTTGTTCTCTGTTCACACCTGTGTTTTGCAACTTAATAAAACATCTTGTTCCGTGAAACATCCCTACAAGAAACTTACTCCTTCACTTCGAAGCCTTAAGAACATTACATTTACGTTAAAACTTATCTCAGTTCTCACTTTGTCTGTGATGTATCTTTGGTTGCACATCTTTCTTCTTATGGCAGGTGACATTCACCCAAACCCAGGGCCCTTACCGAATAGCTTTTTATCCGAAAATTCTGTCGATATTCATGATTCTTCATATACAAATCAGCACTTTTTTTCCTTTGTACACTTGAACGTTCAAAGCATTCAACATAAAACAGACTTGTTGTACACCGATCTTAGTGAATATGACATTCTTGCCTTTACAGAGACTTGGTTGAATAACACTATCTCGTCAGATAAAATAGCATTTCAGTCATATCATGTTCCAGAAAGACTGGACAGAATTGGAGATCCACATGGTGGGATTGCCATTTACGTTAAAAACAACATTTATTACAAACGCCGATTTGATCTTGAACTGCCTCGTCTCGAATGCATCTGGCTGGAGGTTGAAGTTCATCGCAGTAAACGTATACTATTTGGCTGCTTCTATCGCCCCCCGGGCTCTGATGTTCTTTATCACTCTTACATTGAGGATTCTATTGTACTTGCTGTTGATACAAATATTTCTGATATTATTGTCACGGGCGACTTCAACTACAATCTTTTTAACGAAGTATCTAAGCGTAAAATTGATTCTATAACACGTCAGTTTTCCCTTGAGCAGATTATACGAGAGCCAACACATTATACAAAAAATTCAAACTCTCTGATTGACTTGATCCTCGTATCAAATCTTGATTGTATTCTTCATTCAGGAGTAAGCGAACATTTTCTTGAACATAACGTAAGATATCATTGTCCTATTTTTGGAGTACTTAAATTTATGAAACCTAAGAGGAAATATATTGAGCGCCATGTTTGGTTATACGAGCAAGGAGATTACTCAAAACTTCGATCTGATATGGATCGTTATAACTGGAACCTCTGTTGTAATGATAACATAGATACATATGCATCTAACATAACCACAACGATACTCGATATCGCCAAACATAATATACCAAATAAAATTATAAAAACAAGACCGTTCGAACCACCCTGGATCACTAACGAAATCCGTAAACTTATTCGAAAAAGAATAAGGCTTTATAAAAAAGCGAAAAAATCTAAATCACTTCAACATTGGAATTCATTTAAACAAATGAGAAATAAAATTATTCTTGTTATTCGAAACACTAAAAGAGAGTATTTTAATAAATTGTCTTGTAAACTCAAAGAAGGGTCCCATACTAAAAAAGATTGGTGGAAAATATTAAAAGCATACATGAAAAATGACAAAAGCAACACTATTCCACCTCTGTATGATACTACTACAAACACTACCGCTACAACTGACCCTGACAAAGCAAATCTTCTTAACGCGTTTTTTCAACAACAAACTATGCTCAATGACAACGACCGTCTTGTGCCTAGCCTTCAAACCCCTCAACCTGAAATGTGCCTGAGTGAGATCACTGTGTCTCCAACAGAAGTTTATGACATCCTTAAGTCACTCAATACAAATAAAGCCTCTGGGCCGGATGGCCTCAGTAACAGGATTCTTCGTGAAGCCGCCTTTGAACTATCTCTTCCTCTTTGCAACCTGTTCAACTATTCTTTGCACATATGCCAATTACCATCGGCTTGGAAAGAAGCCAATGTAACTGCCGTGTATAAAAAGGGCGACGCTTCTCTGCCAAGTAATTACAGACCTATTTCATTGCTTAACACTTTGGAAAAAGTTTTTGAGCGTATTATTTTTAAGAATGTTTTTAATCATCTACGAGCAATTAATTTTCTAACCCCAGTTCAGTCTGGGTTTGTTCCAGGCGATTCCACTGTCAATCAACTAACCCATATCTATAATACATTTTGTAAGGCACTCGATGATGGTCTTGAAGTCAGAGCAATATTTTTTGATATAAGTAAAGCTTTCGACAAAGTTTGGCATAAAGGCTTACTGTCAAAACTTAGCTCAGCTGGTCTAACAGGGCCTCTCTTTAGATGGTTTAAAAATTATCTTTCTTGCAGACGTCAGCGTGTAGTTCTCCCAGGAGCAGCTTCTGAGTGGTGTTTGATTAACGCCGGTGTACCACAAGGATCTATTTTAGGTCCTTTGCTCTTCCTGATCTTTATTAATGACATTGTAACTGATATAAACTCTTCTGTAAATCTTTTTGCTGACGATACAAGTCTCTATGTTATAGTTGAAGATCCTACCGTTTCCGCTAACATACTACAAAAAGACATAGACATGATATCTTTATGGGCTGATAAATGGCTCGTCACTATTAACCCGGCAAAGTCTGAATCTTTGATTCTTTCAAATAAGCGCAATCGGCCTCTTCATCCACCTTTGCAGATGCTAGGTCAAACTATTCCAGAAGTGACTGTGCATAAACATCTAGGTGTTCACCTATCTGATGATGCCAGATGGCACAACCACATTGATACTATCCTAGAGAAAGCTTGGATAAAAGTAAACATCATGAGGAGATTAAAGTTTGTACTATATCGTAAATCCTTAGAAGTTATTTACATATTCTTTATTCGACCTGGACTTGAATACGCCGATGTTCTCTTTAGTAATATCTCAAAAGATGACTCTGACAAACTAGATAAAATTCAAAATGAATGTGCTCGTATTGCTACTGGGGCCACTCGGCTTGTTTCTCTTGAACGTTTAAAAAATGAAACAAACTGGGAATCTCTCTCAGACAGAAGGTTCAAACACAGAATGACACACTTCTATAAAATGTTTCACAATCTTGTACCTGACTATTTTTCTTCTCTTATTCCACGTCAGCGTAATACAAGATACAATCTAAGAAATAATCAGGATGTTGCTGGAATCAATTGCAGAACCTCATTTTATCAACAGTCATTTCTTCCAACTTCGATCCATGAGTGGAATAATTTACCAGTTGAAGTCAGAAACGTACAATCACTTTCGTCCTTTAAGTCGATTTTAGATCAAAATAAGAAAAAAACACCTCTATATTTCTTCTCTGGTTTAAGAAAACTCCAAATTTTGCATACTAGACTACGAACAAAATGCAGTTCACTTAATTATCATTTGTATCTCTGTAATATCTCCCCAACACCTCTTTGTAATTGTGGACAAGTAGAGTCTAACTTCCATTATTTTTTTGAGTGTCAAAGATACCACAACCTTCGAAGATCTCATTTTAATAGGCTTCAAAACTTTGAAATATGTCTAGATTTATTTCTGTTTGGTGATTCCTCCCTCTCTAATGAAGAAAATACTTTTATCTTTTGTCAGGTTCAACGCTTTATAGGCGATAGCAAAAGGTTTATATAATCAAATGCTCGAGACTCCCTTCTCTTCTTTTTACTTACTTCTCCTTCTCTAATCACAGCTTAACCATTCTAAGAATACTTAACAATCATTCAATTGCTATCTTTCTTTTTTACCTTTCAACATTGCTGCTTCCCATTTAAATTGTATTTACAGGGCGTTAATTATGGAGGCTTCTTGGAGTAGAACATAAATAAGACATTGTTGTCTTCCGTTCTTATCCTTTCCTTATGTGTTCAATTTATGATTACTTGTATGTGTAAATTTTATATGGGAATAAATATGTTTAAACTAAGTATTATGAAATTCAGATGAATAAATTTACTACAGCCAATGCAGTTTTTCATTTATAAACATTCACATTCCAATGCTTTGAAAACTTCATCGTTTATAATTTATGCGAGTTTCTTAAAATCATAAATGAACTTTCAAATCAAATACATTGTTATAATACATTAAGGTTTGACAGAGACCCTGGATTTGACAAATATACTGGAATGCTGTTTACTTCCACTACAGGATAAGGGAAGTAACTCTGAGTAAAGCATCCTGATCACAACCCATCAACAGTTCATGACCGTATCACTTTATGTAGAGGAGAAGAAAAAAAAGTTTAATGCATTTCTCAACAATCTTGATTTCAGAGATTTCCAACCTTGATTTGTAAACAGTCAAAACTCTTTTTCAGACAAACCCTAATGTAGAGGTCCCGATAAAGATTTAGTGTGCTATTCCCCGACTATAATTTTCACGAATGCTGGTCAAGTCGCGCCAAACAAGGTCGCCCCAGGTAAAAGTCGTCCCATTTTTAGTCAACTCGTCCCACATATAGAAATTATTTATGCACTTATGTATGCTTCTTACATTTATGTGTTTAATGCAATAAATTTACTGAATTGATTGTAAAAGGTTATATGCAAACATTATCATACTGTTTGTAACACCTTTCCTTCACAAACTTGAAACAAAAATGGTGTTGATTGACGAAAAGATCGGTAATTATCATGGATAATTGTTTCTAACATTAAAGGACAACGTGGATTGAAGGAAGTACATGGAGACCTGAGAACTGGTCTGTGTTCCAGCAGACAGTGCGAACAAACAACGACGTCGAGGGTTGGCATCACAGAATCAACAATAGAGTTTCAAGAGTTGGACCGTCAGTATACGTGTTGATTCCTCTTCTACTTGAAGAGGCGGATACCGTAGACCTGACGATTCAGCCGGTATCAGAGATGGCACTTACCAGGTACCAAAGAAAGACATATAAAAAAACTCACAATGAACTGTTTATGGGATGCGTACGAGGACAATAAAATTACTAGCAGCCGCATTCTCCGCGACGCAAGCTTCATATTGGGGTTTGCGCCGGTGGCTGATTAGTGGTGTGCTTTTTGAATGACTGGAATGTGAAGTGACTTGTGAATATTAAATACATGTTTGTTTAAATGCATTGTATTGTCTCTATATCATTTTTATACTATGTTCTATATTTTGTAATCTTAATTTGGTTTCCTTAAGTTGTTATGTCAATTGTTACTTCATGCCTTTGATTAATTCAATAATCCGCTGTCGTATTATTTTAATATTTTGATTATGCATGTTATGTTATGTCTATTTCTATCGGCTGTTATTAGTTATATTTGTGCATTTCCAAAAGGAATTCATTAAAATTTACTATTGAACGTAAATGTCCCATATTTATATTTTAAACTTGTCTTTTGTTTATCAGTTTTTATTTATAATTTTCATATTTTTTCAACTTTATAAAAAATATTATTTTTCATAAATGTAACCTGTTAATGATCAAGATGTTTTTATTTATAGATAATTTTGCATATTGGTTTCGTTACAAATGTTTCGTTTCTGTGTATCTTTTCTTTTGGTAATGTTAATTATTATTTTCGAATTTCTGTTCGATGCAATGTATTTAATTTAGAATCTGAGAGATAAATATCAGTTTGTATTGTATGAAACTTGTATTCCTGATAATTTATTAATAACAGATTTTATCATACTATATATTTTTTAAGTTTTTTATTGGTCGGTTTGATAAATTCAGTATTGCATAACAAATGTAGTTCATATTTTGCATTTCATTTATATCAGTGTCTGTTTTATGTCGTTAATTAAAACTCAGTATTACATCTTTTTTTCTGTTTTACTGATAAATCTGAAAGAAATAAGTTGGTAAACTGGAAAAAAGTGTTAGTTACTATCAAATTGTGAATTTTTAACAACTGCTGTAGTGATTACAGCCCTGATAATTTAATGATTAAAACTGTTTTAACTGTATCACTCTAAACAACTATGCACGTACATTAGTAAAATATTACTAGTTTTTTTTTCATCGTCATTTTATCATTTGAGAAATGTAATAATTTATGATAACTGTTAAAAAGTTGAGTTGAATAAAACCATTGTTGCGTTGTTATAATAATACTTGTATTGATTAAAAATGATTTGAATTGAGTTAATGTGCTTTATTATTTACATCAGCTGTCCTATTCACTCATTTAATCGCACCATTAATTACTTAATCCAACAATTGTCGTACCACTTATCACTTTTTCACGGTTATATACAGGTAATAATTAGTTGAACTATGATCTTATTCTTATTTCTATATGTGGGACGAGTTGACTAAAAATGGGACGACTTTTACCTGGGGCGACCTTGTTTGGCGCGACTTGACTTGTCACCATTTTCACGATTAAATGTTTTATATTTTCACCGTAAAAGGTCCCGGATGTGTTTTGAATTAGCAAAGTCGAACCCGCACGACTCCAAAATGTATAAATACGAGCGAAATTTTCCTTGTTATTAACTATCCGCTAAGAGCGGACACAGGGCGACACAACGGAGAAGAAGGATTATCTGTTAGCCCTCTAAATGAAACGCAATATAACGAATTCAAATTCGCTGGCAAAAGAATAGCCATGTATATATAACAATAAAATACTGAAAGTATAGTTCAGTGTGCATAAAATTGGTTATTTATTTTTTTACTGCGTAGCGCCATATTGGATTGCACAACTCTGCCAAAATGGCTTACACTGGTGACTCGAACGCAACGTTGAGAGATGTCAAACGAGTTCAGTTCGGCATCATTGGACCAGATGAACTTGTACGTCTGTTTATTTCCTTTTTGGTTTTCTTAATTGCCTTTGACTTCAGTAATGCAATTTCCCTTTCTACACTTTTCCCGTTTCATTTTTGTTCCAAACAAAAAGTCTGCTCTTCATAGTTCTAGTGTGTAACTTAAAATCTATAACTGAAGATTTGGTCAGACAGTTTTAGAAACCGACAACACTGATATAAATAATTGGCAGAGTAACACAGCAGTTCTATTATTACTTCTGTCTCCCGTCTACAGTAAGATCGGTTTGTGGCTGTGCACATTACCTCATAGGTAAATTTCAAGTGCTAAGGGGATTGCCTTTAATAAGGGTTAGAAACTTAACACAATGATAACATTATCCCGAAGCAGAAAGTATACTAAGACTTGGTTTGCCAGAAATTCTCATTGACACCAGCTAAAAAAAACGTGTCACAACATACGATACAGTCAGTTTAGGAGTTCCAGATCCCAGGTAATTCCGACTCACCTGGTTGAATTTTCAAGAAAAAAAAATATATATTGGGAGCGAAGATCTTCAAAGTTATTTTGAAATATCAAATTTTGTACTTATTCTTGTAAATATAATATATTTTTTGAATTTTGTGATAACTGCCCTCAGAATTCATGTTCACTGATATTGCCCGTGCAAAAATTTCTTGGTGTAAAATACCAGCCCATAAAACCGGTTTACCTTTGGAGGCGAAATAGTCGGTCTAGGTGTAACAGTATCTAAAAGTAACTGTCTAAACTTAAAAGTGCTGTTACCATAAAAAAATGTTAGAAAACCACCCCATAATTTTGTTTTACTGGGTTATATTTAGCCTACAGTTAATAGAAATACGTGTATATATATATTTTTCATATATAGGAAAGGTGTAGTGATATTATAACTAAGTCGTTGCATTAGTTCAGGATTACTCTAGATACTGGCAGATCAGCCAGTTTGGAGTAATTGCTCTAAGATAAACACAAGCGTTTTTGTTATGAAAAACTTAAAAAAAGACAATTCGCAGTTTATATAATTTATTGTAACGGTGAATTCTAGTTATCTTGCATATAAATTCACTTTGTAATTTACCTATGAGGTAATGTGCAACTGATCATACAGCAGATGGTTGAAGCAAGGATAAGTTATTTTTTCTGTGACATTTTTACAAGAATAATTACATATTTAAGATTGAACATTTCATACTGTAATTAAAAGTTATCTTGACACTAACATGACCCTTTACATATGACATGAAGTGCAGAGATGGTTTAATACAGCTACTGATCTGGAATACACACGTATGATTCAGAACTCCCATAGTGAAGGGGGTGTATAATTTACCCAGCTCCAAAAATGATAATAAAAGTACTGCCGTAGTGAAGTAGGCACATTATTTTGACAAAGTTGACATGCTTTATTTAAATTAAGTAAGATTTATGAAATAGCTCTATAAATGTAAACGCTAGCAAACTATTCTGCTGTTAGTAATCTGGAACTTCTTACCTGACTGTATGATCCAATGTAAAATTTAGATGAAACAGAAACACAATTTAATGAAAATTTGTTGAAGACAATGAAAAGGTAGGAATTTTTTTTTTATTTGATATCGAACTGACCACTGATTTATTCTGAATTTTCTTTCCAGAGACGTATGTCAGTGGTGGAGGGTGGACTTAAATACTCGGAGACTATGGAGGGAGGACGTCCGAAACTTGGTGGTCTTATGGACCCGAGACAGGGTGTTGTTGACCGGACTGCGCGGTGTCAGACTTGTGCAGGAAACATGTCAGAATGCCCAGGACATTTTGCACATATAGAACTGGCTAAGCCAGTATACCATATAGGATTTTTAACAAAAACAATCAAAGTGCTAAGATGTGTGTGCTTCTATTGTTCAAAACTTCTGGTAGATTCGGTAAGTTTGAAATGAAAGAAATCCCTTTTAATGCAGTTTTTCAGAAATTAGTCCCTTTTGTGAATTTTTCTGAAGTTGGTAAAATATGAAAGATTTTGATAAAATTTAAAACCGTTTCTCAAGCTTATAATTTTGATAATGGAGTCTTAAACTATTTATCTAACGTATAAAATTGATAAGTAAAATACGGATTGAGATCATGAAGGCTATTGTATATAAAGCAAGATATAAAGTTTGCAATGATTATTGATTAGCAATCTTTTTAATCATTTAGAACACACCAAAGATGAAAGATATTTTGGCCAGGTCAAAAGGATCTCCTGCCAAAAGATTAGCTCATGTATACGACTTGTGTAAGAGTCGGAAAACTTGCGAGGGTGGTGATGAAATGGACACTAAACTGGAAAAAGATGCAGCTGAGGGAGGCGGGGAACAAAAAAAGGTATAGTTTGATTACATGCACAGTTAAATGTAGTGTATAGATGGGTGAAAGTGGGAAAGTTATAAATGCTTTCAGTGTTTTATTGGAGCCAAAGTCAGACCCATTCCCCTCAGTCTAAAGTGTTTGTTTTTTTTCCACTCCATATTCTCTGTTAAAATTTCTCTCCTAACTTTTTATTTTTTTTATTTTTGTGACCACATAAATTCTGATGACTGCCACATATGCATAACAAAAGAGTAATTTCCCTTAGGTAAACTTGATTATTTCAGTACTTGCCATAAGACACTACAAAACATTGAGTTGAAAATAAAGGATCTATTAACTGACTAAAAACCATTTTGCATAGTTTGAAATTATAGGGGAAAAAATATATGCTTTGGGCCAAGACAAATCTGAGAGTGAAATAACTGCTACATCCATTGAAAATTGTCAAAGTCAAAAATATAGTGATTCCTATGAAACATCTTCATGGTCCTGACTTAATAGTTTGCTCCTGGTAGTGAATGTTAGGTAGATTACATTAACGCCAGGTCCAGATGCTAGAAAGTCATCCACCTTACTGTAAAAGTAGAATCAACTGGTTTTGATATGGTGTTGCCAAGTAAGGGTATTGTTGCAAGATGTGAGAAATCTTGACCAATATTATCAGATGGTCAGATGAATACTTTGGTAAGGTGTGAGGTTAGGGACACACCCTTTCAGAAATCGTAAAAAAATGCAGTTCTTCCAAAATCCACTTTGCTGCTAAGTGCCCTTTAGAGGCACTTGATGACTTTGCTTACATGGTGATTTGAGTGACAGATATGTCACCAGTATTGTTGATAATTTTAGTCAGAAAGATAGACCTGTAATCAACTGACTAATCTCTTAGCATATTTACATCACTGCAACAACGAAGTAGGGAATACTTACAGATATGTATACTTCGTTGTACACATTATATTTTCCTTAATTTTAAGTCATAACACTGTTACATTAATTTCTCATATTTCGAAGGGCCTAGCCACCATTCCCCTAGAAGTTTTAAAAAAAGACACTGGCTTTTGAATGAAGACACAGATAAACCATTTGATTTCACCCCATGGTATCTACATGTATACGAGTGATGTTGTCTCCAGACGATGAAAAGTTTCTTTACATATATGATATATTTTTTAGTGTATCAGTAAGTTTATTATGCTTTATTTAGCTCCATAGATTCAGTGTAGACACTTTCGATCTTTATAGATGCAGGTGGTAACATGTGTCACAGCCCCTTTACTTGCATGCTTATTTTCCAGGGTCATGGTGGTTGTGGTAGAAACCAGCCAAACATTAGAAGGATGGGTCTAGAACTTACATGTGAGTGGAAGAAAATAAATGAGGAATCGCAGGAAAGAAAGATTGTGCTCACGGCAGAAAGAGTGCATGAAATCTTCAAGAGAATTTCAGACGAGGAATCCATCATTCTGGGTATGTATTGTTCAGTTGTATACAATTAGTTGTTTTTATGCCCCCAGTGAGGGGACATATTCTCTTTGGTCTGTCAATTTGTTTGTCTCTAAACTTCAACATTTGCAAGGCCTCGTCTGGGGCATGGCTTTCATTTGAACTTAACGCTTATTCTTTTGTGTAGAGTTCTTGCCAAGATTAACTTTATATGATATAGGTTTTTGGTGTTGATATTGTCATTGGGTAAGCAAATCTAAGGTGTATTTCGGGTCATTGCTAGTAATTAATACAAGTACTCGTACAAAGGATAGAGTGTCTAGGACTTACTGAGTACTGTAGCAGTAAATGCTTGTTTTTGTACATGAGTAGTACTGTGCAACAATGAACCTTGGGTAGTATTATTTTAGGATTCATCAAAATTCTTGTATGTTCAGAGTTTTGGGGCTTATGCAGTATATATGTATTAGTTATGTCATGCATGATGGAATCTTGCAGGAATGGATCCAAAGTTTGCTCGGCCAGACTGGATGATTGTAACCGTAATGCCTGTACCGCCACTGTGTGTAAGACCAGCTGTGGTCATGTTTGGATCTGCAAGAAATCAGGTTTTTACAGATTAATTGTTTGTAGTTATATGCCAAGAATTTTTTTAATGACCCAGAAAATAGGCTTAATATAATTAGCAATAGATGTCTGTCCAAACTGCTTCTTACTATGCTGTGCATTTAACTGCTTTCTGAAAGGTTTCGTATCACACTGCTATTTTATGTTCATCCTGCTTCTTTCACTTATAAAACTCTTGTGCATCTATGATCAAAGTAACTGTCATTCTTGTAAGGTTAGTTGAGGATGCTTCCCAGATTTCTGCTTAACATATGATGAGAAAAATAAATAGGGTAACATGCGTCCAGGGCCTCGAAAAAAAGTTGTCTGTATAGATGCATCTGTTGTTAATGATTTACTACCGTGTCTTATTGTCAAGATGTGAAAAATGCTCTTTGAAAAAAGAGAGATGTTTACAAAGTCAAATTATTTTAAGTAACACTTTTCATTTGAAAGCTTGTTTCTAAACTTATCTGCATGTAAATTGAATTGATACAGAAGTCCTATAAATAAAGGATATAACAGTTTAAAAAAGATCTATCTTTTACATTTTCATTACATGTGATCATACTTGCAGGATGATTTGACTCATAAATTGTCCGACATCATCAAAGCCAACAACCAGTTAAAGAGAAATGAACAGAATGGAGCAGCGGCACATATCATAGCGGAGGATACAAAGATGTTACAGTTCCATGTGGCTACACTCGTAGATAATGAGTTACCTGGTTTACCAAGGGTAATATTTCCTAATTAACTGTTGCATATGTCAGATTCAAGTTGTTCATGAAAGTCTGTAAATGTGTGAAAAATTCAGGCTAGTAGGCGGGTTATGATATAATGCAACTAGCATCAACACTGAACAGGTAAAGGAACTAACACAGCCCCTTGTCATCAGATGCGTTAAGGGACGACTGATTTCTGTTTGTTTAACTTTACTCTGGATGTTGAATATTGATTTGATTGATTGTTAATTTAAGAAAACTGGATGTCTTTTATCATAAGAGAATGGTGTGAAGAACTGGTCCATCAAGGGAACAGTTGATGTTCTTACTGTGTCATTGAAGCTGAAATTCTGTTTTAAACATCAGCATTGGAAAACTTGATTATCTGAATGCCTTTTATATGCCAGATTATTGAATACTTTGTTTTGTTTCACATACAGGCTGTGCAGAAGTCTGGTCGACCTCTGAAATCTATCAAACAGCGCTTGAAAGGAAAAGAAGGTCGTGTTCGTGGAAATTTGATGGGAAAGCGTGTGGACTTCTCTGCCAGAACAGTCATCACACCTGACCCAAATTTACGTATCGACCAAGTTGGGGTACCAAGAACAATTGCACAGAACATGACATTCCCTGAAATTGTGACGCCTTTCAACATTGACAGGTAAGATAAAAGTTTAAATAATTAGCAGAAAATGGAATGAAACTTATTAACCATATTCTGAATCAGAGTTATCATCAGAATAAGATTAGATACATTGTATGTGTTAGTAAGGAGGTATGACGCAGTTTTTTGAAGCTACACAATTGTTCTCCCCAGCCTTCCAGACCACATATGGCTCAACTGATGCACATTATCAGCATTTATATTTTCTCCTAGGTTACACGAGTTGGTGAGAAGAGGTTCCAATCAGTATCCTGGGGCCAAGTACATCATCAGAGATAATGGTGAAAGAATAGATTTGCGATTCCATCCTAAAGCCAGTGACCTACATTTACAGATTGGCTACAAGGTTAGTAGATCTTACCAGATCAGAATGTACATGTTTTTGGCAAGCACTGTCCAGCACTGTCCAAGTCTTTGGAGAACAAGTCCAAAAAAGAGCATATTTCTTGTGTTACATTAATGTTGTAAGAGATTCAGAATGAAGTTCCACTGGTAGTCTGAAACATTTCCGAAACCCATCTGTTCAATGATAAGAGTTTCACAGAGATTGGAAGTTTTCACGAGCCCCAGGTTTTACCCTTGCACCATGCTAAGGCAATTAAATTGTGTAAAACAGACATGCATCTAGGAGGCACATGTGGTGCCAACCTTCATGTAAGGTACAAAGTTTCAGCTGTTAATGTCATTAAGGTAGTAAAGGAATATTTTTTAACCATCATAATTTTCAGTAGCAAGTGAAAGAAAAAAAAATCAAAGTGCAGTATTTCTTTTGTTTTTCAGGTGGAAAGACACATGCAGGATGGTGACTATGTGGTGTTCAACAGACAGCCCACCCTGCATAAAATGAGTATGATGTGTCACAGGGTAAAGATCTTGCCTTGGTCAACATTTAGGATGAACCTTAGTGTAACTACGCCTTACAACGCTGACTTTGATGGGGATGAAATGAATCTTCACTTAGCTCAGTCACTTGAAACTCGAGCTGAAATCTCACAACTGGCGTCAGTACCTCGTATGATCATAACACCACAGTCAAACAGACCTGTCATGGGTATTGTACAGGACACACTCACAGCTGTCAGAAAAATGACGAAAAGAGATGTGTTCCTTGATAGAGTAAGTATTGATAGCCTGTTCAACTGCC
Source organism: Cyclina sinensis (assembly GCA_012932295.1). NCBI lineage: Eukaryota > Metazoa > Mollusca > Bivalvia > Venerida > Veneridae > Cyclina > Cyclina sinensis. The sequence continues at coordinate 34,234,457 of JAAONU010000007.1, read as the reverse complement.
CTGCTTAGACCTAAAATAAAATATTGTTTGTTTCCCCTCCCGCTACCTACCCATAAAACTCATAGCTACCCAAAAAAATTCATTGCAAAACAAAAACAAAAATTTTTTTATTGCACATGGAAGCAAAGTATGTCAATGAGAATCACATCTTTATATTTGACTCATACTTTTGCATTGTTAATATATAAATTGGGCTGTATATATTGAATAAAACTTTGAAACTTTGGTTTTAAACAGATGCTAAGCACTCACAATTTCTGTTTCGTTGAAATCCAGATAATTCAGATATATAAATTATATAATCAGTGAAAAATATTTTAGATTAAAAAAAAAGTATTTTACCTACCTACCCTACCCAAACTGGCATGGGTCACGGGAGGGGAAACAATATTTTAATTTAGGCCTTATTCTATTGGTTAATTACTTAGCAGATGATCAGTAATGAAAAAGCAACACATTTACCAAGGCATTTTTTCAGAAGTAAAGATTTGTTGATTGGTATAGTAACTAAATGTAGAAATGAAAAGGGTTGATGTTATTCTCATAAATGGAAGATGTAAATTCTATGATAACTGATATATACTACCAAGTCATGTTTTTTTTTTGCTTATGAGATAATTTCTCTGTTTTTAGGGTCAGGTAATGAACTTGCTAATGTTCTTACCTAGCTGGGACGGTCACATGCCCCACCCAGCTATACTCAAACCAAAGCCATTGTGGACAGGAAAACAGATCTTCTCCCTCATTATCCCAGGGCGTGTTAACCTGATTAGAACACACAGCACACATCCAGATGAGGAGGATAAAGGGCCATATAAGTGGATCTCACCTGGGGATACAAAGGTATGGTGTTGTCTTGTCCAGCTCTGGTTCTCAGTATGGTAATTAATGGTTGATAAAGTTCTAGGGACTGACTTAGCAACTTCTCTAACCAGTAACTTGACAAGTGTCATGGTTGAAACATGGTGACTTTTCTGAAAAATGGCTTTTTTTTTTTAAAGAATTAAATAGCAATTTATTACATACAGGAATTAACAAAGAACAGTTAGTACAAATGTATGATCTGTCATCTTAGACTACAAAGTTTTTTTTGAATAGATTAGCACCAGTGTCAAACTGTTTTTTAGTAATGCCGTCCTGAAAAAAGGCTTATTAAAGAAGCAAAGTAATTTGTTACTTGTTTTACAGGTGTTGATAGAAGATGGTGAGTTGATCTCTGGAATCTTGTGTAAGAAGTCTCTGGGTGCTTCTACTGGTGCCTTGGCTCACGTTGTGTTCCTGGAAATGGGCTGGGAAACAGCAGGTAAATATAGGAATATGTAGGTTTATATGGGAAATGGGTATAAAAAGAAAATTGTAGGTTAATATGGGATACTGTGTCACTGTATGCTGATAAGTGAATCATCTGTTACCAGTAGTCTCTTGCCTCTCTAATATGTTTCTTCATAATTCATGTTGAAATAAATCGACCATGTTTAACAGTAAGTATAATGAAGATGATCTTGGAGCGGTCACATTTTCTAAAGAAGGTGACTATACATTTGTAAAAGAAGTGTTCTTTAAGGTCAAGGTGAAATCACAGTCAGGTTACAAGTATATGGCCTAGATTTATCCTTGTTTTGGTGATTGAAAAGATCAAGTACATATGTATCCTGTTATGAGAATTGGAATCATAGTTTCTTTAGAAGTAATGTCAGAATCAGTACTTATATGTACATTGAGATTAAAACAGGCGATTCACATCAGAAGATCTGTAAAGCATTGTCAGGGAACAGATGATTGTTACAACTAGCTTCACCTGCTCTCTGGAAGAACTGAAAGGACAAAAGAGCTGTAATTAAGAACCGATCTTGTTTCAGGTTATCTCTATGGTAACATTCAGACAGTTATCAACAACTGGTTGTTGATAGAGGGTCACAGTATTGGTATAGGAGACACCATTGCTGACCCCCAGACCTACATTGATATCCAGGACACCATTAAGAAAGCTAAGGTAAAATTTTGTCATGCTTTGACACATCTTGGGAGGCTTGCCAATGGATTAGTAAAAAATTGATCAGTTTGGTGCTGTCATGTACCAGTGAACTTTTTTTGCGTGCTTCAAAATATAATAAACAGCAAGAACTACAGGTCACAGATGCCTAATGATACTTGTGTTGTTGGCCGCCTTATTTGGACAATGAAGATTGGACTTAAGGTTCAGGCTAAAGATTTTGTTAAAAAGCATAATGATGATATCATGAAGAGGTTATTAAAGCTAAAGCTCAAGTATTTAAGTAACTATTTTCTTTTAAAGCTACTGACTCACAGACGATGATAAAAAGAAAATGTTTATACATCTTGAAATTCTTGCTGTAATCGTGAAGAACCTATTTAAACTAAGTTACTGACTCAGTTTTTGTTACAGAAAAACATCAAAATATAAAGTTTTACACACTTTTATCGGTAAAAAATTTACCCCCTTAGTCACGGGGTAGATACTTTAGTTATAAGATTAATTTTAATGGAATCTAATAACTAGATGCCGTGGCTCAGTGGTCTAAGTCGTTGCCCTGAACGAAAGGTCGTGGGTTCGAATCCTGTTTAAGTCTAAACTTTTTTTTTCAGTTTTCATGGTGTATAGAAGCATAATATTATGTTTTTTCCATAGTATATTAAATCCTCCTAAATTTGAAAGAATAAAAAATTTCAGCAAAATTTTGTGAGTCAGTCGCTTTAAAAGAAAAAAAAGAAAATTATGTATTAACCATTATGAATTGTTTTCTGTTTTTATAATAGCAAGATGTGTACGAGGTGACAGAGAAAGCTCACATGGATTTGATGGAACCGACGCCTGGTAACACACTGCGACAGACTTTTGAAAATCAGGTGAATCGTATCCTGAACGATGCCAGAGACAAGACAGGTAGCAAGGCCCAGAAATCCTTGTCTGAATTCAACAACTTCAAAGCTATGGTGGTAGCAGGTTCCAAGGGATCAAAGATTAATATTTCACAGGTGAGTTTGACATGAAAAGAATTATCTGTTAGTAATTTTTGAAAGTATATGCAAGTGTAGTCATTCTTGTTGAGGTGGGAACTAAAAATTTATCTCTGTTCTTCTAAAGGGATATACAGTTTTCCTCTTTGTTTTGAAAATGCACATTTTAACTTTCTCTTTATAAGCAGAGAACCATGAGTTTTATGGATGAATACATTTTCTGTTTCAAGGTTATTGCCTGTGTAGGGCAGCAGAACGTTGAGGGAAAGCGTATCCCATTTGGTTTCCGACACAGAACACTACCGCACTTCATCAAGAACGATTATGGTCCGGAATCCAGAGGGTTTGTAGAGAACTCGTACCTGGCCGGTCTGACACCCTCAGAGTTCTACTTTCACGCCATGGGAGGAAGAGAAGGTCTCATTGATACAGCTGTAAAGACTGCTGAAACTGGTATGTTTTTGTTACCAAATAGTTCAGTTATGTATAAGATGCATATTTAAACAAAAATACATATAGTTCGATTGGTAAATGGGGAAAAAAGATTATTTGAGCTAAGTAAAGCAAAGTTGTAGTTAAAATTGTTTTAAAAAAATAGAGGTTTTTATGTGCTACAAACCTCACACAGGAGAAACTTTCTTTTGGTTGAAATATATGCTTTTGCAGTTATTATGAAAAAACAGTTGATAATGCATTTGATATACAACAAGGTAGCAATGTGAAATGCTACAGTGGAAAACTTTTTTGTCATATTTTAAAGAAAATTTGAAACCTTTTCAATTTTTTGTTGGGCTTGATTATCTTAGAAATGTACTGCATCTGTGAATATTAAAAAAAAATCAGCTGTTTCTTATTTTGGCTGATGGAAGGCAGCTGTCTTTATGCTAAGTTTTACAAAGACTTAAATGATGGTACATAGATTTCTCATGACAGGTTACATTCAGCGTCGTTTGATCAAAGCTATGGAAAGTGTGATGATCAAGTATGACGGTACAGTAAGAAACCAGGTAGAACAGTTGGTCCAGTTGAGATACGGCGAGGACGGACTCGAGGCCACACACGTAGAATTCCAGTCTATGCCCACACTGAAGCCTTCTGACAGAGCTTTTGAGAAGAATTTCAAATTTGACCCAACTAATGAGAGGTTTGTATGAATTAACTGATTTATTAAAAAAAACATGGCTTTTATTTAGCCTTTATCTGAAAGAGGCCTTAGTCTGTTTTTCTTGGTAAATTTTCATTTGTTAAATAAATAAATTGGGAAATGAATGTGTGAAAACAACAAAAATTGGGAAGCAAGTGAGCTTTCAAATTTTCAAAGAAAGCAAGTTATCTGACTTGCAACTTTCTAGAATGATACTGAAGTAAACACATTATCACTTTAACTCAAAGCAGCAGGTCTTAGCTGATCTCAAACTTACAAAAACAATTGACAGAGGAACTGAAATCCAACTAGAATAATTATTTTTGCTACAAACTTGCTTATAAAACAAGTATGTAGAAAGATACTAAGTAGTAAGTACATGTGATAAGTGACTTTTTGATGTAGTTAACAGTGATTGGAAAATATACTTTCTTCTATAAGCATTGTGTGGCTATGTCTTTTCAATTATATTAATTCAAAGACTAAGAGTTAGAAAATTTATGTTGTCTTCATATTAAAAATAATTGCTCACCTGTATGCAACTGATTTTGCTCATAAATTTGTAGGAATCTGTAGAAATAGGTGTTTTAAAAAGCAACACATTTTGTCACTTCTTATACACCATGAAAGCTCAGATAAATCAGTCGAAGAAATTTTAGGGTTATACTGATAGATGACTTCCCTTACTTCCAGACAACTGAAGAAAAGTCTAACAGAAGAAGTGGTGCGTGACTTGCTGGCCGACGCTCACGCACAGGCCGAGATAGAACAGGAATGGGAACAGTTGAAGGAAGATCGCGACATGTTACGTCAAATCTTTCCATCGGGTGACAGCAAGATTGTCCTGCCCTGTAATCTTCAGAGAATGATTTGGAATGCCCACAAGATCTTCAAGATTGATAAAAGGAAACCATGTGAACTTCAGCCACTAAAGATTATAGAAGGTGATTCTCTAGATGGACATCTGTTATTGTAACCAATATCCAAAATAGCCATTGGCTACTGTAATTTCTGAAATTATTTAAACTTGATGCATATTTTTTTGCAGTTTCTTGTGAAAGTATTTGAAAACAACTTGTTTTTTTTTGTTTTGTTTGTTTTTTTTGTTTTTTTTTATAAAGAAATTTAAAATTTGGCAATTTTTTTTTCTTGGTGTCATCCTGGTGAACCCATGTATTTGTAACCCAAAGGAGATAAAATAGATGATAATCCAGTTGTACCAGTGTTACTTTCCAAAAGAAATAGATCAGTTGTTGTTTGCAATAAACATGGGCAATTTATAATTACTTTCTGGTTCATGTTTTACTTTACAAATCCATGAAGATAATGCTTAATTTGTCTCGGCTAAAATGTTGAAATAGTTGTTTTGTTCCAAAATGTGTTGGAAAAGTAAGAGTGGGGAAGGTACAGACATTTACTTAATCAGTTACAAGTAATTGAGAAATGTATTGGTATTGCTGTAGAGAGTGAGAAATGTATTGGGATTGCTGTAGAGAGTGAGAAATGTATTGGGATTGAGTGAGAAATGTATTGGGATTGCTGTAGAGAGTGAAAAATATATTGGGATTGCTGTAGAGAGTGAGAAATGTTCTGGGATTGCTGTAGAGAGTGAGAAATGTATTGGGATTGCTGTAGAGAGTGAGAAATGTTCTGGGATTGCTGGAAGAGATGCAAAATGTACTCGTATCTAAAGAGGGTGCAGAATGTCAGCTTAAATTTACATATGGCTTGCTAAATAGGATCAGAATTATTATATGTACTGCAAGGTTCTTTGTTGAAACATTTCAGATGTGAAAGGCTTGTGTAAGAAGTTGACTGTGGTGCCTGGCGAAGACCATTTAAGTATCCAGGCGAACGAGAACGCCACTATTCTAATGAAAGTGCTTATCCGATCTACATTCTGTTCTAAACGGGTGATTGAAGAATTCAGACTGTCTAACGAGGCATTTGATTGGTTGATCGGTGAAATAGAGACCAAGTTTCAGCAAGCTCAGGTAGGAGAAAGTCATGCAGTCTTGTTGCTTTAGCTCGTGTCGTTAAGGTGGCACATGTACCAGACTGGTAAAATTAATGCCGTCCAAAGTATAAAAAAAAGGAAGTCACATGTGTAACTGAAAAGACATGAACAATCATGAGAATTCTAGAAAATGATAAACTTTATTTTGCGGAACTTCCTTTTTCCATTCTAAGTAAAATAATAGAATATAAAGCCTTTGAATGTATTCACGAGCATTGTGTAACAAACGTTCAAAACAGGGTAAAAGTTTTATCTGAAAATAGAGCCAAAAGCAAATATAGCATAGTGTTTTTATCACATAAAGGTTGCAGATTAATTTGCATATTTTCATTTGTCTTTGGAACATCTGTTTGCTGTTGTAGACTAAAATTAAAGTGGGATATAGAATATTTAGGCAGTGTTAAAAGTTTTACACAGGGTAACATGAATCATTTTACAGGTACATCCAGGTGAAATGGTGGGAGCTTTGGCTGCACAGTCTCTTGGTGAACCAGCCACCCAGATGACACTGAACACTTTCCATTACGCCGGTGTGTCGGCTAAGAACGTCACACTTGGTGTACCTCGACTGAAGGAAATCATCAACGTCTCCAAGAAACCAAAAACCCCTTCATTGACTGTTTTCTTGATAGGTCAGGCTTCAAGAGATGCTGAGAAAGCAAAGGTAAGTTCTGATGAACAGTTCTAAAGCATGACACAAAAAGTCTAAGTGCATTGTCTTTAAGGAGGATGCAAGTATGGGGTTGATGAGAACACCATGCAAATAAGGCTGTTGACTTTATTTTTTCTCATTATATTGGGATTTTAGCTAAGAAACTTTTTACTCTGAATTTGTATGTATTTGTTTGTTAAACTCACTATGCCCAGTAGAAGTGTTTTTGAATATGAACTACATGTATTTGTGTAAACTTAACAGGATGTGTTGTGTAGACTTGAACACACTACTCTGCGTAAAGTGACTGCAAACACGGCAATCTACTACGATCCAGATCCACAGAACACAGTCATTGCAGAGGATCAAGAATGGGTGAATGTTTATTACGAGATGCCAGACTTTGACGTGTCCAAGATCTCAGCCTGGTTGTTGAGAATAGAACTGGATAGAAAGAAAATGACAGATAAGAAATTGACTATGGAACAGATCTCAGAAAAAATCACTGCTGGTGGGTTAATGTCTCATTAATACATGTTGGTACTCACATTATCATTAATTTTGCCTGCTTGTATCGAATGAACTGTTACACAGAATACCTGATTTTATCATTTCGAAAATGGATCACCTTTAAGTGGTTGTCAATTTTGAGCCAAAAAAAGAAAGAGAAAAAGCATGATACTTAAATGATAAATTGACTAGAACATTATATTGATGAAGACATGCATGGTTATTTGATGTTGATTTTGTGAATTTTTAAACACGTTTGTCTTTCTGGACAATGTACATTGTAGTAGATATTAAACAGGATGAAATGGCTCGTTAATCCACAAATTGCAACAGATTTACAGAGTTTTCTCTCTTGTAAGAGATCTGAATTTTCCATAAGAAGGAGGTTATTAGACAGTTATGAAAGGTTTATGTATATTGCAGGTTTCGGTGATGACTTGAACTGTATCTTCAATGATGACAATGCTGAGAAGCTGGTACTGCGTCTCCGAATCATGAATTCTGATGATAGCAAGATGCAAGACGTGAGTTTTATGGGTTTTTTTTTTCTTGTAACAGTAATCTTTAGAATCAGTATCTGTTAGTGAAATGAAGAATAATTGAGTGAAAAGATTTTCAAAAGCAGTGATTTAAGGTTATCTAGTGTCAGTGCACCCAAATCTAAAATAGGATTAATGCTCGAGGTTTCTTATGTACCTACTAAAGCAAGAAGGATATTGGTTTCTTGCCAAAGGCAGAAGTCAAGAACTAACCTAAAACGGGGATGGAGGCTATTTTCTCAGCTGACATTGCTAAAATTCACCTGCAACCATCTTAAAATGAAGAAAGTATATTTACACAAATATCAGTAACTTTACTCCAGGAGGAAGAGGTGGCCGACAAGATGGAGGATGATGTGTTCTTGAGATGTATAGAGTCCAATCTTCTCTCTGATATGTCACTGCAGGGGATAGAGGCTATTGCAAAGGTAAGAAATACATTAGTTTCCACTGATAGGCTGATCTGATTTCATTTGATGGATATATATGTATATGAAAATAAGACCCTATGTTTAGTAGTTCACAACCTTTTTATTTGATCCTGTGTGACTTGCTAATTGATATAAATTGTAGATCCATCAGTAGGTTTTACTGTGTATAGATTTGGCAATAGGGTCTGAGTGACTGTCAAATGAGAAGTGAGGATTTTAGACTGGTTTATTCTTTGTCGGTTTTTTATGAAGCTGGCCCGGCTAGCTCAATCACTAGGGGATCGGATTGCATTCTTGACAATCCGGGTTCGATCACCATCAGAGCCGGCAAAATTTCTCTGTGATAATTGATCTTAGACAATGAGTCTTAGTCTAGTGAGGAAGTAGTCAGTCACTTGCTGAGAAATTGTTAAGTAAACTGCTTGGATACCCAGGAACACTGGTTAGGTGGACTGACCATTGGGATATGACCTCAGCTGTTAAAACTGGCATTAAACCCCAATAAAACTGACTTAAACTAAACTTTTTGATGAAAAGCACAAATAAAACAGACCAATGAAGGTTATACTCATGCTAGTTCACCTTTAGTTAAGCACTAGTCAGTGTTTAAAAAACAACATACAAGCCATATTGCTACTGGCTCATTTAGTCTTTTTTAATAGGCACTAACTGGAACAATGACAAACTGCAAATATTTCAAAGTCGCGGGCATAACTCTGTTAAATTGTGTTGATATAGGTGTACATGCATTTGCCTAACACTGATGACAAGAAGAGAATCTTCATCACGGAGGAGGGAGAGTTCAGGGCCGTAGCTGAGTGGATTCTTGAGACTGATGGTACATCTCTGATGAAAGTTCTCAGTGAACGTGATGTCGATCCTATCAGGACAACAACCAATGATATTGTTGAAGTGTTTGCGGTATGTTTCATTTAGTTTAGTGTAACTGTTATTGATTTAATATCATGGGTAAAAGTTATGTGTACCTGATTCATCATATGAGAAAGTTGACGTTTCTTTTAAGACTTTTACAAAGAAAACGGACATAACACAGCAGAATTTGATAATGAAACAGAAAAAAGAGAGAAGATTATAAAGATTTAATGAAATAAATATATGTGCACATGTGCCTTTGAAATTTATAAGTTCAGTTTCTTATTTGTGATATCTTTTACAGACTCTGGGAATTGAAGCTGTACGAAAGTCTATTGAAAAAGAAATGAACCATGTCATCTCCTTCGACGGTTCCTATGTGAACTACAGACATTTGGCTTTACTCTGTGACGTAATGACAGCCAAAGGTCACTTGATGGCTATAACACGTCATGGTGTGAACAGACAGGAGACTGGAGCTCTGGCTAGATGTTCCTTTGAGGAAACTGTAAGCATATTCACTTTGCTTACTTAAAGTCAACTTTGAGCAGTATAATCTCTCTGAGTTTTTACGTGAGCATAAGCTTGTATATTTGCTGTCATTTTTTTTTTTTTGTCCAGATGTAAATGTCTATGTTTTGGGAAAGACAGCATTACTTTTGAAGCACCTTCATGTATTTTGATTGTGCACCAATCATGTTAAAGTTCTACTAATGAAAAAAAGCAACATCAGATTTAGCTGAGGACCATTCCAGGAAGCCAAAATAAAGAAATCACAGGGTGGTCTTTTATTGGGAATGGGGGAGTGGGTTTTTCTTGTCAAACTTCTGAAGGAGATTGGTCCATTTTCAGAGTTCTTACTTTTGGTGGGACATATATTTTTCTAGACTAGTGCTAAAAGTATCTAAAAAAAACACAGAACACAAAACGAAACCATCAGCCATTTATTGGTTGAGTTACTTCCCTTATATCTGAATTCTGATATAAAGACAATTTAATAGAACCTGATGTATGGAGTGTCAGATCTCTGATAATGCAGTGAAACCTTATTGAAAGCAAAATTTTCCTTAACTTTTTCCCCTAGAAAATGAAGAATTTTCTGCAAAACTTGCATTAATGTGCCAGTTTACTATTTTTATAACGTTTGTCTTGTAGGTTGATATTCTGATGGAGGCAGCAGCCCACGCTGAGGTAGACCCTATGAAGGGCGTGTCAGAAGCCATTATGTTAGGACAGTTGGCTCGTATTGGTACAGGAAGCTTTGACCTACTTCTTGATGCCGAGAAATGTAAATATGGTATGGAAATACCCACCAATGTCGGAGCCGGAATGATGGGTGGAGGTATGAGATAACTTCCCTTTGTGTGTAGTTTGTGTGTCATTTATTGTCATGCCTTGTATTGAAGATTTTGAAATGCATAAATGAGAACCAGTTTAGTATAAGTTTTGTCGGAAAAGTATCAAAATGCTTAAAAGGTAGAAATAAATACAAGAGATCAGTTTGATACGTATAAACAGTGGACCATTACCATCGACCTAAGTATGAAGTATGTAAGAAATTCAAAACCATTAATAGTTTTAAGTAAAGGTTAAAGATTTCTATTGTAATTATGTTCAGATTGAATATTTTATACATATTTTCAGTAAAGCATTCACTTTTTATTTTTCAGTTGGTACTGGAATGTTCTTTGGTGCAGCTGGAAGTCCAGCACAGGGAATGTCACCACAGATGACGCCATGGCAGCAGAGTGCTACTCCAGGTTATCCAGGCGCTTGGTCTCCAGGTGTGGGTAGTGGCATGACTCCTGGTGCTGCAGGGTTCTCGCCCTCAGCGGCAAGCGAGAGCGGATACAGTCCAGGGTACAGTCCAGCTTGGTCACCACAGCCTGGCTCCCCAAGTTCACCATCTAGTCCATACATACCGAGTCCAAGAGGTGCAATGTCACCAAGTTACTCACCGACATCGCCATCTTATATACCAAGCTCACCTGCCATGTCTGGAGGGGGGACACCACAGAGTCCTGGCTACTCTCCGACCAGTCCCTCGTACAGCCCTACAAGTCCAGGATATTCACCAACTTCTCCGAACTACAGTCCAACATCTCCCTCCTATTCACCAACAAGTCCATCTTACAGTCCTACAAGTCCATCCTATTCCCCTACTTCTCCTTCATACAGCCCAACTTCTCCAAGTTACAGCCCTACAAGTCCAAGTTACTCCCCCACATCGCCTAGTTACAGTCCAACTTCACCAAGTTACAGTCCTACCAGCCCCAGTTATTCCCCTACCAGCCCCTCATATTCTCCAACATCCCCAAGTTACAGCCCAACTTCTCCATCCTACTCGCCAACATCTCCGAGCTACAGCCCTACTAGCCCAAGCTACAGTCCAACAAGCCCTAGCTATAGCCCAACCAGTCCAAGCTATAGCCCCACAAGCCCAAGTTACAGCCCAACTTCCCCGAGTTATTCTCCATCATCACCAAACTACAGCCCCTCTTCTCCATCATACAGTCCATCAAGTCCAAGCTACTCTCCAAGTAGCCCCAACTACAGCCCAAGTAGCCCCAGCTACTCACCAAGCAGCCCCAAATACAGTCCCCAGTCTCCATCATACAGTCCCACTAGTCCAAGTTACTCCCCATCCAGCCCCAAGTACAGCCCAGCTTCTCCAAGCTATTCACCAACAAGTCCGAGCTACTCCCCAAGCTCGCCACAGTATTCTCCCACAAGTCCTACATACAGTCCAACCTCCCCTGCTTATAGCCCAGGCTCCCTTAGTGATAGGGGCTCTCGAAAGTACAGCCCAGCCTCACCCCAGTACAGTCCTACTTCACCTACATACTCTCCGTCAAGTCCTCAGTACTCTCCTGCTAGCCCATCTTACAGCCCTTCGAGTCCCCAATATTCACCAGCCTCCCCTTCATACAGTCCCTCTAGTCCCCAGTACAGCCCGTCATCCCCGGCTTACACCCCTACAACCCCTAAATATTCCCCAACAAGCCCCACATACAGTGCAGCTGATGATGACAGTGATATGGATTGAAATGATACTGACATGGGTTAGACTTGTATATAGTGTTTACTATGAACATATGATCAGAAATGTATTTGTGAATTCGAGTGTTATTTCAGAGTCGATTTTTGTGCAAGAACATTTTGTGCTGAAAGTGAAATTTTTTTGAATTTTGGAATAACTCTCAAATATTAAAAGTGGATACAGTTGAGTGAAATACAAGAAAACTTTCAAAGGGAGTTTGAGCTTTGAGTGTAAATTATTAGACTGTAATTAGATTGAAGAGTGTTTCTGTTGTATAAAGAGAGATGAAAGAGAAATTGTTAAATTTTATAGCCAAAACATCGAAAATTTGAACAAATACTGCTACCTTGTGCATAAATAATGTGTGAAGGGTTTCCATGTGTATCTTATGATTGGAAAAGCAGTTTCTGCGAATGTTTTTGCCATGTAATTATAGGTTGTATGCAAGACAATTGCGTAATTTTGTATGATAAATATTATGTTTACCTGTATTGTTTTTTGTGTTTTGACTGTAGGCCAATACAGAAAAACTAACTCCCACATATGAAGAAGATTTAGTATAATCTATTGTACATATGTTGAATATTTTGATTTGTTGATGTGCTTTTAACACTGAAGAAGTTAATTTATACGAATCGGTGAACTTTAAATTTAGATAATCTTTCAGTTATCCATAACATAATGCAAGACTGTTAATTTATCTTTGTGGGAATTAAAAATGGGAAACTTTGTTGATTTTTAGCTAATTTAGCTAATCCTTAACATGTGAGCCAAAAAGACTATGTAGGCATCTGCAACCTTGGCATAGAAAAAAATGCTATAAAAATACATAATATTATTAACCCATCACTTCACTGTAAATAGTGTCATTGATTCTTCACTGTTCATAGACTGATCTCATAATTATTGTGTTGTTATAAATAGCATTTCAGAATCATTGTGCTAATTTAAGTCGCTAAAGTACATCTTGTCTTTACTCTATTGTATAATTTTTTTGGCATTATTTTTATGTCCCGGAAGGGAGACTTTGACCCCTGAATGACCTTCACCTTGGACATCCAATTGTCAGAAAACTTTAACATTGGCTATAACTTCCACATTAGTAAGTGGATATATTTCATACTTGGACACGACACCCCTTTTGACAAGACCTTCCCACTGATCTATATTTGTTTGACATTGACCCCTGAATGACCTTCTTCTTCAAGATCCAATTGTCCAAAAACTTTAACATTTGGCCATAACTTCCACATTAGGAAGTAGATATACTTCATACTTGGACACAACACCCCTTTGGACAAGACCTTGCCACTGACATATATTTATTTGACCTTGACCCCTAAATGACTGATTCTCAACTCAAAGGTCAAAGGACATAGTCATCGTACAGTGACAGTTCTTGTTTTTTTTTTTAACTTTTCTTTTAAGTGTACTTACATAACAGACTGATACATACTTATCTGTGTATATTTGTTAGATATGAGCCAATGTTAATGTCCTGTAAATTTGGTTTATAAATATTTTGTACATTTGTGATTTTTTCATGAGTTAAGTTTTCTTTGTCTGGTATATATACAGGGGGAAAAATCAGAAACAGAAATATAACTTTTGCAAAATTGCTCATTGATTTTCATTCCTCGGAATGGAAAAGTTTATTACAATTACAAATTTAATTACTTGCAATTCTGTTTTTTTTTTGCCACGGTTTCTTGCTAAGAACTTTATGTTGTTATTACCCTAAACAAGGATAAAAGTGTAATAAAGTATATTTAGTGAAAAGAGAGAAAAAGTTAATGATATCTTTTGTATATGTTTAGTGTATTAAATTCAAGGGTTCATTACAAAACTATGGTAACTAAATTTTTAATGAGGTACAATAGTTATGCACTGAGCCCTTAATTTGTGGAAAAGCGTATTTTGCAAATGGTGTTTTTATTAATTTTGTGTGAACAGTTTTCTTTTCATTCAATTTGTTTGTACTTGTTTATTTCATTTACTTCTTTAGTTGCATATTTTCACTGTTTTTAGTGAAAAAAAATGTATGGCAAAAAATGTCATTTAAATATAAATTATTGTTGCCTGTTTATAAGTTAGAATTCCTTTTTTCACAGTAGCATAATTGTATTATGATTTCATGTGAACGCTTCTTTTTCAAAGTTGGTGTCTTTAAAGGAATATAACCTTAGTAATAACAAAAAGTTTGTTACCCAACTGAAAATATTTTGTTTTTGACACATTTCTATTCACCAAAAAGTTTTTAAAAAAGTTTGACATTAATTTTCTATTCATAAGTGATGTTTTGTTACATGCTGTATGTTATAACTGTATGTAGATGCTTAATACATCTTGCATTTCTACACTCTAGCAAGAGCGTGATTAAAAAACAGATAGTACTGTTTTGACTTTTGAAAAAAATATATATTGCTGGCAATGTTTTTGTAAGCTTACGGTCAAGAAATTGAAGTTTCTTAAAACAGTTTTGCTTACTCAAAATTTACTTAATCATAATGACTTTGGTTTTACCGAATGGCTGCTAAGAACATGTGAACAATTATTTCAGATTTACTGGTTGGTATTATGGTAATCCGTTGAAATTTGTATACTACATATGATTTTTGCAGAGCAGAGCTTTCTGTCATTTATTTAATATTTAAGGTTCGAAGATTTGCCTATAGGCCTATGTGGTCACATTTTTCTCTATCGAGTGATTTGTAAAGAAAGTGAATACTTTGGTTAATGAAGCCTTGATTGCTTACTGTGAAATACTTCTCAATAAGTGATCATAGTGACTTACTGACATTTTGTTTGATCAACAGTGTTGCAAATAAAAGAAGAAAAATCAGTTTTGTGGTTGTTTTGTTTTCATTTACATTTACGATTTTTTGGGTAGAAATATGTTTGTACTGGCTATTGTAACAAAAAACTTTTCAAAGCATGTACCGTATTACGGTGGCACAGAGGTGGAATGCACTAGACTGTTTTTTAACTGCACTTGCACTCGCCATTCCGTCGAGTTAGTATCTCGTGGGAAAGATTTTTAAAAAATGTGCATGTCACCTCTGTGCCAGCGAATGATTACTTTTCATAACGGACAATTTCAGATACTTCAGTAGGTGAAGGATATTCTATGCTTCAAAGCTGTTATCCAAAATGGATTCATCTATCGATAATTGACAATGCTCCCGAAACACTTCTAGACTTTGTGATTGCAAAACTGAATAATTGGATATTTTTGTGGTAGTCCCGATGATACATGTAGTTAACAGATCTGTACCGCTTGTCCGCCAAATGAAAGAAAATGTTTCTTCTCTACTCTTCAAGGTTTAGGTACTGATTTTTCAATAATCATCCATTGTGCAAATAGACAGGAATGATCAAATAATGTTCGAAACAGACAGGCGTTCCTACCCTGAAGTAGTGACGAAATACATGAGCTAACGATATCATTTCTGCAGACATGGTGCGGAAAGCTATTGACAATAAAAGATAGGACTCTTTTAGCGGTACATTTAACTCTTGTGTATATAGAGGCTAGGCAACACATTCTGTCTCAGACGTATGTAAGAAATTATATCTAGATTCCATGAGGGTAGTCCAACGGTTATGCGTTTAGACAACAAATACGAGTATATTCGCCGCATCTTACTTGTTAGATTCTAGACAGCCCTCGTATTTGCAGACGTCATCAAATATTTGTTTTAAAAGATACATGTAAATACGTGTTAACAACTTTAAAGGTGGCCGAATGTGCTGCAATTTAATGAATGTAAGTTCATAGAATGATTATTATTCGAAGGAAAATGGCTAAGTAAGCTGGCGGCCTATGTTGATTTTATACTTACAAATGGTGTTAAACAGAACAAAAAAAATATCTAACAAAAACAAATGATAGAGAATTTTTCAAAGAACATCATTTTGGCATGATTATTTTTCTGCTTGTAAAATGTAAACACTTACTCGTTGTTAAATGAAAGGAAAACATAACTGCGTATCTTGCTAATGATAAAATATATCTTCGTAAAGCAACTAGGGATACATACATATTGAAAAAAGATGAATATTTCGACTATGCAAAAATAAGGTCATCTGAGAAAAAGATGGACGGTATAACCACATTGAAAACGTTTTGTATTTAATTCCTGTTTCGTTTTGGCTGTATTTTCATTCTGGGTTACAGAGAATGCAATGTATGCTTTTCTAAGACATCTGTGAAATACGTTCTTTGGAATTATTTTTTTTTGCCAAGCATTTAGACCGTTTTAAGCACACATAGTATATTACAATTTCACTTATATAGTAAAATTGTTCTCTGTTATTAAAAAAAAGTCATATAAAGCCAAAAAAAGAACTACTTGTAACAGAAACGCTCATACAGTCTGCAACCTGAAATACATTAATGTGGATGTTGCGCTAAATTCAATACCTATAGGTGCAATGCACAGAACCGCAGATGCGAATCTATTTTCGTCGATTTAACCTTTGTGACCCTGAGCACTCTGAGATTATTCTTTCCGAGTCAATCTAAGACAGAGAGTAGATGTACATATTATCGGCAGGTAAGTGTTTCCCAGAAAGATCCTGGAATCAATTATGTATTCTTCTTTCTCTAATTTGCTGCAGTAAAGACCTAAACAGACATGAACAGTGATCATGAATAGGTTATTATAGTCCTAGCCGTGTTACAATTTCTGCATATCTTCCCAATAATACAGTTGTCTCTATGCCATTGACATTCATATTATATAGTTTCCCCACACATTTTTCCTACAACCGCCATAGGCCAAATATAATATCTCTTGTGTTTGAATATATTTGTGTTATTCGAGTTTCACAGACTACTATTTTCTCTTTCAGACTGCTTTCGGACAAATTGATGTGTACGAATGATTTTCCAGAAAGCATTCACATTTACATAGTGTATAATGTACTCTGGCTGAATCTGGTCCTTAATTGATTGTGCCTGATTGACGGCATCCGTCTTTCATTATCCAACATATACTCGTACTTAAAAAGACTGGGTGTTATAACGGCTCTGTTAATTACAAATTCATAAGAACATTTGCAATCTGATAAAATCAAAGTCTAAAATTTAGAACAGCTATGAAAACTGATTCATTAATAAAACCACTTTTATTAGCGTGTCTTTATCGTATTAACTTTACTTCGATGGGGAAACACCGTTCTCGAAACCCATATCAGTCCCTCTTGATAGGCTTCCTGGATTCAAATCAATACTTGTGTCGAAATTGTGAAATGAGGAAAGTCGCTTGAAATTCTGACCACACGTGAAAATTTAACCATGGACCTCTGGATCTGAAGTCTGGTGCTCTTCCCCTCGAACCCTGCATAAAGAACCGGATGTAGAGTTTGTGCAACATTTTGCTCACAATTCGACTGTTGAATGCTTGAATGTCGAAACGAATGTTGACCTGGCTTAAACGAAAATCAAATGTCTAATAAAATGTGGAAGTGTGCTACGCACAACATTCGTACTTAGCTCGACATTTGGTACAATATTCAAAACTCGAATGTCGAAATAAATTAATGTATATTAATATCTCAGAGCCAACTTCACAAATACTATGCTTGAAATCCAGTTAATAAGAGACCTTTTACAATTACATCCTGATCCCGTGCTTTAAAAATATCACAAAGAACATTTGAATGATAGTAACACAAACTGATAAACTCAGAAAGATGATCATCTTTGAAAGAGAATGATGCTTTCCATCGCCACGGGCAAACCGAAAAATAAATAAAGAAAGAAAAAAATATACATGTATATACAAACAATGATAAAAAAATATAAGCAGAATTGGGAAAATTATTTACTTAACTGATATTTCAAACACGGAAAATGCTAAATGTGTATATAGCAGTGGTTTTCTATAAAGGTCAAAAGAGTGAACTTTCTAACACAATTTAAAGTCATTTTAAACACACATAAAATCATCGTAACATTTTCTTATTAATAGCATTACAAAATAATGAGAGAGAAAAAACTGCAGTAATGTGAAGGGCATGGATTAGAAAAAGCCTTAGAAACAAATATTCTCACATTGTGTTCCGATCATTCCATAATCATAGAAAGTCAATCATACAGGCTATGGATGGATATTACGTCAGAGAAACATATGGTGGCAGCCAGCATGCTGTGTGAGGCAAACGTACAGATATAATCTTGTGTACATTGTTATGTGCTCATATAATAACCTCTAGATACTCCATCTGATAATTACATCCCGACTGCCTCGCTGCATGTGGTTTTCTGGAATATTATATTATCATATACATATGTGATTGCATAGATATTTTGCCACACGCCAGTCTCACTATTATGAATTTATCTGCCAATCGCATGTCAAACTTCACACATTTTATCACCATCATTTGCTCTTGGTCAGTTAAATAAAAAATCTGAAATAAGCAGATGTTTTAGGTGTGCTCATTAAATTAAGCTGTTTCCATAGATTATATCTTTTCGCTTGCTGTTGAGATCATACGATTAAATGTGTGAGAAGTAAACATATTTAAATCGGTTTGATTTATATTATGATAAACATGGCGTGTACTTTAAACTTCCTCAAAGGTTTATACCCAAAATTTCAGTTTTCATTAGACAATGCTTATATGTTCAAGATATTTAGTGTCGAAAATAAAGCGAAGGAAATTTAAGCTGTATTTGTAAAGGAACAGATTGGACTCTGTAAATAAACGTTTCTCTTTCTTAAAATATTTACTTGTACCTATGTCAATGTCAAGTTCTGCATGCCAAAATATACTGCGTTTTGGTTCCACTTTTATTTTGTGAATTCCTTACAATGACTTGTTAATGACTTTTGCAATACTTTTGTTAAGTTAAACCTAGCCTGTAGGACGCTAACTTTTCCAGACACTATCTAAAAGAATAGCCAGTCAGTCAACTTTATTCTGCAAACTTGACAGTAAGCATACGTGACGTCAGTTCGAAAATGACGAATGCAAGATTATACGAGGCATTAGTCTAACAAAATGAAACTCCTGTAAAAGAAAGGAAACTGGTATTTTCTTCACAACACTTTCACTTCAGTGTCATTTTTAGGAAGAATACCGATTTCCCTGTTTCGTAAGATTTCTTTCTCGAAAATATCATTAGTTAATCAACATAATATGTATGTCTGCTTGACGCTTCTAGAAACCTGTCGTCACGAAGACGCAGCCAGCACGGGTTTAATATATTGTCCAAAGCGTACGTGACTTCACACGAAGTATGAAAGAAACAAGTTGTTGATTCGATGATGCCAATATTTCCATCAACGAATATTCTGGAATATGTTACATAAACTAATAAAAATTAATCCACTGCCATTGGCCTATTTATGCGTTTCATGAATCAATCAGATGCAAAGCATCTGTAGAGAAAGTTTGCCGAGGAATTTTGGCAGCATGCTGAATAAACAAACTCCAAAAATAACAAAATGTTCATGAGTTTTTAGATAAGATAATTTACAGTCTAGGGTTGTCAAAGACATTGTCTGCGCAAAATACGTCACTGGCATATGTGTCGATTGGTAATAAATATGTGCAGTGATAAATACACGAGTGTCTGCGAAAGTCGTTCAGGCAATACGTGTTTTTTGTTTCCCACAGGGGCTTGTGTAAAACAAAAATTCAATTCTTAGCTTAAGCATGACGTCATTCTAGCCATTAACCAATCAGATAACAGTAACTAACTAATTTAAGCATTCGGTTGTCGGTCGTTACTCGGACTTTATCGTTGGAGCCTATGTGACTTTAAAGTCGTTTGTTATGAAACCTGTCAATTTTAAATAATTAGAATCGTTAAAAATGCACGTATCAGACCGCAGGTCTCGGAAATTAAGACAGTTTCTTTTGTTATATGTTCTAGTTTTTGTAATTTTTAATCTTGAAGTTACATATAGCTCAACGATAAAATTCGAGTTACACCCAAGTACCGATATACTACCTTTAAAAAGTACCCGGATGTGTAAAGCCGAGAATAGTCGACAAAAGGTTATTAAAATTCAGAGAGAAAAGGAAGAAAAATAAAACTTCTTTATAAAATTTCAGAGCAAACGAAGAGAGAAAAAACTATCTGGATAGTTATATGATAATTCAAAAGAAATAGATTCCATCTTTGCTTAAGTCGCGCTCTTCAAAATATATATCGTCAGAAATGTACTGGAAGGTAGATGGCGTTTATAATGTAAAATCGGCTCTAAATGTGAATTGTGGTGATCACGCAACTTTATAATTGCTACAAATCGCTTACACTTTTTGTATTATTTTCTCTTTATCATCTGTATTCCAATCCTAAGCTTTACTATTTCTATCGCAATAGATAATGTATATATTCCAAGCACACATTTTATGAAAATAGTTTTTATGAAACCGTGTTGCTTCGTATATAAATACCAAAGTACCTCATAACTTCTAGAGAACTAGCTATGATAACGATTTGATAATAACTCGATTTTGAGACTAGGGATAATCTGGTTAAAATATCCCCCGAGAGATGACTGTTGCCTATAAGTACGGCATTTTGGGTTACCTTAGAACCAGTTTGTCAATGTTTTTTGAGATAACACGGTTAAAACACATGCTAATTGTGTATGCTATAAAATCACTCTTTGCATGCAGAGAAAAAAATGAGGTACAAAATCGCAAGTGACTGGACAGGATAAAGAAAAAGCAACAACTAATGTTTATGCATAAATTACAGTAAAATGATAGTGAGCTAAAATATATTTTTTAAGTGTAACATTTAAATTTTTGATTAAAATTGTCTTAAATTCTTTGCTCCTACACGGCTAAATTACGGTCAATATAATCAGAGACGTATAATTATATATATATATACGTCTCTGATATAATTCAAATAAACTCCAATATATTCATTACGCACAGTCTTCGTGTAAAAGGTCAATATTATTTCAGTAAATTCTTTTATTTGTATGATGTATACATTAAAGCTCAATTTTATTCCAACAAGAATTTATGTTGACTTTTAGCAAAATTGATAAAGGAAGCGATGAAAAAGTACGCAGCTAAACTATTAGAAAGGGTTAGTTTCTTCAAGTTAAGTAGGACATGTTCTTTTTGAAAAAATGCTCTTAGCTTATATGTTCATTTCAAATTTTTCTGTAACAGGAAATGTAATTTTCATACCTTACCTCTTTTATGATAATTCTTGCTTGATGGAAAAATCTCATTTATAATTACAAGTCGGCCAACATTGCGCGTGTGTGTGTGAGTGTGTGTGTAGACATACCCAGTTATATAAGTGCGAATGACATTTACCTTAAGAAGTATCTTTTATTCGATATTATACATTAGATCCAGTTAATTCACGTTAAAACCTTAAGGACCAGTGGTTATGATACAAGCCATGCACAAATGTTTAGAAAAATAATGAAGTCTTTCGAATCTTACAGAAAACTTTGTTCTATATCACAATACCTCAATTGCAAACTGCACCCTTTACAGTACTTTACCTCAGTTCTGATATCTTAAAAAAATGTGGATGGAAAAAAAGCGAGAACAGTTTTATCATCATGGGGCCAAGTCCTTACAAAACCTGCTGTAAGCATGAGATATTTTATCTGAAATTCAAAACTTACATGTTTACATAAGTTGTAGAACCGTTGAACCAATTTTAGTCACAATATCGCGGAAACTACTTTTATCATTATCATCATTATTATAATTATTATCATGTAAAAATATAACATATGACACATGATTTTACAGAGTAAACAAATTCCCCTCCCCTCAAAGTCAAATAATTTGCTTGCACTTATATATTTTTACTGTTTTTATATTATTAAGTTGAAAAAAAAGATAAAAGATATGCCTTCAAATGCCAATTAATTTTAATTGATTACCTTTAAAATAATTTGATACTCATGAAACATGAACAAGTCACCCGTGAATCAAGCTTACTTGAAACTGGACAACATTTCTGTATGTTTTTTTTAAATAGCTAAGTCGCAAGTAGAAAACTTTCAAACCAAACACCTATGAGAATATCTGTAAATTTTAAAAGTTGAATTCGCTTAAAAGTTGAATCAATGACCGATCAAGTACATGACATTTCAAGAACCTGTGGTTCTACCCGTATTTAAGAGGTCTCCGATTGTCATAGCCTATATTCTTGTTTATTTGGGTCTTTGTCACAGTTTCATGAAATAAACAACTTTTCTCACATACACAGCTGAACGGTATCTCTCTTGTTTCTAAGCAACGTAAAATAGTTCTACTTCCGGTAAAACCATTCTCAAGACTGGGGAACCCTACGGTGCCAATATGGGAGAAATGATTTTATCTTTAATACAGATACACACAATATGCATAAATGATGTAATATTATTAATCAGTTATTTACTTAATAGCCGCCTCTGTGCTGCTTATCAGTGTGATAAGGTTACGTAACGCTAAATTATCTGACAGTCGCAGAACAGATGTTCCACCTTCACCCCCCGTGTCGAATAATGGGCGGTTCCAATTATAAGAAAAAGGTAAAAAGCCAGGTTCGCCAAGGAAATTTCGGATATCCCGTTGGACTTCAGTTGGAACATAACGTGCTTTCTCAGTATCTCTCTGCAAATCCAAAATGGTGAGTTGAATTTATTTACATTTGTTATTCCTTTATATTCTAAATCTTGAATACAACTTCTTTTGCAGTGGGTTAAGCATATTTGTTGATTTTGTCATAATTTGGTATAAGGGGCATTAAAATACTGTAATACAAGTTGTGCTATCCTGAATTTGCTTTAGATAAGTTAGTCTGCAAATCTGGATACTAAATGAAAGTTAAGAGGAAACAATTAACGTTACCGATAGTTTTATTTCATTTTGTCACTGTGAACTGATACATCAAAATAGCAACGATTTGCCGACAAAGTACTTTCATGTTTTATTGAAGTTTGAATGAGTCTTCTTCTCCTGGCTATAATGGCAAACAGACGTTTTCAAAGCAATGATTTCTTAGCAGCATTTTGATACAAAAATACCGAATGAAATCGGATATTTTTGTATCAAAAATACCGAATGAAAACGAATATGTTTGTTCCACGTTTTATTTTTTCTGTTGAAGTTTAGACTATAAAAGTCGAGCATTCCGAAGTCATTAATGGAATCTTTATTCATTTTCAGAGCGCCGGTTTGACAGAAGGTGAAATTGAAGGTAAGTTCTCGTATGCACTCCTAATACAAGCCCTTTCTTCCCTGTTTTGTTTTTATATATTTCTTAAGTGGATATAAAGTACTTCACATTTTTTAACCTACCGTAGATAACCTTATTTTTATGTAGAATTTAACAAGTATTCTTTTTTCGGCATTCCTTTTTTACCTGCACATATTCCTTGTTTTCATACCTGTTTTATTTTCAGCTGTTTTTACCTTACCACCATTTCTTCTTCCATGGATTTTACCTCTATTCTTCCTGTGTGTTTGTTAAAATTCTTGTGCACGGAATATCTTCACTTTAGATGTTATCAGTGGCTGTAAAGTTTGTGCCTTGCAGATATATTTTAAGGTAGCGACCTTCCCCTGAGAAAATTTCTGGAATGTAAAAGTTGTTTTTTTTCTAGGGCATAGAAAGAAAGGATTTGAATAAGGAGTATATGTGATTTCATTTTATAGCGAATAATGAATGAATAATGAAAGAATAATTCGTTTTAGGGAACTAGATAAAAACGCGGCTGTAAAACATCAACTGTCGGATATGGTTCGTTTAGAAATACTTGTGTTCTTTCCGGACTCAGATATATCTTGATTCTCTCTAACGTAATGGAGTACTTTTGGATGCTAGGATGAAAGCTTCATACCTTTTTAACATAAACATATATGTACGCACGTTTCGTACACATATGTTTGTGTACGTGGTGTCTGCCACCTTAAATTCTATGCAAAGAAAATACCTACTTATCTGCATCGAGTTAATGGTTCTTGGAAAAGCCTTCCAGAATGTGGCTCGTGTAAAATCTATACGTACCTGTTTGGCAGCCGCTCAATAGCTCCTGTAAATATTTCTTATACTTTTACCTGAGTACATCATCTTAACCTTGGAAAAACAGATTTTTCTGGAAGAAAAGAATCTAGGTATTTGCGTCATTTACAAGATTATAATGCTGTTCGCAAAGTTTACATGCGCAATTTTTAAGCCCATGTTTCGTTTGGAATCTGCTGCAATGAAGTTCTAATTATTATTATTATTTATTCTTTTGAAAAAAAAAATGAATAGAATACTCATACTAATAATAAATGAATAGATAAACTGGTAAATGTCAGATATTTTGAACTCTTTGGTAACAGATAGATACAACTTTTCAATTTGTACAAAGACTAATACAGTGTCCATAGTTGTAGATTATTAAGCACGAAATAGTAACAAGAAAAAACGGGTTTTCTCATTTAAGACAACAAAACCTTCTGTATGGTAGAAAATCATGACCATTAAAACTTTTATTAATGCTATTTACCATAAACTTATGGCATATAATGGTTATTGCGCTTAGTAATGTTAAAACATTCGAAGGAAAAAAAACATGCGGGTAGAACAAATCGGTTATCACAGACCGAATTCTCAATACCTGTGGAAGTTATATAAATGATTTTAAAGACAGAAAGCAACGGTTAACTTTTGCATTCATGACTGAAATTATATGTGGTATCATGTATTTATAATCTGCACATTTTTTGTGGAATTCGATTATTTCTTATCAGAGTACCAGAATTCTTATACCTTTCGACAGATTTGCGTTGTTAGCTATGTCTTTACCTATCGTTACCATGGAAACATACAATTCGTCTAATAAGCAACACGTGTCGGTTATTATTGTGCGCGGAGGGATACATGTGATTGATTGAAATCAGAAACCGCTGTAGAGTGTATGCCTAAGATCTACCTGAGAGCTTATCAGTGGTGTGTTGTGCGCCATATTTGGCAATGTCAATGCGCATGTAAGTCGGGGGCGTGTGTAAATTATATATACATACTCACAGGTGAATATTATTATTACAATGTGTCTTGTGTAGCGTGCAGCGAGCTTCAGCCAAGACTTTGTGTAAACTGCGCAGAATCTTCATATGAAATGCTATCACAAATTTATTCATACCTGTAAATATCTTCGAAAATATAAACTC
Source organism: Cyclina sinensis (assembly GCA_012932295.1). Taxonomy (NCBI): domain Eukaryota; kingdom Metazoa; phylum Mollusca; class Bivalvia; order Venerida; family Veneridae; genus Cyclina; species Cyclina sinensis. The sequence continues at coordinate 34,209,126 of JAAONU010000007.1, read as the reverse complement.
GCATCGAAAACTGTACTTTTGTTGTTAAGATTTGATATCGATACTAACTTCTAGGGGATTTTTTTTTCCGAAGTTTTGGTCATACACCTTTACATGTCAGTCTGCCTAGCTATTAAATAATGTAAGAATTTAAATAGAATAAATAAAAAATAAATAAAGTAAAACATTAAATAAATGAATCGCACGTTTTAAAAGAAAAAAACTTGGTGGATAAGAAATTAACATTTTATTGAACTTCATTGAATTCAGTTTAACTCTATCGATTTGGCTTTTTGTAGAATTTCACTTTAATTGAATTGAACTGAATAACAATGAAATGAAGTTATGAAACTAACTGACTTAATTAAAATGAACTCTAATAATTGGATTTCATTTTGTTATAATCAAATGAATTGATTCAAATTCGATTCAGTTTTATTGATCTAATGAAAATGAATTTAATTGAATTCAACTTGTTAAATCAGACTCATTTTAATAACGGTGATTCAAATTAAATACAATCTACTTTAATACTTTGATTGTTAAGTGAATTTCAATAAGAATAATTCAACTTTGAAATTTTTAATCACTGTTTTACTCAACCCTTACGTACTCTTGAAGTAACACAGTACCATCTACTTAATGACATTACCCAGTTTCACTTCAATGTTATCTTTATTCCAACAGAAATTATTAAAGCAAAGAAAAATACACACCTTTAAAGGTGATGAATTGTACCCGCCGTCGCACCCACCCTTCAGATTTATTTGTCACGGACAACGGACAATTGCCTAGTAATACTAGCTCTTACAAAAGAATGCTAAGGAGTCACTGCATGTAGTATATTTCATCTGAAATACTAGTATTTAACTAAGCGACTACTATGGGCTACTTTTATTTGTAAATTCTTGATATTTCTTGGTTATGAACACATCTATATATTTCATAATAATGCAATGTTTTACTTTCTTGGTGGCATTCTAAACGGCACACTGATAACTGTGAAAATATTCAGAAAAATATTTAGTATCGGATTTTCCATTCATTTTCTTATCTCAGTGTATGTTTTAGTATCGGTTAATGAAGGGAGAATAATACAGAAATCATTGAAGCATTTTATGTAAGAAGTTATAAGCTTCTTTCCGCACCTGTTGCGCGAAGTAGACACTAAAAGACTTTTAACTGTTCCAGTTAGTTTTGTGTTCTTACGCGAAGCAGCTCGGGTACGACAACAGAGGTAAAGCGCGGGAGTGAAAGTCCATGCAATTGTTGAAGAACAAAACAAGGATTCAAAGATATTTTTCTTGTATAAATGTAATCTTATCTACTTTGCCCCCTCATGTCTCTTTGTCTATCGAGAACAGGTCATTAATATAGTTTTTAGCGTTTTATGTTGAAACCTGACCATTTTTTCTGCTTATATTTTTTCAGACGCCCGTGAGGTGTTCGACCTCTTCGATTTCTGGGACGGTCGTGACGGTGAGGTAGACGCCTACAAACTTGGAGATCTGCTCAGATGTCTTGGCCACAATCCAACCAACGCCATCGTTGCCAAGCATGGCGGCACCCAAAAGATGGGTAAGTTGAGGTTACATTGTTACATGATAAACCACAACAAGAAATAAGCGTTAGTTCTTCAGGGCAAAACCGAATATATTGTTTTTGTTTTACATGCGTTTTCAAAAACTGCATGAAACGAGGTGTTGTAATTAGTGAAAACAGCAGTAAAAATTAGAAACGTTTCATATCCTCTGAAATTCAGTTTTGATTAAATGTGTCCAGTTTGAAGAACAAATTCTGTAGATTGTACAAACATTTTTCTCCATTATCAGATTTAAAAAAAAATTCTATCGTTTAAATGTACAATTACAGGAGAGAAGTCTTACAAATTTGAAGAATTCATTCCACTGTACAAAGAATTGATGAATGAGAAGGACACAGGTACTTTCGCTGACTTCATGGAGGCTTTCAAGACCTTTGACAGAGAGGGCCAGGGCTTCATCTCCGGAGCTGAACTCAGACATCTCCTCACATCTCTCGGTAAGCTCCTTAGGTCTCTCGGTAGATTCCGTAAATTTACCTAATTTACTGTCTGTAGCATGACCTGGTAAAACATAAAGACTAGATGAGTTTCTTGTATAATGACGTCATATTACAATTAAACCCTATGCAGATATGTATTATATCTAGATGAAGCTGCGTTGTGTAAAATGCTACTTTTAAAAATCTTATCAACCAGCCTTTCCAGAAAATCATTTTGACCTACACAAGACAAGAAATAGTAACTTGCTTTATCAACCCATCTTCAAGTCTTACAAAAGTTTCTGACGACAAATAAAGGCTAAGACAGAAGTTATTCAATTTAAGGATTTTGTTATCTGACATGGGAAATAGCTTTATATTTGTAACTCAAGCGCGCAAAAAGGCTTATGCTGTTTCTTTGATATTCAGGTGAGAAGCTGACCGACATGGAGTGTGACGATATCTTGAGATATATTGACCTCACAGAAGATTTGGAGGGAAACGTCAAATACGAAGGTATGCCAGAAATATCGCTCTTTTGAAAATCGAGCAGTTGGTTTCCGCAGCGACCTTGATTCATTGCAATAGTCCTACCTCAAAGTGTAACTGTTTAATATTTAATACAGAAAAAAGGCTGCAATCTCTCTTGATTGTTGTAGTCTTGGCGATGACAACGTTGTTTCCAGTTCTGATAATGATGACAAGGAGAACTGTCCGAAAATGAATTTTTAAATTTCTAAATTTTATTCCGAGTAATTTTAAAGCCTTAATTTGTAACAGACCTATTAAATCTGTACTCAAAATGCCTCTTTTCTTTCATTTCAGAGTGCATCAACAAAGTGATGGCAGGACCCAACTAAGTTCAGTGAAAGAAAAAAACAAACTTTTTTTAAAAAATGTACATCCATCATCTTTCATTTTAGTAACATGTGACAAATTCCAGTGTAAAAAGGCATTCGGGTGTTATACCAAGCGAGACTTCGTTATTTCGTATCAACAGGCGACCCCAGAACTAGGAGCTCCTACTTTTGTCGGTCAAGGACGGACTTACATGTCACGTGACCCAACTGAATAAGAACATGCAGACTTTTTTTCTGTCTCTCAAAATAGAATTTAACCTCGTTTTTAAGATCTTTAGACGCCATCTTTTTGTAAATCCGTTCTTGCTACACAATATTGATAAAGGCCGCAATTTACCGTGTGAAACTGTTTTATATTTTGTTACTTATCTGTTATTTATTTGAATATTTAAAACATCTTTAACCGGTACCGGTTACAGCTGTTGGTTAAAATCACGCGACTTGTTGTCACGTGATGTTATACTAGGACTGTGATTGGTGAATGAATGTGGAATGACAAAAACGAGGAAAAACGATCAAAATATGGGTATCCCTCAAGCAATCCTCGGTTTGTATATAGCAGTGATTAAAAGTAATTAATATATTTTTTCCCAAACAACAATGACTTTGTCTTTATTTTAAACCAAGGTTCCAAATGCAGTTACAAGTCTGATATTAATGTTTCAGACCCAGTAGTAAATCTCACTTTACCATGTATCCAACGAATTGTGTTCCAGTGTCAAATAAAGAGCTAATTGCTGAAGATGTAAAATACTTGCATGTCTTGTAATTTTGACCAAACTTGATCCGTCTTCAGATATACCATTTCACCGTGTTTTGTGTTATTCAGCTTAAATTATTATTTTCAAGCCATGTTGTTTAATTTCGATAATCTTGAAGTCATCGTCGCTTAGCAACGATTTAGTACTCAGGCTCTAGTCTTAAATGTTTATAACAATTACTCTTGAAGACTGCCCATCTCCCAATGATTAAGAGCCAGTTTACTACACTATATACTCGTTTAGGCTAGCTTGACTCCGACGAAAGCTATCCAACCTTACTTAAATCGCCCTCTGAACGCTACCCCTGATCAAAACCAGTCACTTGGAAGAAGAGATAGTTAAAATCATTACTGCCGAGTAAACTGAGGCATGTATGGCATATGTGTCCTCGTCAAAGGCCGCACCTCATGCGCCGGGATTCGAACTCGGGACCTTCTAAACTTGAGGCGCACAATCTAACCTCTGAGATATTCATTTTGCCACTTTAAGACCGGAGAATGTATCCGTACAACATAGCAGCAAAGCCGTTATGTGATATTAACTCATATTCCTTTATTTGGACTTCTACCACTGACTACACGCATACATTTTGAATGATCAGCAATCAATCATGTATTTAGGTGATGCGTGCATCAAATAAAATGTAATACAAAATGTACATTATATCTGTATGATAAATGTGTGGAGACATAATTTCTAAGTCATAGAGTTTAAAGAACGGACGAAAAATAACATATATACATGTATATTTCATTTTAATAACGAGACCACTGGAAAAATAAACCTTACCGTAATTATTCATGTAATGGGAGTAGTTACAGTTATTGATATTTAATCTGTCAAACGTTAGCTTAATTTTGTAAATCCTCGTAGAATTTTTCATATCATTTAGTTCCATATGCATTGATACCTTTTATCGACAGGGTCTTAATTGTACATAATCATTAACAGAAAATCTTTACAAATAAGAGACAATGACATCAAAATCTTATACTACTACTTAAAATTAAGTACTACTGATAAACAAACACTTTTTGGAAATTACAGTGTTATGCAATCAAATCTGATCAAGAGAGTAAAGAAACAAATAAAATACACGGCTGAACAAATATGCGGCGACAACCTGATGTTGGAATAAATTAATCCAAGTTATTACTTGAGCTACTGAAACTATACATTGGATGGTTATAATATTTTGGATTAGCAACGCTCATAGACAATTAAAATCTCAAAAGTCAAGTTTGATACCGCTGTTTTACTCCAAAGAATGAACTTAAACAATTACGTGTTTTTGCAGCATTTGCACCTCTTTACAGCAGGCATTGTTAAATTAAATCACTGCAGACTTAGAAGATTTTACTGTAAAGAAGGAACTATTTCATTTTGCCGATTCGGTAAAATTAAGTTATTATTAAATTGCAGCAAGTTTACAACACAGATTTAATTCATATTTTGCCTGTATATATGTCCCATAAAACTTCAGATTCCTTTCTTCGGCGTCTTTCGACTCCATATATTGCTCCCGCGCATTTTAAGGAAAATGCTTGCACAGATTTCGTTAATATTTTTCATGTATATATCTAAAATTCCGGTTTTCCGTTGATCTAAAATATTCCAAAAAGTCCTAAAGCTTTGACTCACACATCATTTGTCAATGCATGAAAAGAAAATGTTAACACATGGAGAGATTCTAGCTGTATTTGTTAAAGAACGCTTCAAAACTTAGTTACTGATTTTTTTTTCACGCCGGAAAACAGATAATAGTTTTAACAGAATTAATAGTTTTCATATGTTTAATTTATCAGAAAATAGTTTGCCCCATAAGTCACGGAATAGAGATTCAGTTTAAATCGTAAATTAAATACAAAACATAAGTATTGGAATAAGGTCATCGTCGCCTATCATTTTCCTTAATCGGAGGTCACGGGTTCGAATCCCGCTATTAACATGACCTTTTCTTCTACCGTTTTCAAGCCATAAACTTGAATTTTAGTATGCAGGAGGGAATTTAGCTCTATTCGAACAGAATGTCTGATACTTGTCAGCTTGATCTGCAAGCTAACTTAACTAACTTAAACTCGGTATTTCTATTCATACGTTCAAAGACAACCTTAGTTCATATTGTGGAAACATGGCTTTGCGTTTGTAGACTTTATGTTTAGTGCAGCTTAATTGCTGGGAAAGTTAAGACTTAAAGTTAAAACTTTAGAATCTGATTATGGTATATCCCAAAACCAGGAAATTGTCATATTGATAAGTGTAGCCTAATTTATTATTTAAAAAAAGTGGAAAAAAAGTATATCAGAAAAAACCACAGTCAAAACTAGACTTGTCCGTCGGACACTGATGCCCCCAGAATTGGGAATTTATCAAAGAAAGGGAATTTATTACCAAGGAAAATAATGGATATATAATATAGTTTATTGCTTGATAGGCTTAGAGTACTTCGCTTTACAAAATAAATCTCTTTCAAAATGTGTCAGCTGCTATACCTCTTTCACAAAGTCTTACTTCCATAACTCACCAACAATGCTTTTCTTCCATAACTCATTCACCTATGGGGGAGGGGTGGGTTGAAAGTTACTCATTAAAGATTTTTATTATTAAAATATTTTTTGGGGAGTGGGGGAGGTGGGTGGGAAGAGGTCTGGTGACGAGGGGAGGGGGAATCAAGTACCTACGTATCAAAAAATAAATTAGGGCGGGCGGGGGTGGAGGGGCCCGTGTAAATAAATAGTTTAGTTCTAGGCTAGGGGTGGGTTACTCATGCGAGATCTCATGCAGAGAAGGGACGGGGGCCCGTAAAGGTGGGAGTGTGCTTACCCATCCCAAGTTAGTAAATAGTTTATTTCTAGGCTTAATAAGTTTTTTCCTTTATATAAGTATAAACAAAATCAAGTGACCCCTGTGGTGGGGCTTATTTTGATCCCAGGGGATCTTTGTAGGGGTTTTGCTGGTGATCAAGTATTCCAAGTTTGGAAGGATTATCTTGACACTTTTTGAGAAATGGGCATTAACGAAAAGGTTAACTAAGAAATTTTAAGTTGAAAAAGGGGCATAACTTAGCAAAAATAAATTTGAGGGTTATCTGTCCTTGAGAAATGGTGTCGCATTTTGATATTGAACATGTATTCCTAATCTTTTGCTTTGATAGTTTCTGAGAAATGAACCTTAACAAAAAGGTTAAAAAACAACAAAGGGGAATAGTCCAGTGAAAACTGATCAGAGAAAAAGAAATTCTTTACTTCTTACACAACTACACATCGTGGTCTATTATATGTGCGAGTTTGGTTTCAATCCATCATTGGTGTAAAGAGGAGTTGCGCACACAAGATTTACTATGTATGTCATGTACGAAAAACCAACAAAAGGCAATAATAATCCAGTGAAAACTGATCCGAGAGAAAATTCTTTATTTCTTGCAGAACGACACAACATAGTTTATCATGTGTGCGAGTTTGGTTCCAATCCATCCTTGAGTGTAGGAGGAAACGGGACGTACGGACGGACGTGTGCAAATCTATACGCCCCAAACTATGTGTTGGGGACACAAAAAACTCCCTACACAGTGAAACATTCATAGATCAATTTAAAAAAGGACACCACAAACAACCTTCGAACGGTCTGTGGCACAACGTTTAAACCGGGTTTCAGAGTGCCCTAACCTCACAGTTGCCCCATAAGGTTATCATAAGAACAACAAGAACAAGTTGAATTGTCTTAGCTAAATAACTCCAACCCACCCATCAGCTAAACAATTTTGTATGCAAAAGCATAAAACATAAAAAGCTAATGGCATTGTAGAGTGAAAAAGGTTACTCAATGACCTTACTGAGACCACAGCACTTGGGATAATGTCAGCAAGAACACGATAAAAAGTTGAACCGCGTGTATTGATCTGATAACTTTTAGTTGTAGATGGTGAGCAAGCATAAAATAGCAGTCCGTAAAATCGGTTCTTCATCGGAGGCGAAATAGTGAGACGACAATTAGTGTTTAATGTCTGAAAAAGACCTTCAGTCAGGTTTGAAAAAGCATCGTTAGCATCGAATAATGGTCAATGTGAACCACTTACTATGTGAACCAGACAGATTTATTCACATAAAGTACAATGTTCATTTATATTGAAAAAGTACAGCAAACTATGTATTTCATGCATATATTACTATTAATTCACAATAAAACATTTTTACCAAAAACAGTATATAACCATTACTAATTACAAATTTTTGTTAATTTGTCGTCTCTTTTTTTTTAATTGATCTATGAATGAATCCATGCCATCTTTTCCTCTACTCGAATAAATTTACTCAAATTAGAATGGTCTTACTCAGATCTAGATGAATATGGTTAGACATTTATTAATAAAAGAAATTTACTCAAACTTAACAAACATTTACTCACTATTTTTGATAAGAAAAGTTTTTTCTGTTTTCAACAATTTCTATTTTCAAACAATTATAATATTTATTTCAGTTTAATCAAGTTTTAATAATTCAAATTACTTTAAATATAATCAAAATATATATGAAATTATTTTTAAAATTAACTGATTTTGAAAAAAATATCAATCATTCATTTTATATTCCTTTAATCAATTTCTGTTTTCATACAAATACATTTCAGTTTAATAAAGCATTAATTATGTTTCTTTTTTGTGGTCTGAAAATTAATACCTTTTGATGACATAATTACCCCAATTACAATACAATTTTACACTTAGTCCTTAACCTGTAATAAATCCCTATACACCGTGTATACACATACACCTTGACCAAGAAAGTGGTTCACATCGACCTCAGGTTCACATCGACCTGGTTCACATCGACTCTGGTACACATTGACTAGATACCGTTTCATATCGGCGGGTGCATTTTAGTTATTTTATACCTGTAACTTATCTAACAGTTTTTAAATTAAACGCACCGATACACTGAAATTGATGACGTCAAACATTTTACGCAAGAGAAAGCAAATTTCTATATTTTTTTACAGACATACCATTTTCTGAGCATACGTACAAAGATCGCTTGAAATAACGTCGAAAATGCATGCAGTAGACTTTTATACATCTGCTTGTCGGAGTGTCATGCAGACAGATCCTGATAATCCATCGACATTGATAGAATTGCGGCGCCTGCTACCGTGTTTACGTCAGTCACTGGGTTGTTATGTATGTTTCAACATCTTGAAAGATCCTATGGGACCCGATCATAATGTTTGCAGACATTCTGTGTGTTTAAACTGTCTTGGTGGCAAGATGAAACTGAAGCCTGCATGCAGCTGGTGTAAGGATCATTGCCAGTTTGTACCTAATCCATTACTGAAAATTCTTGTCACTTGCTTCAAGAAGTTGTGTTTGTACATTCACTGTTCGCCTCTTGGAAATATTATTAGAAACAGCAGTGTCAATGGTGAAACTAATCATCTGTTAAAAATTGTACAAGAAGGAATGGATTTTAAGGATGATTATGTTCCACCTACTACTTTCCAGCCATCGACATCACTTCCGCCAGACAGGGATTTTTCTGCAGTCAACACTATCTCAGAATTTCAAAACACAAGTCAGATTACAGAAGATGAAAATGCTGCCATAACCTCACAAAACATTAATCAACCAGATGTCACTAAAACAGAAATGTCAGTTTCATCAGTTGAACTAAATAGTATAAGTCATAATAAGAAGACAAGTGTTGAAGGGAAAGGTTATAATTATGAAAGTATGTTACATGAAAAAAATAAGATTAAAACTTTAAAGAAGCCAGTTATATTTCTAAAAAGAGCCTCACTGAACAGAAAGAAAACTATAAGTAAAAACAATTTGTACCTGAAAACAGGTGGGCATTCTGTGAAGTCAGATAAGAAAAAGAGATTTCCAGCCAAAAGAATCAACACAAGACATTCACAACAAGAAGCACCCTCAGATTTGGAAAGAATTGACAACTCTGAGCCATCTTTAAAAAAAGTGAAAGTAGAACTTCAACCACCTGAGCTTAAGCCTTTGAGCTCCTGTAATTGTGGAAAGTCAGGGAATTTCAATCAGTTAACATGTATTGGCCAGAGATGCCCTTGTTATAGTATGAAACTGCCTTGTGTGGGTTGTAAGTGTAGGGGCTGTAGAAATCCAAAGAAAGTGCCTGATTACAAGGGTATGATAGGTAGTTCAGCTGTGCTCAGATCAGGGACAAGAAATGCCTCGGAAGCTTTGTGTACTAACATGTAAAATATTTTGTGTCTGGATATAATTTGTTGTTTTAGACATTTTATATCCAAAGAGGTTATGTTATGATGTAACAGTGTGGTTGAAAGATAAAATATGCCCAACAAAAATGATTAAGTTAAGGTTTTTGTTAAGAATTCTCAGCATGTCAGATCAAATTTCACCTATGGAATTGTTGTCAAACTACATTTGAACTAATCAGCCTTAGGGTTTACATCTCGGTACCTTCTTCTAAAATCTTTTCTTTTTTTCATGTGGATATAATACATGTATGCCTCATAAAAAATGCATATATATTTACTACACAGTAATGCTATTATATAGGGACGTCAGTGAGTTTGATTAAAATTTCGAAATTTCAGACTTACTAGGCCTCTTACTACTTACTAAAAGCCAGTGACAGCATTGTTTCCAGTACTTGTGTAATGATTGAAAAAGAATTGGATATGAGAAACCAACTTGTAACTAGGTATTTTATAGAAGTCCAAAATTACTTTTTAACATTTATTGTTATTTGATTTGTAAACAGATTAACTTTTGCACATTTCAGTTGAAATCTGCTGTTTGTTAAAAGTTGTTGTAAATAAAAAGTTAGTCATTTTTTAGTAATCTGCTTGTTATTTGCTTTGAACCAAGTCTTGATCATGATTGTAAATGAGAAGTTTTTAATGAAAACTGTTTCTGCACACTGAATGTCCATTAGAAGTATATCCCTGCACAGGACATTTTTATTACCCTACATAGAACATCTGGGGCCAATATTGGATTCATTTGCATTAGTTAGTCAAAATAATTCAAGTGACGTCTTGAGCATATTCTGAGATATTTTTGTTTTGGGTCAGAATCTGGGTATAACGGAGGCATGATATTGACCCATACAAAAAATTACACAACATCTCGACTTGTGTACAATTAGTTGAACTTATGCGTTGGTCAGTCAGTCCAACTGTCCATAGACAAAATTTGTCTATACTGTTTCTCAGCAACTCTTTCTCAGATTTTAATTATACTTTGCAAGAATCAAACTGGCAAAAGTACCAAGCCTAGTTGTGCATATTGTCACATCCCACTCTATAATATTTTGCAAGGATCATAAGTACCAAGTCTACTTGTGCATGTTATTGTTGTGTTCTAGTCTGATAAAGTTTCACTGAGTTATGGCCCTTTGATTTTTTTTTTTTTTACAAAAAAAAAAACGTTTGTGTAAGTTTGTCTGATCTTTCAAGTTGCTCTCTGTCAGTTTAGTCTGATACAGGTGAAATGCTTAATGGCTGTCTAAGTAGTTTGGTTGAAATTCTACATGAAGATAAAGTTCCACTTGCAAAGATAAATGATAGGATTTACATTATGTGTTACAATGGTTCTTCAAACAAACATCATAACTTGTAACAGACATTGGACATCCTTCGTTTGTAATAAATTTAGGTCTACTTAGGATGTTGTGCCTTCCCTTATGACCTGTCACCATAACTAATTTGTGTTTAGTAGATGTCACATCAACCTAGTGAAACCATTGTTGTTTCCTGCTGATCTTAGTTAAGGGATTATATTAAGCAGAATGGTCATTTAGCTGTATTTTATCTTTGTAAGTGCAATAAAGATAAATAATAAAAATGTGAATAATATTTAACTATTATCAGATGTGTTAGCATATCAGTAAAAAATTATATGCATACAATAGCTAAACTGAATACAATAATTTTACTCTTTATGTCTGAAGCACTTTTGAAGGATTGAGGACAGAATGATGTGATCCTATAAGTCTCTGTCTGGTTTGATGTTAAGATTATAAATTGGATTATAGTGACTGGTCATTTGCAGATTCAAGCTTACACTTTCTAGATCCTAACCCAATTTATTTTGAATTCTGTCCACTTCATTTAAACTCTCTTTACATAAAGTGCAATTAGGGCACTCTGAAAAATCTCTGTTTTTTTACAAAAATAAACGGTATGATAAGTAGTTACCAATGTATGTGTCGAAGAAACGTTTTGGACCGTTGACTAAACATTTGGATTTTTACTGACCAATCAGATTCACCGTAACATCTTTGTATGTTTGACAGGTGTAAACAAGCTGTTGGCAACGAGCAATATGCCAGGTAAATATTTAGTTAATTATCGCGGTTATTGCCGATTTACTAATTAAAATTTTAATCAAACTTCTAAGTTATGATGTATCTACTAAATTTGATATTGCATCTATTGCCATTTTGCTGTATGTGTAGTATCTTCTGATATAAAATTTAAGCGTGAAACATATTCGTCCTTTTCATGTTCGGCCCATGTTTTTTTCCTATGCTTTAAGTGTAATCTCTACACCATCCTTTATATGTGCCATACTGATTTACATATTTTAAAACAGTCTTTAGCTTTATATGTTGTTTAGACGCAGTTTTGTATGAATTCAAGCAAAAAGATCATTTGCACACCCAAGGCCTCTTTACTAGCCGTTAGGGCACTCATTTCTTTTGGGCGTTTATAATATGCACGGTCAAAAGTATAGATCAATATCCTGAAGCAGAAAGGATACCAGGACTTTGGCAAACCTACTTATAAATGTTAAATTGAAGACCTAACTTTTCCTTTTTAAGCTATATAAATTGCACGCGGAAATCAATGAAAATACACATAAAGTAATTTAACAGGCATTTTACTAACTTCAACTTCAACTTAATACTGCCAAAAGTCAATACTGACTATACTAGGCAGGCGCATGTCGGGAACATTTAAAATTATAAAAGTTAATAACAAAGAAAACAAGATTTAACTGAAGATCTTACTTAAACATTTAAGTACTTTAAAATCTATAAAACTTGTTTAGTCCACTGATAAAAGCTGGCACAGTTGGGGTAGCCTTAATCTCGGTCGGTAATTCGTTCCAGAGTCGTATAGTCCTTGGGAAGAATGAGTTCATGTGATGTTGTGTTTTTGATTGTGGAATGAGGAATTTGCTGTTTCTTGTGTTTGTAAGGTGATTGTGATCTACTAAGGTCCATTTGTTACACATGCAGCACTCTATCAGGATTAAAACCATGGACCTTTTGCTTATCATGTAAGCCAATGTGGCAACTTCTGCAGTCCTCTCCTCTTATTACCAGACATTGCTGCTAAAGTTCAAGCTTGTTTACTAATATAGACTCTGTATTCAGTTCTTGCAATTTATACCAATCCTGCTCAGTGACTCCTTTTTTGGTTCAAACCTATACTCTTGTCTGCTCCCACAACATGAGTGGAATGTAGAAAACCTTTTGATTATGAGTCAAGCACCGCACCCCTCAACCTCTTCTCGATCACTGAAATGACTGGGTAACAAAAATTGCAAAGTGGTCCCTCTTTAGTTGTTGATAAACACTCTGGGCAACACTTTGCTCAGAGTCAGATGATGTGTAAGAGTGAATATTCCTGTTGAACCACAACATGTAATAGGAGAAGAAATTGCTGTTGATACCAGGATTCAAACCTTGGCACTTCATCTTACAACTTAAAGGTCAGCCTAGTCCAATCTGATAATTTCCACATCGTGATTATTGCCAATATATATGTATATTATATTTTTTTGCAAACAGTTCAAAAGAAATATGGAAGCATCCATGAAGCTGTGGCTTCGGGTGATGTCTCAGCTTTGGAGACCATGGTGAAAAGTGGAGCAAGTATAAATGAGGTGGAAGACAGAGACAAGTTTACCCCACTACATACAGCTTGTAATGTTGGCGCTCTTGAGGTAGAGTTTTTTGAGGTTATTTAACAGTATGGAGATATATTTTGGATGAGTACTTGTTTGGAAAAGTGACATTGGGTGAGCCAGTATATCTTTCTAGTAGTCCAAATAATTGTACTCAAAAAGTTGAAAATCATGCTATTTTTTGAATGGTCAGTATCCACTTCAGAGAAAGGCAGCATCCTGCCTGAAGTTGCAGTATTGGGACTAATCTTTCTAGCTGTGTGAGAGTCTAAGTATTTCTTCTATTGTTTAGAACAATGTTATTTGATCTTTTAATTCTAAATCTTATTTATTGATACATGTATTTGTTTCCAAAAAGTAAGTTTTTTTTATAATCATATAAAAGAAATAGTGAAATATTAAACATGAGAATGACATCTAAAAGGAATTATCGCTAAAACAGAGCTTTTTAAATGTAATCGTATCAGTAAAGGGAGTGAGATAAATTACTATGCTCCCTTTACATATAGATATCTCTGGCTTCATTTTCTTCTTCTTTTGTTTCAGTGTTTACATTGGTTGTTGTGGCATGGAGCAGATACTACAGTGACCACTCCAAAAGGCTGGACCCCGGCACATATTGCAGCAATCAGAGGGCAGGATGCATGCCTACAGGTGAAGGGTTTCAGACAAGAGTATTGGAAAAGTTGCATGCAAGACAAGACATATAGAAGACATATCAGAGATCTTTAAAAAGAAAGACTTTTGATACAAACTGCCTGCCAACATAGTTTCCATAATTTTGAAGGAGCAGTGTAAGGCTCGTGTAAACCCATGTTTGGTAGATCTTAACATCACTGATAACTTTCAGACTTGAAAAATGACACCTTATCAAAAATTTAAGTAAAAACTAAATGGAAATTCTTAATTTCAGGCATTGACAAACAACGGTGTAAATCTCAGTGCTAAAGATCATCGCGGCAGTACACCAGGGCACCTAGCGGCAGCTCACGGCAACTCATTCACACTCAACACCATACTTCGAGCAGGAACAGTAAGTCTCTAAAGTTTTTAATCTTTGAATTATCTAAGCCTATATAATTTGAGTCGTCAAACATAATTGCTTAATAGTATTTTTTATGGCAGAGTGAAGTCTTCTGTTCCAGATTTTGATCAGCTGTGAAGTTAGCCACACTCATTTTTTTTTTTTTAATTTTACATCCGGTATAAATGCTATTTTGCTCTATTCCTGTTGTTTTTTCTGCAAAAAGAATTACTGGGATTGCTTGTTACGTCTGGTGTAAAGCCCAGTGTGTTCATAACTTTCACTGAAGTACATGGAGTCACCTTCTTTCCCAAGGACTTCTGTTTTCTGTAGAAACTTATAAACAAGATTACAGGGTCTAGAATTTCAGTAGGTTTCTCTTTAAATGAAATGCGAGTAACAAATGAAATTTCATAAAAATTTCTAAGAAATGTTGAATAGTATAAGTGTCGTACTAAATTTTTTTGGGTGTGTAAACACTTTGTAGTTGTGCTACATTGACTGCCAATGTAACAGGAGTTCATTTGCTTCATAAATAATTGTGTAGTCTTTATTTAATTTACTTTTATAAACAATTTTTACTGGTAATAAATTAATGTGCACATTTATATCAAGGGGTTTCTGAACAAAGATGGTCAAAAGGTAAACATAAATGTTGGTTTGAATTTTTAGCATGTTGACAATTTGGCTTTGTGTGTTTTTGATAGAAATGTTTGAGAACTTTACAGAACTCCTCAAAGTAATCTAAGAGTGATTTTAAGTATTACAAAAGTGCGAGCCATTGAAATGTTAGCAAGAATGTATTTTATCTTCTTTGATAGTGTCCGAGACAGAGTTTAAAATCTCATTTCTTGAAAAATTTCATTAGAACAAAGGCTAATTAACAGTTGCATCATTTTGTTTAGATTAAAACTTCTCAAATATGCATAAAGTAGGTTTCAGAATCAAAATTATGTTTACAGTGAAGTGAGAAGTAAGATAACATGATTCAAGCCACTTTAAGTGATGATTTGTTCAATTTTAAGTAAGGCAATAAGGAATTTGCATAAACAGCCATAATATGAAATATTGAAGGGCAACTGGAGTTTCAGAATCTTTCATGTAACTATATATCAGGGACTGTAACACCATTCCTTCCCAGGAACAATGTCTGCCCAATATGACTTTGACTGTATATAAGAGAATGATACATTCTGTTAAAACCAAACCAAAAACTGTGGTTTATTGAATCAAATTAAAGGTGATTTTGTGGTTCAGGGTTTTGCATGGGTATTTGAACCATTACTTAAACGTGTAGAGTTTTTTTGACTTTTAAGAAGAATGGCTTAATCGTGTTTGAGCTAAAACATTGCATGTTTATGACTAATACAATTAGTGGTATAAATTAACAGCAATTTTCTGTGTTCTTGTATATGCTTTACAAGGAATATTGGCCTGATAGTGTAGGGGATATTCACAGATACATAAAGGTTTTTTCTCATTTATGTGATAATACTGCCTGCTTTGACATATAGCCCTTGTGTGTGTGTTTAAACTGCAGAAACTTGACAATATCAAGCTTGAGATCTAACATAAACCATGGAATCAAGTAGTGATGGTTTACCTTTAAACTAAGTCCAGGAACATTTCATAATGATTTCTAAAATCTGTATTTAAAGCATTGCTAAACATACATCATTCTGCAGTTATTGTATGGTATTTCTGAAATGTTCACTATGGTTGAATGCATGTTATTCTTTATAATAGTAGTTGTGTCCCTAGTACACAGTGCCTTCTGGTATAATAATCTTTAAAAATAGTTATATTTCTCACTTACATTAAAGCGAGTACTTTTTAAATCTACGTTGATCTTTTCAACTTTTCAGTTATGAAAAATGACACAGAATTTATATCAGTCAAAAATCGGAATGTCTGGATTTCCTTTTGTAGAATTTGCCAAAGTTGATTTAACACCTGTTGATTTTATTTTAGGATATTAATAACACTGATAAGAATGGCTGGACCCCTGTTCATGGTGCCTGTTTCCATGGCAGGCTAGGATGTTTGCAGCTATTGAACAAATGGGGAGCCAGCATTGATGAGGTTGACAACATTGGCAACACGCCAGGTATGCAGAATGTGATACAATTATGTTGTAGTGTAGTCGTTGAGTGAAATGGTCATACAGAGAAAACTCTAGAAAACAACACCGTGTTACTTTCCAAGTTTTATTTATTTAGATTTTTCTTATTTTAAGTTTTCAAAATATATTCCAATTGTAAAAGCTTTCTCCACTACTTAAAATGCAAAACATGTCATTGCTGGACAAAATGTCATTGTAAATACTAACCAGTAAGGTATTAAGAAGCTAATCATTTTAAGTGCCTGCGGAGCAGAATACGGCATGGTGGAGGTTTCCACCTCTATATTCTCTTGAAGCTGCCCCCTGACTGTCTAGATGATTCGATTTATATAGAAGTATAACTAAGTCTTCTGGCAATTAGCTATGGAAGGGGATATCCGCCAGTGTATGCATACTGCTGTATGACAATTGCATATTGCTTTGTTTAATTCGTTATTATAATCTGCATTTTCCCGTGCCTTTGAGTTTATTTCCTCTGCTTGTTGCAAATATCTTGCAGCTTTTGCAACTCGATATATGTAAATCATACAATTTTTAATGTAAAAGGAAAGTGCATATTCGGTTGTTATTCGATTGTGTATAACCTTGAAATGTTGATGCTTATAAGTTCTTACTACTTTTGACGTGGTTCTTTGTGACTATATATCGTTTAATACACACATAAGCTTTTAAACATCTATTATTTGCTTTCGGTAATTTCGACGTTGAATGTTTGTTTCAGAAGACTTTTAAAGTACACGATTCAGCCTGGACTCTATGTTTTGCACTCAGTTATGTGTAATGCTT
The DNA here is from genome assembly GCA_012932295.1 of Cyclina sinensis. Classification (NCBI taxonomy): domain Eukaryota; kingdom Metazoa; phylum Mollusca; class Bivalvia; order Venerida; family Veneridae; genus Cyclina; species Cyclina sinensis. The sequence goes on along the minus strand of JAAONU010000007.1, from coordinate 34,191,668 downwards.
ATTAATGTATTAAAACAAATTTTCATATTCACTTAAAGATATCAGTTAGCACAAAGCAATAGCAAACATGAAACTAACCGAATGCATCTGTAACATGTATTCATATAACGCTGGGAACCATTTTTTTCGGCAGTTTCCGTAAAAAGGTTAATCATGAACGGTGTATTGACTAAAAAATACCAGGCAAACTAGTGCAATCCAAGACGGGCAATACAACAATTGCTTTTTCAGAAGTTTATTTCGTTGAGAAATTTTCACTTTCCTCCCGACATAAGTACTCCAGGCACCTACATTTTCACTGACCGACTATTATTTCCGTCGTCATCACGTACGTTAGTAAACTCGTAACAATAATTTTCTCTTTTTGTATTCTATAAAACTAAAAGCAGCAAGAGCATAAGCTGACCAATGCAAATAATCTGTCAGCTACATTAATCATAAATTTGGCTTTCTGTATTTATTTCATCAATAAAAAAGTAACAAGGTAAGAGTTGACCATTTCAAAAAGTCACTGAGGTACAAGTTGACCATATTAAGTACAAGCTGAAAACTTTGTTATTCATTTTTTTTGCATGCTATAAAGGCACGTTCCCAATTGAAAAAAAAAATCGCACTTTTTCCAAATTTTGATAAATAATTTCTCAAGAATATATATAATGCTACAATTTTCAGTATATTAGACTGTGCAGCCCACCAGGACTCAAACTCCATACCCTTGGAATACTGTTCCGCTGATCTACTGTCTGAGCTACCCAGCCTCATACAGGTTATCTTCCCTCTTAAGGAACAGTTCTGAACAGTTCTACACACTTAAGCATTTTTGATAAAATCACTCATTTTAATGTTCACTCAAAAACAAAGCTTAATCATAAAACATACAACATGACATTTAAAACATTTTCATGACATTTATTTTCCAATTAGCTGAAAAAATACTAGAAAATGAAAAAGACTCCTGTTTTTATAAATTCATCTCAGAGTTAAGTCATTCAACCAGTTCCGATTGACATTTTGACTACTCAAATGGTGTCTTTAACTTATAGACATATTTATCTACAATCAGTGTCTCTTTTAAAGACCCTGCTACAATGTAGTGGTTTAGGCCACTTCCAACAACCTTGTTGTTGCCAACAGTGTTGGGGCTTCATGAAAGCGGTTGGGGTTCAATTCCCGTGAGAACCCTTAGGTTTACTTTGTCTACTTATGTACTTCAACAATACTCTCAGTCATATAGACGCTATGCATAATTTATATTTTCTTTATATTTGTCCTTTATTCCATTAAGAAAGGGTGATTTGCCCAGAAAAATGGAAAAGTTTTCTCAAACCTAATCAGTCCACAGACCACATTGTTTTAATATAATCCTATTATACATGTATAAAGTATTTTCATACATGTTTAAAAATGATGTGAGACGTGGCCTGTGTCCGTGAATCTGTCAAGAAAGCTATAATATAAACAAATAACCAGATTTCTACCTTTAATCTTCATTATTTGACCCACTTTTCCGAGAATTTCAATTGACAATATAAATTATAAATGACCTCAGGTCAAAACTTGTACTTATGTGTAGATGGGAGAATTTTACCACTGAAAAAGAAACATTTACTTATTCACTTATTTCGCCATTATTTAGCATTTCATCCAAAATACACGACCGGCAAGTAATTACTATTTCACCGTAAAACCACGGAAAACGCCGAATGTCAAATTTGTGCTTCTACAGTTATCTCCCGTGTATAATAATTTGCGCTAGAATCTTAAATTCTTTACTGGTTCCCTACGAAGTTTACATTAACATGATGCTTTTAACAATCGATTGACGATTATACTAAGTTTATGCATCATGTTTAAATACCTCTTTTTCTGAAGTTTAAACATATTTTCTATCGTTCATGTTGTTAATGATTACCTTCTGGAATATTAAATTTAAACAACAGCCATGTGGCAGCAAACAAGAATGATGTTGAATAAAAAGCCGATACATTCAAATTAAGAAACATAAAAGACTTAAGTAGTTGTTAACTACTTGTCACATTCAATAGCAACAAAGTCAAATGAATTTACAAATACATATTTTCAGTCTATAATTTTACAGATAAACATTTCAAGATCACAACGGTACAAAAAATGTTAAACCACGGACTCTAAATGTGCAAATAAGAGTTATTTGAATATGGGAATGAATTGTAACAATAGCAATAGGATACACGAAAAACAAATTACTTATAAATAGAATATATGCAACTTTATTGAAGTTGTCAATAAGTAGGACGCATATGAAAGTAAATTACATAAAATTGTAATTTAGCAGTAGACATACAGTGGCGGATATCCCCTTCCATAATTAGCATGACATGAAAAACAAGTATTTCTGACATGTAACATAATTCTGTCATAAGCCAGACAAATGATTATAGTATGTAATCTGTAGACTGGACTAATGTATTGCCTGAAGATGAATGCATACAAAATGATATTTTCCACCATTACACTACAATGTAACATTTATGTAAGCACTACTAAAACATTTGAAAATGACACTTACTTTCAGAATTTCTGGCAAATTTAATTTAAAATGATATTTTTGACTAAATGGAAGTAGTCAAAGATGTGAGGAAGGGGCATGCATGTTTTACAAACATCTCTTTTTTATTTCTACATTTTCAGCACACTATGCAGCAGCGGAAGGTCACCTTCCTTGTTTGAAGTTTCTCGTAAGCATGGGTATAAGTGTCACACATATCCTTGGAGCACGTAATGACCAAGGGGAGACTCCCAAAGATCTTGCCCATCAGTTTTACAAAGAAAATATCATAGAGTATATTAATGGAATAGAATGGGAGAGAGACCATCCCGAGGAGGCAGAAAGTAAGTTGAGAAAAATCAATCAAGTAAGAGCCATTTACCTAATGAAGTGGTGAAACTGTAAGCCCCGTTATGTGAGGGAAATTAATTTCAGTTAAGATAAGTCAATGATTTTGTGGTGGAACTAAAACCTACACAAATATTAACTAACAGCTGAATTTTTCTTGCTGTCTGGTGCTATGATTTTGTTGTTGTTGTTGTTTTTGTTGCCTGAAAGGCGACATAAAAGGTTTTACTTTTGTTGATGTCTTAGGTGTAATATCTAGTTCAACTTCGTCAGATGCACCACCCCTTTACCTTGAGAGATAGGCCCCTGTTTGCTGCTTTTCCAGTCCTTTTAGTGATCTTGTCATTAATTTAGTAACAATGCTAATGGGCTTAATGTTTCAGTCAACATTGCTTGCAAGGCAGACTACTTTTTTGACCAGAGTTATGCCCCTTTCAAAAATATGTTCATGTCACATAAAACTTTTTAATGGTGTTAATGGGCATAATGTCTAGGTCAAGTTAATTATCAGGTAAAAAACTCCTCTAACATCAGAATTATGTCCCTTTAAAAATGCATATCAGTGGTATTTCAATACAACAACTTTAACAGCTTTCAACAGATAATCGTTTATCTTGTGGACAAGTGTTCATATACTTAAATTTTATTATAGTTCATGACAAGTATTTAAAGCATTAATCACCAGTCCTATTATCCATGTATTTATTGAATATAGTTAAAGGTTAAGATTTTAAGAGTAAACACTTCTTTGAAAAGACTGGCAAAAACAATAACTAAAATATGAATCTGATTTAAAATATTTAAAGTATTAAAATGTAACAGTTCACATAACAAAGTAAATCAGGAAGAGTCAAACAGAAAATTGTTTACAGCAATAAGTTATGAACAAGGCTGCGACTGCTTGCTTTAGATAAAATGCAGGAGTCCATTTGCAGCCCCGTATTGAACCATTTTCATGGTGCAGTTTTGTTTTATGATAAATATATGGATGAATTTTGTTGCCATTCAAGTAAATAACAAAAACTTCATCCATTTTCTTATCAAATCAGTCATACTTCAGTGCACTTTGGTCCCTTTTAACATGCCTTTCATAAACCTCTTTCCAAACTGACTGTTGCACTAAGTTTTTCTAGGTATCCCAGCTCATGAATCACTTTCTAGTATATCATTATGATTCTTTTTTTAGCTTTAGATTTTCAAGCACATAGGTCAGCTTTCAATGTATCAGTATGAATCTATTTTTAGATCTGGCATTCCCAGCACATGTGGCAGCTTTCAGTGGTGACCTTGATCATCTAAGAATGTTGGTTGAGAATGGGGTTGTCAATATAAATGAAAGGGATGACAAGGGCTCCACACCTGCACACAAAGGTTTGTAATCAAAGTTTTATTGAAAGATACAATTTATACCACCTCTGCTTAAGACTGGTCTATTTCTATGAATTTTCATTGGACAACATTAAAGATCAACTTTTAAAGTTTGCATAGAATTCTACTTACGTAAACCATTACAGGATTTGTTAAGTTTGCTTTGTTTTCATAACAGATACTAATGGCAAGATGGATACATATTTTGTCAACAATACTAAGTTATGGCATATACAACAAAATCTCTAGCACTTCCAAAACTTCCCTACCATTGTTCCTGGGAAGGACGAGTTCTAGACTCCTATCCTTTCTTAGAAAAAAGGTCATCTTTCTCTCATAAATGATCATGGATGGTAGCTGCAGGGCTTAAACTTCAGGCAGTGAGAGGTTCAGTGATTACATTCGACATCAACTTAACCACTTGACCACAGAGGGGAAAATCTGAATGAACTAGATGGAGCTTTGATTTTCACAACAAATTATTGCTTCAAAATTGTACAGTAGACAAATTCATTTATTTTTTTAGCTGCTGGTCAAGGTCATGTGCATATTTTGCAATGGCTAATTGAGATGGGGGCAAACATGTCAATAACCAATCAGTCAGGAGAGACTCCAAGGGACGTTGCCCGGCGATTCTCTAAGCTAGCATGTGTGAAGTTACTGGGCCGGGATCCATATCTAAGAGGAGAGCAGGAAGAAGCAGATGGTAAGATTTGTATTTGTTGAAGGAATGGGAAAGGTTTTTTTTTTTAATCCAGATATACAGATAGTGTGGCAACATTCAAATACATACAGGTTAGTGTTTAATGCAGGCACGTGACCAATTATTTTTGTCAATACATATTATTAAACATCAACCTATTTAATGATCAACATTATTTTTCAACTAAATACAAAGCATCTCTCTGAACCGCGTGGTTAGACAGACCTGATTAAGTAAATTTAATTTAGTTAGTACACATTATCCAAAGTTAGACTTAGCAGAAATTTGAAAAATACTGCAATGTGATAGGACAAAAAATAATGTTGACCATTAATCCAATTTCATATTCAAATTGTCTCTTAAGTCCAGCAAATATTTGGCTTCACAAATCAGTTGCACATAGAGAAATATGTATGAACAGAAATTGTGAGATGCAACACTGTCACACTTGACTTAAACCCTTAATCTCATCTCATTACAAGATAAACGTTGATGCACAGCAACAAGTAGGTGCAGAAAATTCTGAAGACGTAAAAGTGTTGGATACATTTGATTTCAGACATTGTATTTGTCGAAATCCCACTAAAATCAGCTGAGACATATCAAATTTATATATATATATATATATATATTTCAATGCTGTATCCACTTATATTTAATGTCATATTCAATAAGTTACTGACTGCAAAAGACACCAGAAAAGGCAGAATGACATTGACCGTTTTTAACTTATCCCTAATTTTTGTCATAATTATGTAGGCCACAAAAAGCAGCAGTTAGTTCCCTGAATAAAGGAAAGTTTTCTGCATAGAAAAGCCTTTTTTATTGCAAAGTGGTACCCACTTTATTAATATTCATATTAAGGAATCAAATACTAAGAAAATGATGATTATTATCATACTGGTGAAATTTTTCATCATTTTCTCAGGTCAAAAACTTGGTTAGACCTCAATAATTTTTATTCAGTGAAACAGCATAATATTTAAAAAAAAATAATCATCAATAACAACTTGACTCTTACATTTTACTAAATAGATACATTTATGATAAATATTCTAATTGTGGCCAGCCCAATCATTTAACTTTATCATCCATCCACATGAATGCAAAAACCCCAAAAAAATTTAGAATCTATGTGAAATATGGAACAAATTTTCAAGTACCGGTAAGACAAATAGCGTTGCTGTTGTTAACAGTGTAAAGAGATTCTCATCTAAATGAATGGAGATTCAAGAATAATCTTCATTGAATTTTGAAAACAATGATCAATAATCATAACCCATGTGATGTTTGTTACATAAATAGGGACGAAAAATGAAAACACCAATTATGACATCACAAAGTCATATGACAATCTCTGTGATAAGCGCCAAAGTCACAGAGACTGGCTCAAATATAAATTCTAACGATATTACCTGATGTCAAAGTGTCAGTCAAAATTTTTAACTTCAAGTACAACAGGTAACTGAATACATTAATATTTCTCTTTATAGCAAATTGTTATACCATTTTGGATGGCCATTTGTTACAACTAAACATTTTCTTAGTGTCTATAAGCCATAAGGAAATATTTTTGAACATATATTCTTCTTTATGATTTTTTTTCCATTCATGGAGTGCTAATTTCATTTCATTTCCTGTTCCAATTCCTGGTTGTTTATACTTGTCTTCTTATTGATACTCCTGTTTTTTATCCTTCAATAAAGGTAGGTAGGTCGGGTCGGGTTGGGTCAGGTCAGGTCGGTCGGTCGGTCAGTTGATGGATAGATAGATAGATAGCTAGATCGATAGATAGATCAATAGATAGATAGATAGATTACAGATAGATTTATTTCGGCGTAGTAAACATACAATCATTTACATATTAATTTGAACAATATAAAATGAATACTACAAAAAAATAACAATGATAAATTTAGAAGTAGAAATAACCATGGAATGCTTCAACTACCAAAGATAACGCAAAAAAGTGTGAACACTTATTAACTAACTATCACAGTGGGTATAGTATCGACATTATGGAAAATTGATCTACACAGTAAATAGATAAAATTACAGCAGAATTTACATGAGCCTAAATAAGTAAATAAAAATAATAATACCGGTAATAAAAAATAAATATTCTTGCTAAAAAATTAAAACTTCTATTACAAACTTTTCATTAAGAAATCTTTAATGGCAACTTTAAATTTATTAAGATGCTTTATTGTTGTTTAAAATGAGGGTAAATTGTTCCGAAGTTTGGACGCTAAAAACAAAATGATTTTGAGCCGGAGCCTTTTACCTTAAGGAGACCATATCCACCTTTATTGCTCAACCTGGTATTGTAACTATTGACTGAGTTTTGAGCAACAAAAAATTCATCCATGCAACTAGGGGCCAGATTCTTCCTAACCTTAAAGATATGACATAACATTAAATGGTGAACGCTTTTCTCAATGGGTAACCAAGAAATATGATTAAAATATTTTCTATACCAATGCGGGTTCGGGCATCCAGATTAAGTACAAATCTTATCATTTTATTCCGAGTGGTTTGTAGATTGTTTTTGAAGCTCTGAGATAAACCATAATGCCATACTGAGCAAGCATAATCTAAGGGACATTGTACTAAGGACATAATTAACAGCTTAGTGTATTCTGAGAGAAACTCTTCTACGATTAAGAAATTTTAGACGTGCATTAGCTTTCTTAAGAACAGCATCGGCCATAGAGGCAAATGATAAATGCTGATGTAGAGTGACCCCAAGATATTTAACTGACTTTGTAGATTGAATGGAAGTGCCACTACAATTAATATCTAGAATGGACTTAGACTTAAGTTTGTGCTTTGACCAGAAAACAATGGACTCGGTTTTACCGAGATGTAATGATAAGTTATTGTCAATTAGCCATTGACTAACTAGGTGTAAATCTTCAGTCAGAGCTTGTTCCACTTTGGAAAAACATTTGTGTGACACTAAAATAGTTGAGTCATCGTCATAAAGTAACAATTTGTTTTTTATCACTGCTGACATATCATTAACATAAATTAGGAAAAGCAGAGGCCCAAGAATAGAACCTTGTGGCACACCATAGATGACAGTGGCTGTAGATGAAAGAGTATCAGAGATATCAACAAGCTGCTGTCTATCTGAAAGATATGAGCTGAACCACCTAACAATGTCCTAACCAAGACCAGCAGCTGACAATTTCATAATGAGGATTGAGTGGTCTACCATATCAAAGGCCTTCTGTAGATCTAGTAGAAGCATACCTACATAGTTACCTCATCTGTTTCTTTTCTAATGAAGTCTGTTTGGTAAATAAGACAAGTGTCCGAGGAAAAATCACCTCTAAAGCCAGATTGAAATTTATACAACAGATTTTTATCTGTAAAATAAGATGCAACTTGATCGTAGACCACCTTTTCCACAACTTTTGACACTATGTTTAAAATTGAGACTGGTCTGTAGTTACCAACTGATAATTTGTCATTTTTTTTTTAAAAGGGGGACAACTCATGCAGATCTGAGTTCATTTGGAACAATACCTTGAATTAGTGAATGATTTATGATATGTGTTATGGGACCAACAATAATAGGTGACCGATCCTTTAGGAAACGAGATGAAATGCCATCTAAGCCAGTTGCTTTGTTTAAACCTAAGGATTGTAAATATTTTAAAACTTTGGTTTCACTTACCAAATTAAATGAAAAACTGTTAGAAATAACTTCTTTGGCTGAGTAAAATCTGCTTACAAAGTTACAACCAAAAAAGTCAACTGGTCATGGTCACATTTATTAAAAGAGCCTGTTATGAAAGTCTTTCCCTTTTGAGTATAAATGTATCTAAGATATACAAATACAAGGTTATGAAACAATATGCAATAAAACAAATAAACTAGAAAAAATTATGGACTAACAAGATTATAACCATAGTTAACTATTGACAATTGAATTTCACTAACACAGTAACCATGGTAAGGTCACAGGTATATTGAGCATTGTGTATCACAACTGACTGCATTATCCTTGCGTAACACATCTCTCAAAGATACACATATTCAGTAAAAAAGAAGAAAGAGTTGCAAAAAATATAATTCCAGTCTATGAAATAGCCATCCATTAAAGATTACCAATGCCTACAATCATTTTAATCATGTGGTGACAAAAAGCACTGACCATTTTATTCATGTCTTGTAATCAAAGACTTTTTCAAATGTTGTTGTTGTTGTTTGTTTGTTTGAGCTAGAGTTAACGCAAATGGTTTTTCATTTCGTATTACCAGTACCTTTGTTTATATTTCTACACCATTCATACTGCCTTTTGGACTGATGTTGGGTACACCGGTAGTGAGACATACTTATTCTTTCTATGCTCACATTATGGTCTGAGCCAAATGGTAACTTAATTGTGTTCAGCAATCAGACCAGATATGTCTCTTGCTGAATTAAAGTTTAAAAATCTGTTGCTTAAGTTGAATAGATGACATATTTCCTATCTTTGTTATCTAAAAGGGTCAGTTGCCCTTGGATTTCAAGCTAGTGCTATACTTTTTCTCTGCTTTACTTGTCATGTTTTTGTTTTGTTGTTTTTTTTTCAAAATTTCTCATTGGCATCTGAGGTTTCATTAAACATAAAATACATCTCTTTGTTTTGATATAAAAAAACAAAACAACAACAACAAAAAACTTTGTTTCATATGGTTGTGGTGCTTCTTAAGAAAGCTATTCCAACATTCGCCTAGTACAAGGAATGAGAAATTTGAATAAGATGTATACAGTTCCTTTTGTCTGAGAATCTGATACCATTTCACAAATTATTAGGTTGAGATATTTTTATTCACTTCTATTGTTGTTTATTGTTTTAGTTTAGGATCAGATTACTTGCAACTTCAATGATATCTGCACTGTATTTGCATTGCTATAGTACGTAATAAGATCTTTATACCAACTGTGACATAAATGGTTTCGTACAGGCCTGAAAAAGTCCCTAAATTTGGGGATTGACCTTTAAAAGACCCTAAATAGAACTTGCCCTTAAAAAGTGCTCGAAAATAGCATAGATAGAAATCAGGGGCCCTTACATTATACAATTCTTGCAGCTGTCACTTAAAATATAGATGAAAAATGGATCCTTAATTGCAGAAGAGAGGAACTGGCTGCAGTTATTTCATTAGACAGTTGCTTAACCCTGAACATGCTGAAATTTTGTAATGGATTTGCCCAGCTTTGAATTTGGAACAGTCTATTCAAAGTTTAAGGGATTTCAATATCAAAATACAAAAATGATGCTACCAACAGTATAGAGCCTGGTCAGACTGCACGGATGTGCAGGCTGGCCTGGCTCTATACTGGTGGCAAAGGCTAATCACTTTCGGTTCCAGCAGGTTAAGGGTTAAGAGTATATGATATAAATGAAGAAAGGAACATCTAAATAGGCTGCATGATATGCTAAGAAGAATATAATACGTAAGTATTTTGGACCGTAAAAAAGATTGGCCTTAAAAATCCTTAAAAAGTCCTTGAATCTCTTGCTTCAGCTTCATGACTTAAATATTTTTTAAACACAGTTTTTGATGTTTCAATTTATGGTCAGCTATGTCAGTTTGATCTACACTTCAACATCGATCAGTTTTCTACTTTCTTTTACTTTCTTTAGAAAGTCTTGATTTCAGGAATAGTTGGTTTGTCGTTGATCTTTGGATTGAAAATCAAAGGATGAAGAAGTTTATGATGAAAGCAGACGGCATTTTTCAATCCTGAACTTTTTTGATCCTTTTTTATTTCTCCTGTTTTTTCATCACGCACAAATTTGATAGTTTCCTTTTCTCTTGCTATGTAGTCAGAAACTAAGGTCAGTAAATGGAAGAAATTGATTGGTTGCTGGGATGCAAATTCTGTTGTTATTACTCTCTTAAAACCATCAATGAGCCAGGTACCGTAGGTCTTAGTACGGTGGGATAATTGACCAGAGACACCTGGATAAACAAGGAGGAAATTTTGTGGCATTTTTTGAAGGGCAATATGCTGGAATGCCACATCCTCGGTTCTTTTTATATCAAACCTTCTTATCACTTGTGGACCGCTAGTTGCTTCCCCTGCAGACACTGTTGCAGTGTCTGACCCTGTATCTTGAGTCATTGTTTGATTATCTTCAACTGGGAAAGAGTAAATAAATTTTGATTATCAGAATTTGATTTTTTGTAAATAATGCTGTTAGTTTTCAATTTCTTGTTGTCAGAATCTGAACTGTACATTGTAGATAAAAATAGATTTCAGCTACTTGTTTCTATTCAATATGTGAACATAAAATGCATATAGAAGTAGGACGATCTCAAAAACATTGATATCAGTTACTTAGGAAATAGATTTTAAGTTTGAGAGTTCTACCGTCAGATATAGCACGGTGTCAAGTTCAGATGCATATTAATTTAATCACGAAGGCCGTAGGCCTGAGTGATTAAATAATTACGCATCTGAAAGAGATACCATGCTATATTCGACGTTAGAACACAGAAACTTTAAAATCTATTTCCATTCTAACACATATGTATAGCTATAAGGGACACAATTATGTGCACTTAGTCTACTTATCATGCCATATTGAACGGTTATTGACCCTGGCAGGCTATTCCGTTTACCCTCCTATTCATCCCCCACGTGAAAATGAAAACGGCAAGGTTATTTTAGCTTATCAGTCAATAATTTACGTTTAAATAAATATCTATAGTTTTATCATAGATGAACATCATAGAAGATAATTAAGTCAAAAACAATATTTCACTATAAAAATATTTAAAAACAATTTTCAGTTTACAATGAAAAATAAGAACAGCCGAAAGTAGTTTGCAGTGATGTCCGCGGGCGTTTTGCAGCGTTATCTAATATATATGATATATCACGCTCAATTCCTTCTTTGTTTATTGTCGGCCAATTGCGGATAGTGTTAGAATGTATATTTAAAACTCTCACCGGTTTCGAAGAAGTCACCTACCTGAGGAGTTTTCTTGTAAAAAGACACCCTGGCACTGCATTTGATTGACTCGTTCTGAAAGTATATATCATTGCACAGATCAGTAATACATTTTATACTGGTATATGTTTCTCTTTTTAGCTCATGGTGAGTATTTCTAATCTGACTTGTCCATCATCATATGCTTTCTCTTGTGCTTCATAAATTTTCATCAAATGACATCTGCTTCTCTACCAAGATGGTTCAAATTTGCCATTGGTAGCTCCACCACAGTGTTCATAAGCTCTCTCACTCTCTCTCTCTCTCTCTCTCTCTCTCTCTCTCTCTCTCTCTATATATATATATATATATATATATATATATATATATATATATATATATATATATATATATATATATATATATACCAGGAAAATCTTTTAAAAATCTTCATTTGCCCAAAATCCCAAGGTCAAGAGTTCTTACATTTGTTATGTCGCATTGTCTGAGGAACTTTTACCAAGATTATTCAAATTATGTCCAATTATGGTTACCGTTGGGTTATTTTTAGTCTCACCCTTCTGATAATGTTTTTCAGAGAAATGTATATATAAGAAAACCCTTTAAAGTTTCTTGTCATTAACCAATAAGCCTAGAGCTTTGATAATTGGCATGTAGCTTGGTCTAATTGTTTCATTTATGTTAATGGTGTTTCAATTGACATTGAAACTTGTTTTCGAGTATGTACTCAGGTGAGCAATTCAGGGATTGATTTTCTTGTTACTATATCCTTTCAAATTGATTTATAATTATTACCAGTGTAAGTGAAAAACTGTTTCGGATAGTTTGGCAGAAGCCAGTAGGTTTTACTGAGTGGCAGCATAAACAAAGTTTCAACATTGTAGCTACATATTTCCTCATTCTCTTCAAATGAGTTAAGAAGTTGACCTAGATTAAGCCAATAAAATTAATAGTAATGACAGTGTTTATAAAGAAATGAAAAGTCAAAAAATTGTAAGATTATTGATTTACCTTTATCTTCAAAATTGGACCGACAAACCTGTAGAATAATAATACGAGGTACTCCTTTCAGTGTTGGACAGTTTTCATCATTGAGAGCTTCCAGGATTTCTGTCAGGCGAAGACTTCGTCCATCAGAAAAGATAATTTCTGTTTCCGTTAACTCACGTCCATGAGAACTAATTGCGAGAACAAACCCCTGTGCACCTCTATGATCTAGAGACTGAATGTGACATAGTAAACAACAGTCTTTTTTATCCAGTTGATTAATATTTTTTGTATTACCCTTTCGGTGGTCCCATCTGTGTAGTGGCAGATTTTGATGCCAGTGCTCTGTGTTGTTAATCCATTCAAAACCAAGATTCCCAATGAACACAGTTTGTAAGCTACCAACATCCTCTCCAGCACCTTCACGTGTTTTAAACTCAAAATCACCTCTGTCACCATTTGGTTCAATGTTAACAATAAATACAGCATTCCCTGGAACTTGAATTGAGTGTAAATTACTGTCTTCTGGTCCACCAGTTGCCATTTTACCTCAAGTTGTTAAAAGTTTTAATAACACAGATTTATTTGTCATGTGTACACTTGTTGTACTTTCAGAATATACAACTGCCAAATAAAGCCAGTCACCAAAACAAATCATGACAAGATTGGTTTCAATCCAGGAAGTTCAATATATATTTAACCTTTTATACAGTTTTTGTACAGGTAGTATTATTATCCAATATCTACAGTCATATATCACTGTGACATGGAATTTTTTACACTGTCAGCGTTTTTTTTCCCCAGATCCTAAATAATACCATTAAAATTTTCTTTCACACCATTGCATAATGTTCAGCATCATATTGTGATAAAAATTTCATGAAAGTCAATGTTAAAACAGAGAAAACATTAGTCCAACTAATTATATGACAGTTGAGATACTGTCTCACTTTTCTCACAATAAAATGTTTGAAAGAAGTCCAGTTAAACTATTGTAACTACATTTTAATGTAAGAAAAAGGTTACTTAAGTTTAACACTGATCACACATACTATTACAAGGGTAGGTAAATGAGTCAGTTTTTCGCACAATACTTCTTAAAGGGACTTAACCTTTGCTATAGAATTTACATGTAAAGATACATCGATTAAAGTTGTTTGAAAGCAGTCAGTAAAGTGAAACATAATTGAAGTCATTAAGAAGGAAATGATAAGTAATTTTCACCTTTTTGTTTAATTGTTCTTCCTTTAAGACTGTTTATGATTTTTTTGTGTTTTTATCTATTTTTTTTGCTCATTGAGGTCTTCATGGTTGAAGAAGAGTTCAGATCTTCAGAGTGATAAAGGTCATAGCAGGGCACATAATTTTGAAAGTACAGTGGAAACTCCTTTATCCCTCGACAACCTCAGGACCGAGAAAAAAGTCCAGATAAGAGAGGATTCTGGATCATAGTTTTTTTTTTTTAATTCAGGCTGATATATTCTTACTAATACTGTGAAATGGGGGCATTTAGTGTACCAGAAGGGTATGCTTACTTCTAAGATTTTTGCATAGTTAATTTTTAGAAATCTTCAGGTGCAGTTATATATGTCCATGTTTTTATGCCCCCGAAGGGAGGCATATAGTTTTTGAACTGTCCGTCTGTCAGACACCCAGTCCATCCGAAAATATTTAACATTGGCCATAACTTCCTTATTAGTTAGTGGATTTTCTTCATACTTGGACACAACATCCCTTTGGACAAGACCTTCCCACTGACCTATATTTATTTGACCTTATCCTTGAATTACCTTCACCTTGAAGATCCAATTGTCAAAAAACTTTAACATTGACCATAACTTCCTTATTATTAAGTGGATTTACTTCATACTTGAACACAACATCACTTTGGACAAGACCTGCCTACTGACCTTGACCTCTGAATGACCTTCGCCTTGAAGATCCAATTGTCCAAAAACTTTAACATTGACTAAAACTTTTTCTATTAGTAAGTGGATTTACTTCATACTTGGACATAACACCTTTTTGGACAAGACTTTCCCACTGACCTATATCTGTTTGACCTTGACCCCTGAATTACCTTCACCTTGAAGATCCAATTGTCAAAAAACTTTAACATTGACCATAACTTCCTTATTATTAAGTGGATTTACTTCATACTTGAACACAACATCACTTTGGACAAGACCTGCCTACTGACCTTGACCTCTGAATGACCTTCGCCTTGAAGATCCAATTGTCCAAAAACTTTAACATTGACTAAAACTTTTTCTATTAGTAAGTGGATTTACTTCATACTTGGACACAACACCTTTTTGGACAAGACTTTCCCACTGACCTATATCTGTTTGATCTTGACCCCTGAATGACCTTTACCTTAAGGATCCAATTGTCCAAAGACTTAAACATTGGCCTAACCTCCTTATTAGAAAGTCGATTTATTTCATACTTGGACACAACACCCCTGTGGACAAGACCTTCCCACTGACCTATATTTATTTGACCTTGACCCTTGAATGACTGGTCCTCAGCCAAAAGTCAAAACACCACTTTGGGGGCATTGTCACCTTACAGTGACAGTTCCTGTTTATCATTTATTAGAATAAATATATGTATGAAAAACACTTAATCTTACAATCATGCAAATAAAAATGTATAAACAACTAATGCACACTGTCATTAACTTTTTTACCTGTAAAGTTAATAAGACATTTCAGTCTGTAGAACTGAACAATTGAATACCAGCTAAGACAGATTATAATAATACTTTAAATATTTAAACACTTCATATAGGCCCAGCTTCTAGGGAGAGATTTTTTTATTCTGTTTGAAAAAAGTTCAGGGAATAATAAAATTATATCCATTCACCATCCTTCTCCTTTAGATTTTATTAGCTCACCTGACCACTGTCCTGTGCATGCATCCATGTGTTATGTGCATCCATGCTATTTTGTTTGCACAATAGAATTTTCATTGTTTGAACCAAACTTGCACAGAACTTGTGTCACTAGAAGATCTTGGCAGTTTTCTTGTGGCAACCTGATCCAATCATGCATTATGGAATTATGGGCCCTGATAGTGGTAAAACATGCATATTTTGCCTGGTCTGCATGGTAATGGTTTTATATTATGATTCTGTTTCAACTTAAGTTATACAAAACATTGACCAGCAATAGGTCTTGGTTCCTTTCTTGAACTAGCCAGATCCAGTCATATGCTCAGAAGTTAATACCCCTTAAAGGGCCAAAATAGGCATATTTTGTGAAGACTTACATAGGAAAAAAACTTTATTTTTTTTTTTTATCAGAAACAACAAAGTCTTGAGTTTAGATATTTGGTTTGCAACATGACTTAGTGGACCTCAAACAAGTTTGTTCAAACCATGACCATGGGGTTAAAATTGGCCCTCCATAGGGATAACCAGTAGGTTTTTATTTCCCAATAGGGTGGCATGTAGTAGTCGCACTGTTCATCTATTACTCTCTCTGTCTGTCTGTTTGTCTATCCCATCTTCTGTGACCATCTCCTTCTACAAGTCACATTTGATTTTCACCAAACTTCACACAGTGATCATTATCAGGTGCCACAGTGTATATTCACCGGTTTTTGCAGTTCAAATATATGGCGGAGTTATTGTTCTTTGTTTAATTTTACTTTATATTTCTTATATGTGCAATTCCTCCTACATTACCCATGCACTTCCAGAGTGCATATATTCCGGGTTTTGTGATTTAATAATTTTTGGCATAGTTATTGCCCTTTGTTGAATATTAGTTAACATGCTTCTATGGACAACTCCTCCTACATTTCTCATGTGATGTTCACCAAACTTTCAAAGAATGAACATTATCAAGTGCCAGTGTCAGTGCATATTATCACACTTTTGCAGTTTGATTATTTTTGGCATATAATTATTGCCTTTTGTTAAATTTTACTTAATAGTGCTTCTGTGCAGAACTCCTACATTTCTCATGCAATTTTCACCAATCTTTCACACAATGATCATTATCAAGTGAACAGCGCATACACTCAGGTTTTTGCAATTCCGTCATTTTTTGCAGAGCTAGTGCCCTTTGTTTAATTTTACTCTGTAGTGCTTCTTTGCGCAACTCCTACAATTTTATAATTTATATTTTTGCCTGTGATGTTCAACTGGAGCATTAAAGTGAAAAAGTTAAAAGATAAGAAACTGTTTTAATACACATGGTGACACGTTTTTTTTTTCACTGTGTAACTCTGTACAAGGAACAAAACACAATGGTGGTATGAAAAATATTCAGTCACAATTTATACATTTATTTTTATTGCAGTCAAAATTGAGGTAAATCTAATCACATACAGTAACATAAGCATTACATGTACTAATTAATATCATTGCATATAATTAAAGTACCAGTAAAATCAAAAGGCAGATATAATTATGTCATCAAATGGAAATGCATAGATAAAATAAAACAAAATGAAAGTTCTTGAAACAATATCTGTAATCACTTATTTACTGGCGGGGAAATTCGGGAAAAAAAAAATGAAATGGAAAAAAATGTTTTCAGGGAATAAGTCTTAAAGGTGATTCACTTGCATTTGAGATGTAAATGTACCAAAGGATCGGCTTCATGAGCTTGAATTTATAATCACATTGCGGCTTGAAACTATTAAATCAACTAAAAGTTACAAATTAAAAAGAGTTCAAAAATAATTAAGGTATTTAGCAGTACTTATTTTCTGGAAAAATGCTAATTAAAAAAGCGAGAATAAAAATATATAAATTTGAAATGCTTAATCATTTTTTCATGCAATCTCAAAATTTTGTAATATATTTATACATTTGCATGAGTCATAAGAATGGAAAATAACTAATTTACTTAATTACAGACACTAAGAATGTAGGAAAATATTACTAGTACTGTTACAAGAACATGAGATCAGACTTAATAATCCTAGACTAACATTTTGCAAAGTTAAATTCAACACACAAAAAAGAGACATTTTTAAGTTTTACCCAATGTAACTAAATTATTTACAGTTTGCTGAGAAATTTGGAAAAGTAAAGTTTATAACTACAGATTCTTTCAGAGAATATATATTCAAATGTAAAAAGACACATACTGGTACCTGTGCATGTAAGACAATGGTGGTAAGAAATATATTCAATCACAATATATATATATTTATTTTTATTTCAGTCAAAGTTGAGGTATGACTGTTCCTTTCTATTTCTATAGGAATTGGAGTTTATTTTTTGTTCCTACCACTTGCCCAGATGATTAAATAAGATTAAATGACTAGTATTGGCATAAAATTTTTCAAAAACACAGTTTTTGATGTTCCAAGTTATGGTCAGCTATGACAGTCTTGTATACTCCTCAGTATTGATCAGTAAGTGTTTTCGTTTTTTCTTTTCTTTTTTCCTTTGAAAAGATCAATATTGATCTCAGGAATACTTGGTTTGTCTTTCATCTTTGGACTGAAAATTAAAGGCTGAAGCAGTTTATGATGAAAGCAGATGGCGTTTTTCAAACCTGATCTTTCTGGATCAATTATGCATTTTCCTTTCTCATCTTTTGTTTTTTCTCCTGTTTTTTTGTCATGCATGAATCTAATAGTTTCCTTTTCTGTAGCTATGTATCTAGAAACGGAGGTCAGTAAATGGAAGAAATTGATTGGTTGCTGGGATGCAAATTCTGTTGTTATTACTCTCTTAAAACCATCAAGGAGCCAGGAACCATCAGTCTTATTACGGTGGGATAATTGACCAGAGACACCTGGATAGACAAGGAGGAAATTTTGTGGCATTTTATGAAGGGCAATATGCTGAAATGCCACATCCTCGGTTCTTTTTACATTAAACCTTCCTTTCAGTTGTGAGCCACTAGCTGGTTCCCCTGCATTTCCATCTGTTGCAGTCTCTGACCCTGTATCTTGAGTGATTGTTTGATTATCTTCAACTGAAATTCCTGCAAAAAAAAGAAAAAAAAGAGATATATTTTGAAGTGTAGATGTATCATTTGCACATTTAGAAGAGTCTGACTTATTTCTAAAATTTCAATTAGTGTTATTTTCAGAATGCTGATGAGAAATATATATTAAGTGGATATTTCTGATTCTTGACATTTCTTGCCATTTTCCTCGGGAAAGAGTTAAAAAGATTTGAAAATTGGAATGTGATTTTTGTAAATTAAATGCTGTTTGTTCTAAACTACTTGTTGTCAGAATCTGAATTGTTATAGATGAAATAGATTTTAGCTATTTGATTCAATTTATAGGGCATAAAACATTGTTAGGAGGACGATCTCAAACACAGTATAACCATTCACTGTACATTTACAACTCTCACCATTTTTGAAGAAGTCACCTACCTGAGGATTTTTCTTGTAAATAGACACCATGGCACTGCATTTTATCAACGTGTTCTGAAAGTATATATTAGCATACAGATCAGTTATCATAAATTAATATGATACCGGTATATGTTCATTTTTTTTTTAGCTCACCCAAATACAAGATACTCCTGCATGGTAAGCTCTTCTTATCAGATTTTGTCCATCCTCATAAAATTATGTTTTCTGTTGTACAGCATTAATTTGCTTGATAGACATCTGCTCCTTTGTCCAGATTGTTCAAATTTGCCAGTAGTATCATTTTAGCTCTGCCACAGGGCTCACAAGCCCTATATACCAGGAAAATCTTTTAAACATCCTGATGTGTCTAAAACCCGAAGGCAATGAGTTCTTTATTTATTTTGTAGGATTGTCTACAGAGCTTTTTACTGAGACTGTTCAAATAATGCCCTTTTGGTATTTCTTAGCCCAACCCTTCTCTTCTTAGCCCAACCCTTCTCTTCTTAGCCCAACCCTTCTTGTCACAGTATTTTTAAAGTTTCTTGTCATTAACCAAATAGCCCAGAGCTTTGGTAACTGGTTAAATTGTTTCATTCATTTTAGTGGAATTTCCATGACATTGTACTTGTTGAGTATATGTACTCAGGTGAGCAGTTCAGGACCATGGTCTCTTCATTGATATTTCATACTACTAATATCAGTTCAAATTGATTTATAAACATAAACAACATAAGTGAAAATGAAGTTGAAATATTCTATAGTCAAGTCTTTGGCAAAGGCACTTTTGTTACTAAGAAGGAAAAAGCCTTAACAACATTACAACTATGAATGAGTTAAGATGTTGGCCTATATATAGGACAAAGCTAGTGCCTTTGAAAGTGGAAAACTTTCACTGATGTAATTAAGTTTAATTGATATAAATGTTATGACAATGTTGTTATGCTATGAATTTAAGTTGACAGTATCATTTTTTCTGAAATTAAGATCTTTTCTTTATAATAGCACATGAAAAGAAATGAAAAGCCAACATAATTGTAAGATCATTGATTTACCTTTATCTTCAAAATTGGACCGACACACTTGTAGAATAATAATACGAGGTACTCCTTTCAGTGTTGGGCAGTTTTCATCATTGAGAGCTTCAAGGATTTCTGTCAGGCGAAGACTTCGTCCATCAGAAAAGATAATTTCTGTTTCCGTTAACTCGCGTCCATGAGAACTGATTGCAAGAACAAACCCCTGTGCACCTCTGTGATCTAGAGACTGAATGTGACACAGTAAACAACAGTCTTTTTTATCTGGTTGATTGATATTTTCTATATTACCCTTTCGGTGGTCCCATCTGTGTAGTGGCAGATTTTGATGCCAGTATTTTGTGCTGTTAATCCATTCAAAACCAAGATTCTCAATGAACACAATTTGTAAGCTACCAACATCCTCTCCAGCACCTTCACGGGTTTTAAACTCAAAATCACCTCTGTCACCATTTGGTTCAATGTTAACAATAAATACAGCATTCCCTGGAGCTTGAATTGAGTGTGAATTACTGTCTTCTGGTCCACCAGTTGCCATTTTACCTGAAGTTGTTAAAAGCTTCTGTTCTGTTCTGCAACTCAAATTTATTTGTTATGTATTATGTCACTGCTAAAAATAGCCTGTCACTAAAACACGTCAAACTGATTTTAGTTGAGTATATTAATTTTGTTATTTATAATTATCCAATTTCTATAGTCATACCACTGTGACATAAGATTTATAACCCTGTCAGTGTTCATTTTCCCCTGTCCTTAATAATATCATTAAAATTGTCTTTCACAATGTTGCGCAATATTCGGCAGTTAATACACTGTGGTAATATTTTCATGAAAATCAATAAGTTAAAAGCGAAGTAAACTTTAATCCAAATACAAGTATGTGAGTCAGTATTGTGTCACTTTTGTTGCACAGATTTTATCTAGACTGGTTATCTAAGTAAACTATTTGGAAGAAGTGGAGGAAGTGTATTATTGTAACTACTACAAAAGATACACCAGTTTTGCTCTTAATAGTTTAAAACTGTTGTAAGGTTAAGTGTTTTTCACATGATACAAATCAGCCTTAAAATTTGGTATGTAGCGTTGTCTAGTGGACCTCTACCATACTTAGTTTGTTCAGTATATGCCCCTGGGGTCAAATTTGACCCTGCCCTGGGGGTCAATTTATTTTACATAGGCTTATAGGCAAAACATTTTGTCTGAAACCACAAAGCTTAGAACTTAGATATTTTTAATGGAGCATCAGCTAATGGTCATCTACCAAGTTTGTTCAAATTATGCCCCTTGAGTGAAAATTGGCTCTACCCTGGTAGTCACTTGAATTCATATAGATTTATATAGGGAATTTCTTAATAAAAGCTTTTGATGTTTGCTCAACAGCATACCCAAAGGCAAAGTATTCAAGTGAGCAATCTAGGGCCATAAAGGCCCTCTTGTTTAATGAAATGTCTGTTAGAAGTTACATTAGTGACCATTGAAGTTTGTGCACTTAAAGAGGCTGGCTTCCAGATGACATAAAAAAGAAAGTTTTCTTGTATTATATAAATTTCTTGTAATATTCATGACTAATGCTTAAAAACTATCTAACTGAGAAAAAATAAGTGAGATAATCACATTATAAATTGATTTTTTTCCTATCACAGTGCTATACCGTAACGCGACGGTATAACTATATTGTATAACATTTCAAGTAAATAACTATAATTACACATGCAGCGATAGTGGTGACAGTAAAAGCGTTTGTAAAGTTTTGTTAACATGAGGGTCCAGAGTTCAAATCAGGCTGAAGTGAATATACTTTTTATGCTCCCCGAAGGGCGAGCATATAGTTGCCACTTTGTCCGTCCGTTCGTCCTTCCGTCATAATTTTGTCCAGAGCATAACACTAAAACTATGAGAGATATCAAGACTAAACTTCATAGGTCGTTAGATCTCATTAAGGAGCAGTGCAGTGTACAAGAACAATAACTCTTGCTTTATTAATTTTTGAATTATTGCCCTTTGAAATTTCTCATACTTATTTTTTGTCTGGGGCATATCTTACAAAGTATAAGAGTTATCAACTTGAAACTTTATAAGTAGATAGATCTCATTGATGAGCAGTGCAGTGCACAAGAACCATAACTCTTGCTTTATTAATTTTTGAGTTATTGCCTTTTGAAATTTCTCTTACTTATTTTTTGTCTGGGGCATATCTCACAACGTATAAGAGATATTAACATGAAACTTTATTGGTAGATAGATATCTATGAGGAGAAGTGCAGCGTGCAAGAACCGTAACTCTATTTTGCATAATTTAGGAGTTATTGCCTATTGTTATTTTTCATACTTTAAAAAAAAAATACATATTAAACAATAGCCCTTTTGGAATTGGCATTTATTCGGGGAGCATCCATCGGTTCTACCGATTTCTTGTTTTTGTTCTATTTTGACTTTTATAATCAGTTTTGAAGTAAAATATCATGTTGTTATAATCTCACTGCATCTAGATATTTAATTTATGTAAAAAATATTTTTATATCAAATCTGGAGTACAGCCTCTTTAAAGAGAATTGAAAATGAAATAAGGCTACAATCTTTTTCAGAGCATAAAGGGTCTCATTAAATTACACATGACAGCTGTATACATAAATGAGACATTTATAATGAAATTTGAGGTCATATGTAGAATATTTGAGCTATAGAATTACAAAATGTCACTTAAAACATGGTGGATAATAAATGCTCATATAGCAGCCCTGTTGACTGAGAGCCTTCTTCCACTGATCCAGATACATTTAGTTGTTCTCTATCTGTGTTATATTATTACATATACTTGTATCTGTATAATACCATATAGATTTAAATTTTGAGACTCCTAATGTGGGTTTGTCAGTACATCCAACCATCAGTCAGTCTGTCTCATCCTCATCAGCTGAGCAATAAACAGTTATGGCCCTTGATTAATTTATTATTTATTATATTTGAGCTTGTGTTGCATGCTGTGGAAGAACTACATGACTTTAAGATATGAAACTTGAGGAGTATATGTCTTTCAGTAAGTGAAATTGTGCATCTAGGGTTTTGCATTCCCTATGCAAAGGAATTACAAAATTATGGCCCTTGGTTGAACAGGTATATTTCAGCTTTTGCCTCATTCTGAGAATAAATTATTGTGCTCACAAATGAGACGATATAAAACTTTACTTTAGTGTATATCAAGACATGAGGTTGGGTGCTGGTAGTTACCTGTCCTCTTTGCCCAGAGATACTTCAACTTCAACTTATTACTGCCAAAAGTCAATACTGACTATACTAGGCAGGCACATGTCAGGAACATTAAAATTGTGAAAAATAAAAACAAGATTTTTATACTAAAGATCTTACTTAAACATTTATTGTTAACATTTAAAATCCATAAAACTTCAGTTCTCTGATAAAAGCTAGTACAGTTGGGGTAGCTTTAGTCATTGTCATAAATAATAGAGTTATAGCCCTTGATATATTGAAAATGTGTATGTTTCATTTTGTGTCAGTCATGCTAAGGGAAAACTATTTTACCCTTGGATATGAAACTAAGATGAAGTGTATGATAGCATGATTGTGAAGTTGTGCATCAGGGTTTTTATGTCCCTTGCCCAAACCTACTTTATATAGCATGCCAATACCCCAACTTTGAGTTTATACCATGCCTCTACCCCACAAACGTTTGTTATTGCAAACTCTGTGCTATCTTCCCCTGAACTCTGCTCCACTACTCACCAACATCGTGACCTACTTACCTGCTGACCACTACTTTGCACCATACAAGGACTAGCATACTCACAGGCACAGAATGTGAGGCATCCATGTCTAAAGGACACAGTTCTAGTTTATTACAGTGTATGAAGTTTAAACAGACTGACATTAAATTCATGAATTCACCAAACAAGATACTTAAGAAAAAGTAAATTCAAAGCAAAACTTACAGTAGTACACTAAAATCTGCAGGAAACAGTTTTCTTTTCCTGTGATTTGCATGTACATACTGAGTGAAGTTCTCAAGAAAAGAGTGGAAGAAAAAATATAAGTAAACACAAAGCAAAATCATGTAATGTTATGTAATCATTAGTTAAGAAAAAGCTGTGATGTAGAGGCAGGGTAGGTGTTGAACTCTCGATGGCGGTTTCAAACTGTGTCAGCATATTTGGCTTTGACTACCTCATTACCCAGTGAAGTGTAATAATGGAGGTTGCATGTTGAAATTCATTCAGAAAGAAATGGCTATGTCTAACTTAATTCTCCATGGAGTCAAAAAATGGAGGTCACATGTTCTAATCCTGTCTAAGTTCATTCCTCCTTACAGTATAAAAGAATTAATGTTGCATGTTTAAACTCTGTCAGCTTAATTTAGCTTTTACATCCTTATTCTTTTGTATGGTCCAAAAGCATTGGCTGCATGTTCAAATCCTGTCAGTTTAATTTTGCTATGATTACCTCATTCCTACCTGCAGTTCAAGAATAGATGTTGCATTTTTGAACCCTGTCAGCTTGATTTAACTTTGACATCCTCATTTTTCTATGCAGTCTAAAAGCTTAGGTTGCAAGTTCAAGTCCTGTCAGTTTAATTTTGCTATGACTACCTCATTCCTCCTTGCATCGCAAAAATGGGCATTGCATGTTCAAATCCTGAGGGCTTAATTAATTTTGCTATGACTACCTCATTCCTCCTTGCAGTGCAAGAATGGATGTCTGTCAGCTTAATTTAACTTTGACATTCTTATTTTTCTATGCAGTCCAAAAGCATACTAAGGTTACATGTTCAAATCCTGTCAGTTTAATTTTGCTGTGACTACCTCCTTCCCCCTTGCAGTGCAAGAATAGATGTTGCATGTTAGAACTCTTTCAAATATAATTTAGCTTTGACTCTGTATTCCATCAACTACTGCAAATACTTGTTACAGGTACGAGAGGTCAATAACCATCTAGAGTAGCTACATTGCAAACATTTTCTTTAAATAAATTTTAAAAGTATTGCATGAATTGTACTTTCAGATCTGTCCTACCCTGCTCTTTTAGCAGCATATTCAGGGGACCTGGAGCACCTGAAGAGCCTTATAGAAAAGGGTGTCAGCAATATAAATGAACAGGATGAAAAAGGGTCCACAGCAGCACATAAAGGTTTCTTGATTTAGAGTAACAAACTTTTAAGACATTAATGTTATTTGAATAGATACAATTGTCTTTTTTAATGAAAATTTTAGTCACTGAAACAGGATGAAATAATGTTGAATTTGTTTGTTTGGAAGGTTATTTTTACCAGATCTACAATGTCAAGATTTTCAAGGAATCTTCTGGAATTTCAGCTCAGATCTCCTGGAAAACAGTCCATGAAACTTGACTTGTATAATCATAAAACTTATTTTTGTGGTTATATAATTTTGGCAATTCCAGTCTCTTCAAAAAAAAAGGCCAAGATTTTTTCATTTCTTGCTCTCATAACAAATTTGAACATTTCAGCTGCAGCCCAGGGACATGTGCATGTTTTACAGTGGTTAATGGAGGCCGGTGCAGACATAACACTAAGAAATACTCAAGGAAGAACTGCATTGAATGTAGCACAAAAGTATGGCAACAGAACTTGTGTGAAAGTCCTTGGAGGAAATCCTGGTAAGTTTTGCTCAGTTTATTTTAAGAATTTTGTTTAATTATTCTTCATTTAACCCTAGAGTAGTGCAAGTTCTTCCAGTGTACTTGCTGTAGTCGTTACTCCTACCACAATTTTATCTGTCATTTCATTATTTGAGGACATAATGTTTTAAAATTTTCTGTCAGTGAACAAGGGTTTATCAGTTTTATAGAACTTACATCCTTTATGAAATACCATAAAAGTTATACAACTCTTACTGTCAGGGATATAAATACAGATGCTTTTATAATATCAATTGATTTTGCTTGAAAACAGAAAAAAAATGCAAATAAAAACAAGAAGAAATAAAATTAAAGTCTTTCAATTTATCGTGTATATTTCAGATGATCTAGATAACCTAGAGGATTGGTCAGATGAAGATGCTGTTGGCACTGAAGGTAACACAGACGGAGCATCACTAAATCTGTCAGCAAAACAGAAGAAAGAAGCTAGAGGTATGATATCATGAAGATTTCTAGAAAATCAAAGATTTGACAGTGAGAGCGCAAAGATAAAAATATAAATCTTCTTACTGTGTTTAGAAGTTTATATGTTCTTAAAAATGCATTGTTGTAATATAACCCAGTAATTTAGCTGTAAGCATTTCGTTTGTTGAATTTTAATGGATTGAAGTTACCTGTTAACAGATTAGCTGTCTCTCTAAGGTAATCAGCTCTCTTGTATATTTGTAGTGTCCCTCAAACACAGTAAGTAATTTGCATGAAGTCCTTTTGCAACTTTGCTGGTCTCAATACAGTGTATGTTTAAACTTAGAAAGAAATGTAAAAAAGAGAAAGTTCAACAGTTACGTTTTGTATTGAAGGTCGGGCTAGAAGAAAAGTTGAAGATTTAGAAAGGTTGTTGGAGATAGCGAAGAGAAATTACACACAGCTTGGGGGAACACTTCCAGAGGATAGAAAAAGACTGCAAACAATCAGGGATAAAGACAAGTATGTCAGCCATCTTTGTTGAATTTGATACTCAGCATTGGGATATATTTAAACACTTTCTTAGCGTCTATGATTATGCCCTTAGGAATATTTTTGTACAGTCTTTTTAACATTATGACCTTTTTTCCACACATTTATTATTGAGAATGAGCTGAAACTACTCATTAGCAGTTCTTATGAACAAGAAAGTCTGTAACAGAAAGATGCAATGCATCTTAGAATACATAACCCATAGTGGGATTTGAACTCTGATCTTAGCTCATCGAAGACCAACACTCTAACTGCTGAGCCAAAGAATCGATTGCAGTTGTCAGAGGTTGTATTTATACAATTATAGGAAGGTATGCACTAGACCGTAACACTATATATCATCGGTAATATTTATAGCAGGATTTTTCAAGTGTAAGCGATTGAAACTGCTTCAGGATGGCCTATGGGCCTAAGTGTGCATTATAGATTGAATACATGAGAAAAATTTCTATGTTTTGTACCACGGGTGTTCACGGCTGTTCCCATGCACAAAGCTTACCTTGTGCTGACTTAATGAACTTTTGAGGTAAACAAGTCAGATATGAAATAAAATATACATACCTCCACAGTTTTAATAGTGGTGTTACTATAATATTTGGAATGTGTAAAGACATTTTTGTTTTCCTACCATATAATAGTTATGTGATGTCACATTGATGAGATTTCACTGATTGTATTTCGGAAAAACCAAAATTTATAGTGTACACATGTTTTATACACATGCATAAGTCTAAGTTTGCTGTGCTCTTGTTCGGTTTACAGAATTACCTACTATGGAGGGATATTGAAAAAAAAAAACATTCAGATTAATAAAATTTCTTTCATACTTTTCAGTACTTACTGGAATGTAATTATGGTAGATTATATCCTGATTAAGTTACTTAATGTAGTGCATCTATCAGAACATAGATTTCATTGTTATATCATGTTTGAACATGGATGTACCTCTCCTTTCTAATGCAGTATTCATTGTGCTCAATTCAAAATTCGACATCATTGAAATCAATACATGATTTCATATAACATGCACATTGTCCAATACAATTTAAGAAAAATGTCAATTAAAAAGACAAACATTTGCCATATTAGGATGAAAGAAACGGAACTTTTGTTGGTTTTAGTGAAAATTTTGTGTATTTCATTTGTTTACACCAGAAGAAGTCATTTTCACTTGTGGTTTCACCACTGATGAAAAGATTACTATTAGTGCACCCTCAGTGAAACGTATCATAATCTTACACGCAAACATATACTGATCATCTTTTGTTATTTTTCTTTCAGGACAATCAATGAGCTAGAAGCTCAGTTAGATTACGAGAGACTCCGTCGGGAGAAGCTTGAAGCTCAGCTAGATCAGTA
Source organism: Cyclina sinensis (assembly GCA_012932295.1). Lineage (NCBI taxonomy): Eukaryota > Metazoa > Mollusca > Bivalvia > Venerida > Veneridae > Cyclina > Cyclina sinensis. The sequence continues at coordinate 34,163,422 of JAAONU010000007.1, read as the reverse complement.
CCGGAGAGATATGGCCGACCTCAGCTACCGGTTGCAGAGTCGTATGGCAGAAGACTCAGGGGTAAGAATTTTTTTCCATTCTAAAGATGTTTGCTTGTTTGTTATGTACTGTTTAATGTTCTTCAACTATTTAAACTCCTTCAACTTTATTTCAGTTATGTTGGGAATTTTGTTTGATGGGTTAATAATTCATTCATCCTGACTTTTTTATACGCACTGCTTCACAAAGTAAATTTGAGGTCATAAAGAATTCACAGGCAGTGTCCTATATAACTAATACTCATACACCTGTAAGGATAGTTATCATAGGGTTATCATTTTATTCAGTTGTAAGCCAAAATTTTATAGTTTTTCTTGTTAACAAAAATGCCTCAGCAAGGATTTGTTTATCATGAAATAGTTAACATTTTGAATCTGTATACATTTTCATTCCTCGGAGCAGAGGTATTTGTCTGTGACCGTAACTTTTTTAGTATGACATAAAGCTGACATAATGTTTGTATTCGTTTTGTTACAGTCGGACTATGATGCAGATTATGTAAGCAGACCAAGTCGGCGTCAACAAACCACCTCTTTAACCAAGAAGCGATCAGGGTCCAAAAAGCGTGGTCAAGATGATGGTGGAGTTTTTATCAAAAGAAATGTTTCGAAGGAAAAGAGGGGAAGTCGGTACCACAGAGTTGTCTGAGATTGAATAAAAACTAGCTACGCAGTTTAAAGTGATGAAATAGTTCATTTGTGTTCATATACGGAAAAAAAAATACATCAGATTTTTTAGGGTAGAACTTATTTTGTCATTTGCTGGAGAAGGATTATACGTAGATTTAAAGACATACAAATCAGAAACATTCCATTTGTAAAAAAGGGTTGTGAAGCATTTTTCTCTGAAAGAAACTCAGTTGTTAAATTTACAAATAACTAGTTTATGATACTGTGTATAAAATAAAATAATGTAGGACTTTGCTGATAAATGTTAAATTATATATATTATCTGTAGTGTTGTTATTGATATGGGCTAGTGGCCATTGTCAATAAAAGTCATTGTTGTTGTTGATAACAGTGTCTTTTATCAGCAGTAAAAAAAAATAATCAAACTTTATTGTTTCCAAAATTTCTTAAACTGATGTCAGGAAATTTAGTTTTGACTTGTGTGCAAGTTGAAAAAAAAGTTCTTTTGCCACACTATTTTCATCAAATAACTCACCTGTTTTTGTTTTTTGTTTTTTTTTATCTTACTTTTCATATTCATACATGCTTCACTGAAACTGTCCAGAGTTATTCATGTTTCACGTTTAAATTGTATAATTGTAACAATAATTGATGTTTTTAGTTTTGAAAATACTGTCATAAGCATAAAACTTTAAGCATTTTGTTATGTATTTTGATGATGTATATACAACATTTTTAGACTTTTTAAAACTGGAATTTCTTATAAATCTTTAATTTCTAGGTATTTTTGTTTTTCTTTTTTGTATTTTCTTTTGTGATGTTCCTAACTGTTTTTATCAGTATTCTAAGTTGGACTTTCATAACTGTTGTATAAAATTATGGACATTGCATCACTTTTTTAAATTCTTTGTATAAATAATTGACTATCTGAAAATCTCAAGTGCTATTAGCTTGCCTGGTCATCTGTACTGGTCATTTGAACTGGCATTGGTTTTTTTTTTAGGCAACCTTGATTTTTTTAAGTGTACATTTTCAGATGGTTTAAAATTATGCTTTTGCTGATGGAGAAATTTCAATGAAAAATTCTCAATCAATTCTTAATTCTCAATCAATTCTTTATATTGTACATTATACTTCAGTTTCCATAGTACATGTAAATAATACTTAGTTGGTACATTATTTTAATAATTGGTACTCTTAGAAACTTTAGTGATTATTTCTTTCGTAAGGGTTTTCAAAAATAATTTTCTCTCTCTATCCAATCTGCAAGGGACCTTTGTTAATGCTAGATAGGGTGATATAAAGGGAACAGCAGGATTCTTAAGTTTGAAACCATTTTCATACTACAGACTACATAAATGCTATATTTTTCATTTTAATACAACATTAAAATGAACTTTTTATTTTATTTTATTGATACTTTTTAGCCGTCTGTGATAAATATTTTATTTGAAAAAAAAATTGTTAGTATTCATATTAATAATTTGATGCATTTGTTTTTCTGTTAGTACAATGTGAATTTGTAAAGATTCTGATACACTTTATTGTATAAATAGATTATCTAGAAACTCGAAATCTGTTCTTTTTTACGTTTATTTGGGTAAGCCCAACACGTTTATTGGTCAGCTAGTTGGAGGACTGGTGTCCATCGTCAGTTTTGTAACACTGTTGTCCCCTTGTGTTGTTCGACCATAGTTTTGTCCCCTTGTGTTGTTCGACCATAGTTTTGTCCCCTTGTGTTGTTTGACCATAGTTTTGTCCCCTTGTGTTGTTTGACCATAGTTTTGTCCCCTTGTGTTGTTTGACCATAGTTTTTGTCACACTGTTGTCCCCTTGTGTTGTTTGACCATAGTTTTTGGCATACAGTCTGCCTCTTTTAAGTCATCAAGGTTGCTGGCCACAGAAGAAACTGAATGTTTAAAACAACCCAATTTTCTGGGGCAAGTAAATGGCCTAGTGGAAAAGTACAAGACTTGTAATCCAGAGGTATTATACATCAAGCATGCAAAAGAGCCAGTGTCTCTGGAATATAGGTTTCGGCTATATATTTATGCCCACCTTTGAAGAAGCGGGGTATATTTCCGAACATGTCGATCGGTCTGTAGACCTCAATAACATGAGTACCATTTCGTCCACAGCCTTCAAACTTCATAGTGTGGTTGCTCTTACTAAGTAGAAGACCCTTATTGTTTTTGAGGTCAGTAGGTGAAAGGTCAACGTCACTGTCACCTTGGATTTTAAAACTATGTCCGCTCAATGACCGAGTACCATTTCGTCCACAGCCTTCAAACTTCATAGGGTGATTGCTCTTACTAAGTAGAAGACCCTTATTGTTTTTGAGGTCAGTGGGTGAAAGGTCAGTGTCACTTTCACCTTGGATTTTAAAACCATGTCCAGTCAATAACTGAGTACCATTTGACCACAGCTTTCAAACTTCATAGGGCGATTGCTCTTTCTAAGAAGAAGACTTCTATAGTTTTTTGGATCAGTAGGTGAAAGTTCACTGTCACCTTGAATTTGAAACCTTGTTCGCTCAATAACTTGAGTACCATTTGACTCACAGCCTTCAAACTTCATAGTATGGTTGCCCTTATAGAGTAAAAGATCCCTATTGCTTTTGGGGTCAATAGGTCAAAGATCACGGTTACCTTCAATCAGTAACAATAGAACGATTTGACCTACAGTCCTCAAGATTTGGTAGAGAGGTTGTTGACTGGTAGATGGCCACTATTGATTTTGAGGTCCAGTAGGTCAAAGGACAAGGTCACTGTGTCCTTATCCAAGGGAAGCTTGTCTCACCAATAACTAGAGAATGCTTTGGCATACAGTCTTCAGATTTAGTGGGGAGGCTGGTCATAACCGGTAGATGACCTCTTTTGATTTTTAGGTCAGGGGTCAAGGTCACGTTTAGAAGTCCATGTAAGATATGACTAGTTGGTTGCTATTAGCTGGGCATAATGTTTCACAAAGATCTCTTCTTAATACATGAGTTGTGCCGGCCCAAATCAGGTCATGTCAGGATTAACACCCCTTGTCTTGTGTACAGCACTTCATGCAAAAATTTCCAGAACCCCAATGTTCTGCACCTTGCACTGTACGTTAGAACTTAAATTTTTTCCTTCTGGTGCTGTTGATAGGGGAACCGTACCGGCGATAAATAAATTCAATAAGAGAGACCCAGTTAACTGAAAGACCTTGGCCTTTAACAAAAGAAACATTGGCATGTAACATTTCCATTTTTAATAACCATATCACGCTAAAACCCCGCCATACGTAACTGAGTAACATACATAGCCGGATGAGGCATTCGATTTAGAACGATGTCCTAATTACGCGTTATAGATTAACGAAGACCCCCTGCAGTAAGAAAAAAACACTGATCTTGGATCAGTCACGTGTATTAAAGGAGGCATGCTAAAGTTGAAAAGGCAGTAAAGCACAAATACGCCGAACCATTCACATGACGTATGTGATAGTTGAGAAAAAATAAAAGAAAACTTCCCCAGTGTTCGATGAACCAGGAAGGAATAGCGCGTGCAACCACAGACGACAGTGCGTCCTACATGTTGGAGTTCACTGGCATTTTAAGAATAAAAATAAACCGTCTGATATTAATCAGAACAATACACATCTGCTGTAAACATACGAACCGTTTAGTAGTAATTAGCCTTTGTTCAGCAAAAAAAATAAACAAAAACAAAAATTTTAGAAGAGAAGTATCGCTAGGATTTTAAAGGTTTTTACCTAAAAGATGACAATTTAGTTTAGATTTTTTTACTTTTCTGAAGAAACAATATTCTTTTTTATTGCTATTTTTTTCTTCTGAAAACATTAGGTAATAAATTTATAAAATATAATTATATACAATACATTTTTAAATTAGCTTGTATTATTCGTTCTAAGCTCATTCAAGCACGATTTTATGGGAAAATTTGAGTTCTGTCAAAATTAGGTAAAGACTGATATCTGGGAATATTCGCAACTGGCTGCTTTTACTATTATGTGAGCTATTTACTCAAAGGTGTTTACATCAAAATGATCAAAAGAACAGTTAAATTATGGTATTTGGTCACTGCCAATTATTTCCAGATTTTCTGATTTGTCCGAGGACTATTTGCATTTATGTTTGATGATTCTGACAACGGCAAAGATAAAAGAAATTTATGCTATTAGAAAAGGCTTACTCGTTTAATTGTATGTTTCTTTGTCATTTATTTATATCGACAAAAACATAAATACCTTATGTTTTAGGTATTTGTATCAACAATGTGATGATGATGATGATGATGATGATAAAAATGCCATAATAATTATTTGTTTGCTGCATATATCCATAATGCCGTACATAGGGTGAATGTTTGTAGTGAGTGATTCTCAGCCTCGTTTTGAAATGAACATGAGCCATGATTTGGCCTTTTTTTTGTCCCCGCCTAGAACGCCGAGTATCTAAATTCTGTATGATACATTGACGTCTTACTAGACAAGAGCGAGCTATTCGAAATGCAGCGATGCACGTGAAAATTACCGAATAAATATGCACAGTTTTGGAAATAGAGTTTTGTTTTCTCTCTTATGTACATTAGTGTTTTTAGAAGGTAAGTTTAATTGATTTAAAGGTCTTCACATCTTTTAACCTGATCAGTTTGATAAAAAAATATAATATACAAATGACTTTCCACTTTTCCTTACATTATCAGTTTTCATTGAACTTGACCTACGCTTACAGTAACAGGAAAAATGCTTCTTTCCATTTTTCTAACCGTTGAACATTTTTATATGTATGTTGTTTTTTTTTTAAAGAAATCAATTGTCTTTTGAGTTGCTTAATACTTTTGAATATAGCTAAAGATGGACGTAATTCCTTGTTCAATGGAGTTCAGTACGGGAAGAACTGCGTCTGGTCGACGGTTGGCGGTAATTTGACGTCTGCAAAGCGGGCTTGCAACCAAGATGGTGGTGCTATATTTACCTTCAACAAAACATCTGATGCAGTGGCAATACTGGATAAGCTGATTATTGGTGAGTGAAGATTTTACACTGTTACACTTGACATGTCCAAAACAGCAGATTTTGCCAGTATATTTACAATTCAACTGCAAAATATATGGCAGTCGACCAAAGCTAAAGTTGAAACTCAGGTTACAAAACATCTAGATATATGTTAACAGCTTTTTGCTAAAATATAAATGTGTGTTGCTTTTTAAAACATAAGTATTATGTTCATTACGCTGATTTTACCAAATACTATCTTCACAGCCTATTCGACGCCTGTATTCATTGGAGCCATCAGGATACACGACAATGGCAGTTTGTTTTTTGATTGGCTGTCTCGACCAGAGACCTGGTCACCTGACCTTCTTGTCAATGTAACAGCAGAAGAAGAATATGGTTACCATGACGACATAATTTGTATTAAGCTTCAGTTCAAGATGTTGTCATTAACCAACTGTAGTGAAATACTGTCAACAACTGTCTGTGAAAAAAGTGAGTTGTACCGGTATTTTGTGTTATATTGTTTTGCACCAGACTTCGATTTTGTTTCAGATTTTACTAGTATTTTGTTTGTTTTTTATTTAAGCTTGATTTGTAAGGCATAAATAATGTTGGAAGAACTTTTGGCCCGACCCTTTTGCTTATAATGTATTTGTATTATTGTTTTGTATTATATGTGAATACTTGCAATAAAATATGTTTAAACTAAACTGTAAGGCATAAATACAGCACATAGATTGTGTAGCGGCAGTTGGCAAACAACGATGTGTTGTCAACACGTACTGCTTTCTGTCAAAACCTTTCAATTTAATTAATTGATTTATTTACTTGATTCTCTACTCTTATTAACATTTTAACATGACATATATTCCTATATAGACGACATACAGGACTGTACTTCTTTGGGTGTTTCTGTTCTCTCAATGGGACCAAGTGAAGGTAGAGATCCGGTACAGTTTGGTGTTGACACGGGTGCACCACCTAAAGAAACGACCCAGAACAATACCGCGGCTCATTCACCACAACTTTCTACAGAAAAAACGACGTCTGGCATCGCAGTAAATAATATTCTGAAAACGACTAACTTAGCCTGTCAAAATCCACCAAACATTCAAAACTGTCCTTGGACCACACGAGCAAATAACACGCAACACGGAGGAATTGTTATTTCCGAACAAACCACGAGGTCGACTTCAACGTCAGACCTAGACTCCAAAGGCGGAGAGCTTATGATTGTACCGAGTGAAAATGGAATCAGAATCACTAATTTTTCGAGTCTTCTGTCAGAAATATTTGAAAAGTCGAATATTTCAAAACCTCCTGACACCACACTAGCCCCTCCTAGTCCAGTGGTTATTGCTGGGCCAAACTTGCCAGGAAGTTCGACAAACCAACATTTCAATAAAACTAATGGAACGCCAGTGAGAGAGGTTCAGTTCCAAGTAGCAAATAAGGACAAGATTTTTCCCGGAGGTGTAAAGGTGTCTGGCCTTAACAGCGGTTCGGTAAGATTATCATACCTAATCCTCTTAGCTTCATGTGAAAGTGAAACAGGTGATTTTAGTTGTCACGGACGTAAATGACGTACATGTATATACGTCTAATAAAATATTTTCATACTTTTCAACTGTTAACGTTCGTTTTAAATAATGAATCTAAGGATGTGTCATCATTAAAAATTGAATTTTTTTCTTAATTAACTTTGAGATTGTTTTCGACGCGACTCCTTTTGTTTTCTGTCCTTTTAAAGATCCAGCCTTATTCCCCACTCCTGATCGACCAGCATGTCTACAGATCCGCGCAACTTGTCAACATAAGTCGGATATTGAAAATTCTGAAACACGAGAAGCATGCAGACAACAGAACCCTAAAGGCAAGAAACGTTTGGTCCTACCTTTTTTAACTTTAAGTAGACATCGGGTCCGTGGCTCAACGAATTATCTAGACTGAATTCCGACTGGCCTTTCTTTTGAGATCGATACGTATTGTATATTAATATAAACTAATTAGTATTTTTCTCAATGCATGTCTTGTATATTTATTGTAAAAGAACTATGGATTTCGCTGGCTCGAATTCCACTAGGGGTGCAGGTTACGCTCCACACTTCTGGCGCAGGTACTGGCTAAAGCAAGACAACAGTCACTAATGGGGATTGAACAAAGTTTCAAGAACTTGTTTCCCAATTGATGAGGGTGTCAGTAGAAATATGAAATGAAAACCAAGACTTTACACAAGTATATTTGCTTTTTTTTTTATAAAGAAATTACCCTAGAAGATATTTTTGTGAGATACAAAGTCTTACTGACTGCCTATTAACATTATCATTGACGATTTCAGATGTTCGCAGATATTGTACAAGCGACAGCAGATGACAAACATATTTCAGGAGAAACAGACGACCTAAAGGTAGGCTTACATTTTATTCAATATGACTCGACCTTCACTTTCTAATGGCTGAGTCTAACTAGACTGTTTAGATATACATCAACGTAAATTGAACGCATTAATATCAATATAAGTCTAGGAACAGAGCTTTGTGTGTGTGTGTGGGGGCGGGGGATAACCATTTATCACAAATGAACTTGTTTAGTGTATATTTGCTCTAGGAATTTTTATCTTAAAAATTTCTTTACACTTTAAAATACATTTTAAATTACATTTTATTTTATAGAGACAACATGCATGTTGGGTATATCACTGGTTGGTTCTAGGGCATTCCCCTTTCAGTCTAATACATCTGAAGATACCTACTGTTACTTATTTGTCTTCATTTATTTCTTCAAAATCTACGCGAGGCTCACCCTTTTGACACTTTTTCACATTTTATTAATACTTGTAGCTTTCTTTTGAAATGACAGATTTATTGTTTATCCTGTCTTTAATGTAAGCGAGTGGCATTTATATATTTTCTTTTACTAACGAGTGTTTTTGTTGATTTTTTTTTCAGAGGGACTTGTTCTCCGATATTATGTGTGTTGGCGAAAACCTCGTGCAGAAAATTCCAGTAACTGTCCCAGAGATAACAGTTATAACTGAAAAGATAGGTAAGTGGTTTTTTAGTCTAGATAATCCATTTTCATTCTAGCTTAAAATATGAACACATGTTTAGTTATTTAGCCAAACAAAATATTTAAAAGACACAATAGAACATTTGTATTGAAGCAATGCCGTGTTAAAAATGGCAACGTTGCTCCTATAAAGGCAACATGGTCGGTATACAGACCACGTGAAAAGAGGCAACTTGGTCGGTATACAGACCACGTGAATAAAGCAACATGGTCGGTATACAGACCACGTGAATAAAGGCAACATGGTCGGTATACAGACCACGTGAATAGAGGCAACTTGGTCGGTATACAGACCACATGATTTAAGGCAACATGGTCGGTATACAGACCACGTGAATAGAGGCAACATTGTCGATATGCAGATCACGTGGATAGAAGTAATGTGTTGCTATACAAACCACGTGAATAGATGCAATGAACAACGTGAATAGAGGTACCATGTTCGGTATACAAATCACGTGATTATAAAAAAACAATTCGATTAAATGTGTCATAGCGTTAAACCGTTGAAAATGCAAAATGAAAAATCCCTGGGGTAAGTTTCCTCCTTGAATGGGACAACAGTGCACTTATGTTCTCTCATACTTCCTTCCAATATAAGAAAACTATACACTGAAGAGTCAGAGAAAATTCTAATGTTTAACCCTGTGACAAAATATGCAAATTAGATGGTTAAGGTTGGGGATATTAAGGCAACATAGGAGGTAAAACATCACGCGAGTAGAACATCATGGTCGTTCTTAGTACCACATGGCTAGAAGTAACAGTCTTTAAAAACAGTCACGTGGACAAAGATTAAAGTGTCTTTTAAGAAAACAGTAGAGTCATCTCTATTTAACTGAGCGAATTCATCGTCGGTACCGTTTGCCCATATGACAGACGCCCCAAGCAAGGTTTAGTTATTTTAGGTTGTAGGGGAGTGTGCAAGATACAGAAAGTATCCCATCAAGAGACACCGCTGGTTCTTTTCCGTGTATAGTAAAGATAGAATTGTCGGTATCATTGTATTAGTAGAAGTGAATATGAAACATTAGACCAAGTTTTATTTTACTTTATATTTCAGTTCTATTTTCAAAGATAATAGAACCTGACCTTAGTGGTTCAAAAAAGTTTTTGGAGATCGATCATCCGCACATAGACACCCATATTCAGCTATCAAAATTCATTTTTGAAAATGACGATGGTGCAGGTTAGTATGTCCTTTGATGTTTCAAAAAGTATGAGAAATTTGTCTTCCTTAAACAAAGAGAAACAATTTTTGATTTGTCTTTCCTCATTCTCTATACATTCAGTATAATGTACATTCGGAACACCTCGGGCGACTTCAAGAAGTCACCTCGGAAATAATGTGGTAGTCGCCATATTGGACTATTTTAAAATACAGGTGGTGTCTGCTAAATTGAAAACATTTCTTATAGCCTCTACTTGTTTATACTTTAAATTAACATTTATTTTCATTTTTTTTCTAATGCATAAAAACACTGCTTGAGTTCTGCCATGTTTGTTTATATTTTTATTAAAGTCTGGGCAAATTACCATTTGGTGTATTCATACACTTACATACGAGGTCTTTATACGAAGTTGTCGGAAAAGGCCGAGTTATAACGACTGGTATAATGTAGAGAGATTTTACAGGTACATTTTAATATTAATTTTAGATGTGCGTGTTTCTACGATTGCTTATAAGAAGATGGGGGTATTTCTTAAAGCCAGTAACAAGCATCTTAGCAGTTCTGTTATCTCCGTAACAGTCCAGTATATTAAAGGTAAGATGTAACATTTTTCATACAATTTGTTTCAGTGGTGTAATGTAATAACACTCTGCAAATAAACAAACACTCTGCAACAAAAATATCTTTTTATCGACAAATATCATTACAAACGGAGCATGTTCAAATGTTTCATCTAGAAGTAAAATGCATTCTCTATCAAAGAAGAAAAAGATAATTTTGAACAAACTGCCTTTTTTCCTTTCGTATTGAATACACTTATCGCTATCTCTCTGCGACATCTAGTTATTATACAGTCGTTAACTATTATAATGCAATGTTCCAAATCATTTGTGTTATCATTTCAACATTAAGTTTAATTCTGTCATTAGATTTGTATTCTTGTTTTAGGCAATATTACAGAAACAAGAAAAATGTCAAAGGAAACTGGACGAGTTATTAAATTCACAATGAAAACAAAGATAAACAGGGTATATTTGTCATTAAAATAAGCCTTTTTATGGTGTATATGGTGTTGAGTACTTTTAAATTAATTTGTCATTGATAATTTAAACACAAAAGAAAGAAAATCTAAAATAAATACATGTACGTGTGAAACCCTACAATTTTTTTTCTTTCATCCATGCATCAAATGAGGTCTTATTGATGTTTCCTTGAGTTTTCCTGACAGAATAAAGTTCAATTTTTTTTAATAAAAAAGTAGATACCATTTTTATGTGCAAAATTTAGACCACGCCCAGTCCGCAGAACAAATTGTATACAGCATGTAAAAGAACAGTGTGTCTATGGAAGGGGATGCTCTTTCTCTCTTGAATCATCCCCCCACAAAAATAAATCAGCTAAACTCTTCATGGGCGTCATATGAGCATCTGATTCCAAGGATAATCTAACTCAGAGTTTTAGAATAAGTCCCATGTTATTACATTAAGAACATGCAGTTGTCATGCGTTTTCTTTTTACACACAGGAAAAGGAAGAGGACAAACGCGTATGTACCTTTTGGGACTTTTCAGAAAGGTAAACGTCCGCAAATGTTAAGTTTTTAACAAAAACATATATATAAAACGTTCTCAAACACATTTGCATATCAACACGCTTAAAACTGTAATGAAAATGTTGAATAAATGCAAAAAATAACCTTATCCCTCTTTAAAATTTTGTTTCTATTGAATTTGACATATCTTTTTGTCTTCCACTCTTGAAAATATTCTGTAGATTTCTAAAGAGTACCACCCACTGATTGACATGTTTCATAATGCAACCATACTGTAAGATTTCTGGAATGTGTTCTTTACTTTACTTATGTTTAGCATAGTCCTACTCAACATATGGACGACTGAACTAAAGATACACTTAAACTGAAAAGCTTTAGTTCAGTATTATATTTTACGAAATTTTTCCTATAAAAACAGTAGTCGAAATAAACAATTTTCAGACGATTTTCTTGCAACATAAACTTTACTCTTAATACATTAATCATTTTCTTCTAGAAAATGGTCGTCAGCGGGTTGTAAAGTCGCTGACACGAATATGTCGCACACCATCTGTGAATGCGATCATTTGACAAACTTTGCCATTCTCGTCATGTACATAGAAACGGAAAATGTAAGTTTACAGTTAAGTCCCAACGAAACCATGTTAAAGCTTGTTTTCATACAGATTTTGTATATCTAGCATTTCTCTTACCAGTATGAGTTCATGGTTTTCCAACACTGATAATTCAAATACATAAACGTATCGAAATCATAAACATTAATTGTTCTCAGTTTTCCCGCTTAAGAAACAGACACGAAAAAAGCTATTTTTAATCTGTAGGCATTTAATTTGTTTCATTATAAATAAATTATCGAGATACTTAAATTATAAGTGTGACTGCAAGGGTTATGTAATTATTATGGACATTTTTTACAGTTTCGTGCAGACCAGTGAGGCAAACATCTGCATAAAATGGTTACACTGCAATTGTAGCTTCTCGATTCTGTTTATTGTTTCAGATCTCTCTCCAAAGCCAACAAGCTTTGTTTACCTTGACAACGGTAGGCTGCAGTCTGTCCATTGCATGTCTGGCGATGGCTCTCATATGTTACGTATATCTCAAGTGAGCATGCGCTTCATACAGTATACTAAAACAGACTTGGAAACAAACGCATTCTGTCTGCTGACCTATTACAGAAACGTTTATTTAAATTTCGAAACCATTCAAAACTTAGTTTTTAAAACTTTAATAGCTCACAACTGACTATGAGGTTACTTTTGCATTAAATGTATATGCATAAGATAAAGAAATATATAATCTTTACAGAAGAATTAAATGAATTCATGTCTTTCAGGCTAGAAAAGTTTATTATTAATAATATCTACATAACTGTAATAAATGGTAATCTTAAACAATAGTTATGCTTTCCAAAACTGATATTTCCAATCTTCTCTATTTACATGGCAACGATTTTTATGGTCCTTTCATTGCTTTGATTCATTTTATTTTCAGAATGCTTAGCAAAGAAAAGATAATGATCCACGCTAACCTCTCCATTGCCCTTTTGCTGGGGCAAATTGTCTTCGTGGCTTCTGGTGACGCCCATAGAGATCCTGTAAGAGTCCGTTAAATTGCCCTCTGTTACATACAAACATGTACAAACGTGTACATTTAATTCGATTCGCAAATTTATTCTTTTTATCAACTGTCGCTGACTGCTTCTTATTAAAGGAATAACTTTCTACTAGTAAGAGTGTGCATTTTTAAAATGCTCATAAAAATGTAAACCCTTCGCTAGTTCTCGAAAGTGTGTTTTGTCGTGACGGAAACAGCCGATCATCAAGAAACGCGTTTTTTCTTCTCATCAAAAGCAGTATTTTCATAATTCTGTACTTAAACCATTTTAATCATGACGTATGATTATTTTGATACGGCAAAGTCGTTTTATGCCTGTCACATGAACTTACACATTTTTTCACAATTAACACCGCAGACACTTGGCGGAAGGCTGGTGATTAAAACCACGATAAAGTTTTGAAAATGAAGATGAAATCTTCGAGTATAAAGATGTTAGATGTTTCCTTAGTTGATTTAACTGAGTTAAATGGAAGTTTGGCCTTTAATGTAAAGATTAATTGGGGCTGTATACACTGGGCATTCTCCAAACTTTGCTCATTTTCTATATATCTTTTGCATATTTCACCATTGAATGTTTCTATGCCAATTAAATAAAAATATTTACATGTATTTGTGTTTCGGAATTGTTTTAGATTGCCTGTAAAATTGTCGCCGTCTTGCTTCACTTCTTGTACATGGCATCCTTCACCTGGATGATGGTGGAAGGAATCGCCTTGTACTTGTGCTGTACGAAAGGAATATTCCACCATCATGACATGCGCGTCAAGTACTTCCTGTTTGGATGGGGACTTCCGCTTGTCATCGTTGTCATCTCGCTGGCTGCACGCTTTCCAGATTATGGCAGCGGTCCTCAATACAGGTTGCACTTTGTATGATTCTTAGTTTGTAGCTGTTAAACCGGTCAAGCTTGTGCACTGTTCCACAAAGCAGAAGTCTGAAAACGAACTCGAAGACGAGAAACTTAGATATTTTAGGAATGTCATGGTACAACGTATCCCCGTCTTTACACAATTGAAAATAAACTATTGCCGTTTACAATTTTTCATATAAGACAAATTACCTTTCTTATGGTATGCTGATTGAGGTCTTTCCTTTGTTTATGGGGCAATGAATATTATTTGTGTAAAATTTAGTTTCAAAACGTTTATATGTACTAACATATGATTTTGATTTGTACAGATTGTTCTGATTGAGGCTTTTCTGTTGTTCAACGGTAATAAGCGACGAAATTTCGGACACTTTCGTTTGAAAATGTTTACATTTAAAAGTAAACATTTTCCTGCAGATTTTATACTGTTTGTTTCAGTTGTTGGCTGTCAATCAACAATGGCTTGATCTGGGCGTTCCTTGGACCTATGCTTGTAATAGTAGTGGTAATAATAGATATTGTTATAAAAGTTATTTACACATGCATATATCACGCTAATGCTACGATTATTGTTGTAAACAGTATGCATAAAAGAATTTCACATTCTTCAATAATGTTACTGTAATATTGCCTGTCGTTTGTTTCTCATAGTTAAAGTTTCTAGAGAAATTGTTCCAAACCATGATCAAATTGAATGAGTAGTGATAGCTTCTTTCGCTGTAAAACTAAACAAATTAGTATATAAAAGGAAAAAAAGTTATTTCTCTTGGGTAAAAACTAGTTTCAAAAACAAAAAAAGACAAAAACAGAATGAGCAAAATACGTTCACTGTATACATGAACTTCCTGAAGTACTGGGTGTCTGTGTAAACTCGTGAATATTTACACATTTGACCTTGATGGACTGGAGGCTGAATGTTGCCTTAGATTAAACCGATGGACAGCGATCAATTGTTTAGATACTTAAATACCGTGTACGAAATACTTATTACAAGAATAACTTATTGCAGTTGAATATCGGAGTGATGGGTCTGGTTATCAAATGCTTTCTTACACTGCAAGCCAATTCAGAGAAGTCAGAAGCCGCCAGACTAAGGTAAGAATACTTATTACAGAGGCAAAATAAGTTTTCTTTGCTTATATATAACAGCTCCAGTCAGTCATTGTCTTTCCATATTCCGTGTGTGTATCAAATTTGATATGTGATGTGTAAACCAATACGGACTACATTTACATCTTGTAATTTCAAGAATGTTGTTGTTGTTGGCAATCTTTTACAAATAATCCTTGAAACGTTAATCGTAGTCTTAAGCTTAATTAGAACTCATGCGAAAAAAAGGTAGGAGATATATGCACGCACTCTACTCGCAGAGTGATACAATCCTGCCCTAAACTCGTGCAGAATCGTACTACTTCGCGGGAGAACTCCTCAAGCATTTTGTGACTTGATATCTATTGTTGAAGAACGTGGTATTCGTCACCTAGTGCTCAAAGCAGACACTTTTGGCGTTTGTTAGTCTTATTTTATGACAGCTGTAGGTGAAAACGGTTTAAATATATAATTTTTTTGTATCGGTATGCAATTTGCTCAATAATTTTGCAGAGGAAGTTTGCGGGCAATGATGACGCTGCTGCCGTTGCTAGGGGTAACGTGGATCCTTAGTTTGCTGGTTCCATTTAGCGTCGTGTTCCATTACTTCTTTGTCATCTTCAACACTCTTCAGGGAATGTGCATCTTCTTTCTCCACTGCATTTGCAATGAAGAGGTGAAATAGATAATATTTTACCTTGCTCTTTTTCCTTTTTTACTTGTAAAACACTTAAAAGTAGTGAATAAGTGATGTACTCCTGACGCAGTGATAAAAAGGGGGAGCGACTAAAATCTATAGATGACACAGTCCACTTTCGCCTCTACGTGATCGGGTTAAATGTAACCGTCGCCCTACTAAATTAATTGTAGGATAATGCACATATTGGAAATGAAAAAGTATTTCCACTTTGATTAGTACAACTTACATTTCATTAGGAGTAGAATGATACAAGTTTTTCCCAGATAGTCAGCTTATTAAGATAAAGTAGAAAACAGCGTCCTATAATTAAGAACATAGTCCTAAATTGTACATGTATTCTAAATATAGATCCGGAAGAAGTTCTATGAAAAGAGGCGTCGGTGGTCAACAACAAGGACAGGCTCGGATGCCGAGATGAATTTCCCCAGCCGACGCAAAACTGGGGTTTGTTTGAAGTTTTGATTCTTTATTTCTGAACACGTTTGCAGTTCTGACCTATATAAAAAAAATTCGGTATGTTTTTGGTTTTGATGTTTCTTAAGCATGTTTTAATTTGTCAGTAACCTTGTTTCTTGGTCACCAAAGTACTTGAATATCAATATCTTCACCCGTACTCGATTATTTAAGTTTTGCAGTTTATAACATTATAATATTATAACATTTGTGTACATGAATAAACCAGTGGAAACAGTGTTTTGAAAGACAACAGTTTATATGTACTTCATATTTTTAAGTTAAACGTTTCCTTCTGTGCCAAAAACTAAGCCAATACTCCCCTATTTTTAGATATTGCATATTTATATTTATATTATAGACGACGTCGTGGGCATGTTATAAAGCCGTGTTATACTTGTGATATTACGCTGCTTTAATTAGGAAATAGATTTTAAGTTTGAGTGATATACCGTCGAATATATGACGGTGTCGAGTTCAGATGCGTAGTTATTTAATCACGAAGGCCGTGCGCATATGAACGAGAAACCGTGATATATACGAAGGTAGATCACGAAAATTTCAAAATCTATTTCCATTCTTACACGTACTTATATTTAAATGGGGCGCAAGTATGTGCACTATTGAACAGTGACGTCAGCGGTTTCGCGCTTGTGTTCTGCGTGATATAACGTATTAGATATATCATGCTCAATATCTTTGTTGTTGTTTTTTTTGTCGACGAAATGCAGTCTTTGACGTCAACGTCATTAACAATGCGCTTATGACGATAGCACTATTACGGACAAAACAAACTGTATATGCGTTTCTGTCACCGTTCACTTACAAAACTTCTATGATATAAATAGAACATTATATCCGTGGTCATGTTATACGAGATTTATTACACTCGTTATCAGAAAACGTTAAAAACTCGAAAGAGCCTCGTTTTTTATCGTTTTCAAATAACTCGTGCAGTAAATCCCGTATTACATGACTACACATTTTATATAATCTATATAGACTGACGTAAGTTACTTTGTAATATTTAACTGCTTACGTTAGTAACTGGCCAGAGGTGATTGCATATCACCTTTATGACAACACTCTAGTCTTTACTTAAGTTATAACTAAGAAGTTGTCGGGCTACAGTGAAAGTCCTGACAAGGCGATGTTTATATTTCAGAGTTTTGATGCTATTCGTGCTGCTGCCGCAGCCACGCCCGTGCCGGCTGAATATGGTAATATCTTGATGCCATGCAACGGCTGATTTTAGTTTCAAAATGTATTCTTTCGTGTTTGATGACATACAGATATTTCATATACAACAAAAATGTTGTGGTACATGTGGTTATGTTGTGAGAAACTACTGTTGTATGTCTCAACCGATAAAGGTTTTAAATAATGATTTCTTCTGTTGAAATTGATCAAACAAATAAGATTTAGTGACAGTTATATATCGCTAATGATAAACGTTGCTCTTTAAGTTTATCTGTTCTTAATGGGAGACTTTACATGGCTTTTTTTGAGGATCCCTGGTTCCTGGTCTAACAACAGAACCTTTTGTCCTGCGAAATACAATCAGGGAAATACCTCATAGCGTTCTGTGCACTGCTTCAATTCCAGAATGCACTCACTTGACATTGTGTCAACAATCTAAAATTACTAAGTAAACTTTAACTGGTATATTCTAGTTATTCCATGATTTCTGTCTACGATTTCGATAATTTAACTGTTTACTATTTTTTGCTGTTTGATTTAATCGTCTGTCTCCGCTAACTAAATGTTTTCTCCTTTTCAGCCAACAGGACAGCATGGACATAAACATGATGATAATCTTGAATAAAAACTGTGAAGAAAAGCAGGGCTGGAAGTTGTTATAACCAGATAGACAGCGGACAATCAGCTTTGCTAAGCACGATACATAAACTTACACAATAAGTGTTATATGTTGTGTTTTCAATGTTTTCAGTGTTGTCTTGTGTATTCTATGACATATGACCAAATAAGGTTCTTTAATGTGTTGTTTATTTTAACAAGAACGCTGCAAACCAATCGCATGATCTTTTTACCTATGAGAATATGTATTTGAAATGATTCGTACATAGTCTTACTTATATTAAAAACGCTAAGCATTTTTATCCCCCCACCGAATGTGAGGGATTTTATTTTGACGTTGTCCATCCTTTCGTCCATCACGGTTTGTCCGGTCGGAGCCATGACTCCTGAAGGTTTGTATAAATTAAGTTGTAACTTGGTTGGATAATAAATAAAAACAGTTTAACGATGCATGTCAGTTGCCGTCATAATTTACAAACTTATAGCTGAGTTACAGCCCTTTGTTTTAGAAATCCAGGCTGTATGTCCGCCCGGAGCCGTGCATCCATAATAGGTTGGTGGACTTAATTGTAACATAGTGGAATTGTAAATGATAATAGGGGAATGATGCGTGACAATTGCCAGTACAATTAACCGTCCCATAGCTTAGTTATAGCCGTTTAATGTTTTACAAATGTAAGCAGAAAGTCCATCTACAGCCATTACTCTGTAGTGCTTTGTTACAGTTGACTGGAACTGTATGCTTGTTTATCACATTAGGGAAAAACTTGTAGAATCACAAGCACTCCAAAATAGCCTGCATGATTAGTAAAGTACATGATATTCCTAGATATCTATAATATTTTTGTACTTTCACAGAAGACAAGCATATTTTGTATGTATTCTTACACATTAATTTTGTAAATGTACATGTTCAATAAATCGGTCGATCTATAAAGCTTTTTCTTTTCATCTGTCCAGGGCCTCAATTAAGGCCCTGATCAGTCGCCTCCTAACTGCTACTTCCCGCTGCAACTTATTTTCCGGCGGGGATATAGATTTTCTTAAAATTTGCTTGTTTCAATATAAAAGTACTAGTAAATAAACCACAGGAGTTTGAAATTCTATCAATAAACAAGAGAGATTGAAAAAAAATATAGAGGGCATATTTTTTTTCAATCTCTCTTGTTTATTGATAGAATTTCAAACTCCTGTGAATAAACGTACTATTTCATAACCTTTTTATCCATGCTAGTACAAACACACTGAAATAATGTACATTATTGATAATTATCTTAGAACATATGTATATTTTTCAGCTTTAAGCATACTTAATAATGTTCCCTATTCATTAACTGTAGACATCCCAATAATCACAAATGCATGGCATTGCTTTCTTTGGTTTCATTTTGAAGCAGAGAATAAAAAAAATGTAATTTCATCTTTTTATTGCTTTTTATTAAAAAAAATAATGAAATAAACTCCGAGTGTTTAAGTTCTGAAAATGGAACTTTAAGATTATAAAACTTAAAAATTTTATTAATTTATTCTTTTTTTTAGTTGACCTTTAACCAATGTTTTAGTGGCCTTATTCCGTTAGTTCTATCATTCCTTTTTAGTGGTAAGTTACGGTTTGAGAATACACCAAAGACGAAGGAAGCGTGAACTGAAAAACTTAAGAATATTGTCAAACCATTAATGAACTGTTAAGTGAACGGAATCAGCCAAATACATTACCAAAGTTCTTAGTTTTTTGTTTAGTTTAGCGTTTAGTTTATGTGTCTTTCAGTCATAACAAGGTCAAGTCATTGGTTCAAAAGCCAGGAACATATATTGTCTTGTTATTTGGCCTTTTCCAAGACTCTAGTCAGCGCTTGTTATAAACTATATAGTACAGTGAAGCCCGAAAGGACCGGATAAATAATTATCTCAACAAACAAACAAACCAAAAAAAACAACAACACACACACACAAAGAAAAAAACAGATTCTTAACAAAAACTTAAAGAGGCTGAACTCCAGATTTGATATAAAAATTTTTTTTACTTAAATTAAATATCTAGATGCCGTGAGATTATAACCACATGATATTTTACTTCAAAACTGATTATAAAAGTCAAAATAGAACAAAAAAAATATATTCGCTTCAGCCGGATTTGAACTCTGGACCCTTATGTTAACAAAATATTAACAACGCTTTAACTGTCACCACTATCGCCGTATGTGGAATTTAAATCTTATACAATATAGTTATACCGTCGCGTTACGGTATAGCACTATGAAAGGAAAAAAATCAATTTATAATATAATTACCTGACTTATTTTTTGTCAGTTAGTCAGTTTTTAAGCATTAATCATAAATATCACAAGAAATTTATAATACAAGAAAACTTTCTTTTTTTGTGTCATCTGGAGCACAGCCCCTTTAAGAACAATAAACTAAATCAAAATAGTGTTGAGAATGCAATACTGACTCATATGTACACTGAATGATTTCTGTCAAGTAACGAAATACAAAATGAAGATCGGAACAAATGAAGCTTATTATTTAACTAAAACTGATATACTTGACTACATGTACTTAAAACACTGAGGACAGTAATTACGAGAACATTAGTACATAAAAAGCAAGCAAACCACAATTTTATTTATATTCGATATATCAACATTTTACATTTTGACGAAAATGTTTACATAAATGACAAATTTTCCTACCACTTCCGCTATGGCACGTGTTTGATAGACAGATACATGTAGGTGTAGATCCCTCGGTTTATATTTACTTATGGCTAATCGACGCGATAATACATCATCATATCTTATATTCTTAATGTCATCACAAATTGTTTCCTTTTCCACCATGACATAGAATGTTCGAAGATAGCATATTAAACTTGTTCACACAGGCCGATTACTTAAACAGATAAAGAAAGTAAACAGTATTTGTCATGTGCAGTTATCCTTGTGTTCATTTTATGGCGTTGTTTGAACAATTGTCACAGCTGGGACTTTTCAACAAATAACTCTTCTGTTATTGATTAAACAGTATCTCTTTGTTTTTGGATTTCTGGAACTAAAGTCTGACATGTGAGTATATTTGAATAGAGTAAAGCAAAGTACTTGTATTTTATAGTTGTTGTATTGAATAGTGTTAGACTTTCGGGCTTGTAACAAACCTTTACCCATGTAAACATTTTCTTTCCGTTTCCATATCATTTCTATCCACTTTTAAACGCGGAAGCAGACATTCACGTCATTCAAATTGATAAATTCTGATGTATCAAATTAAGATAATTAGGGCACTTGATAAATCGATGTTCTAACTTTGGTGTTTCTTTTCTTTTTTGCTTACAATAATTGTAATTGACAGTTTCTTCTGCTTTTAAATTTGTTTTACTCAAATGTTATTGTTTGTTATTTAATTTCAGGTATAAAGAAATGATGTTGCAATAAGAATTACGAAATAAAGTTATGGCGTCTAAAGCAATATACAGCAGAGGGGACGATGTTTGTGCTAGTGATAAGGTTGTCCCATTGGAAGCAGATGGTTCCACTGACGTAACAATTCTCAACTGTATGATCGAGACGGCTTTGCTTAGTATGGGGGCCGTTCCAAGGATCAACAGCATGAATTTTGAAGCTACCAAAAGTAAGTTTAGGAAGATATTTCCTTGGGAGAAGGATTTTGAGTTAAAGAGAGCAGGCAGCACTATAGACTTGTTGTACATCACTAAGTTTTATATTGGTACAAATAGTCAAAGCGAGGATGGCAGAATTCTTGGCTTCAACACCGACTTTGATATCTTGTTTATTCCGAAGACAGTATTTGTTTCCAACGAAGATTCGATTGACCCATGTGCAATAGCCGTTATAGAACCTACTGACTACCCTAGCTTTGTAACTTTGAAATATAATAAAAATTGCCAATACAAAGTCCCGCAAGAAATTTTGACAATGCCAAAAGGGTCCAAATGTTCATACATCTCTAGTCACAAATTTCTGAATGCCATGGAAGGGTATATGAATGTGCAACAAAATGCTGCTGAAGTTACCGGCCCATCACTTCAAATCTTACCGCATGCGATGAAAGCGCCGAAGTCTTTTGTCTCGTCCGCAGACATTGTTTTCGCCTTCAGAAACCCTGAGTGGCCGAAAATGGCTTCCGAATGGCTGACAAGGGAGAGACCAAACAACTGGCCAACAGCTGACATTGTGGAAAAAATTCGTATCTCTGGAAGCCATGTTGTTGCTAAGAGCAACCAACGTGCACCGGAAGCTGAATTCACGTGGAGGCTGTCATTTAACATAGCTGAAAGACGATTAGCTGAAGCCATGACATTAAAGCAACGGCAATGTTTCTTGATAGTAAAAGCTTTGACAAAAGAGACGAAGGTACAGTCTATTTCATCATACCACATCAAGACCACCCTGTGGTGGATGTTGGAACAAGGGGAAATGAGTATTTGGACGGAAATGAGTGTTGGTGAGTGCTTTCTCCTTTTCCTGGAAGAACTGATTACATCACTGAAGCAGTACAACATCAAAAATTATTTTCTTCCTGAAAGTAACCTGATAGAGCATGTTGATAAGGAAGAGATAGACAAGCTCATTCTCAAACTCGAAGAAATTCGCGAAAGACCGCTCAGTGCCATAGTAAACAGTTCAGTTCTGACAGAAAATTGTACCGAAATATTTAGTATATGCCCCGTAGAAGAATACCATTTTGATCGTGTCAGATGCGCACTGTTAAATTTCAATGGGAATACAGACAAAAGAGGTGAAATTCTTAAATTTTTCAAATTTCATTTTTTCCACCTTGGCTCGTGTTTCGTCGTTGATCCGAACCAAAGAGAAAAAGGAATAGCGCTCTTGAAAAGATTGTCTCTTCTAAGTGACCCACAGAGCAACACTGATCAATTTGTGAAGAGGCAACTCTTCAATGATGTAAAGTCAGCGCTAAGTCAGGGAAATATAGAGGTTGGGCTGAACATTTTTGCTGCATTATTGACTGTGATTTCAAATGATGAGGCTGCGGAGATACTTGCAGATGAAGGCAACAGCAGTGAAGTGCTTGCTTCCATGTTCCATGACACAGGGTGTATTTTCTTGCAGTGGTCCAGTTCAGGCTTTTGGAGACATCAAAGGATTAATGACCTCAAATCAAGCGAAAAGTGTTTTGTAACATCTGTATCGCTACATCCGGCCGGGCAAGAAAACAATGCCGAGTTTGCGCATTTTCTATTGGTGCAAGAACGGTTCGATGAAGCTGTGATATTTGCCAAGAAGGGGATTGAAAATTCTTTGGCGTCTGACGAGTTCCATTGCCTTAGTTACTCAATGGAAGACAGGGAGGTTCTTGAAAATTTCATTAGTAGGCACGTACAGTACGAAAACGGCTTGATAGTTCCTGCGATCATAATAGCTTACCATGTCATGGTGAAAGCCAAGAAGCTGATGCACAGACTTGACGAAGCCAATAAGTTACTGATAGAGTATTTAGAGGCTTGTAAGGACACTAGAAATAAGAACCGATTCGAATCTTTTTCAGTT
This sequence comes from Cyclina sinensis, assembly GCA_012932295.1. Lineage (NCBI taxonomy): Eukaryota > Metazoa > Mollusca > Bivalvia > Venerida > Veneridae > Cyclina > Cyclina sinensis. The sequence goes on along the minus strand of JAAONU010000007.1, from coordinate 34,139,893 downwards.
TATGGATATTCGTGCATGTCTTTAGGTTTATACAAAGAGGCAAAAGAAGCATTTTATAAAGCAGATGACATAAAGAATTCTCGCTTACATGAAGATAATATAGACATTTGCAATAACGAACTGGCGACAGAAGTTTAGGTCTCAGTGACTGTTGCTTGTAAGGATACTTGAAATAAGAACCGATTCGAAGCTTTTTCAGTTTATGGATATTCGTGTACATTTTTCTGTTTGTACAGAGAGGCAAAAGAAGCATTTTGTAAAGCAGATGACATAAAGAATTCTCTCTTACATGAAGATATCATAGACACTTGTTATAACGAACTGAAGACGGAATTTAGGTCTCAATGACTGTTTCAGAATATTTTCCTCGTAGTCATATAAAGCCGGGCGCTTGCATTTCCAACTTTATCTTCTGTTTATACAGGAGTGTCTTTCTGACCTCTGTAAATCTCTAGAGGATATCAAGCGATTTATTGAAACAAACTCTTTCTGTTCCAATGTTGTTTGGTATTGGTCAAGTGATACAGGTTTTACAGCGCACAAGACATTGTGTTTTGTTCAGTATATCTTTGTTCCATTTCAGCCTTACCATTTTGATAAAACTATCATGTATATATAATTAATATTCATTGTAACTGTCAAAATCATAATAAACAAACAATCATAATAAAAAAGGATATGATTTCATTATTGACAAAGATTCGTGAAGGATTATTTCAATTAAAAAAAAGATCACTTTTTACACATTATCCATGGTTGTTGCAATAATTTCAAGGAAACATTTAATCTTTTTTATCTTTACCATCAATGGGCATGTACAACTGGACTTTATGCCGTGAGCGTCATATGACACCCCTCGTACCTTGAGGTCTTGATAAGATGAAAGTTGTGAGCGAATCTTTGTCTAAGCAAACACTTTAATTGATGTCAATCAATGTGCACTTCATCTCGTCAGCTTTGAATACATGCTATAGTAAATCGAAACGTGCGCGAGATTGTATGCGTAAGGTGAAGACGAACAACTAAGTTTTTTTGCCAGGCATGTTTTTGGTAGCTGTCTACATTTCTCTATGTCTTACTTTTTTAGGTTTTCATATACAAATTCATGCAAAATAAGTAACAAAAAATTATCGCAGAGTTCTCATACAAGATAATTGTAAATTTCACGTAGCTGTCTTAATCTTTTCTGTCTTTATTTCATTCAGGGCCAAACTGTATTTTAAGACCTAAAAATCTACATAAAGTGTAGTTAATTAAAAGTCTTTAATTAAAACAAAAAATACATCTTTTTTTGTATTTACGTATTTGTATTCACGTACTGATCAAACTTGATACGATTGTGATTGGCAACCGCATGTCAGGATAAAACCTCAATCAGATCTTAAATTACATGATTAGGGTAAGTATTAATACTAAACAGGGCCCTGATAGTAACAAATCACCTCTAATGATAATTTTGAAGAAAAAGAGTAGATTTACAGTATATACTAGGATATATAGGAAGTAAGTCTAAAGAAGAAGAACATAAAGCCTGCTGTCGCACGAAGAGCAGTTACAACTGACTACTTAGAAGCTACAATCATGGCTACAATCACGCATTCTTTCTTGTCTCAACTGTCACAGTCATAATATATAGCAGGGTCTTTCAAATATACAGTAAAGCAACACATGTTCAAAATTTCTGACTAGTTTTCGTGTGTATTTTGATGTGTTATATATTCACTTGTACGAAATAAGCGCGAACAAGTGCATTCTAACAATAGTTTTTGCAACACCAATCAACCTTTGCATGAAGATGTTCCAATTTGCTACGGAAAGAAGAAAAGACCCGACGGTAGGTCTTTCTTCTAAACAGAACCATATGGTGCTGTGATTGCAACGAGATGGGGAACTATACTGTATGGTTAGTGTATGCTATACAATAATCAGACAGATCCTGCCTTTCACTAAAATTGAAAGACGAGAACGAAATGTTTAGTTTTTTATTCGTAAATGTCTCTTTGAGTTTATCTGCAGAGTTGTCTTTCTTCTATTTTTTTGGCCAATGAGAAATCGATATTTACTTCCTCACCTGGGTAGCCAAGTTGTTGAAATATGGCTGACAGTGGCAAACTGAAAGTTGACATCTCATACTAAACACTTTTGCAGTAGTGGGTATTCTTTAGGTCTAAAACAATTGAATATTGCAATTATGACACCTTTGTCTTTGCGTAATCGCGCTTAATTTGTTAATTTGGCTGTCACGCTTAATCACAGGCTTTGGTCAATGTCAGTGATTTTTCACTGTCGGTGAAAAATCCGTACTTTTTGGTAGTGCTGACAGTGACAGGTATACGGACATCCCGGACCAGCAGATATCCTGGACCAGACATTCCGGACCACATTTTAGAGACAACCCGGACAAATAACACCGTGTTTGACAAATAAGACCGTGTTATTTTTACAAATTGCAATGGTTGGATTAGAATTTTAGGGGAATAATTAATATATAATTTGTTTATCATTGTAAATATTAGAATAAAATAAGAGAACAATGTGTTTCATGCATGCCATTGAATTTCCCTTTATCATCATTAAGACGCAAAACGTTAGCTGTTGCATGGTCAGGAATATTAGAATAACCATGATCTGAGATGAACATTTATGTATCATCTTAAATTGGGCACATTTAAGATAAAAACAGTTTTTGAAGTAAAATAATTTATATCATTTTTTAGAAGATTGATAATTTATAGATTTAGTAGTAAACAGACTATAAAAGTTTAAATTGAAGTTAGGCCAAAAATTATGTAAATTCTATTATTGTTATTCCAGTAATATAAGAAATAAAGCAGTTCTGTAGATCCTTAAAGAGTATTATGCTTTGTTTAGAAAGATTATTGTAAAAATTATCTTGTGGTCCGGGATGTCCCTAATGTGGTCCGGGATGTCCTTAAATTTGGTTGGGCTTGTTTGGTCCGGGATGTCCTTAAATTTGGTTAGGGTTGTCCGGTCCGGGATGTCTGCTGGTCTGGGATGTCCCTAATTCCAGTGACACTAGATAGAGATTTCTACATATTTCATTTTCAAGTTAAATTTCGAAAAATAAATCAGCAGTCAAAATAGTCACAAAAGTTCGACTTCGGAGGTAGACCCATTCATTTCATTGTGTCTGTGGAGGAGCAAAACTAGCCTCCCAACGATATAGATTAAATATGTTTTTAAACTAAGCTGTCTTCCAACTTCCACTTATTACTGCTAAAAGTCAATACTGACTAGACTAACGGCAGGTGCATTTCAGGAACATTAAAATTGTCAAAGATAAAAACAATGTAAACAGGATTGTTGTGTTGCCTTACTATAGTCAGGGGACACATAGGTGTTACTTGCGATATCTGCGTTGGCAGCGGCGTCGACGGTCGCGTCCCATTTTGCTTGTCTGGGACATAATTCTAAAAGTACTGGAGATATCAACTTGAAACTTCATAGGTGAATAGATCTCATTGTTGAGAGGTGCAGTGCCAAAGAAGCATAACTCTCTTTTGCATAATTTTTGACTTATTGCCCTTTGTAATTTTTTCATTTCTAATTCTTATCTGGGGTATAACTCGAAAGGTATTGAAGATTTCAACTTGAAACTTCATAGGTGAATAGATCTCATTGTGGTGAGATGCATTGCACAAGAACCATAATTCTGTTTCTCAATTTTTGAGTTATTGCCCTTTGTAATTTTTTATACTTAATTCTTGTCCAGGGCATAACTTGAAAGGTATTGAAGATATTAACTTGAAACTTCATAGGTGAATAGATTTCACTGTGGAGAGGTGCATTGCCCAAGAACCATAACTCTCTTTGGTATAATTTTTCAGTTATTGCCCTTTGTAATTTTTCATACTTAATTCTTGTCTAGGGCCTATAAATTCCCCATTCCATAGAAAAAAAGTAAAAATAACTGGTATGCTATCATCAGGTGACATGTCCAACTCGCAGAGTTCTTGTTTAATAAAGATCTTACTTAAACTTTTTTTTGTAAATATTTAAGATCCATAAAACATCTAAGCAGATGTTGACAATTTACAAAAAATAGCTCAATATTCAGCTTATTTGAGTACAATTATTTGCACTGAAGTCAGAATAATTAAATGTAAAAATTGGCTTAAAATTAGAACTGGCATATCTTAATACCTTAGTGTCCAGTTCCTGAGCATCACTTGTTGCTAACAAGCTATTTTTCTTTTGCTCATAAAAAAGTTTGACTTTGAAACATTTGACAGTAAGAAACACCACTCTGACCTTGACCTTTGGCCTGGCGACCTGAAAAACTATTGGGTCATCTACTGGTCATGACCAAACTACAAATTAAGTTTGATGTACCTGAAGTATTCTATAGTTATTAATCGGAATCCATTTTGCTATTCAAGGTGACTGTGACCTTGATCTTTGACCTGGTGACATGAAAAGTAGAGGTGTCATCTACTGGTCATGACCAACCTACGTATGAAGTTTGAGAAACCTGGGCGCAAGCATTCTATAGTTATTGATTTGAAACTGATTTGCTTTTCAAGGTCACTGTGACATTTACCTTTGACCTAATGACCTGAAAAACAATAGGGATCATCTACTGGTCATGAACAACCTACATACCAAGTTTGAGGAAGGTTGGTTTAAGGGATCTCTAGATATTGATCAGAAGCAAAGTGTCTATCAACTGAGGGACATTTGCAAAACAGTATGCCCCCTTATCTGGAGATTTGAACATGCAACCTCCGGATGGGAAGTTTGGCACTCTAACCCCTCGACCACTGCTTCCTCTCGAGCTCAGTCACCCAAATACAAATAAAAAAACAACAAATTTATCAAATCAAGTGCAGCTGTATCAAGAACTTATTTAGCAAATTTATAAGAAGAAAATAGTGTTTTAATGTAGGTGAAGGTCCACGGTTTACATCAGGTACCTGTGATGAAAAATGTAAATAGCAATGTTGATTAAAACTCATGAAATAGGGTATTATGTAATCCTCTCAAAATTACAAAATACTGTGAAACGAAAACAAGGAATATAGAATGCAGGCAAAAATTCAAAGGCTGTAAGTGATACAGAAACAGAAAAAACCTTCTCACTTATCTAAGTATTCTAAGTGGAGGAGGAAGGATGAAAGCTGTGACCCCTGGATGACCAGTTTAGCATGTTACCACTGGACCACTGATCCGCTCTTTTTTTCATTAAGGCTAGGTTTAGACTTTTATTCTTTGTATACATTGAGAGAAAAAGTACTGTAATTGTATGAAGCTACAGTTAAAGCTTCAAGTTGTGGGAAGTCAAAAAGTTTATTTTATCTAAGGATGAGCATAGCTGAAAAAATTGAAAAGTTTTCACTACTTAGAAGTCATTATTTCTTTGCTGTTATTTGCATATGTCACATTTAATAAGGACAATTTTTAAAACACATTCAAATTCTTATTTCAAAGGAATAGGAATTTTATTAGATCTTTATAAAAAGGCATAATATGAGGAAAGATGTATGAAATTCACTGAAAAATTATTCAAATGAAATTTGACGTAGGACTTCTATAGGTGATTGATTTCAATCAATAAAGTAGTGTATATCGGAGTTAAAGTTGGATCTTTATATCAGCTTATATAGTGTGAACACTGTTAATATTCAGTTAAAAGGATTTATGGTTGATCAGAGTGGATCTTTCTGTATTAGGGCGATAAAAGATTCATGGTGATAGTGGAATGTTAAAAAGTAATTGCATATAAACTGTTTAACTGTTTAATACTTATAAACATGACGCTTTTCAGAAGAATAGTTGTAAGACATACTTTTAATTTTTCTTTGCAAGTGAAACTGGGTATTTAAAAAAAACTATCAAATTAATAGAATTTTCAACACTTGGATAAGGGTCCCGATGTGAGGGTTCCTGAAAAAAATAAAGATAAAACAGGGGAGGTGTGGGTTGTTACATTAGATGGTAACATATAATTGAATAAAACTAATGTTAAATAAATAAAGTATCTGTTCTTTCGACAAAGGTCCTGATGTGGAAGTTCCTATAACGAAGTAAAGATAAAATGACAGAATTGTACATTGTAACATAAGATGATAACAGATTACTAAATAAACTTATATACAATTTATGAGATTTCTGATGCTATGATATACATGTGATAGTCCGTATATGAGAGTTCTAATGGAAATGAATATAAAATGACAAAATCTCACAGAAAGCTCATTCTTTGAATGTTTATTTTTTATCAGCAAATTAGAATTGTTTTCATATGTTTTCTTTTGAAGTGTTAAAAAGTGATTTTTTCCATTTAAAAATCAAAACTTTGAAAAACATTTAACTACATGTACTTATAACTGTCAGTAGCTTCTTCTGTTAAGTATTTAATCAAACCCTCTATGCTACAATATGCTTTTGAGAATTTCTTTAACTAAAAATTTTAAGAAACTTCAGAATGATTTTGTTTATCTTGAAACATATTAAATTTCACTGTTACACCTGAGTTACTCCTTTTAATCTCTTCAAATATTTCTTTACATTTTCAGAGAGAGATATGCTACCCTTGTTTAAAAGAAAAAAGGGAAAAGTGATTTATTATGTTTGTTTAAATATGCTGTTTGAACTATGAATCAAGTGGATATAAGTAATATGAAAGACATTATAGAACTTTATTGATATTCAATCAGTAACTATTTTTGCAGTCATATTTTGGCTTTGCCTTCACTCAGTGCTGATCAATACATATTTAAGATGTAAGACTTGCTGTTGAAATCCATTTCTCAAAATTCAAAACAAATGTTCTCTCATGGAAAGATATAAAAAAACTCTTGGGACATTGTCATACCAGTTTCTTTCAACTTATAATTGCAAGCAGTATGCATAAAATACAGATTTATTAAAGAGGTTTACCCCTAAAATTTAGAGTATACCATTTTTCTTTAAAATCATATAAATATGAATTAAATTGAATGAGTTATTATCTGATGTCAAGGTGTCAGTAGAAATTTCTAAAGGCAACAGATAAATTGAATGCATTAATATTAGTCTCTATACAGTTTTGTACTGTGTTTGTGTGGATAGCCTTTTATTTCAAATGGACACTTTCTAAGAGTGTTAAAATACCTAAAGGAGAAATATTTTAACACAACCTTCTTCTTTAAATGATCGTTTATTTTAGATTTTATACAGAATAAGCTGATAAAACAGGTATACAATATATCATTGATTCATTGTAGGGTATGTCCCTTTTACTCTGAGTGTTACTTTATACATATTTTAGTCTGGAGCTGTTCTGTTTTCACCACTATATTAAATCATAAGCCTGTGAAAATTTAAAATCCTTAGGTCACTTCGTTCAAATTAAGATCATTGTGACATTGAACATTTAAGTAAAGTAAAGTGCTTGTTTATTATAGTGTCACCCCTACTGAAAGGGCCAGCCTCCCGGGCTTATGAGTCACCGCTATTAGTTTAAACATTTACTCCCTGATTTCTTATCCTATGTGCCAGGCGCCAGGCAGACAGGTAATCGGTAACCATTATTTAACTAGCTGACGGCTCACCAACCGTCCATATCAGAACAAGCCCCTGACTGGACTCGAACCTTCAACCTCCCGGTCCGTAAGCGGATGCCTTTACCACTAGACCACGGAGATTGTGACATTTAAGTTTGAGAGCCAATGAAAGAATTGGAAGGTCTCTATTGTTAACACATATTTTAATGATATTTGTTCACTGGGTTTCAGGAAAAAATGGTGACTTAGCTTGCAGTAAAGTTCCAGACACCCTTTGATCATGATGTCAGATTCCAAGTACATCCCCTCGGAGCATTGGTACAGTCCTAATTCCACTGACCGGTCCACTGTCGGTCAGAAGAAGATCGATGAACTGCAGCGGCAGATTATGTCCATGCAGAATGACATGAGGGACAAGTCAGAGCTGATGAATAAACTGAACCGGCTACAAGTCATTGAAGATGAAAAACGAGGGATGGAGGAAAAAGTCTTGGTAATATTCCATACTGTTAGCTATAATTTTCTTATGATGATGCAAAACCCCAAGACAGGATGGTTTTATATTTGATCCATTTGCTACTGCTTCTTACAATTACTTCTAGTAGAATAATAATAATAATAATAATAAGCTAGCATACAGTTCATTTAGAAAAAGTTACAGCTTATCAGTTGCTGATTGGTAGGTGGGGCTTATCAGTAACTAGCCATTTCAATGGCTCTATGTAGTACAGAGCATTAGAAAAGGTTATGATATTAATGACATCTTGAAACAAATGTCCAATGTGGACTTGTCCAACTCGTTGTATACGCGCTTTCAGATTAAAGATGCGGAATTCTGAATACAATATTAGTTTAAGGAATACTTTAATCTTGAGTATACAATTTCATCAATTCTGATGAGCGACTAAGAATTTCTGTGACTGTTTGAATATCACACATTGTTTTAACTTTTCTTTGTAGTTCTTTTATATGTATGTTTTAAGCTTTCTTTTATTTTAGGAGAGGAACAGCAGAAGTAATACTCCCAGATTATTACGCAGTGAAATGGAAAGACTTTATGGCAGGGAATCTCATTTAGGTAAAAAGCCTTAGTCATTCTGTTCCTTTATACAAGTTTTTTTTCTGTAGAATGCATTTATTATCTTTTTAAAGCGACTGACTCACAAAATTTTGCTGAAATTTTTATTCTTTCAAATTTAAAGGGGATTTAATAAACTATGGAAAAGATATAATATTATGCTTCTATACACAATGAAAACTGAAAAAAAAAGTTTTGACTTAACCAGGATTCGAACCCACGACCTTTCGGTCAGTAAAATATAGAGCGACGACTTAGACCACTGAGCCACGGCATCTAGTAATTCAACTGCCTCAAAATTAATGTTATAACTAAAGTATATACCCCGTGACTAACGGGGTAAATTTTTTACCGATAAAAGTGTGCAGAACTTTATATTTTGATGTTTTTCTGTAACAAAAACTGAGTCAGTAACTTAGTTTTAATATGTTCTTCACGATTACAGCAAGAATTTCAAGATGTATAAACATTTTCTTTTTATCATCGTCTGTGAGTCAGTCGCTTTAAAAGAGTTTTCTATTTTAGAAAATAATTTTTTCGCTGTTGAAATATCGCTCTTTGTAAAAAGCTATTTATGTTTTAAAAGTATACTGTTTTAGAAATTCCTAATAGTTTTTCTAATGAAACAGAACACTCTATTTAGAATTACATTGGTTTTCTAATGAAATCGAACTTGATGCGCTCTCAATTTTTTTTCATTTGACAATATTAACAATGTATTACAGAAAGAAACAACAGTCCAGGACTGGACAAGAATGTCATAGAGACTGTGATACAGCACAGAACTAAAGAGTTCTCACAGAAACAACAAGAAGCTGCCCTCAAAGCAAAGTAGGTGCCGTCTTAGTCCTACAAACCTCTGTCCATAAAACAAAAATGAAAAGCACTGACGCCCTAATGTGAGATTCAGACTCATGCCTGCTTGGTAGTGAATTGCTTGAATAATGAACTCTGAGAAAAGGAACTTATTCTCTCGCACTAGCAGTTAAATGTTGAATTTATCTAAAAACAAGTGTGCATTCAGCCATAATGTCGGCTTCTTTAGCTGGTTTAAGTTGTTTTGACATCGAAAGAAAAATCAAACATTGATTGAATGAGACCATTCATTTTCATCTGCCTTTAAAATTTTGCCATCAAATAAATGTGGTTAGCAGGGAATTGTCACTTATAGAAATGCCAGTGCTTAATTTCAGATTGCTATGACCTTTGCTTTAGGTCTCAGATCAGTGATTTAGTGCTGTCCTATCTTGTAATGTTATCAACAAAGCACCATTCAGTGCAAAATTAGTCATAGTAATACTGGCCCACATGTTTGTCATTTGTTTAATATGTTGTTTTGCAATACAGAATCACTGCAAGATGCTCTTCTAATTACCTCTATTCTTATCAAACATGCTTTATAAACTTATCATTCAGTAAAATTGTAGATCTAATTTTATCATGACTGTCGGCAAAGACCAAATTTAATATTGGAATACTTGAACACATTTAAACAATGAACCAGTTACTAGTTAAACTTGTATTATGTTTAATAAAAATCAATTTTACTGTATGTCATGATATACAGTTTATTTAAAGGTGAGAAAATTCAAAATTAAAACAATAGGCATAGAAATTATATTAACTGTTGAAATATCCATATTTATCATCAGAATTAAAAACACTTCAGATTATGCAAAAATAATAAGATAAATATTTGGAAACGTAAATTTTCCCTGAAGAAACTTTTATGCTCTGCTTTTGTCGTACATCTTGCTTTAAATTACAGCACACTCACGAAACATTATCTCTGTTATGGGAAACTTTTGCATGAGAATAGTAATGATAGACCGAAAGAAGATAAGTGCATGTGTTGTATTAATGAAAAGATTTGTTTGAAGGTCATTTTTGTGTCGCCTGACTATAGTCAGGGGACACATCTAGGTGTTACTTGTGGTGTCCGCTTCAGCGGCAGCATCTAATTTTGCTTGCCTGGGGCATAACTCTTAAAGTACTGAAGATATCAGCTTGAAACTTCATAGCTTGAAACTTCATCTCATTTTGGAGAGATGCAGTGCCAAAGAACCATAACTCTCTTTTGCATATTTTTTGACTTACTGCTCTTTGTAATATTTTTTCATACTTAATTCTTGTCCAGGGCCTATATATTCCCCATTCCATAGAAAAAAGCTAAATAACTGGTATGCTATCATCAGGTGACATGTCTGACTCGCAGAGTTCTAGTTAATTTAATAGCACATATTATTTCCAATTATCTTGCAGATTGCAATCCTTTTCACACCTTACTGTCCGTGTTTATGAGAATGAGGGAGGAAGAGTCAGCTGTTTATTTATTTTATACTTTTCAGCTATGCTTACGACACTACAATATTTTTTTAGAATTATTTTTTTGAGTAAATCAAATATTAATTTTTGTAACCAGTTACTTGGGCACTGATCAAGTAAGACATACCTGAGATTTATCACAGACTTAATGAATGTCCGTGTCTGTTATGAATTTAGATGCTTGTCAGAAGAACAGTTGTAACATATTATGTAAATCCTGTTACTTTGGTATATTTTATCTTTACATTGAAACTGGATTATTAACATCCAAAAGTCATCTTTCAGGTATCTTGACAAAGAGAGGCAGCGATTAGTAGAAGCTCGGCGGCGGGTTGAAGAGCAGCGACGAGCACTGCTTAACACTATGTCACCTACGGGTAAGCCTCAGTTTTCATTTCACAATGACAAACTATATTTGCCATTTGAACCATACCATTTTTTTGAAAATAGAGAAGAAAGAATCAGGGACTCACTTGTTTTACCGATAACAAAGGAATTCCCGAAAACTGAAAGCTGGAAGTTTAAAATAAAATTTGTTCCAATGCCAGTAGATGAGAGTGATTTATGGAAGAAATATGAGGAACAGATAGTTAAAGAGAGGAAGCCAGCAGTAGATGAAGCAGTCAAAGCATTCCAAAGTTTCACAGAAAATAAAAAACCTTCACAGAGACGTGCATATCATAAAGTGCGATATTTTCCACAGTTGACGCCAGAAGACCATACTCAACAATTTCCAAAACACAGGTCACACACTAATGACCCTTACAAAGAATTTTTATGGAGAAGTAAAATAAAACATCTTGATTTTGTGCAATCTTTTGATGATTTCCGAGACTCTTTGAAATTTGTTGCAATGCATGATGAATATAAGAATCGGATAAAAGGATATGATTCCAAAAGACAAATAGGCTATGAAACATTACCGCCAGAGAATGTGTCAGATTTATTAAAGAACAATGAGAATTATAAGCAAAAATTGAAAGTAAGATTTCGTCCAAAACCGTCATACGGAGAACCTTACAAGAGTAAAAGTTTGTCAAGAACATTCTGATAAAGCAGGCAGACATTGGACCAAGGTTCTTGCTATATTTGATATATATATTTGTACATATACCCAAGATACTCAGGTCAGCTTTGTCAAAGTCAGTACTAGTATGATTTCTTAAAACTTATTTTTAATTTACTCAGTTGTAAAGAGTAAAATGCCTGATATAAAAACTTTGATTAGTATGATTTTTTTCCAGTTACAACATAAAAGTTTGTTAAAACAAGTATAAAAAAATCTACATTGAAAGTTGATTGGTTTTATTTTCAGACACCTCTGATTTGTATCTGTTCACAATTATCTCAGACCCGCCTCTAATATTGAGCAGTAGAGATTGCTATTTTGCAATCACTTAAACCTTTCACCGCTTGAATGAAAAAGATGGCTGTTTCTTACAGGTTTTCCTTTCTAGGAACAGTGGTCAGGTAAACTGCCTGACTTTGAATGTAAGAGACCAATAAACCTGACTATACCAAACGAAACACAGTTGTCAATCTTGGTGTCTTTAGCTAGCTTCAGAAATTAAGTGTGGAAAAAAGGAAGAATCAGATACTTCAAGTTAAGGGTATTGTAAATCATTAGAATTGAAGCAGCCTAGCATTTAGAGCACAAGCTTGATTATAATTAATGATTTGAAATATCGATGCTTTAAATTTGGATTGACTTGGCATTGTTTAAATTGAAAATCAAACTGATGTATATCATAATTGTATATAAAATTTTTATTTCACAGTCATGTAGAAAATGTATTTTGAAATAATTATTGTGAACAGTTATGAATGACGTATTGTTGCAAAATAAAATTTCTTGTTGTGTCTTTGTTATTTCATTATTGGACTGAATATCACATGCATAAAAGCTTGAATAGGGGTGAAATCTGTTGTTAGCCATAATTACTTTTAAAGCATGAGTGCTGTTTACATCACTCTTAACCCTTATTCTCTCTTATTTCTGTCCTTACTTAAATGATACATACGTACCACTAGCAGATCCAGAGGGGCGGCACCAAGCGTGCGTGCCCCCTTAAAATTCCAGGACCATAGGTGTTATTGTAGGTCTATTTTGAATATGTCTTTAAATAATGTATACTTTATTGTTCAACATTGAATTGAAATCCTGGATCTGCCCCTGCGTACATTGTGGAAAACATTGTAATAGATCATGTTTTAGCGGTAACCCACATAGTAAGCATATTTTTTAGAAAAGTTCTTTCAAATTAATTGACTATTCTAGATGGCTTCTTCCAGTACTAGTTAAAAATTGAGCAATGTGGAAGTCATTGCTGAATTTGCTTATTCTGCAGATTAAATCCACAAAGAGTTTGATACATTTTATTAAAATTATAGGCAAGAAAAAGATTGCAGTTTTGCAGAATGTTAAGTTTCTTGATGTCTCAGTTCTTTTGTGTATTTCATAAATTTGAAGTCTGTTACAAAATGCTGAAAAATAAAAATTAGACCTATCGGTAATATTTTTCTGTTGGTATAATTTATCAAATACAAATTAGGAGCTATAAATCTTCTTATACAGTTGTAAAATGTGTGCTTTATAAAATGGCCTTGAACTTTGACACTGTTTATTTGCATATCATTTCAATATTCATTTGAATTTTGTTTACATAGAATATCAATAAAGTATTTGATTGGATGAAAAGATTCTGTGATGGTTTCTGATCTGTCTTTTATAAATATCAGTATTTGTTTATATAGAATATCTATAAAAATGTATACAGTTGCATGAAAGGGTTATACTGAAAAAAGCCATCTAGAGACAGCTATTGAAATGATGAACTACAAAAAGTTGAATGGATCTTCATATGTACAAATCAATATCTAGTTTGTGAAATCAAATTGATAAAATGGATAAGATATAGTCAGCCTATGGTTGAAAAGAAAATTGTATGGATTGAATATTAGGTATAAAATGTCAGAATATTTCAATGTTATAAATCAATAAATTTACATAAAGTTGAAGAAAAGAACTTTTAACCTGTCAAAAAATATTGGTTTACCTTTTAATCACTTTTTGGTGAATAATGTATAATAATTTTTTAATTCTCGCTCAGAAATGCCTTCATATCTCTGTCAGCTTTTTACTTGACTTATTTCGACTTATTCATGCTGGTCAGACAACATAAAAGATGACATGATACATTGCTAAACTATTTTTTACCTTTCACTCAGAGGCAGATTTGAATCTGTAAGACACTTCTATTTCTGGGTCCAGTCATGGTTAGGACTTATAGCCATAATTCACTTGATTTTAAAATGAAATTGAGTTCATCAACATTACAGGGTCCTGTAAATCTAGCCTTTGCTCCCTTTATGTTGATTTACTCAAAACAAAAGGTGCTACACTACAAAAAGATATGATTTAAATAAGAATTTAGCAGTAACCGTTGGTGATTTAACTGTTTTTTAAAGAAATTTTTTAAAATGATCAGTGCTAGTACAGTCAGTGCATTCTTATATGTTGTTTGTATTTGTAGAACAAAGGCCAATAGACCCTGGTCAGTCGGGAACAAAGCCTGTGCAAGGTGTAGATTCTTATATCAAATCCACAGTGGAAGCGTTGCCAGACACTGTTGAAAAAATCTGGAAAATGAGGTATGTTTTATCATAGACCTCGTATAATAAAAAAATGATTAATTACAGTAGTGATTGACAGCAGAATGCCACGATGATGAAGATGATGTTGTATTTGTTGTTGTTGTTTATGTTGATTATGTTGCTGATGTTGTTGCTGGTGATGATGATGTTTAAAAATGATGATGATCATTGATGATGTTTTTTATGATGACGATGATTGTTGATGAGGATTATGCCAGAAATGATTAATGTAATGGTGATGAAGTAGTAAAAGTTGATGTTAAATATTCTATTGTAATGCTTACTGGTATTACTTAAAAATTTGCTTCCCCACAAAAATTTGGAATTTTAAAATAAAACTTTTGATACACCCTAACAGGAGTTCTCAAAGCAGTTTCTGTTTTCTGTACATGTTTTCAGTATTGTCCCACTATATCTTTAAACTTGCATGTTTTATTTCAGAGAAAACTTACAGAGTCATTACAATTATTACAATAAACCATACAATGGTGAGCTTGGTCTGGGAAGTTACCAACCTTGGCAGATACAGGATTACTTCTTCGTATGTACATGGTTGTTAAGTCAAGTTTTTTGAGGACTATGCTTCATAACCTTTGCAAACATTAGTATTTTGTTAGTTTCTGTGTTCATTTCAGTACTTAAAATTGTAATGGTAAAAGGTCTATTGAAATTGATTTGAAGTTAATTTTTTTCAGGTTTTTCACTATTCATTGTTGAAATATGATTCTTTAAACAGGTGAAAGGCCAGATCATTTAATGTTGAATAAAATTTTTTTCATTTGTTTTGCAAAAAAGTAATACAAAGAAATGTCTTCATTGTATATGGCAATTTTTTTACATCATGATTTGCTTGATTACACTTCATCTCTGTTTTTGAAAACAGTGCTAATTTGGATTAGTGGATCAGTTGTCCAGTGGTTATATGCTGGACAGGTAATCAAGAGGTGGCGAGTCTGATCCCCCACTCTTACTTTAACATAACTCGTTGTCTTCTGGATGAGATGTTAAACAGAGGTGCCATGTATAGGTGCTATACACTGAGCAAAGAAAAGAACCAGTGGTGTCTCTAGATAGGATTCTTGTATTTTTTACTCTCCCCAACAACCTTACTAGACTCTGCAGATGGTGTCAGTCATAAAGGCATCTGGTAATGACAACAAACTCAAATAGATACAATCCTGTAGATAGACAGAACCATTATTAAATTTTCACTAACTAAAGATGCTTTATGAAATTTCCCTCTGAGTTGTTTACCAGATCATTTCCTGTTAAGCTGTGTTCAGGAATCTGCTTATACATGTATTATTATATCCTGAAAGTTGATTTATTGATTTTTGTTGAACACCTCAGTATAGGTTCTCAGTATTTCTATAAGTTTCTAAAATAATCTCTTCAATTTTATTGCAGTGTCGAGAGATAGTGAATGATGTTGTTGAAAACTTCCTCAATCTTTATTTCCTGCATGATGATGTGGTGGAAAAAGGGACATACAAGTAAGATTATTCACATGTTGTCTGCTTAATTGAACTGAGAGAGAAGAAATTCAGAGTAAACACTTCAGACTGCCTCTCTGAACAAATGATTTTAACTGACTCATAAATTGTGACTTCTCAGTGAGTAACCATTGTTTAAACTCCACTATAAGCTTTTTTAACACGTCAGAAATGTTTTTATGACAAAGACAGGCACCTTTCAGTCTCCAGTATGTCTGTCCACTGACAGAATTGAAAAAACTGTCATATAGTATAATTAGGAAATAGATTTTAAGTTTGAGTGATATACCGTCTGATATATCACGGTGTCGAGTTCAGATGCGTAGTAATTTAATCACGAAGGCCGTAGGCCTGAGTGATTAAATCATTACGCATATGAACGAGAAACCGTGATATATACGACGGTAGATCACGAAAATGTTAAAATCTATTTCCATTCTAACACGTACGTATATTTATAAGGGACGTAAGTATGAGCACTATTTAACAGTGGCGTTCTCAGTGACGTCAGCGGGCGCGCGCTTGTATTCAGCGTGCTATACTGCCTATGATATATCACGCTCAATTCCTTCTTTGTTTATTGTCGGCAAATTGCGGATAGTGTTAGAATGATGAATAAACAATATATTAATTTTATTACACAGATTGTCTGGAGACTCTTTTTTATGTAACTGTAGATATGTTGTTGTAGCTTTGTCGGTTGACAAAAAATATTAGTTAATGAAACAGAAAAAAACATTTTTCTATTAAACAAGGTCAGCATTTATATAAAAATAAAAGTTTAGAATGCTTCTGATAATTTTTGTCGAACTATCATTTTTGAATTTGTGAATTCAGGATATCCCATCTGTTGCATTTCAACTTTATAGATTTATATAGCTTAACACTTCGTTATCACAAAAAAAGGTACAACAAAGTTTGCTTTTAGAAAGAATAATGGATAATATTGTGTTTTGTTGAAAACTAGGTAGAAATGATTTAGAAATTTGTTTTTTTTTCTGATTGGTATTTTTAGGGCCATGCTTGAGGAGGAGAAAGTGTGGATGCAGAGGCAGTCAGAATCTATATCAGAGAAAAGGGCCATCCATCTTATAGCTGAAGATATACAGTTAGATGTAAGACTTTGTGCATCCCACATTTTCATATTTCCATTCATAAAAAAATTCACAAAGTGGAATCCCTGATGACTTGTTTGCAATTCCTGATTAGTTTCTTGATGAGAAATGCCTACAGAGTAATGCATTATTTCAGTTTGAGGAACTTCAAAAAAGAAACATTATTCAAACACTATATGAAAATTTTAAATGCTCTTTTGAAAAACCACACAGGTGACTGCTGAGATGACAGATGAAGTAATTAAAGAGATGTACCACATGTATGGAACATTCAAAAACATTACAGATACCATGCTTATAGCAGAGGCAGAGGTTTGACTTAAACATTTTTTTCACTCTTTAAATTCAGAAATTTCCATACTTTTTTACCTTGACCACTGTTCTATATCTAAATTGGAAATGGAGTTTTAACTGTTCAGTTTAAGGAAGTTTCCATGGGATGTTTGACCCTTCTTTTATGTTCAATTACATCAAAAAATTTTAGTCCAAGAGTTGACCTTGACCTTTTTTTCATATTTACCTGTGCTGTTTAATCATCATTAAATAACTAGTGTATATACAAATGTAAGATTTGAGGAAAATATTCCTCTTACAGTATTTTCTCAAATATCAAAGTGTACACATAAAAGTATAGTCATTGTAACTTTGCCATTTTCTCAGATGACCTCAACAGGTCAAGACAAAGAGCGTGACCCAAGTGAACGAGCATATAACATGGTGACCAAAGGTTACTTCAGTATAAAAGAAAACAGAAATAGACATAGGTAAGGTATAGTCATTGGAACATTTTTTTTGATACAGCTTATATTATATACATGTACATTATATATATTTATTTCATTAGAATTGTGAATCAGGTGTCTTTTTTTTATTATGTCTCCCCTTTTTGAGGGACACATGTTGTTTATGCCCTGTATGTCTGTCCCACTTCGTTTCTGTTTGATAACTAGAGTACCTTTAGACCTTGAGTCTTCAAGCTTCATAGCATGACTTATTGAGTTACAGAAGCCTACTGATCTTCGGGTCAGCTGGTCAAAGGTCAAGGTCACAGTGACCTTATATGTAAAATTTGGTTTCTGCTCAATAATTGGAGTGCCATTTGGCAGAGAGTCTTGAAACTTCATATAATGATTGTCCTTAATGAGTACAAGAAGCTTATTGAGTTTGGGATCAGCCGGTCAAAGGTCAAGGTCACAGTGATCTTTAACTTGAAAATGATTTCCACTCAATAAATTGAGTTCTATTTGACCCAGAGTCTATAAACTTCACAGAATGATTGTCCTTAATGAGTAGAAAAAGCCTGTTGATTTTAAGGTCAGCCAGTGAAAGGTCAAGGCCACAGTGATCTTTAACTTGAAAATGGTTTCTGCTCAATAACTTGAGTTCTATTTGATCCAGAGTCTTCAAACTTCAAAGGAAGATTGATTTTGTTGAGTAGAAGAAGCTTAATGTATTTGGGGTCAGGTGATCAAAGGTCACGGTCACAGTGTCCTTTAATACGAAAATGGTTTCCGCTCAGTTACTAGAGTTCTCTTTGACCCAGTGTCTTAGAGTTCTCTTTGACCCAGTGTCTTCAGACTTAATAGTATAATTGTCCTTGTTGAGTAGAAGAAGCCTATTGATATTGGGGTCAGCTGATCAAAGGTCAAGGACATAGTGACCTTATATGTACAATTGGTTTATGCTCAATAATTAGAGTTCTATTTGACCTAATGTCTTCAAACTTCGTAAGATGTTTGTCCTTGAGTTACAGAAGCCTATTGTTTTGGGGGTTTATAGGTCAAAGGCCAAGGTCACATTGACTTAAATGTAAAATAAATTCTCCAATCAATACCTCGAGTGCCATTTCAGTCAGACTGTTGAACTCTTTGTTTTTGCAGTGTCAGTTGTTCATCTGTCACACTTTGTTTCCATTTGATAAGTAGAATACCTTTTGACCTGAAACCTTCAAACTTCATATGATACTTTATTATATTTTCTCCATTGAGGTGACTATGACAAAAGTCAAGGTCATATACACTTAAATTTGAAATTCCTTTCAGTTGATACTGTGCATACTTTTTTGAGTAACTTTGACTTGTAAAAATATTTTTTCGTGCTTAAAATCTGGAGCATGTTTTGCCTATAGGCTTCAAAACAGATAGGATGATCACCAATATTACAAGATTTGGCCTTGTTCCTGCAGTGTTATTGCTTTTTTTTTTCCTGCATTGAGAAGTGTTTTGGGAAATAACTCACAGTTTTCTATAATATAAGCTTTTCTATATTGGTTTTGTTATATCTCTTCTTCTGCAACAATAGTACTCCTTGTCAGTTCACAATTCTTTCTCTGCTAGCCTACCTCTGTCATCTCTTCTGTGCCCCTGTTTCAATGATGTGTTGGGGGAGACATGCGGTTTTTTTTTTACAAAAATATTGAGTTCATATGTTAGTTTATTTGTATTGTCAATTTGAAAAGTTGAAATCCGCAGTACTCTTTAAACTTTGCAGTTTTATAGGGTTAACAGAGTTACTTCCCTTTATAAGTTCAGCCAAGTTGGTATTCTCTAATGGTTTAACTGCATTCTTGTGATCTTTAAAATATCAGATCATATGTCTATGACTGAACACCATCATTAAAGATATGCAGTTTTCTTGAGTAATCTTTAATGTGAATGATATTCAAAGAAGTAATTGTGAAGTCAGTATAATGTCAGAGAAAGCCTGAATGAATTTGACTGCCTTTAGGGTTAAAATGCAGATGAAATGTGAATATTTCACTTCTCATTACAGAGAAGAAGTATGGGGTCACTCACAGCAGCCTCAAAACAAGGTGAAGAAACGAAAGATTACGAGGAAAAAAGATGGAGAAGACGTTGTTGAGGAAGTTGAAGAAGTGGAGGAGGAGGAGGAGTGAGTTATTTATAGATTAAAATGCTATTTATAGATTAGGTTGATACAGATGAAGAAACTATTTATAGATGAAATAGTTAGTATATAAATTCAAATTTAAATATAGTGAAAACTGTAATGTAGAATACAATTTCTTACAGACCATTAGGTTCCAATAGAAAAGGTTGCTGGCTTTTACATAAAGACCTTTCTAGCTCAAGTTATTGGTTAAGGCATTAAGTTTTTGTCTAGATGAGCCCTGGTTTGAATCTCTGCTGGAGTACAGTTAGTGTCCATTAGCAAAGACATTAAGTCGCATATACCTCAGTTCACTCAGCTGTTAATTTGTACCTGTAATTAAGCTACCTGTACTCTCTGAAAAGTGACTGGTTCGATTTTAAGTTGTTAGTAGTGTCTGGATTTGTATGATAAAAGTTTTGAGAACTTGTATTGTTATCAGGATAAAGTTAATAAGTATAGATAAACCTTCCACTGATGGAAAAACATGGATTTAAACTTTGTTTCAAACTCAGACCATCATTTGAAAATATTTGATGAACAGTTGGTATATTTGTTACAATAATGTCTAACAGTAGTCATGGTTTTTGTATTTGTAAATTTATGCCTATGACTTTGCGTGTTTAACATATTTGTATCATTTTCTGAAAACAGAACACATTAATAAATTGGTAAGTACATCACACATGCATAAACTGGTGTAATCTCTTTATAGACAATGCTGCTACATCCAGTAGAATCTGCTAGAAACTGTTTATATCTTCTCTGTACCAGTTATTTAGGGTAGACATGTCCATATATGGAGCAGTTTTATCTTCAAAGTCTAAGATCAAAAAGTTGCTTGTTTCCAGTAACATTTGTGAAAAAAGAGTCTAGAGTAGATGTGTTGGCACGTTTTTTTTTTTTTTGGCAAATTTTGTTTGTACTTTTATGTTTATGTTCTTTTCATTCAAACTTTTTAAAGTTTTTTTAAGCATGGGAATGATGGAAATCTGTCAGAAAGGAAAGCTTGAAAACTAAATGAACAGTATGAAAAATGGGAGAAAAAATCTTGTTGGATTGGCAAGAAAAAAAAAGTTTAGTCAGATAACTGGAAACAAGGAACTTTTTCTTTTACACCTAGTTGGTATTGGCTTCTACACACTTCTGTGCTCCAGATTGAAACAAAGGTGTGTCAGTATGAACAAAGCAAGTTTTATCACAGTATTGTGCTGGGTTATTAAAATCTTTATTCTGGTAACTGGTAGTGGATTGTGGGATAAGTCATGCACATTGATTGACATTTTCCTTGGCAATTTATTATAGAGAATAAGTTTTTGATAACTTTATATTTATTTCAAAAAATGAATATTTGATAAAATGCCTGCTAAAACAAAAGTACAAACCAGTAATGTTTTGGGGCATTTAAGGGTTAAAAAGAGATTTTGATGCATTTATTTTTTTGGTTTTGTTTTTCTCTTCTTATTTTTAGTTATAATATTCAGTCAGTGAACAACAGTATTTCTTTGCACTTAGAATAATGCACATGTTTTAGTTATATTCCCATACTTTTTATTTCATATTATAATTAAACAAAACACACAAATCGCATTTTGAAAATAAAAATGTAATTGGAATTTATACATAAACAAGAAACTTTAGCATGGTATATATACTGTTGTTGAAATTGTATTTTCTAGATAAACAAACAACTGAAATGAAGATTTAAAAAAAGATATTTTTTTAAACTGACTGAGTTAAAACTTGATACATTAAATCGGCAGTTGACCTAAAGTACTTTTTCATAGTGTTGTAGTTTTCTTTTCTACCAAGGTGCACCAAGGGGCTGAAGAATGTGTTCATAATACCTCAAAAATTTCATTTCATTGCTATTCATTTGATTATTTTTTGGTAGCATATGTATTTGCTTTATAACCTTGTATATCCTTGTAGTTCATTGTAGTACCCTGTATATTCTATTGTGCAATTACTGTCTTTTGCTTTAGAATTTAATTTAGACTCTCTCTCTCTCCTCTCTCTCTGTCTCTAAGAAAAAAACTTCAAATTTCATGTATAACATGATCAAAAAGTACCATATAAAAATTCTTGCAGTATGATTGTTTTCCTTACTGCTTTAAAGTGTAAGATGAACCAAGGTTATTTATTACTGCTTCAGAATTAAATCTATTTCCATGTAATATATTTCCTACAATAAAAAAGTGATGTTTCTGACAAATGTCTAGTCTTTTGGAAAGGAAACAACAATCTGCATGATTTCGAATATATACCGATCACAGGAATGATTAAAATGAATTTTTTTAGTAAAAAATGAGTCGGTTTCCAGGATACATACATGATGAGTGTGTGTATTTTAGTTTCTTTGATCTTATTTGTTTTTGACTTGTGTATTTCGTTGTATCTTATTTTCAAGCATGTTTTTCTTTCCTGTTTTTTATTGTAGAGAAGACTTAGAGGCACCTGATTTAACCATTTTAGATTTCAACACAATATCACCCATTCAGTTACATAGTTTAGAACCCTCTATCATTGACACGCCTGAAATTATACATGAGAAAGAATCGTTCCAGCGTTTCAAGCGACGGGAAATTGAATACTGGGGTGTGAGTATATAAGATGCTTTATGTTAAAGCATATGTAAAATGTTTTAATTTAATCTTTCATTCACTTGTTACTTTAAACTTAAGACTATAAGGAGCTGAAAAAATACACTTTTAACATCTTTAAATCATGTCTGTAAAAGTATAGCCACTTAACATTATTTAGATTACATTTGTAGTAAGTGCTTACAGAGGGGGTGATTGAAGGTCCAAGTCCCATGAGGGGCTTGTTCTGACAAGGCCTTTTCATGAGCCTCCAGCTAGTTAAAGAAAGGTTTCTGCCTACTTGTCTACCTGACACTTGCCTCATAGTTTAAGGAATTGGGGAGTAAAAGGGTACAATAGTAGAGATGTCTCATAAGCCAGGGCTGGCCCTTTCAGCTGTGGTAACTGTATAATGAACAAAAATTGATACCTGGCTATTAGTTAAGAAAACTGATTGCTTGCATTCTATTGAGGAGCATTACTAAATGAGTTAACCACATATCAGATGTTAATGTAACAAAGTTTATACTTCATTCTTCAGAAAATCAAGTCAACTGTTCATCAGATCACAGTGTATAAGAAAGCACGAGGTATACGTTGTGTTGTCCCATCACCAAATCACCGTTTCATTGCAGTTGGTACATTCCATGGTAAACAAGATACTGTTACTTATAGTGCGCTTATAGTGTTCACAGATATCAAGGGATGAATGCTAGAAGTTGTTTTGAATAAAGAAGATAAGACATTTTCGATTTCACTCCTACATTTACTCAAGGTGCTATAAACAGTGCCCAGTCTGTATTTCAAAGAAAGCTGTACTAGTAATTAAGAAATAGCCATATTGAAAAATCAAAATATTATCTTTATTGCTTTTTACTTTTTGCTGTAGGGAGGATAATTTAATTTTGGAACAGACTGTTTTGAGGTCATGACAGTCGGCGTTTCTTCTTTATCTTTTTTTTTTTTTTTGCAGCCACTTTACAGGTTATCCCATTTATTCATTATTTACAGCCTTTGTTGAAAAACAACTTTTTAAAGCTTTTTGAAGGTGTCATTAAGAAAGATTATACAACACGTAACCATCATTTGGCTAAATTTCTAAAATAGGATAGACCCAGTTATCATTCATAGGAGGGGTATTCACTAAAAATCACAAATTGATTGAACAGTGCAGATTGTGGTCAAGCTGCAGTTGAAGGTTAAAATATTTTGCTATACAGTCAAACCTGCCTTAGGGGCCACTTGCCTTTAACAGTCACCTGCCTTTAACAGCCAGTTTGAACTTGTCCTAAATTGACACTTTATTCTGATTTTGTACCTGTCTAAAACAGCCACCTATGTGAAGCAGCCACTTTCTTCCACTCCCTTGAGTGGTCGCTTAATACAGGTTTGACTGTAATTTTGAATTTTTATTTTTGTATAGGAGATATTATGATATATGATGTGCTAATGGAGCCATGGAGACCATTCCGTGTACTTTCCTACAACCGGAAAAAAGATGAGCCACCTATTGATATATCCTGGAGCTTAGATAGCACCAGACTTACTACAATCAACTCTTTGGTTAGTCTTTTGTTACCAGTTATTATGATATGTACCATTATTAGATACCCACGTCTGACCAGTCACATTACTCTTCATTCATCGGCTGTGGTACAATGTAGTGATGATGGAATAAGGTGCCATGGGCATCTGATGATGAATATCATTATGTACATGAAATTTCTTCTTGTACTGGAGTTGTGTTAGAACAAACTATGTATTGTAATGAATAAGGTTTCACATCCCCTAATGTTTAGCTGATTTTTCACGTTTTGATAACCTATGACCAATTTCATTTTTTATCTGGTAGGAATAAATTACAATTTGAACATAAAAAAGTTATTTAACCGGGTTTACAATAACAAAAAAGATTAACATTTGAGAGTGGGACATAAAATTTAGCAACATACAGAGAGTCTAAAAATTTAAGAGTTGGTTGTGACAAGGTCAGACAACAGTTACAGTTGAAAAAAAATCAAGTTATGCAAGTAAGAAGTCATGATGACTTAAAAAACATTCTTCATCCTTCCTTAATTTGCTAAGAAAAGGTGATGCAGTACAGTGAACAATGCTTCTCTGCAATGAGTTGATCAGATGATTGATCAATTTCAGGAACTGTATTTAGACAGTATTTGTCAGACTGCATTTCTTTCAATTTTTCGTGATATAATTATTAGTGATCCAGACAATTCCCTTCCTAGACAATTCCATTATTTTTGAAATTTTGGCCACTCTGGGTATTTCCCCTTCCATAACTTTATCAAGACAGACAGTTACCATTCAGCAATGTGGTATGCATAATTATTATGTTATTATTCCATTTACTTATTAGATATGCTAAGTGTAGTTACAATTAATTAAATGCCATTAATATAGTCACATTTGGCAATAATCATCAAATCTGTTTATTGCCAAGGATTTTTCATGACCTGGGAAATGTCTGCACAGTTTAAATTTAGGAATGAAGAATTGTCAACCTTGGTAAAATGATGGAAGGGAATTGTCTGGGGTGGTCAAAATCTGCAAAAATGAGTGAGAGAGGATTTGCTTGAGAGGGGGAATCATCCAGCTTTCTAATAGTTGATATTTGCAGACTACAATGTTCTTTTAATGTTACAGGGCTTCCTGCAAGTATTGTCTGTTGTGGGTGGACCTATTGACACCAAAGATGCCCATACTCTTGCTTTGCCTCATGATGACAAAGGTGCATACCCTCTGAAATTACTGCGTTTACTTGACTTAGATGTGGAACGTCAAGACTTTGTTTTCCAACAAGGTATGAAAGAGTAGAAAATAAAGTCTGACTAATACTATGTTAAGCCACTATAACATTTATCGGGATATTTAATTTTGAAAGAAATCATTTCATTAAACAATGTCCAAGGACATGATTATCTGTTGAAGATCAGAATGATACTTTAATGGTTAAAGATGAGAAGGGGTTTGAAAAAGGTTTTGTATGAGTCTTTTCCTTACCTTTTGTACCAGATGTTGGTGAGAAAGTTCACATCCCCTTATTGTAAATAGAGTTACTCTGATAGACAGTTCTTAGGAAATATTTTCAAGGTCCACCTACATAAATCAAATAAATATTGAAGGGTAAGGTTGAACTAACCAACTGTTGGCAACATGATGAACAATATCTAGGTCATATATATATACGCTTCATGCAGATGTCATAATTAGACATACCTTGTAATTACACATAAGGACATAGTGTGAGTGAAAAGGACAATACCTCACGAGGGTTAATAAATTAATTGTTCTTACACAGGTGCTCTAGCAGAGGAGGGAGCCCAGGATGATGTAGGGCTGGCCCCTGAGAAAGCTGTGTTCTTTCCTTCATTGTCATTCCTTGGTACTCAGGTAGGTACACAGTTTTACTAAAGTTCTAAATTTGATTTCCGGTATTAGATAAAACTGTAAGGTCATTGTACAGTGAACAGCAGCCTAGTTAAAAAAAGATACACATTTTAATTGCACTAGGAATGGTAATCATAGATGGTTAGCGTAGTTTATATTCCATATACATGTGGTATGATTGTAACTTGAGTATCACTGGGCCTTTGGACGTAGCAAGCATTTCTGACTGAAAGACAGTAGAATATTTATATCTAGGTTAATCAATAAAATGTGCAGTTTGAGTTTTATTAGCTCACCTGTCACAGAGGGATAAGGTGAGCTTTTGTGATCGCAATCCGTCCGGCGTCCGTCAGTCCGTCCGTCTGTAAACTTTTCATTCAAACGACATCTCCTCTAAAACCTCTGGGCCAAATTTAATGAAACTTGTCTGGGATGTTCCTTGCATGAAGCTCTACCAAAGTTGTTCAAAGAATTCAATTCCATCAAGAACTCTGGTTGCTATGGCAACTTAAAGGAAAAACTATGAAAATCTTCTTATCTGAAACCACAAGGCCCTGAGCCTTAAGATTTGGTATGTAGCATTGTCTAGTGGACCTCTATCAAGTTTGTTCAAATTATGCCCCTGGGGTCAAATTTGGCCCCATCCCAGGGGTCAATTGATTTTACATAGGCTTATATAGGAAATCTTTAAAACTCTTCTTCTCAGAAACCACAATGCCCACAGCTTAGATATTTAATATGTAGCATTATCTAGTGGATGTCTACCAAGTTTGTTCAAATTATGTCCCCTGGGTCAAAATTGGCCACCCCCAAGGGTTCTCTTGGTTTACATATAGTTATATAGGAAAAACATGAAAAATCATTTTTCTCCGAAACTAATAGGACTAGACCTTAGATATTTGGTGTGGACTATTGTGTGGAGAACCTTTACCAGTATTGTTTATATGTTGGCCAAAGGGTCAAAATTGGCCCCGCCCAGGGGACCCTTAATATGTAAAAAAGGCAATCTTTAAAAATCTTCTTACTGGAAACCTCAATGCCTACAGTTTAGATATTTGGTATGTAGCATTGTCTAGTAAATGTCTACCAAGTTTGTTCAAATTATGTTCCCTGGGTCAAAATTGGCCACGCCCCAGGGTTCTCTTGGTTTACATAAAGTTATACAGGAAAATCATGAAAAATCATTTTTCTCCAAAACTAATAGGACTAGACCTTAGATATTTGGTGTGGAGTATTGTGTAGAGAACCTTTACCAGTATTATATATATGTTGGCCTCGGGGTCAAAATTGGCCCCGCCCCGGGGGCCCTTAATATGTATAAAAGGCAATCTTTAAAAATCTTCTTACTGGAAACCTCAATGCCTACAGTTTAGATATTTGGTATGTAACATTGTCTAGTGGATGTCTACCAAGTTTGTTCAAATTATGTTCCCTGGGTCAAAATTGGCCACGCCCCAGGGTTCTCTTGGTTTATATATAGTGATATAGGAAAAACATGAAAAATCTTTTTTCTCCGAAACTAATAGGACTAGACCTTAAATATTTGGTGGGGAGTATTGTGTAGAGAACCTTTACCAGTATTGTTTATATGTTGGCCCCGGTGATAAAATTGGCCCCACCCGGGGGGGCCCTTAATATGTAAAAAAGGCAATATTTAAAAATCTTCTTACTGGAAACCTCAATGCCTACAGATTAGATATTTGGTATGTAGCATTGTCTAGTGGATGTCTATCAAGTTTGTTCAAATAATGTTCCCTGGGTCAAAATTGGCCACGCCCCAGGGTTCTCTTGGTTTATATATAGTGATATAGGAAAAACATGAAAAATCATTTTTCTCCGAAACTAATAGGACTAGACCTTAGATATTTGGTGTGGAGTATTGTGTAGAGAACCTTTACCAGTATTGTTTATATGTTGGCCCCAGGGTCAAAATTTACCCCGCCCGGGGGCCCTTAATATGTAAAAAAGGCAATCTTTAAAAATCTTCTTACTGGAAACCTCAATGCCTACAGTTTAGATATTTGGTATGTAACATTGTCTAGTGGATGTCTACCAAGTTTGTTCAAATTATGTTCCCTGGGTCAAAATTGGCCATGCCCCAGGGTTCTCTTGGTTTATATATAGTGATATAGGAAAAACATGAAGAATCATTTTTCTCCGAAACTAATAGGACTAGACCTTAAATATTTGGTGGGGAGTATTGTGTAGAGAACCTTTACCAGTATTGTTTATATGTTGGCACCGGTGATAAAATTGGCCCCACCCGGGGGGGGCCTTAATATGTAAAAAAGGCAATATTTAAAAATCTTCTTACTGGAAACCTCAATGCCTACAGATTAGATATTTGGTATGTAGCATTGTCTAGTGGATGTCTACCAAGTTTGTTCAAATAATGTTCCCTGGGTCAAAATTGGCCACGCCCCAGGGTTCTCTTGGTTTATATATAGTGATATAGGAAAAACATGAAAAATCATTTTTCTCCGAAACTAATAGGACTAGACCTTAGATATTTGGTGTGGAGTATTGTGTAGAGAACCTTTACCAGTATTGTTTATATGTTGGCCCCAGGGTCAAAATTTACCCCGCCCGGGGGCCCTTAATATGTAAAAAAGGCAATCTTTAAAAATCTTCTTACTGGAAACCTCAATGCCTACAGTTTAGATATTTGGTATGTAGCATTGTCTAGTGGATGTCTACTAAGTTTGTTCAAATAATGTTCCCTGGGTCAAAATTGGCCACGCCCCAGTGTTCTCTTTGTTTACATAGATTTATATAGGAAAAACATGAAAAATAATTTTTCTCCAAAACAAATAGGTCTAGACCTTAGATATTTGGTGTTGAGTATTGTGTAGTGAATCTTTACCAATATTGTTTAAATGTTGGCCCTGGGGTCATAATTTGCCCTGCCCCGGGGGCCCTTAATATGTATAAAAGGAAATCTTTAAAAATCTTGTCTGAAACCACAAGGCCTAGAATTTTAAAATTTTGCATGAAGCAAGCTTTATCAAGCTTTTTCAAATTATTAGATTAGGTTAAAGGTTATGGAGGCTAAAAATAGATTTTTCTACTGTACCTCATAGAGCCTTCATTTATAGACCAATATCTTTGATATTCAATATATAGGTTCCTTGCATGGACCTCTACCCATGGATAGGATTTGAGGTCACTGGGTCAAGGTCAAGGTCACCATAGCTAATACTAGA
This sequence comes from Cyclina sinensis, assembly GCA_012932295.1. Classification (NCBI taxonomy): domain Eukaryota; kingdom Metazoa; phylum Mollusca; class Bivalvia; order Venerida; family Veneridae; genus Cyclina; species Cyclina sinensis. Next base: position 34,110,644 of record JAAONU010000007.1, on the reverse strand, counting down.
TATTTCTACTTTCTCTCATAGAGCCTTTATTTATTGACTGATATTTTACATATTTGGTTTGTAGGCACTTTTCAATTAAAAAATGAAATACTGCTTAACAGCAAACCTACAGCCAAAGTAATCAGGTGAGCGATCCAGGGCCATCATGGCCCTCTTGTTTCCTTTATTTTTTTTTTACAGAATGACATAATTGTGAGTTTAGAGAATGGGGACCTTCTGAAGTGTAACATACAAAATGCATTAAAACCTGCAAATGAAGATGAAGCAGACAGTTCAACAGAAGCTCCTAGAATATACAAACCATCACTTATCACTGAGGTAAAATCACAAACAGATTAGAAACTCCTTTATGAGTTGGTGGGATACACCATTTATTCATGAAGCAAGTCATCATTTTTCTAAAAGGTTAAATTGGATACAGATATATTGAAGTTTCAAACATTTCTTTAGTACATAGGGGCTTTTCTTCTATGCATAAAACTTTCATTTCTAGTCCTTTATTCATAAGTAAGGTATCATTTTGTAAAAAGGTGTATGCTCTGTTGCATACCATTGTTTTCATAAGGCTTAACTACATTTAGTTATGAAGATATTTGAGATAAAATGCAAATGAGACTTTGCAAGATCTTTTCTACCTACCATGAGATTTTGGAAGATTTGCATTAGTAGCTGGTATTTAAGGTCTTAAGACAAAATATACAGTATAAATGTTTTGTCTTCATTTTGTTTAGTTTAGTTGAAACATAATTATTTTAAATCTATTATTCTGAAATTTTGAGCAACTTATCTGAAATACTTTTAGGTTTCATATGTACTGCCTGGTATTGAAGCTTACCTGCCATGAAAAGTGATATTATACACTGAAAACAAACAAAATACAAGAAAGAAATAACCAAGTTGTCTGCTTTTTACAACTAGAATTTATTTATGTAACCTTTACATCACCATTTTCTTGAAAAAGAAAAAAAATCTCATCTTTGCAATTTGTATCTATAGTTTTGTCCAATTTTTAGTCACAGCACTTAAGTCTAAGGAGGTTAAATTACAAATTACCTCCAGTAAAAGAGATTTATCATTTATAATATATTTATTAATCTATAGGGTAGGTTTTCCTTGTTTTGAGACTGCCTTAGCTTATGATGTGATCTTAAGTTTAATTAAACCTTTTTCATTTTATCCACCGTTTTTGTACTGTTTTTAGGAAGAGGCCGCAAATATAAATACGATTGGTAAGAATGTTGAGGCAGAACTTCTGAGAGGGCACAAGAAGAGAATTATATATCTAGGGTTTGTTGAATACCTTAATGCTTTGATTACAGTGGATGAGAAAGGATTTATAAACAAATGGAAATACAACAGGTAAAAAGTACAGAAATATATAAGTAGCCTAACTTATAGAAAAATTTCAGTCATTTTCTCACTTATCTTACAGCTATTAAATACCAAGTCATAAAATTTGACAGTTCTTGAAAATACTTAAGCTTTAACTAAGAGGTAAAGAAGAAATACTATATAAAAGTTAAGATACTTACGTTGCAGTCCTTCAGAAAAAATAAAGATAACATGCAGAAACACATAAAATTATCATAGAGAATTTTCATTGATGGTAAGAAGTACCATTAGAATCTAAATGAAAGCCAGTGCACTTTAGTCATTGAGGTTAGACAGGGGGAGGGTTCATACCGTGCTTGTTTTGTTTTTCAGCAAGTACAAATCATCATTTGGCTGGTTTATCCCATCAAGAAAGTATAGACTGGAAACATCAAAGATAATGTACAAGGAATCGGGAACTGATAAACCAAAGGTGACAAAAACAAACAAAAACTATTCACATTTTTTCTTTAAAAGACCTCAGTTTAAGGATATATGAACAGAACTGTTAAATGTTGGGTTTGCATAGAAACATGGAAAAGAGAAAAGGTCAATATGGACCCACTGATCCTCTGTCATAGAAAACATTTATCCCAAATACTGACATTATCACAGTCACAGGCTTGAATGTTAAGAACTTAACACATAATGGTATGAAAAAAGAGATGATTTGAACTCTGCTTGTGCTGTATGGAAAAAAAAAAAAAGAGATTCATATATTCTAGTTTAAAACAGATGGTAAAATGAGATAAAAAAACATATATAATCTAAATTCAGAGTATCTCTGCTTGCACATGTAAGAAAGGGAGGTTGGATTCTAGTTTGAAATGGACTCTTAATATGCATAATCCAAGTATAAATTTCTGTGTTGTTCTTTCCCAGCTGAAGAACAGAAACTGTTACTATGATCACTGTGCTGTTCTATTCTCTACCCTTTCTGCAGGTTGTGTTCACAGACCAGACAGCAGAAGGAAAAAAGCCCAGAACGAGGCAGGAAATAGCTGCCCAGAGAAGAAGAGGTAAAACCCTACATGTATATCTTGCTATCCTGTCCCAAGTAATTTTGTTGACTCTTTTTCCCCACTGATTATTTCATTCACCTTCAAGGAAATCAAAAGTGTATACATTTTCTTGGTATTGGATGTGGGTTGGCCCAACATTTCTGATAATGTAGGCTATAATGCTGTAGGGACCAAGGTTAGAGTTGAAAATGTATTTCCTTTCTTGTTATTACTTATTTGTGATAATAGAATATACATACATTCATTGATAATAAACATAAAATCAAATTAAACAACATTATATGGAAAGAGTAGTTTGAGGAGATAAAGATTTAAAAATAAATTATAAAATGAATATCACAGTAAACTTGTGGACAAGTTAACATCTCAGAATTATACTAATACTACTTAGTATTAAATTCTTAATTAAGTAACAGAAATGTATGTCTCAAAATATATATTACATGTATATCCATACAGTCATTGGAAAATGCAAAAAGTTTGCTAGCTTTGATTCAAGTATAAAATTTTCTAATAAGGTAGGGGTGATAAATAAGGGTTAAAGCCACCTTATTTATTGTGCTTCTTGTCCTTGTAGTCCCCTAACATTTAAGTATATGTTTCAACCCCACCACACAGGGGTCAAGGTCACTGGGAACAGTTTAAAGCACAATATATTTGTTTCTTTCAGTGCAGAATACCATAGACAACATGCAGCTTGGAGATCCTTGGCATGAACAATATATGGAGGAGGATGAAGTTATTGTAAGATAATAACACAAGTGTAGTTTTCTGTTGCTTTAATAACACTGTAATGCCAGCCAGGGAAGATCGAGAGTGTATTTAAGGCTGGTCTTTTCACAGTTTTTGGTTGGAGTTTTAGTTATATGCCCACAAACTTAGTTTGGTGGGGTTATAATTTTAGGGGTCAGCTTGTCATTCTGTGAGTTGGTGGGTACAGAGAACAGTTGCAATTCATTAATGAAACTTCTTTTGTATACATGTATAACTTGTATTGGAATTTAGCATGGGATTGTGTTTGGGATGTCTGGATTCAAGGTCATTGTAACAAAATTTAGAAAAATAGTTTCCAGTCAATAACTTCACATGAGAATGACATATTGAAATGAAACTTAGTGTGTACTAAGTAACTTTTATTCAACTGTCGCTTGGGATTGTGTTTTGGATGTATGGAATCAAGGTTACCGTTTCTAAAATCCAGTCAATAATCTCACTTTAGAATATTGTAATGCAATGAAAATTGGTGTGTAAGTAGCTTGTATGCATTTGTGATTGCATTTATTCCTTTTGCTTTTGTTTCTTTGTTTATGCTTACCTGTGTATGTACTAATTATGTAAGAAGTTCATGCATTTAAAGTGAGCTACTCCTGGTAATCGCCACCTGTTATATGTGTAGAAAGTTGGAATCGGAAAGACCTGGTTGAATTTCACAGACAGTCAGTTATAAATTCAAAATCATTGCTAATCATTTTTGTTCATTTCAGTTACAAATCTTTGCTCCAAGAGGTGTGATAGCAGAGACTGGAGCGATGTTCCACCTGGTATATAGGCATGAAGAAACTGATCAGTTATCAACATACATAACCCGGCTATACAAACCTGTAAAAGTGAGTATGTTTAACCTTCACCCTTGTTGCCTGTATGACCAGTGTAGACCATGATCAAGCCTGCTCATCTGCACTGTTCGCTATTCAGTGACCAAGTTTTCAAATGATTCCCCTAAAAATTGTAAAAAAGTTAATTAGGACTCTGTGTGGGTCATGTCTATTTTAGAAATTGAACAGGGTAAGGTTTTAAGGAGAACTCTAGAATGTTAAAAAAAATGCAGAAAAACTAATATATTTCAGATAAAATTTTCATTTTGAAGGCTACTGAAGGTTGTCTGTTTAGCAGTTAACCTTATAGCTGCCTTAGTCATTGGTAACCTTCATCTGGCCACAAAATTTAACTACCATTCAGTACATTGAATTTCCTCAAAACAATCCTTTTCTGCTCATAAATATAAAGTCAATGTTACTGTTTATTGATATATAGACATGCGACCTTGACCTGCAAGATGACCTTTTTCAAGGGTCAAGAACATGCCCTTGAGACTCTGAGTGCCTCTTTGAAGTAATTTTCTTAATGAAGTAAAGAAAAATATCATATTTTAGACTAGGTAGGTCATTTTATAATTATGAAAGAGTCCATTTTTTTTGTCCACAGGTAAAGTGTGCAAGAATAGTAGATGTTGTTGGATCACCAACAAGCACAGAGCTGATTGTAATGTTACTGTTTGGTCCTTATCCACCTAAAGGTATGATATTTCCACTGTACCATTTTGGATAAGTTTGGATTCATGATTTTATAACTAAAATTTTAACAGAGTATTGATATATTAGCCTCTCCTACCTTCAAAAGAGGTTGAAACAGTTGTTAGATAAACAAAATGTTTGTAAACATCTGCAATAACTTAATAATCAGGGTCCAAGCTTTAAGATTTAACGTCGCACGTAAAAATCTAAGATGGCAGGGGGCAAAGGGTGTAACAAGAAGGTTTTGTCTTTACCCCATAGTCTGTTGATAATGTAGAATTTATTTTACAGTTGATGTGCCCTCCTATTTTTAGTCAAAGAGCTATGTGTTACAATTCAGATAATTTCCTTTACAATTCCTGTTGCTGTGTGACACTGCTTAATGTTATATTTCAGGTCCTCACGTGACCATTTTCATCATTGACCTTACAAAGTTAGAACTTCGTGACTTCCGTAAAGATATTGAACTTTCTATGCAGGAATTTACTCTCATGGCAACTAAGACTATCATTTCAACTGATGTAAGTACTTTTATCAGAGGGCAACTCCAGTAAGACATATATCCCACTTCAGGAATTATGTCAAGGTGGAAGGTGGGGGTGGGGAGGGTTTATATATGTTTTATTTTCTTGTCAAACAAACTTCTATTCAATATATGTTTTACTGGATTGACAGTTAGTATTGAAAAGTGTGAATATGTCAATTTATGAAATTTTGTAGTTAAAATCTTAATATTAAGCTGTAATGGTTTTTGACACTAAAGGCATCAGTGACCTTAGGGCAGTTATGATTTTTATTTGTGTGTGTGTGCATAGCATCAGGTGTCTTAAAGTACTCAGTAAGAATAATGATTTACGTGCATAGAGTAGATAAGAATGATATGAAAAAGGCAGAGTCTAATGATCTTTATGATGAAAAACGTAGACCAACATTAATCTTAATAGTCAGAAAACTTGTGCTTTTTGAGAGAAATGTAAAAAATGAACCTTCTCTTCATTTGATGGGTCACAAGGTGCTTTTGTATTGTTACAGATAACCCGGTATTTTGGACCAACAGGTTCAGAATATTTGTTTATCATATTTAATGGAGTTCTTCGATGTTTGTCCCTGACAACTGGACAGCCTGTTGTGAAAGTGGGTCAGCAGAAAACACACTTTGTAGACGATGATGAAGATGATGATGATGAAAAAGGTGATTTTTTGCAGAGATAATAGACTGATTTGTGTCAAGCATTTTAACAGAAGCATTTTTTATTCATTTTAAAACTGGTCTGGTTTCAATTCTCAGGGTTGAACAAACAATAAGATGTATTTGTGAAAAAGATAACAGGCATATTATTACTGTGACATATGTACTCAGAATCTGCCTAAGCATATTGGCTAGAAAAAGAAGTTTTTTAGTTCTATAGTGTTACATTTTGCCATACAGACAGTGATGGTAAGTAAGTATATGCAAAGCTGCAGAGTCACAGATTTGTTGTTGCACTCAAACTGTTATTCTTCCTGAAAGTTGAGCATATATATGCTTTTTCCATACAACTGTCCATCTGTCTGTCCATCACGTTTCATATGTGGACCACTACTCAAAGACACTTGAAACAAACTTGAAACTTCATGTATAGATAGATCTCATAAAAGAGGTGCTCAAGAGCTATAACTCTTTTTGCATATTCTTTTATGTATTGCCCTTTTTGAGTTTACATACTCTAAGTGAATAAAACTATGTGTACTTTGAATGTTACTCTTGGATCAAACATGATGCACTTCAAATCGTCATTGATTTTTCCAACAGTATATCCTTTCTTTAATTAAAAATACAGAGGAAATGCTTAAGGTTTAGAATATTAAATGCACAGAACTTACAGAAATTGTCCCAGTATTATTTTAAATTTATTCTATATTTATTTTTGTAGGGGAGGAATTCAAAGGTTGTATAGTTGATGAAAGATTGCTCCAAGCTCCTGCTGACTCAGAGTGTACTGTCGTCTGCTTCGAGGGCAGAATACACTGTGTTGTATTTGCAAGGGTAAGTAACTCTCAGGACAGTTCTTAAGGAAGTTAGCTACTAGTGCAGATGTAACTATAATCTTGACCAAACTAAACACTTGGCGTACAATTATAAACTTGAAAAAGATGATACAAACATATAATTTGAAAGTGCAGCCTTTAAGATAAAAAAAAAGCAGGTTTTGACTAATCTAATGTTTTTTATATTGTTTTTCAGAAACTTGCACGGATGTATGTGATTACGTTTGAAGATAAAAATGTGTATAATGACAGACGAGCCATGTGGAAAACTCGAACAAACATGTGAGTTTCTTTTAAGCACTGATGCAATTCAAAGTGATTTAAATGTAAAAGTTTTTTTTTTTCGGAAAAATCTATGTTAAGATAAGAAATGAGAAGATGTTGAATTCTCAGTTTCCTACAGTTGTTGTTAGTTTTTGAAAAATATGAGAGTGGTTAAAGGTTAAATCAAAGGAAAAGTGTGATGAAAGTTGGCAAATACGGGACAGTTTTTACCTTTTACTCTTATGAGTTTTATTTCTATTGCTTATTTGAAGCAGAAATGATTCAGCAGTGAAAAGAAATAAAAGTTTTTTCTAATGTTCACATTTTTCTTTTCAGGCCAAGACATAAACTGATACCAACAGAGCTACGTGTAAATACACACAACTGGAAACTTGATGATGTTCAACATCCCACTGTAAATGTGCGGAAGATTCTCTTGAAAAAGATTGACATGGAGATGAGAAAAGCGGGGCTTATCAGGGATCATCCAAAGGTCATCCGTAGACTAGCACTCTCCGATAAAGTAGAGAACTACAGAAGTCTTGATAGAGTGGTGAGAGATCTTTTTACAAATGTCAGTCTTAATCTTGCTAAATTGTTTTAACTGACGCGTATTTTTCAGGGTTGTCATTACCATTTCTAGTTTAAAGGGGTCTTCATTTTGAATTTAATACATGAAAAGGCAACAGTACAGACCATAATCAGACTGCAGTCTGCATGTTTAGGTTGACCGTGAACTGTATTGGTTACAAATTAAAGGCAGGGGAATAATGAAACTTAATTTAATACTTTGTCACTGTTGAGGTTGATGTTGTGACATGCCTTTTAGTGTAAACTGTAAAGAAAGGGTACACTGTGAAACCTCTGTCTGTTACATTGATTCTTTGTTCGAGAAACATTTACCATTATGATTGTATGGGTGATGGAACTTTTTTGTGTTCTAGAAATTATCTTAAAAACAATTTTGCAGATGCCTGTTTTTAATGTGTACCGTACTGCACAAGAGCCTGTTATATTCAGATAATAAGCTGTTCTTTTGCAATTCGTTGTTTTTCTGTCACAGATAATCATTTCTTTTGTCATCTACAGCAATGACCAAGTCTTTGTTCTGCCAAACTCAGCCGTCTGCTAAGACTTTGAATGCTTAAAAGAGTAGGGTTTTCCTTATCAAATTTGCCTTTATTTCTTAAAGGTGACAGAAAGTACTCTTTTGGAGAAGGAAGGAGTGATGCAAAAGAGAGCAGCTAGCCGGTTGTCAATGGCAACACCAGAACCTGCTGACGATGAAAAATTCTAGTGTTTGGCTCTCGTGTTCTTTTGAATATGTCAACAAAGACAGCTGAAACAGTTCAGATTTCATCATACCGTGTTAAAATGCAGGGTTCTTACAACAGGTGGTCATTAGCAGTCTACAAAAGATGATAAATCAAAGGTTAAAGCTTGCAGTTAGATTTGATTATGTTGATGGTTATGCATGAACAAATTGACAAATCTTTATTTTTTTTAATTCTGAATAGTGATTTAGTTCTTGCTAACTTCTGTAAAACCGATGAACAGATGTCATGTATAAAAAAAAACAGATGATCAGTTGAGAATTAAATGGATATTGTGGAGAGACCTAGTATGTGGTATCTTTGCACCAAAAGCCATTGAAAAACCAAAAAACAGTGTACTGAATAATTTGGCTTTTTGTAATGACATTGTAATGGGTATACAACACAGGAGTCTTCCCAGCAAAATTGAGAACATTAAACTACATGTATTTCAAACAGTTTACTTCAAGATTTAGAAGAGTGCTTGTGAGAATAAAGGTCTTTTTATTTATGAACATCTCATATGAACAAAATTTACATAAGTTCTGAATAAAAAAGTCATTATTTATAGTTTTTGACATGAGCTTTATAGGGGCATTTTTCATGTAATAAATTCCTTGTGACATTAGTTTGTATGCTATCATATAATCATTATGTTTGAACTGTATTTGATTCAGTAATATCCTTTCATGAATATCATGTATACGAGTACATCTGTCTGATTGTTTTCATCTGTCATATCTGTTGGATTCATATGATTTTTGATATCTATAACAACTTGCTTTTATGAAGTTGTTAAAGGCATGACTTACAACATATGACACAAAAATACATGACTCACCATTTATTAGATCTATGTGTAAAAAAGCATGAATTGCAATGTGTGACATTCATATGGAGAGAAAAAGGTAGCATGATTCATCTTGTATATCACTGTAGCCACATACTAAGCGTAATTCCATGATAAATTTTATACTTACATGTATATTTGTCTTCATACAATCATAAGTTAATATGAACTGTAATGATTCTTTCAGTGCTGGATACTGTGATAAAAAAGATAATGCTCAAGTTTTAATGACAGTTTTCTTGTTTTGATTTGTTGCCTTGCCTTTTTATTGTGTTATTTTGTATTAGTTAAATTTTAGTTAAATCAGGTGAATTTAAGTCTTCATGATTTTAATTTTTTCTTAGTTAATTAGAGCAGAGTTTGTTTGCAATAGTTTCCTACTTAGTGTATTTCAGTGCTTATTTTATAATTTTTTACATGTTTGTTTTATCCACGTGATTTATTTTTTTCAAAGATTGTCAGATTCCAAATGTAATATGTATGAGATGTATAAAAACTTACTGTTGATCTGATGGAAAGGTTTTGTTTTTGTGTGCAGAGGAAGAGAGAATCTATTAATTGTTGTTTGCTTGGGTTTGGAGGGGAGGGGGCCAGTGGAGGAGGTGTATTTTGGATGTATAGCAAAGGAAGGCCCATATGGATAATGAATCATAGATCATAGAAAGTGTTGTACAATTTAACAGTATTGTGAACAGTGTTGTCTTGTAAATGTAAATGTTAAGCATAATTTGTAATGTAATATTTATTACAGAGAGTTATTAAAGTAAAATATATTCTCCACCCTAGGAAGGCAAAATAAAGAAATTCTGTCATTATGTCTGGGGCAGTCTTTTGGTACATAAAGGAGTGTTTTTTTTCTTGTCAGTAAGATTAAAAAAAGAGGGTGAGGCCATTTTGAAAGTGCTTTCCTATGATGGGATATATGTTTAACTGGAATGGCCCTGAGAAATAGTATGATAATGATATGTATAAATGTATTTTCGTAAAAATACTTACAAAATATAAAAAAATGCTTTGACAATGAAAGAAATAAAATGTAAAAGAACTGAAAATATTTATTGTCCTTTTTGTCAGTAATGCAGTTTTAAATGAATTTGAAATATCTCAAGATTAAAGTTCTGCTATATATACTCCTCACAAAAAGTCAAGCAACAAACATTTAAACTGTGAAAAAATTTTAATGAGACCTCAATAGTAAATGAATAGGTGCACAAATAATCTTCAACATTTCATCAAGTGAAATTTAACAAAGCATCTTGGAAATCCATTCCGATCTCACGATACTGTTCACAGAAAAGTATGGCACATGGAAAACAGGTGTTGTAAAATGTAAACAGCCAACGCAAATTTCAAATACTTAAGGTCAAAAACACGCGAAACCATTTTCAATAGCGTGTGTGACCCCCGTTAGCACCAATGCAGCCCTGAATGCGGCGTGGCAGCGAGGCAATTAAACGGTCCTGCTGGTTCTGTGGGATAGCTCTCCACCCTCTCACAAGGCTACTTCCAGGGCATCCAGAGTGTAGGGACGGACGTGCATGCCATAAACAGCTCGCCCAAGAATGCCCCACACGTGCTCGATGGGGTTAGGTCTGGAGAACGGGCTGGCCAATGAAGGCGAGCGACATTGTTGTCTTTCAGTTCATTTTGAATGACTCGTGCTCTGTGACATGGCGCATTATCATCCATAAAAAGGTATTCTCAGTAAGTCATTTGGGCGATCACTTGAGGCCTGATGACGTCATTAAAGTAGCGTTCAGCATTCAGCGTGCCTCTCCGGAACAGCACAAGATCTGTACGTCCTCCAGCCCATATGCCTCCCCAAACCATCAAAATGCCGCCCCCATAACGGTCGTGTTCTGCAATAGCACAAGCCGCAAATCGTTCCCCTGGCTGTCTCCAAACTTCATGACGCCCAGCATTGGAATCCAAACTGAATCTGTACTCATCAGTAAAAAGAACTCTTCTCCACTGATTCAGCCTCCAATTTCCATGTTGGCGAGCCCAGTTGAGACGAGTCTGACGCTGACGCTGACCCAGGGGGACCCGTTGTACTGGTTGGCGTGAACGGAAGTCAGCCTGGTGAAACATGTTCCGCACAGTTTGAGTGGAAACTCTGGTTCCTGTGGCAGATTCCTGGTCGGATTGCAGTCTTCTGGCGGTCACAAAGCGTTGGCGCCTTTCAGAAGTGACAAGGTACCGATCCTCTCGTTGTTGTAGCCCTCGGACGACCACTTCTTGACCTTGCCGAGAAATGTCCAGTTGCCTGGAAGCGTTGAAAGGCCCTGTGGATGACGCTTCTGTGGACGCCGAGCTGCCTAGCAACGTCACTCTGGGAAACATCACCCTGAAGCATTCCAATGGCATGAGCCACCTCAACTTCTGTCAAAACTCGCCGAACCATTGTCACTAGTGAAAATTGTACAGAAACTAGTCTTGGTTATCTTTTTAATGAGTGCAATGACGAAGCATAAAACGGAACTCAGTCTGAACAGTCTGATTTGACAAATAAAAAAAACGCGAAATAGTACCCAACACATCAAGTGCCGACTTCTCGTTTTGCACGTGCATCTTGTGCTGAGTGTTAACGGTGCTTGGTTGCAATGATTACGTGCTTTTCTTCACATGTACACTTATGTGAATATATGTGTCATAGGATCAGAACGAGAAAGAAATGATTTTGTTGCTTGACTTTTTGTGAGGAGTACATATACATTTCGTATTTGGTAACAGCTTTCCGTATCTTAGACAAATATGAATAGTCTAAAACTGATAGAAATACATTGTAACAATTATAAAAATGTACAGCCATGGACTTACGCATTATACTATTAGTTTATGTACAGAGAGCCACTGATAAGACCACTTTTATTATTAGTAAGGGAAAATTAGTCATTTGAAAGAACCCAAGTCTAAAACTGAGACCCAATATTAAAACATGACATCCATATTTAAGAATGTTTCGCAGTTAAGATCGAAGTTACTGTGGCCATATTAGTAGGTTTTCACATTAACATTGTATTCTTTCATGGTACAGCACATTTTCGCAGTCATGGCTTTTTGCACTTAGTCATTGGCAAGTGAGACAGTTTCATTTTGTACATAAAAGCAGGAGTGATAGGGGGATCATTTTAGAATTTGTTGCCTAGTTTACAAAACTGAAGATCACTTGATTGGCAATCTATGTAGGTCTTGTGCCTTTATCTCACTGACCTGAGGGTTGTTGGTTTGAGCCTTGCCAAAACCCGAACTGTATAATTAGATAGAGAAGTGACCAGTTGTTGCAGAGAAATATAATCTAAGTAGTAAGTACGTGTACAGAACAATGACAGAATGATGACTTAAGGAAACTGCCTCTGGACATAATGAGTGATGGTTCAGCTAGTACAATAAGAATACAATAAAATTCCACTGTATGATTACAACAAAGTATGAAAACTGTGAGGAAATGGCAGCCTGCTAGTAACGATTTCTTAAAGCCATCAAATACAAGAGAGGCCATGTGTTTGGAAAGATGCTATATCTAAACACCTATACAATTCCTGATATTTTTCTGACCATATGTCTCTTACTTAATTGTACCATCCATCTATTCAATGTTTCTGTCTTTCATTTTTTCACCCTTTTCAGCTTTTTTGTCTTTATCTTTTTATTTGTCTGACTTTGTTATTATTTCCATTTAATATGTGTTCATTAATGTTTCCCATCTATGTCTGTTTCCCATCAGTTCCCCTACTCTTCTATCTTTTCATCATTTTTTAGTTTATCAATCTTTCCATTTGCCTTTTCATCAATCAGTCCATTATATTCATCTGTGCCCCATTTTCTTTCCCTTGTCTGTTCCTCAATTTTATTGATTCTTGTTTGTTTCTGAATCATTATAGCTGTGTGTTCCCCAATCTTTACATTTGTCTGGTCATTTAACGTACAACTTGTCTGTTCCTTAATTGTTGTATTATTTTGGAATGTTCTTCAATCTTTCCATTTGTCTATTCAGCAATCTTTCTTGTTGTGTATTCCTCAAGCTTACCATCTGTCTTATTGTTGATCAATTCATTTGTCTGTCTTTTAATTTACCATTAAGTTTATATGCTACCAATTTTTTAATCTCTGTTTTCGGTTTGTTCATAAATTATATAGTTACCATTTGTTTTATTTGTAAACGTTGGATCCAATTGTCTGTTTGTCCGATTTTGTCTGTTCATGAATCTTTCCATTTGTCTGTTGATCATCCATTAGGACAATCTTTTCTTTTTACCAATCGTTTGAAAATTTCTACCTGGTACTTAATTTCTTGCCCACCAGTTCAAGCATGACCCGATATATGTCAATGTTGCTGTTCATCAATCGACTTATCTCTCTGCTCCTCTATGTTGTGTCTTTCTTTCGACCTTTGAATTCACTGTCCACCTGTCTGTCTCTGTTTTTTTTTTGTTTTCTTCTGTTTATCTTTCTATCTGTTTGTTTACATGTTTGGTTGTCAGTGTGTGCACATAACTGTTTGTCCACCTGACTGTTCAGTCATTCTTTTCTTGTTTAGTTGTCTACCTGTTTGAATTGCATCTGTTTCAAATTTGCACTTCCTCAGCTACATCTATTTCTCAAGAGAATATGTTATAGGTATGTTGTTATATAGATAAGCCATATAATGGTCTTGTGTCCGAAAATATATCTCCTCGCAGTGATCTTCATTCTTCAGAAAAAAATCTCTGCCGCTGTATACTACGGTGGCACGCACTACTTTTTTTAAAGTTGCACTTCTCCTTCTTATGTCGTTCCCTGGAGAAACCCACTCGATATACTGTATGTCGTGGTAACGAGTTACTAAGTCGTAAGACTGACATTCAAAAATAGAAGTGTGCAAATTAAAACAAGTTTTGCATTGGAGAAAAAATGTAGCACATTAAAAAAATGACCTGTGGATGCAAGCTATGTCGTGGGAAAAACTTACTGATGTGGTTGTAACAAGTTAGGTACGTAGGGAACGAGGTAGCAAAATTTGTGCTACTCTTTTTTTCAATGTTATACTTAAAAATGCACTACTCGTTTTCAAGTAGTTCCAGCGACAAAGCTACCTTGCTCCACTTATTTACTGCACATATCATTTTTTCTATTACGCTACCTATTTTAGTGCACTTCACTGTTTAGGAATGTAATACTTTTTTTTAAAATGCACTTCTCTCTTTTTATGTTGTTTCCACGTCTTGGTAATTACTAAGTTACTACTGAGTTAGCATCTAGTGGGAATGACATAAAACGAGTAGTGTATGTCACCTCTGTGCCACCGTATTTTACACATTATGATTTTTTTAAAGAAATTATTTTTTTCTCTTACTTTGTCCACTTATAAATTACATCAATTTACATGTCTGGAAAAACTTGAACATCTTGTTCATTTACTTTAGACCATTATCATGAGACATGCCTGCCAGCAGTGTTTATTTTATTTAACCCGGAACATGCTGAAATTTTGTAATGGATTTGCCCAGCTTTGAATTTGGAACAGTCCATTCAAAGTTTAAGGGATTTTAATATCAAAATACAAAAATGGAGCTACCAACAGTATAGAATCTGGTCAGACTGCACGGATGTGCAGGCTGACCTGGCTCTATACTGGTGGCAAAGGCTAATCACTTCCGGTTCCAGCACGTTAAGGGTTAAAGGAAAGCAACCGCTGTATGAGTTTGCCGAAAAGTAAGGTGGCAGATGCAAGTTTCACACTTAAATTCAGTGACCGACGACAACTCAAACTTTGAGCGCCTCTCTGACAATTCCATTAGACCAACCTGAAAAGAGAAGTACAGTTATTTTTAAAGGAGTCAAGGCAATCTACAACAATAACATTAACTTCAAACCAAACACTTCTCTTCAAACATCAGCTGCAAGAAAGAACTGCAAAACGCCCAACTTTTCTATCCGAGGCCGAAGCAAATTCTATAAAACAGACAAATTGCCTTAAATTCAAAGGACGTGGACACAATTCTTCCTTGTAGCGACAAGTTCCTAACTGCAAGAAAGTCGGTAAATGCGTTATTTAGCTAATAAGTGAGTGATCTAAAATGGACAAATTCCCGCTAACGTAATACTTTCTTCTATTTCAATTATACGACAATGTAAAATGCCACTGTATACTTAGTACAATGTACTTTTAAACTTTACGTTATATATGGTCAAATATGTCCGTCGTCTTTTTGACAACCGCAAAACACGAAACATCATCTGGAAGACATCGGAAAGGATATCAAATATTTGATTGTAGTGTCAATATGCATTTGATAAAAACTGCAAAAAAATCGACCGATTAGTTACTGAGCTACACTCAAGCAAAGTCAGTGCTCGAAATTCCTGATTTCGCGGTACTTTCTTCAACTACAATGTTTCTATGTATAACGACGTAACTCAGCCAAGTTTTCGCCTTTTTCTTTCTTTTGAATTGTGCGTGCACACTAAACAAAGTTCTCTACTATGCAGCCCTGGGCAACATATTCTAACTCGTTATTGTCTCACCGCAGTTATCCCGCACTCCACCCGGCGCAACTACATACTTATATAGTATACGCTATATATGGTAATGTTTATACGCCGTGTTTTTTAGAACTCAGAAAAACGGAACTCTCCTGCACCATAATGAAGACATACAAACGTGAAAGCGGATAGCAAATGTTTATTAGTAGTCAATTTATTTTGATACCAATTACTAGAAAATCGGTCGATGGGTTAAAGTGAGCTAATCTCATTTCGCGATAATTTCTTCTATAAGAATGCATTTATACTTGACGATGCAATGCAATAAACGAGTGAAGTACTGCATTCTAACAAACTGCCCTTTAAATGAGAATACAACAAAGGAAACAAAGATTAAACAGGTCTTAAACGTTTACTCGTACTGTCAATTTTGATTTGGTATTACCAACAAGAGAATCGGTTCACGCATTACTGAGCTAAACTCGCACAAAATGAAGGAATGAAACAGCGCAACGCTGCTTGAAGCACCCAATTTGTGCAAGTGTAGCTCAGTGAAACATGGGCCGATATTCTTGCAAGTAGTATCACCTTGACGTTAACGCTACAAGCTAAAGTTTAACACATCCCCATGCCTGCAAGTTTTCAAGATAATGCAGGAAAGTCTAAAAATTTGACTTCTCAAAAACAAGAAGTATAGAATTTACCAATACATACGTACTATATAAGTAGGATTTTCCAACATAAGAAGCGCAAGCCAATACCGTGCCAGAAAGTGTTGACCAGGGCTGCTATGTAAAGACAATAAAAAACGAAGTTTTATGAGTTACATTGCCATATTTAGAGGCATTGTAAAAGAAGAAAGTAGCGCGAAAGCGGGAATTTGCGCGCTTTGGAGCACTCACTTTGCGCGACTGTAGCTCAGTGAAGCACGGGCCGATTCTCTTGCAAGTAGTATCAAATTAAAATTCACGCTACAAGCTAAAGTTTGAGACCCCTCCCACGTCTGTACGTCTTCGGGATGGTGCAGGAGAGCTCCGTGTTTTTGAGTTCTCAAAAACACGGCGCATAGAATTTACCATATATACATAACGTGTACTATATAAGTGGGCAGTTGCGCCGGGTGGAGCGCGAGCCATTATCGTGCCGGAAAGGGTTGACCAGGGCTGCTGCACCGTAGAGAACCTTGTTCAGTGCGCACGCGCTAAACAAAACACAGGCAGAGAAAGGCTGACAGTTTCCTGGGTTGCATTGCCATATTTAGAGGCATTGTAAAAGAAGAAAGTAGCGCGAAAGCGGGAATTTGCGCGGTTTGGAGCACTCACTTTGCGCGACTGTAGCTCAGTGAAGCACGGGCCGATTCTCTTGCAAGTAGTATCAAATTAAAATTCACGCTACAAGCTAAAGTTTGAGACCCCTCCCACGTCTGTACGTCTTCGGGATGGTGCAGGAGAGCTCCGTGTTTTTGAGTTCTCAAAAACACGGCGCATAGAATTTACCATATATACATAACGTGTACTATATAAGTGGGCAGTTGCGCCGGGTGGAGCGCGAGCCATTATCGTGCCGGAAAGGGTTGACCAGGGCTGCTGCACCGTAGAGAACCTTGTTCAGTGCGCACGCGCTAAACAAAACACAGGCAGAGAAAGGCTGACAGTTTCCTGGGTTGCATTGCCATATTTAGAGGCATTGTAAAAGAAGAAAGTAGCGCGAAAGCGGGAATTTGCGCGGTTTGGAGCACTCACTTTGCGCGACTGTAGCTCAGTGAAGCACGGGCCGATTCTCTTGCAAGTAGTATCAAATTAAAATTCACGCTACAAGCTAAAGTTTGAGACCCCTCCCACGTCTGTACGTCTTCGGGATGGTGCAGGAGAGCTCCGTGTTTTTGAGTTCTCAAAAACACGGCGCATAGAATTTACCATATACAGTCGAAATTGTATTAAGAGACCACTCAAGGGACTGCCAAAAAGTGGTCTCTTAATAAAGTGGCCTCTCAATAGAATTCAGGAAAATTTCGAGATTAAATACAGGGTTCCATATAAATACTACAAGTCATTGATATAACAACATGTTTTATAACAACAGAAACAGTATACTATATCATGTATGTATTACACTTTCATAATCACAATTATGCCTTTTTAAAAAAGTCATCAATACGTGTTTGTTTTTGTTTTGTAGTAGAAATGTGTGTGAAAATGTGATCTACGCACATAATACTATCTAGCAGGTCATTGTGACCATGAAACAAAGCATATTGTCTTATATTGTTAATATGTTCATGCACATCTCCTGTATTTCCCACCTCAGAAGCGAACGCCATGGCCCGTTCAATAATTAGGGGTCCTAAAACAAACAATCAATAAAAGTTAGACCTACCTGAACCACAACATTCTCCGTATGCTTACATTTTATCCGTAAAAAATCAAAACAAGGAAATAAACCGGAAATACATTAATGTTTGGCAACACTAAATTAATCACGACTTAATATCTGTCGCTATCGGCATTATTTTTAGTAAACAGTAATAACATGCTTATATAAAATATTGTTTTTGAAAATTATCGGAATAATTAGAATTTAATATTTAAATTCGCTTACCAGACACTGGCAGTCTCCTAGATACAGCATCTTTAAACCAAGCTAATGTTAAATCGTTTATATCTTCATTTCCCGTTTGTCTGCGCACTCGCTTCCTGTCACCAGGGGCATTATTTTCATAGTCAGTCATTAGTTCGGCTTTCCTTTTTAAAATATTTTGGACCTGGGTCCTTCCTATTTTAAATTCCTCTGCAATTTTTCTTGTACTTTTTGTTTTTGACCGCTCAATCACTAATATTCGTTCGTCTAACGTTAAAACTTTTCTTTTTGATGGTGTCGCCATGATGATGGCTTGACATTTACTGTGACAAATACATATATTGATAAAGTAATTGGCGATTTTGGTGAACACTTTTCTAAAACCAATGACCATGAAAAATATTTGTTTGTTTGCTTGTACACACCAAACCTTCTCGCTGATTAAACAGGTGAGAATGCCCGTAGGGCCGATTGTTTGTCACGGCCGTTTAATAGATACTTTAACACGTAATTTCGTACATTTGGGCCGACATTTAGTGGCCGCTGGCCGCGATATAAAATCGTCGTTTAATGGAATTAAATTATATAGTAAAAATCATCGGGAGGGATTTTATGCGGCCGCTTAATAAAAAAGTCGCTTAATAAAGGTGGCCGCAAGTACGATGCCGACTGTACTTGTTTCAGGTGTATGTTTTTTTTTCCCTATTAGATCTTTTGGCTTTATAGTGTGCCGCTGTTAATTTATTGCTTAAATCAATTCCTTTTTTATATTTTTTTTTTATTATATTAACCTATCATGTCTTACAGTATCAATTAACAGTGTGCATTACATTTATCTATTTAACTGTTTACTTATTTTTTACATTATATATTTTTAGTGTTTTTATTTTATCTTATAATGCTGATGTTTCCTACTTCTGTGGGACTTGTGGACTTGTTGTAAATAAAATCTTGAAATCTTGAAACTTAATGTGCATTTTTATTTTACTTTTGCTTGGTGCTTGTTTAATATTTCATTCCTATATTTTCTTTTTCTTTTTGAACCTGTTTATGGTTGCATTTTATTTATTATTTCATGGATTTGATTATATTTTTTAATGATTTACTTTTAATTATTGTAATGATTTATTTTTCTTTTATTTTCACATATAATTATACATTGTAAAATATGTGATTTCTGTTCACTTTATTCAAAGTGTACTAATTTTGTTTTAATTAATATCATATATGGTCCTACTTTGATTACTTTTATTTTATCAATCCAAGTACATGCTGTAGAGGATATCTTGTTAATTGATCAAACAACAAATAGTTTCTAGCTGCTATAAAATGTTTGCCTTTGCTCTGTTGCCCTTTTCTATCCTATTCTGTATAGAGTATCAGTAAAATAAGTTCTGTGTTATAACATTTTAAAGTTATATTAGTGGTGAAAATGACTCTGGTAGGTTAAATTTCATTTATGTTGCTTTTATAAGTTACAGAAGTCTTTGTATCTTCTAATTTTCATGGTTTCTGAACATACAGTGTGTTTTCAGCTTTAATCTTGACTGAACATTAAGCTTACAGTTGGTACATATTAAGTCATGTATGCACACATCCTGACAAGGCCTTGTCATCTTCATATCAAGTAAAAATAAGACAATTTGTGACTATGAAGAATTTAAATTGGACAAGAAAGTAAGGCAAACTGTAAGCAGTAAATTGTTGATTAATTTTAGGGTATGCCACTTTAAGTAAAGATATGCTTCATTTCTTGATGAAGGCAGTGACCACCAAATAATCTGAAAATTACTGTATTGAATTTAACAGGCTAATGTGATGAGTCAATTCAATATTCTGGAATAAGTAAAATCTAAAGTCAAATGAACTAAATATTCAAGTTTCATATGCCATGAAAAGATTGGAGTTTCACATCAGCCTATTAACTTCATTTTAGGGATGTTATAAATTGAGCTGCAAGCATAATACTGAAATACCTTAAGGGTAAAAACACCCTAGATTTTCGTCAAAACATAAAAATAATACTCATGTGCACAAGTGTGTCAAGTTGAGTTTCAGCAGTACTGTTTTGGTACAATGTAATCATATACCTCAATAACTAAGCCAATACAATTTAAGTTTCAATAAAAGAAAATGAAAAACTTAGCTTAAGTGATTTCTCCCAGCAGCTTCAATGATGACATCTCCACTGAGTTTCTCCTCTGCACCTGTAGGACAACATGTTCTGTCTGTTACTACACATCCCCAGCTGGCTCCTGGAATAAAAAGATTTTCTCAGTACAGTTCACTCTCACTAAAAGGAAAATATATATAAAGAAAATAAAATAAAGTTGGTCTGACTGTACTGAATCAGGAAATAAGACAAATGCTGAACATGTGGATGACACCGATGAATCCCTGATGCCACTTTAACATGTCTAGAAACATTGCCAAGTTACAGTGAATGGAAACAAACGGAAGTAATTTGACAAATAAAATTATGTCTATGTAGCTGAGAGATAATGATCATGCCTGCTAAACATATTGTATTAAATCATGCCCTTTGACCTCTAAGTTTGACCTTGACCTTTAAACTACCAAGCCAGTTCATGTGTGCGACATACAAACTGGCAACCATTTGTGCCAAATAATTTTGAAATCCCTCCAATTAAGGCTAGGCTAATGACAGAAGCCAAAACAGCAACTAAATCTATTTGAATAGAAAAATAAAGTAATACCCAGGTATTGGTTTTTAGAATTAATTTTGATGTGTCATATTAATTGAATAGTGAAGACCAGGGCTCCTAAAATTTTGAAATCTCAATCGGTCCCCCCCCCCCCCCCCCCCCGAGACAAAGAACCAACAATAAAAATAGAAACAATTTAAGGGCAAAGAACAATTTGAGTTATGATAGTGTTGACATCGCGAAAATATGTGTTTTTCAAAGCGAAAGTAGAATTAGAGCTAATTTTACAACGTCAAACTAGTCACTGATATTTTAAAGTGTGCTTTGTGCTGCAGCTAGCCACTACAATTACTATTAAGCCCTTAATGAAATTAAGCAGACGACAGTTATCGCCTATTTCGATGCACACTCCTCGCACCGGTTACGTCACGCTTTTCTACTTTAACTGTTTTCTGTACTGGTCAGGGGAAGTAACCGCTGCAGTATGATTTCGATGAAATTATATATTTAGCCGGCTGCAAATCAAGCACACTTTTACAAGTTAATTGGCGATAATTGCCGCGGGCAACAGTGACAGTTTTATGGTTTTATGATAGGTGTGAAGTACCGGATTAGCGATCAATTGAGGTTTTGGTGTGAGATTTTGACTGTTTTTTGAAAAGTAAGACACATTTTTTTTTTTTTTGGAAATTTTCTGGACCAATTTTTTAAGGACTTTTGGACATCGAAATCGGTTCATAGAGATAAAATTCGGTAAAAACCGGCAAATTTTCGGTTTTCGGGAGCCCTGGTGAAGACATGAATTCTGTCAGAGGAAAATAAACTGGATTTCAAGAATGTATTTAACTGACAATTAGGGACAATTTTTTTGTACATGGTATAAAACACAGAAACCGCTGAATTTGCACTTTGGAGCGGTGGGCCAGTGGTAATGCACTGGACTGGTATACCAGGGGTCCAGAGTTCCATCCCCCGCTCCTCCACTAACATTACTAATAGTCTTTCGGATGAGACGTTAAACCGAGGTCCCATGTATCAGTGCTATACACTGAGCATGTAGAAGAACCAGGGGTGTCTCTGGAATGGGATGCTTTCTGTATCTTGCACTACCCCCATAACATAAAATAACTAATCTCTTCAGGGGGCGTCGGTCATGTGGGCAACCGGTACCAACGGTAAATAAGCATAAATAGAGATTTGCACTTTATAACTTGTTCATTGTTTTAACTAGCTTGAACTTTTTCTTACAAATGCTATTTATTTGATAGCTTGGTCGGTTCCATTCTAAATTACAATGCTGTTAAAGGGGCTACCATGAGTTACAAAATAGAAAGCTAAAACTAGAGATGTGTCTATAGGACACAGATGCCTTCACATTCCATTGTATTGTCACAAGCACAGATTCTTGATTAGAGGTTATTTAAACTAGCCTACTGACTTTTGCCCAATGCACATACAATACCATATTCTAAAAACAAGATGACCACGTCAAAATATAAACAATGAAATATTTTCCAAAATTAAAACAAAACCCATTGCTTTCCCTGGCAGCTACTGGCCCTGAGCATTAGAGGGAAAGGTTATCTCTTTAACTCCACCAATATCCAGACACATTCTTATAAAATAGATGAGAAATCATTAAATAATCTATGCTTTACACAATGGAGCTGCTGCATTCGAATGGATCCCAGGTATTTTTTTGACGCAATACAGTTTGGGTACCAGTCATGACTATCAAACCGTACAGCATTGGTTTCGCACATGTTGCGTTGTACAGCCACTCCTTTTGTCATTGCGGTAAATTCCATTTTTGTTTTTTTATTTTTTTTTTAAATGTTAAGTTGTAACCAGTATGAAAAATAACAAAAGGCAATAACTCCTAAATTATGCAAAACAGAGTTAGTTTTGCATGCTGCACTTCTCCTCATAGAGATCTATCTACCAATTAAGTTTCATGTTAATATCTCTTATACTTTGTGAGATATGCCCCGGACAAAAAATATGTATGAGAAATTTCAAAGGGCAATAACTCAAAAATTAATAAAGCAAGAGTTATGGTTCTTGTGCACTGCACTGCTCCTTAATGAGATCTAACTACCTATGAAGTTTGGTCTCGATATCTCTCAGCTTTTGTGTTATGCTCCAGACAAAATTGTGATGGACGGACAAAGCGGCAACTATATGCACATCCTTTGGGAAGCATAAAAATCAGTCAATTTAGATTGTCTATATGGAGGAATAGGTATTTTACCAATGAAAATAATAGACAATTCCAGAAGTTAGTTTTACCTGATTACCTCCCTTGATTATCAACCCGTCCACCATTACAGTACTGAAACAGCAAATGACTTACTGTTGCAACTATTGCTGACTAATGAAGATTGTTTTTAGATATGTTATGGGATTTTTAATTTATTTTCTTGATAACCAGAATCAACATCAGGATTTTAAACTCATCAAAAATTTATCACATGCTCCTTTAAAGACTTAATTCTTAAATAAGAATTGTTATAATAATCATGATAATAAAGAATATCATACATTCAAGTTGGAAACATTTCTGTAGTTGGAAATACTTGCATTTTATATTTCCCATTTTTCCTCAAATGAACCAAGTGCTAGTCAAACAAGAGGGCCATGATGGCCCTGGATCGCTCACCTGAGTACTTTGGCTGTAGGTTTCCTGTTAAGCAGTATTTCATTTCTTAATTGAAAATATTTAAGTGCCTACAAACCAAATATGAAAAATATCAGTCAATAAATAAAGGCTCTATGACAGAAAGTAGAAATATCTATTATAAGCTATGGTTGGTGACCTTGACCTTGACCGAGTGACCTCAAACCCTACCCATGGGTAGAGGTCCATGCAAGGAACCTCTATACTGAATATCAAAGATATTGGTCAATAAATGAAGGCTCTATGAGGTACAGTAGATAAATCTACTTTTAGCCTCTGTGACCTTTAACCTAATCTAATAATTTGAAAAAGCTTGATAAAGCTTGCTTCGTGCAAAATTTTAAAATTCTAGGCCTTGTGGTTTCAGACCAAAATATTTTTAAAGATTTTCTTCTATATTGTTATTTAAAACTTGTGACCCTCGGGCAGGGCTAATAGTGACCCCAGGGATATTTTTTTAACAAACTTAGTAGAGGTCCATAAGATAATGCTGCACACCAAATATCTTAACTCTAGGCCTTGTTGTTTATGACAAGAAGATAATAAAGTTTTTCCTATATAACTCTCTGTAAAACATGTAACCCCTGGGGCGGAGCCATTTTTAACCTAGGGTCCATGACTTGACCAAACTTGGTAGAGGTCCTCTAGACAATGCTTCATACAAAATATCTTAACTCTAAGCCTTATGGTTTCTGACAAGAAGATTTTTAAAGTTTTTCCTATATAACTCTATGTAAAACAAGTGACCCCTGGGGCGGGGCCATTTTTGACGCCAGGATTTGAAAAATCTTGGTAGAGGTTCACTAGACAATGCTACACACGAAATATCTAAGCTCTATAACTTACGGTTTCTGACAAGAAGATTTTTTAAGATTTTCCTATATAACTCTATGTAAAACAAGTGACCCCTGGGGCAGGGCCATTTTTGACCCAGAGGCCATGATTTGAACAAACTTGGTAGAGGTCCACTAGACAATGCTACATACCAAATATCTAAGCTCTATAACTTACGGTGTCTGACAAGAAGATTTTTTAAGATTTTCCTATATAACTCTATGTAAAACTAGTGACCCCTAGGGCGGGGCCATTTTTGACACAGAGGCCATGATTTGAACAAACTTGGTAGAGGTCCACTAGACAATGCTACATACCAATTATCTAAGCTCTATAACTTACGGTTTCTGACAAGAAGATTTTTTAAGATTTTCCTATATAACTCTATGTAAAACAAGTGACCCCTGGGGCAGGGCCATTTTTGACCCAGAGGCCATGATTTGAACAAACTTGGTAGAGGTCCACTAGACAATGCTACATACCAAATATCTTAACTCCAGGCCTTATTGTTTCTGACAAGAAGATTTTCAAGTTTTCCCTATATAACTCTATGTAAAATCAACTGACCCCTGGGGTGGGGTCAGTTTTGACCCCAGGGACATAATTTGAACAAACTTGGTAGAGGTCCACTAGATGATGCTTCATACCAAATATCAAAGCTCCAGGCCTTGTGGTTTCGGAGAAGAAGATTTTTAAAGATCCAACTTATAAAATCTATTTTTAGCTCCAGTGAACCAGAAATGCAATGGACCAGAACCATTTGAACAATCTTGGTAGAGCTTCATGCAAGGAACATCCCAGGCAAGTTTCATTAAATTTGCCCCATTAGTTGACGACGGACGGATGGACGACGGACGGACAAAGACCGATCAGAAAAGCTCACCCTGAGCACTTTGTGCTCAGGTGAGCTAAAAACTGCCTTTGCTAGATTAAAACTTACTGCATAAAGTGTTTATTTGAAATACTCTAAATCAGTGATTTCAAAATACGTGTTCAAAGTTTATAAATAATAAGTAAAGATTAAGACACTGATTTCTTTATCTTTAACAAAGACAATGCCTACTAAAATACCAACTGTCATACAAGTTATTTTTTACAACATAAGGTTAACACTAATTAACACCATTTTTGTATAATCATTAGGTTTCGGTTCCCAAGGAGCAAAATTGATCATAAAAGTGTCAAAATGTGGTCTGTCAAACAGGACTGACCATAAGACACCCAGATAACACACCAGTGATTTATTGATTTATCCACAAAGAGAAGTTATAATCAAAACAAAGATATTATGTAATCATTTCTCTTAACATCATTGGGAACTGTGAAAGGGAAAAGGAAGTTTTGCTGTAATAAAGATAAATGCAACACAGTATGTTACCTCTATCAAACTGGGAACTTTTAAAAGTTATCACAAAGGTGGTTTTCCAAAACAGATAACTGTGCTGATGGCGTCAAAAGTGTTAAACATACCTTTCATATATACTGAATATCCTAGAATAATTTAAAAATCAATATCGATTTTTTCAAGCAGAACCATAATTTTCTCTTCTGTTTTTTTTCATCTTTTAACATAAATGCTCAAGCTCTTAGATGTTTTAAAATAGTTAAGATAAATCATAGATTCTAGTTTAACATGTATAAACTTGGTAAAAAATTAAGGGGAATAGCGAATGCTGAAAACACAGAAAAGCAGCTGCTTATAAAATATAAATAAGATCCGTAACTAATGTTTACTGTAAAAGATACAGCCAGGCACCTGTGCTGGAAAGTAAGTTTTGTTCGTTTCAAAAACATGTTTTTCTCTTTAGATGTTGACTTACAATATCAAAAATAATATCATAATGACAACAAAATACAAAATCAATATACGCTTTCAAATGATGAAAGAATGTTACTTTTCAAATGAAAGATACTTGTTATAGTGTTCTTATCTTGGAATTGTTTTCACTGTTGCTAAGAGTGTTCAGTACTGTACGTAGTGGCGGATGGGTCACGTAACAGATTACTGTAATGGTTGCAGTCAATTTATCATTTTTCGAATCGTCTTTATCACAATTTATCATGTTTAGTAGCTGGTAAAAAAAGTCAAATCAAAACCAAGGGAGATAGTTCAAACAAAAGAAGAAATAAATTGGTATGCAAAAGATATCCCCTTGAAAAAGTAAATGAATGAACAGGTAAAGAGTCAACTCGGCCCTATACCAACTCGGCATGGGTCAACTCGGCCCACTCAGGGCTTTAATTTACAGGGAATGGACACTCCAAAATTGCGATAATATGGTGTCGCGTGCATGTGCGGCCGGATCTCAATAAAACACCTCAATGACGGATGGTACATGTTGCTGCTTTCACGATTATATACTCAAATGTTGAAAAGAACTTACATTAAGAAATTTCAAAACGAATTGTAAATTAAATATTGTGAAATAAATATTTTGACTATCTTGTTTGTTATTTTTCGAAGCAGCTTTTACTTGAATAACAATGAAATCAATAATAAAAATGTAATCGTTGTTTTCCAAAATGGCGGAAAGTATGTACAAATTCGTGTTTTCTTGTCAACTTTCGGGGGGTATTAGACAAAAATGGAGTTATGAAATGAGTTGACATAAGATGGAAGTTAATCAGTGGACATAGGATTGAGCATTACTATGCATTTTATTGCTATATCTGTATTTGTTAATGAAATAAAGCAACGTAAATTACAGCAATTTTGTCGAAAAAAGTGTTATTCGGTGATCAACACCTTAACGAATTTCGGGTGGTATCAGTGCACACAGACTCGATTAAAACACTTAACATGAATTGCATCGTACTCTACTTGGATGCGATTGACATTTGAATCTAAGGTTTCCGACCTCCTCTGAATATTAACTTCAAAATTGGCGGTTAAATATTGTGCTATTTTAAACACACGGTTGATCAGTGTTCTTTAAAATTACTTGCATTGAAATTTGGTGTTGTTTGTTGCATTCTTCATTTTTTTTTAAAATTAAGTGCTGGTTAATTAAATTTGTGGACAATGGGTAGCATTGTGATCGTGCTTTTGGCTCAGTGGGCAGAGCTTTTTATAATTTATTAATTAATCGCTTTGTCATAATTTTGAGTGTCAGGATGTTGTGACATAACTATCATGCAAAAGTTTACATTTATACTTGTTACAATTTGTAAATGAAAGCCTCAACCTGTGAAACAAGTAAAGATA
This sequence comes from Cyclina sinensis, assembly GCA_012932295.1. Classification (NCBI taxonomy): domain Eukaryota; kingdom Metazoa; phylum Mollusca; class Bivalvia; order Venerida; family Veneridae; genus Cyclina; species Cyclina sinensis. The sequence continues at coordinate 34,083,078 of JAAONU010000007.1, read as the reverse complement.
ATCTGAATAATTTGAAATAATCTGAGTCTACAATTTCCAGACATATTTTTTTCAGTAAATTATACCATATATTGACGAAGTTATAAACAATTTTTGTAGACACGTGAACACTTTTTTCATCAAATCGAGACAAGATTTTTACCAAAAGAAGAAGTTATTGAGTTGTCGTCTTTTACTCGTCGGCTTGGAACAGCTACTTCCTTAGTTGAAATAAAAAATAGATATTATAAGAGGTAAATGTTTCTTCTTTCTTACAAATTTAGAATTTTGAAAATCAGCCCATTGTTGACAAAAATACGGATGTTTTTGTAAACTAGATGCATGTATTGCATACCAATTTACCGCTAACTAACGATAGATAATTACAAAAAAAGACGTAAAAAGTATTGGGTTGTCGTTTTTTACTCGTCGGCTTGGAACAAACACTTCCATTGTTGAAATAAAAAATAGAGGTCATAAAAGATCAATGTTTCTTCTTTCTTACAAATTTTAAATTTTGAAAATCAGATAATTATTGACAAAAATACGGATGTTTTTGTAAACTAGGTGCGAGCGTTGCATACCAATTTACCGCTAACTGACGATAGATAACTCATTATCGATCGATTTTCCGTTACAGGACATACAGGAGAACTCGTGACATCATATTTTGGTTATTCATTCGATAGATAAGGAGTGTCCATTCCCTGTAAATTAAAGCCCTGGCCCACTTAAAAAAAAATAATTAAACGCATTTACTTTTTCTTATTACTTGCATGTAATCAAGGCAAGCCGTTTTAAATGAAAAATAAGAGTATATTATCATATAATTGTACATTGTTCTTCTGCAGAACTGAAATATATTTAGAAGAAATTCGTTACGTTTAACATTAATATAATACAAATGTGTTTCCTTTGATGTTTTTTGTGTAATTAATTTTTTTTAATGTTTTTTATGTAATCTTCGATAAAATTTGAAATAAAAACGTGTTTACTTATCATAATAAGCTTCTAATTAGTTGCAGGTTGTCATTAATCAAATTTGAATGATTGCGTCAATCATAATTTTCACCTGCTAAATCGGTACCCTGAACATACACGTTGTAATTGATTGATAATAATAGCGGGTGATAATATCAGTCCTTTAATGTCCAGTATATTAATAAATTGAAAAGTGGGCCGAGTTGACTCGTGCCGAGTTGGAATATGGCCGAGCTGACTCGGGGGCCGAGTACGTTTTAGGGCCGAGCTGACCCTGATTCAATGAACAAATAACCCAAATAACATTCTCTGTATGCTCGTTAACATGCTCATAAGAAGTAATTAAAAGAACTAAATTAATTAACATAGCTGTATCCCTAAAATATGGTAGACACAGAAAGCAAGACTTGTTAAAAACCAAGCTAAAGTAAATTATACATTCTTACCGGAACTTTGGGTTTCAAGTTCACTACCCTCTCTCTCTCATTTGGGGACTTCAAATACTTTGGTGCTGTGCATGGCTGTAAAAATACAATGAGCATTTTTACATGCATACTAGTTTATTAGACAACATATATTAATAAAATAATAAAAAGAGCTAGAAAGTTTGAGACCGCTATTTTGAATCAAATTCTCAAACTATATCTCTAACACAAAATAATTCTTTTACTTCTTTACTAACTTATTAAAAAATTATTGTTTAATAAAAACAAGCACATACCTGACAAAAGTCCAAAGCAATAGAAGAACTGAAGGGATGAAATAAACTAACAAATGAAGAAAGTGGGTACAGTAGAACTGCCCACCGCCACTGCCAAAGACACACTGTCGAACACATTGTGCAATTCAGAGTGAACTTAAAACATGGCGGGAAAGTGAGAAAATCTCATGAAATCGTCCGTGCGGAACGAATTATCAAACTCAAGTTAGCTTTCAAAAAAGCTAACAGTAGTGAGAAAAGTAAGCTTAATTCTCGATAAAACTAACACTATTACACTTGTCTCAACAGCCCTTCTATTTCAGTCTTTCAAATATTTAAGGCAATTGATAATACTGCCATACAAGTAACAGAGAATAATACTATTCCTAATGTTGGGACTTCTACACAGGCTCCATTGGTCCTTGTCTCTACAGGCTACAAGTCAACTTTATCAGTTGATGGCAGTTCAGACTTCTCTATCGCGTTAAAAACATCCAACACTTAACCTTTTGAGCAAATAAGTTTGTAAAGTTTCATACCAAAAAACTGAAATAACATACCTGCTGGACCTGTGTTTCTGCACCGTCTGGGCTTCCCTCCTTTAATCTGGTTACTTCTAGATTTTAGTGTTCATAACTAGATTTCTGACTCAGTCCGACTCCTTCTACATTTGCACTGCTTTTTACTTATTTTTAATGTCCATTTTTTACTACAAAATACACTTTAATATTAAAATTTACACAAAAATGTTGCTGAAAAGTTACGTTTCAACGGTTACGTTGGTAACCTTTGTTTGATTGCAGTCACGGATTAACCGATTTCAAGTGGTACGGAGCGTATAATATTGGAAATGTCAGTCGTTTCGTATGCTTCCTTTTTAAATGAGGAGAAACTAGCCATTTAGAAAATGTCTTGTATCTCGTTAATACTAAAACTAGGAATGCTGAACTGCCCCTTGAATTAACGTTGAAATTATTCGAGTATACTCTCTTACCTATTTTAAAACATATAGCTCTGAAAATGTGGGGTTTCAACCTGGAATTACTAGAAAAAAGCGGAAAACACATTTCTAAAACGTATTACAAACACAGGGAAGAGAACTCTAAAGAACTTGCCTCTAGGTGAAATTTGTAGATACAAAATTGCGATAACAGTTAAAACCAGAATGATCTCATTTTGTAAGGCCCCTGGGGCTGTCTCTCTGAGTGGGGAATCTCAAAGGTCTTACATCAGCAGTCAACTTTTTAGGGGTTGCTCTGTTTTACCAAAGTTTCTAAAGAATGAGTGCTGGTTAAAGGTAGCGCAACATCAAAGCCCTGTAGCGGCAAAGGCCTGGAAGCGGACGGTTAACTGAGGTGGCTGTTCAGACCAACAAGAAAACAGGACAAACTTCAATCCTTTCGGCTAAATGTTATTTTCATTTTGTTTAAAATGGCCTTAACAAAGCTATCTTGTCAGAGTGTCTCTAAAAAGGTCCCGAATCAATGTCAGATTATAAAAGAACACGGAAGAAACGCTTTTGAAATGTGCCCCCGAGACGAAAATGTAAACAAACTACATCCTCATTAATGAACTGCTCGTATTTTATACCTGTATTGTTATGATGATGAATGATAAAAGCTAGGAATTACAATTAAATTTAAAGAGCTAGAAAGAAAACGACTAGTCTACTCTAGAGACAGAGGCAAAGTGACCAAAAGTCGAACAGCAAATGCGATATGCTAATGAATTGATAACCGAGTAAGTTCGGAAGCTTTCGTGAACCAATTAACGTCAAGAACGACATTCGCTGGATTACCGAAGTCATTCGGCTATACCCGAACTAATAAAAATATTATTATTAATATTTAAATTCAAAAAAATTAATTCTAATTCAAATTAGAGTTTAGGTCATAATATTTAATTTGTGGATATTTTATATCTTCAAACTCAGATTCGTTCCACAGAAATTGTAGTGTCATTTGGAAATGTTAATATATAAAGGTGTTCAGGTATTGTAGGGGGGTCTTTTCTTCGTATGATTATCTTACAGATATAACAAAACAAACACCTTAGACCCAAAAGGAATTATACAGTCACTAAAAAGTGCAAAATATGCATGTTCTCTGTTCAGGAACCGATGGGTGATCCAATAGTAACGCACTGGACTGGTAAACCAAGGGTCGCGATTTCGACCCCCTTCTCCTCAACTAACATTACTAATTGTCCTTATGAGACGTTAAATCGAGGTCCCATGTGTCAGTGCTGTACACAGGGCATGGAAAAGACCCAGAGTACGGAATCCTGTTGAGGCCAATTAAAATGTCGCCGTCGCACTTAGAGGTAGACGCTCGACAACGCGACGCGACATTGCGAAAATGCGATATGACGCTCGACAATGCGAAGCGACGCGCGACAATGTCAAACGAAATATCGTGATTTCATTTTGTATTGTCGCGCTATAAAAGCGCGAAATATCGCATTGTCGCTTCGCATTGTCGTGCGTCATATCGCATTGTCGCGGTGTCGCGTCGCGTTGTCGCTATGTCGCGTCGCGTTGTCGTCCGTCGCGTTCTGCATTTGTGTAGGCCTCGACGCACGACAATGCGATACTGGCGACACTTCAACTTCAACTTCAACTTAGTACTGCCAAAAGTCAATACTGACTATACTAGGCAGGCGCGTGTCAGGAACATTTAAATTATAAAAGTTAATAACAAAGAAAACAAGATTTAACTGAAGATCTTACTTAAGCATTTATTTTAAGTACTTTAAAATCTATAAAACTTGTTTAGTCCACTGATAAAAGCTGGCACAGTTGGGGTAGCCTTAATCTCGGTCGGTAATTCGTTCCAGAGTCGTATAGTCCTTGGGAAGAATGAGTTCATGTGATGTTGTGTTTTTGATTGTGGAATGAGGAATTTGCTGTTTCTTGTGTTTGTAAGGTGATTGTGATCAACGTTGACCTGATTGTTTTTTTTATTTTGTGTAGCATGACCAGGCTGGCATGGTTTCGCCTTTGTTCTAAAGTTGACCATTTTAGTTCTTTGATCATGTTTGTTACACTGCTTGTATAGTGGTAATCATTATGAACGTACCTTGCAGCTGACCTCTGGACCATTTCTATTCTGTGTGTGAGATATTTTTGCCATGGATGCCATATGGTTGAGCAGTATTCAACCTGTGGTCTTACATATGTTTTGTATGCTGCTTCTTTGAGTTGTTTGTTTTGTGTTTTGACGTTTCGTCTGATGAACCTTAAGTGACAATGCGAAGCGACGCGGGACAACGCGACGCGACATTTTCACAATGTCGAATCGCATTGTCGCGCGTCGTGTGTGATCCTCTACCACGACGCACAAAAATGCCAAACGACACTCGAAAACGCGACGCGACGCTCGAAAACGCGAAGCGACACTCGACAATGCGACGCGACATTTATTGGAATATCGTATCGCGTTGTCGTGCGTCTACCGGAAATGGGCAGATTGTATATTCCGGCCATAGAATTTATAAAAATCAAATTCCAAAAATAAAATGCGGCCATCACAGCCATGGTCTTAAAATTTTGCAATATGGCTATGGGGAGGGCCGGATAATACACAGGCGCGTGAAATAGACTTTTTAAAACATCACCGGCTCATTTGTGACGTAAGCAACCTCGTGTAACTCTACGCCATGGCGTCGTCTGAAGCAAGTGAAGGTAAGAAAAACATGATTTTCCAGACTAAACGTGCGTTTACACTTCGTTTGAAGTATATATATATATATTTTCTTTTTTCTATTTTATTGGCTAACATTCATTTACTGATATATTATGACCATGCATGGGGGGTTAGTGAAAGAGATAGGTGTTTAGGGCTCCAGAGCTACTCAGTCCACCCAGGAATGACCTAACATCGTGCATAAAAAATGTGCAAAACCTAACACCTTAAAAACATTAAAAGCCCCAGTATACTACAATATGTACATGTTTGTGTAGAGGAGGAAAATAGTAAGGAAAATAGAGGTGTAACGATTCATCGATGCATCGCGATCTGCTCTGTCCTCGATGTACGCATCGGTATGAAAATATAAGTACCAATATATCGTGATGCAATACATATTTCACCTCCCGATTCATCGATATGGCGGACAGATATTGCAATACACTAACAATATCTTCCAGGAAAATAAAAACAAACATATTTTTTGAAAGACAGAAGAAAAACTTTTAGCTCGAATAAAAATAATGAAGGAGCATGACTATTATCATATCGTTGTCATCTTGTTTCCTGTTTAGGGTAGCCCATGTCCACAGTAATATTACCAAGTTTAATTAATTTCATATAAATTGGCTGCTGTTCTTTGCACTTTTTTATAAAAAAATGATTAGAGATTTATACGTTTTCAAGAAAATCGACTTACAAACATGAATTTGTAAATTTAGTCGCACCTGATGTCGGATTAAAATAATGACGACAACAATATGCTCATGTGATATTCGTTACTTATTTATACTATCATTTCCGTTGACATCATTTTCCCGTAAAAAAACCTAAAAAACATGTCGACTGCAAAATATCTTGAAGAAGGGGAAACTTTAGTTAATCCGCCCTGGTCATTTAAGGCTAGAGTATAGGCACAAATCTTCAATTATTATAATGTGTTTAAAGAGTGAAACTGATAAGACAGTTGTTGACCTAGTCTCACTATTTCGCCTCCGAAGGTGAACCCATTTTACAATCTGATATTTTATTGTTGTTCACCTTCTACGTCTCACTTTGATCTGCATCTGGCTAAGCGGACTCGCCCAATCGTAGGCGATTGGGCACTTTTTATGGCTCGTTTGTCCAACAGTTCACAGAGTTTAAGGCAAAAATGATAAAAATATGATAAAATATGATAACTAATTTCATACCTGATCCTGTAATCCAAGAAAATACATAAGCAGGGCTCGCGCTGGCGTTCGCCAACGGTGCCAATGGCTCCAAATTGCAAAAATTGGCTCAAAAAAATCAAGATTGGCGAAAACACGCTATAAGTATGACTTCCGACATTTTGGGAAATCCCCGAGTCAAAAAATAGAAGTTTAGCTCAGATCGAGGCGGTTGACTGGTTTTCCGACATCAATAACGGTAAACTAGTAATAAATCAATAGACGCAGTCCAGGTGTTGTAATATCCGGTAATATGCATGTGTCAGTTTGTGGCAATAAACAGATTAAATATGTGTCAAGTTGTTCGTGAACCAATTAGCTCGATCATAGTCAATAATCACGGATGATTGTTTTACAAACAGCGGCTCAATCAAGTGATCATCGTCGGCACTTACCTTTTTAAAGGATAAATAATGCGGTTGATGGGATTGAGTGGAAATATTTGGTAGCAACTGGAATAAATTCTTTCACACGTTTTCGATACGTTTCTTTTAATTTTCATTGTCAGTAAAGGTAATTATGAAAGGTATTTTTGAGCAAATGTACAAAGGTATATACTGAATTTTTACGGAGGCTAATCAGATAGACATAAAATAAATTTATCCAAAAAATCAAAAATGGCACCAAAACGTAATCTTGATTTAGACAGTTCAACTTCAACTCCTAAAAAATGAAATCAAACACAGCTAGAAATTTTTTAGATACTTGGAAAAATGGCAATTCTTGGTTAACATATGATCCTCAATTCTTGTGGCTCTGCATTAGCTTGTTTCATATGTAAATATCATGTACTTTGATTTGTTACAGTGCATAAAAATATTATGATAAATAAATTATTTTATTTATATTGATTTGTGCTTATTTTTTAGTAGGAAAACACCAATTGTTTTAATCTGAGTCATTTTACTCGTCTAATAATCAAAGAGCATAATGGTTCAAAGTGCCTCAGAGAGCACCATTTACCAATGAAAATTCAAAAAAAATTTGACGCGGGAGGGGTACCCCCCTCCCGCACCCACCCCCTTTTCCGCGTCGAAAATATATTTGGCTCAAGCAAATTTTGACCCAGAGCTAGCCCTGCATAAGTATAGAACTGAAACACTTATTTCGTACCTGATTTATCCACCATTTTATTCAAAATTTGGAAATCGGAATACTCGGTGTTCTAGGTAACAAGTTAACTAGGGTAGGGTAAAGAATCTACCGAACAATATCCGCTCAGTTATATGCAGATTAAAATTAGGCTTAAAGGTTGAACAACTAAAAAATATCAGAATTATAAAATGGGTTCAACACTTTAAGCTTAATTAATTAGGCTATTGTTGACCTAATTGTTAAACACTTGTTATTATGTTTCCTAGAGTACACAGTTTCGACGCACCTAAGAAACAAAGCTTCCTTGAATGGATCAGTAAGAATGAAACAAAGAAAATACCCTTGCCATGGAATTTTTATTCATTCATTGAAAGATTCATGTAGTTATCAAGCGAGTGTAATTGAAATTCAAAGAATTCATTCAAATTTTGACAGGTAAAGGTCACCAACATGGCGGAAACGAGAGTACACTAAAACGACGCACTTGATTGGTTTCTAAAAATACACGTAATAAAGATTGAAATTCCACTTGCAGCAACTGCTACAACAATTTTATGGCAGTGCGAGACAGTTTACAAATGAAATAAAGAAAGCTTAAAATAAATTATGATTATTTTATCCTACCTGAAACATTGTGAATGAAATTTGATTTCAGGTGGTGGTAACATTTACATAAGTTACAAGCATAAGATGACTGCTCAGTTAAATAGAGTAGTTAATTAACTAAATAATAATAATTGAATAAGTTAGCATTAACAATAATTATTGTAAGTAACTGGTAAAAATACAGCTGAAAACAAAAAATAAAAAAGAAGGACAGAAGATTTGCATCAGTCAGGCCTCGCTAATGTTTTGGGTAACAAGTACATGTTGCTTAACAGTGGTTTTCTTTTTATGCTAATCACATGAAAAGTCACATGGCAGTCACGTGACCTTAAAAATAGCACAGAAACGAAGTTGGATGCGCACAATTTCCTTCTACTATGTTTTCTTTGAATTTGGGCTGCTTTTAGTTCTGCCAATAAAAGTAATTAGAAAAAAATGTGATTTAATGTAATCCATCAGAAAATCTATAAAAAGTACATAAAAATATTATCACTCTTCACATTTTTGCATGAAATCTAAACACCGACTATTAACAAACAATATCCGCGAGACTGACGTCACGGGGTTTCCCATAATCCGAAAGCGAGGTCAAAACAAAAATGGCGTCGAAATAGTGTTGCGTCGAAATAGAGTACTCAACGATTGTTGTTTTTTTCACAAGAAAAAGCTTTAGTGGTGTATTGTTACTAATGTACGACTGAAATTGTTAAATTGTCATATTTACAGTAGTAGACTTTGGACTTAAGTGTTAGAATAGTAGATACTTGCTGTTATGGTATAATTAAAAATGCCTTTAATCCTTAAGTAATCAGTAAAGTAAATTGTTGAGTTTAATATTTTCATATCATTTTTGTAATATTGCTGTAAACAAATGACAAGTTTTTATATAGATAAAGTCTGAAAGTCAGTATCGTGATATGTATTGTATCGCAACATAAGAATCGCAATATGCATCGCATTTCATCAAAGTCTGCAATACATATCGTGAATCGCATTGTTTGGAAATACAAGTATCATGATATGTATCGTGACAGAAAAAAATGGCAATGCACAGCCCTAGTTAAAAATAAAGACCATAGCTTGCTGTTGATGGAGCAGTCCATGTAGCCAGCGCTGATTTAAATCCGGAGACTTTGTCAGCGCTGACTACATTCTGTGGAAGCATATTCCACAGGTAGACTGTCCGTGGAAAGAATGAATACTTAATTTTATCATTAGATGATTGTACTAGGTGGTAAGCTTGGTTATGGTAATGTCTTGATTGTCTTGTATATGGTTGTAAATACTGGTTCATGTCCATTACTGCTAAATGATTAGCTATTTTATTGAAGAGTACAAGCCTGTTATTAGTTCTAGGGATTGCCAATTTAATGATGTTAGAATCTTTGTCATTGAGCCTGGTGCCTTAGAATAGTCATTAGCAACAAATCGAGCTGCTCGCCTCTGTATAGTTTCTGCCTTATCGATATCTTTCTTTAGGTAAGGATCCCAGGCAGCAGAAGAACATTCTAATGTTGGGCGTACAATTGAGTTGTATGTTGCAGTCTTGGTTTCTTTAGAAGCTGAATGTTGGTTGCGTTTTAAAAAGCCCAATGTTTGGCTAGCTTTAGATGTAATTTTGTTAGTGTGAGCAGACCATGATAAATCAGATGTAATCTCAATCCCTAGATAAGTAGCTTGATTGACAGGTTGGAGAGGTTGATTATGCAAGGTATATTCTGTCTTAAGGGATTTCTTTGAGCGGCCATTAATATGCATGATATGACATTTGTCAATGTTGAAGGCCATCTTCCACTGCTCCCATTCAGCTAGCCTGTTTAGATCCTGTTGGAGTTTAACAGTATCACCTACAGAGTTGATCACTATAAATAACACAGTAGCCAATTCAATACCTTTCTAATACCAGCACGGTAGTAGATTTTGTATTTATAATGGCTCAGATAAAATGCCTATTCTACAGCATTGTTAAGAATTTATCCGTCGGTTACAGCTGCCAATTCACAGTTCAGGATGGAAGACCCTAATATCTCAGATAGGGTTTATATTTATTGAACTACCAGATACATGTAATGTCTACAAATGACTGTCTAGCAACAATTTCTTTGAAATATTTTAGACTAATCAGCACATTTTGGGTCTGTGAGTGAATTTTACTGCGTTAGTACTAGTAGAGCAATGCTATATAGCAACTTTGGCTTCAAATATTTTGAGTCGTATTTTTACATTGTAACAATATTACATCACATATTTTGTTCACAGGTCTTCTACAGTGTTTATTATTAATTTTATTTATGACAACTGATTCTTAAGTCTATTTTTATCATTAAATGTGACCATGCACCTTTAACTAACAATTAGTTAACTTGAAACTTATATATTTTCTTTTTTAAATAATGCACTCATTTACTCTAACAACTTAAAATGTAAGAAGTCATAAAGTGCCTTACATTCAGTACCTTACAATAAAAGTTTGTTGAACGGAATCTAATATATTTACTTTCAAAAGTTAACCAATTGTTAATTAACCAATGGTTTAATTTTTTAACAACTGGCCAATATCAAATAAAATCTGTGATTGCAAAAGGCTAATGAAACTGAATTAAATTTCTGTTATGAAATGGAAACACAGGTAGAGATAATCAGTGTTGACTGTTTTGACCACACCAGTATTGTCTGACTTTTGGCTTTATGCATATGCAGTGAAAACAAACATAATATTTAAAGGATTAAATGTAAATATAAAGAACGGATTACGGATGGCCCACTATTGTATTATGTCACTGTCCAGCTAATTTGTAAATAATTTAATTGTTTAAATTATACACACAATAAGTTTCTTCAAAGAACAGAAAAGGATGATTAAATCTTTAAGAAATGCTAAAGCCTGTTTTAATATCATGGGATCAGTATAATGTTTTTATATCTAACTAATTGTACTTGATTACTTTCTGCAGTGAATAATAATTATTCTTTCTTTTTCTTTCAGGAGATGGTTATGATGATCCTTTGTTTTGTATTTTAAGAAACATAGGATTAGGCTACTTGGAAAACATTTTCCAAGAAAATCTTGTAAGTACCCAGTATAACTGTATTGTCAGCTATGTTCAAATAAGCTGAATTGAAAAGTTTTAACATTAACAGATCTTGTACTGCTAGCTATTATTGCTAAATATGTCACTTAAAGGAAGGCTATGTTAGGAAGACATTTCAATTAAAGTTACTTTACTAATTAGAAGTCTAAGTATCAGTCCAAAAACAGGAAATTTGAAAAGAGCAGATTAGTTTAGTGATCTTTTGATTCAAATCTGTTACATCTTTGTACAGTATATACAGTGTTCAAATTAATGTTTCTGGTAATCTTTTCAGTGTGAATGATTGTAAAAATATCTTCTGGCTATTTTTTAAGTCTTAAGGTAGAGCGACTGTAAAAAAACTCCCGCCATTTCTTCGAAGATCGGTAAAGATCGATAAATATCGGCTGTGTTCGGAAAAATGTTTTAGATAATTTCAGTTTTAAACTCTGAATTTTTTTTTTATATATTTTACCAAATTCCTTCATATCATAACATTACCACGGTAGATTCTTAATTTCATCATAAAATATCAATAAAATATGAAAATAAATGCAACCGGATGTAAAGGTGTCTTGCCTTCAAAATCGAAAGTACGCACGAATTACCGGTTTTCGCGAGAAAACAGGAAAATGAATCGCGACAAAAAAGGTCGTTTTTCCAGACGGATACGGAATGATCATGAGAAGAAACACATTTCTCATGATCATAATTATATTGAGAATGCTGGAAGTGACAGAGCGATGGATTATAGTGATACGCCCTGGAAAATAGGCAGAAGATTGGTGGAATGGGAAGTTCTTCTATCCAACCTGAAATACTGCAGAAAGTGTAAAATATAGAATTGATGAGTTTAGATTTATTCTTTCATGTGTTTAAAAATGTCCCATTCATAGTATCTGTTTATCATTCTTCAGGAGACATTAAACCTGTTGTGTGGTAAAGTCTCTCTAGCAATAATAAATGAAAGACAGCATTCCAGGCCTGTGTCTGAAACACTGATATACTGGATGTGTCCGGTGAAAAGAAGCCAATTTAATGTATGGTGTAGAGATGACCAGACATTTCTCATTAAGTGATTGATAAAATTAAAATACATGAGAAGTACTTGTATATTCCTGGCTGGTTTTGCAAAATTTACTGGGTCAATGGATTCATTTTGTTATTTTCAAGTAGGACTCAATTTTTTATGAAATTTCTTGTTATCTACATGTACCACTTGCAAAATGCCTTTTAGAAACAATTCCTGAACTTGAAAAATTTGACACTAAATTTAAAATTTATTTTTCTGCCTTATTTTCAGCAATGATTGACAGCTTAGGTGGACCAAAAAGGGTAAACAACATGCTGGCAACTCTTAACCTTAAAACCATATCAGATGCAAATTTGAAACTGATGGAGAAAAGGGCAGGTGATGTTGTGGAGAAAGTGTTGGCAGATTCTACACGTGCTGCAGCGGATGAGGCATATCGGAATGAAATGGAGTATGATCGTGAATGTTGATTAGTTTGACAAGTGATGAATTCATGATTAATATCAATTGAAAATTTATTGCAAAACAAAAAAATTTTTTTTAAATAGCTTGTTACAGCCAATATATTTGATATTCTTTGAATCACTATTAAATGGTCAAAATTTTATTGAATTTAATCTATAACCGAGGCAGTTCTACAATGTTGAATATCTATATTGCTTCTGCAATCTTATCGACAAACCTGTATACCCCATGTGAGTTCAATTTCCGATGAACTGGCGTGGCTATGAAATCATTTGAAAGCTTACTTTTACACAGATAACAATGTTTGATTGGCAAGTTTTGTTTATATTACGTCACATTGGTGTGCATTGTGACGTGGCGTTAGAAGGTTTGCTATTCCAATAAGTGGCATTACTGTACATTTGTGACATTTCAGAAATATATAACAATAAGTATACACTACTGAATACTATTAAACAGTCTGTATTATAAATAAAACAAAAATGTAAATATCAGGTATAAATCACGGTTAAATAGTTTTCATCTGTGGATTCGGCTTTTACACAGTTTGAACACGTGTACCTTTTAAAGTTAGCCTGTTCCTTCATATGTTATTTTATTCTCTTCAGGGTAGTTGCCAGTCAAGAGACATTGGATGTACAAGCTGACATGACTGGTTTGATTGAAGATTTGGGCGTGTGTCCCCTTCTAGATACATCACCAGCACTTAAGTAAGAAACTTTCAATTACGTAATAGAATTATAACTTTCTAGTAGTGAGTTCATTCACGTGATCTAAGGAAAAGTTGTAGGGTAGAGACTTGAGTGGATCAACTGCCTAAAGATGACAGTTTTGGCTTTGGTCTGCATACATGTACATTGTGTACTGAGAAACTCTGATAAGTCACATTCTCTATATAACCTATAATATTTTTTTTCAAAATACAATTTCTAAGTTTAAAAGTATTTAAATTGGGAAGTATATATCTTGAAAAAAATAAACGTGGTGACCACAATCTAGTAGAACAGATAATTCCTCTAGAAACAGCCTTTTCCACCATTTTAAACAATTTTCTTACATAAATGTGTATAATATCGTGTTTGTTTTTTATAGGCTTAGGCTGCAGGACATTGCTAATGATGATGATTGGACTGACATTGATGATGATTGTGATGATACATGTAATACCAGTAATGTTTCGGGAATAGACACTCATACTCTGTCAGTGGATAGTAGCAGGTATTGATTTCTTTTAAATTTACACCAACAATAGCAATAGTACATAGCAATATAATTTTATATTTTTTTTATAAAAGGAAAATACTTACCTACATTTTAAACAACAGCTTGATCTACTCTCAGTCAAGCCTGCACTTACAGATTTGTAGCCATATTGAAACAGACAGCTGGTTTCAAATACTCCTTATAAAACAGGGAGATGACAAATTTCTGAACAGGGAGTGGTACCTGCCCTTCAGTAAATAAGCATAAATGATGAAGAGTGCAAGACATATGTTTTGTCTTAATTTATGATATATTTACATTTAATATATTTTATCTTTAGCACTCCAACAGGCATGAGGCTGCCTCCATCTCCACCATCTTGTTCATCCCTTAAAGACAAGCTACCATCTACAAAGCAAGCCAGAAAGTCAAAGGTCAGACTGCTACCCAAGTATCCTTGCCTCACAAGACATGGTATGTCTGTTGCAGTGGACACAGCTTGGCAAAAAAAGGGCTTTGACTCTTTGACCTGTAAGCATTATTTATTTCTTCTTGTATCACAAAAAAGTTTATAATTGTCATATTATTAAGATGTTTTCACCAATACAAAAATGATTTGCTCCTGTTGAAATGAACAACATTGAAAACACAGTCTCATTATTTGATTCTTGATTTTGTATTGAATGAAAATACAATGAAGATTCAGTTTCATTCATACAGATTGATTTAATGCACCATTTGCAACATGTAAACCAAATTTTGGTTGCCTTTCAACCATTTTATTTCACTTTATTCCTTTACTTGGTATTGTCTTTTTATTTTACAGCACACACTTTTTTCATGACCACGAACAAGTCAGCACGGCAGAAAAAAGTTGTTAAAGCAATTGTTGGACATAGATCCTGTGGTGTATGTAGCTGGTGGCGTCGAAAAAGGCCTGGCCAGAAAGTACGTCCACACCGATGTGTCAGAAATCATGCTGGTAGTGCTCGTGCAATGGAGGCCACCAGCGGTGTAAAAGGGATTAAAGAACTTTTTGAGCAGGTAACACCAGTGGAGTTTCTAGAAGGTGATGGAGACAATACTCTGCTTTCTAAAATAAAAACAGACCTTAATCTTACAATGAAGAAACGTTTCGACAAGAACCACGTTGTAAAAAACTTTACCAAAAGACTGTATAAACTGAAGGCAGAAAAGGGAATAAAACTCAGCAAAAGCATTATTAGTCACTTAGAAAAGTGTTTGAAATACACATTTTCAAAAAATCAAGGTGACCGTAGGGGAATGGAGGAAAACTTGAAAGCAATTGTCCCACATCAGTTCGGTGACCATCACTTATGCCAAGCACGTTTTTGTGGTTACAAAAGAAAGCCTTCTGAAAAGTATGTTCACTGCAGCCTTCCATACAGGACTTCACTTCATGACGAGAACCTACAAAAAAGACTTCAAGACCTATTCAACCCTCTGATAGCCCATGCTCATCAATACATTGATCTAGGATCCAGCCAACAGTGTGAACATGCTAATAAAGAGGTGAGTTGTAGATTTAACAACTTTTGAATGGCCAACGGATCCGACCCACTGACTGACTTGTGCACAAGTCCAACTACTATAATATATTACAAATAATACCATTCACTTAAATCATGGCATTACATAATCATCATATTAGATAAAATAAAAAAAATGGTAAATTATAGTAATGGTGTGGTACTATCAGGTACAAATTGACATGTAAAATTCTATTAAATTAACAATTTCAGGTCACGCTCAGAGCTCCAAAAAGCCACCATTATGGTAGTTCATGTAGTCTTGACTATTGGGTCCACGCCACAGCAGCCTTTATAAATGAAGGAAGACATTATATCTCCAAGGTAATTTTATTAGTTGCATTTCAGCATGTTCAAGTTCAGTTATTATTTTTCACACTGTAGATCACTTGGAGTATTCAAATTTACCTTATAATAGTGATGAATTCAATATTTCATTAAAAGCAAATTTCAGTAGAAAGAAATAAAATAGAAACTTATCAGAAATACTGATCTACAGTTCATGTTGTTCAGTTATATTGTTATTAAGTTTTTGTTTCAGTTCATTTCATGTTATTATACAAAAAAAATCAAGTGTGTAATATTCATCCTAAAGTCTAATTTGTCAATGGCTACTCAGCATTGATCTTTTAGGCTAATACCACTATGATGGTTCCATAAGGAGTGGGGCAGTCATAGGTTGAATACAATATCAAGGGTAAATATACAGGATGAGCATTACAAGCTTGATATATATTGTTTCATTTCAGATTGCTGTTTATTCCAGTTCTTGTTCAAGTTATTTTTTCTTTTTACATGACTGGTGATCAACTTCTGACTGTGTAAGTAACATTTTTATTTATGCTTTATTACTACAGAGTACAGAATGGAAGTTTGCCTTCTATTTCAAGAAGTTAGACCCTTTAGAAATTAGTGTAACATGCAGTTTATTTATTTATAATAAAATTGATGCTTGACCATCACATTATAAATTTACTGGAAGCAGAACATAAAATGGCGTCAGTCATCTACATTGTGATATTTTTACTACAGCAACCATTTTACAAAGTTGTTGGCTGAGAAATATTGCTGGTTCATGAACTGTTAATTTCAATTAGTATATTTTTGTAACAGGGGTACAAAATGCTGGGTCTGTCACAAGGAGAACATACACTAAAGTATGCTGACAAGTGTTTGAAGAGACGCCAAGCTAAACAGGAGAAGGCCCAGGACCCATCAACAAAAAGAAGGCGACTGGAGCTGAAAAAAAGAACGTACTACAAACCAGGGTGCATATGAAGCACTGGAAGGAGACATGTATCAGTCTGGTAAATACATTCAGTTGTAGTCTTACAATGTGACATCATACTTTAGATGTGTTATGGAAATACTTGCAAACCTGGCTCAATGGGTAAAACAATCACAATATTACTTAAATAATTTGGAAATTGGCATTTAACTCAAAGGTCTCTTGTATGAACAAATTGATGCCAGAAAAATGGTTTATTATGACAGATCTAAGACACAAAGCTTTGAAGACTAGCTACAGTAAAATAATAGCAATAGTTCCAATTGTTATGCTTACTTCAGGTGGTGTAAGTACATTCATTATGGTTTGATTATTGCAGGCATTGGTCACGAGGACAATGTAGACATTGAGCAGATTCCAGCTGCTATTCCAAAAGGGAATTTCAAGCCAGTTAAGTTCAGTGGGGAGCCAACAGTTATAACTTTTGATTTGGAAACTACTGGCCTAAGTAAGTGATCTCTAAAAATTGCAACACTTCATGTAAATAGACAGGTATTAGACCCAAGAGATGCATTCTGTAATATTCTGACAGATAATGTTGTTCTGCTGAAAAAACTACCAAACAAAAACATGAGATATTGATCTTCAGATTGGTTCTTGAATGAAATCTACAAAACAAAAACATGAGATATTGATCTTCAGATTGGTTCTTGAATGAAATCTACAAAAGTAGAAAGCACAACTATTCATATGTCTGATAATGTATG